>JBBPBO010000001.1:6902447-7042447 GCA_037974295.1 Cicer cuneatum | reverse complement strand
GTCCATAATCTTTAGCAACTCTGACTCTCTTACTCCGTCGAGTTTCCAAATCACTTTTTTTGTTGCTTTCAGCACTTCCTATCACAGGAGTGTGACTTGGTTCGCTACCCCCACTATTTCTCAATTTGAAAGGGAATTTATTTTCATAGAAGTCAACATCATTTGACTCTATGATCACTTTTGCATTTAGGTCATAAAACCTATACACTTTAGTGTTTACTGCATACCCAATGAATACACATTCGTAGGCTCTACTGGCGAGTTTAATTCGCTTGGGATCGGGGATTCTGACATACGCCAGACAGCCCCATGTTCGAAGATAAGACAAGTTTGTTTGTCTTTTCTTTATTATCTCATAAGGAGATGTTTTGCTTATAGATTTTGGAAGTCTATTTAGAACATAGCAAACAGTCAAAATAATTTCCCCCCACCAATGAGATGCAGCACCAGAGTTAAGCATAACAGCAACAACAAGTTCAGTCAGAGTCCTATTCTTTCTTTCAGCTTTACCATTCATTTCAGGTGAATAAGGTGTTGTGGTTTCATGTATGATTCCTTGAGTTTTATAAAACTCATTAAATAAATTAAAATCATACTCTATTCCTCTATACTACAAATCTCTTAATCTTTCTACTAAATTGATTTTTAATTTCAATTACAAAGATTGTAAACATGTCAAGCGCTTCACTTTTATTTTTCATTAGATATACAAAAGTATAGTCAATAAAAGTGATAAAATAACAATTTTCATTTCTTATTAACGTCTCATCAAGTTCACATATATCAGAGTGTAATAAATCTAAAGACTCAGATTATCTAACTACAGATTTATGTGAACTCTTTGTTATTTTAACTTGACTACAAAAATCACATGTTTTTTTTCAAAATCATTTAAAGATAACATTGGTATTAAACCTGAGTTACTTAAGTTTGAATTAACATGTGTTCACATAACAAAGTTTAGCATGTCAAATATTAAGATCACACAACATGTAAACAGAAGTAGACATTCTTAATTTCAACATTTAAATTTAAACATGCTTCGGATATAAGTAAACTTTGCCTAATTCAGAAAAATAATAAACAACATTTTGTTTTCTAGAGATAAGTTATCATACTCTTTAGAGAAAATTCGTTTGTTTTAAGAATTTTTAAAATCCTTCCAAACAGAGGCAATTTGTCGATAATAACAATCAATTTGAAATTCATCTAAAATCATACCTTAAGATGATCTCTTGTGCTATCTTTTGAATTTCTCCACGTATTTGTCATCAGTAATTTGATACTTGAGGTAGCGGCTACAACACACTTTTTAGCTCGAAGTTCCTCGGTATCATATTTATAGCATTTTAAGCTACAACAGATTTTTTTTTAGCTCCAACTTCCCCTTCTTAATAACATCTCATACCTGTCTATTACCCTCCCATGGGTTAATTCTTCAGCTTTCTTATCCTTTTCTATTTGCCTCAAAGAAACATATCCAGTAATATCTTCGGTTGACATGGCAGAAAAAAACGTCTTAAAATTGTTGTTTTTGAGTTTGAAAAAACTGTTTAAAAATCAAAATTTGTGCAATCGAAGATATTACTGGGTTGAGTCGCGGACTAGGTCGCTCTCTTTAAGACGTTTCGCGGCACTGCCCAAATTGTGCAAGACAGACTATCAACCACGCCGTCCCCAGGATAAAATAGCCTAGATTCACTGTATCGGAGTTCTACTGCACCGTAAAAAACCGTTCTAGAATTACACCCTCAATATGGCTATTAAAGCCACTCTTAATATGACGGTTAAAGTCACTCTTAATAAGGCGATTAAAGCCTCGCAATATGGTACTATAACCACTCATAACTCAAAATTACTACACTCTAAAGGACTGCAACATGCACGGAACTACGGCATAACAACCGCTCTAAAATATCGAAGGGACTACGGTATAACAATCGCTTTAAAATATCGAAGGGACTACGGTACAATACCGCTCTAAAATATCGAAGGGACTGCGGTATAACAACCACTTTAAAATATCGAAGGGACTACGTCCATTCGTGTATAGATGTGGGTATAGGAAAATTGTTATTCCTTACCCACTTTTTCCACTATTTTCTATATTACAGAAAGAAATCGGGAATAGGAAATCCATATCAAAGTTGGAATAAGGGTATCCATTGTTATTTCAAACATGGAGGTCAGGTCAGTAACATTAATGAACTTGGCAACGGTGCGGAAAGAGAGGGATTCGAACCCTCGGTAAACAAAAAGCCTACATAACCGCTTTAAAATGTAAATTAACCGAGCAAAATATAAGAGGGAGAAAAGAAGAAAAAGTTGGGCATCCAACTTTGGTGTGCCTTTTACAATAAATTGACACTATTTATATAATGATGGAAGCAAATCCACATAAGTTTTCTAACTAATGTGAGACTTCAACAAAATTTTCAGAATATTTATATAGTGATTAAAACTATTCAAAATGAGAGTTTAACAATGTGGGACTTCAATAATTTTTAAATTCACACATTTGTTCCAACAATATATATATATATATATATATATATATATATATATATATATATATATATATATATATATATATATATATATATATATATATATATATACATACTAAAAAAATATTATAGTGATAACATAACATTATAATTATTAGTACATTATGATCAACTAAGGTATTTAGTGCCCGTTTAATTTGAGGAAATATTTATTTATTTATTGAATTTTATATTAATTTTATTCATTGATAAGAAATTAGAAAATTTTGTAAAATAAACAATTGTCTCTAAATTTTAAAAACAATAAAAATATTAACAAAATATTTTCAATATTTTTAAAAATACATTTTAGATATTCAATATTTTATTTTCTTTCTATGACATTGTTTCTACGTATCAAGATAAAAATAAATACATTTTTTAAAATATATATATATATATATATATACAACAACCATTCTCGTCTCACACATAAAAAAGAATAAACGCAACATGATCAACACCTCGTTATAAAGCAGGAGTTGGCGTATATTCCGAAACACAACATCAATATCGTTTATGCTAATATATTTTATTTCGGAAAATGGTAAAATTGACTTTTGTTGTTGACAAGTGTCACGAATCATACAGCCTCACTCATTTGTCAAATTTTGCCTTTATTTAATATACGTAAGAGAGTAATTTAAAGTGCCACATAGGGCTTTATACTAATAATTAATTAAAATGGTGTACAAAACATGACATGCGAAAAAGTCAACGGTTTTAGATTTCTCCGGCACCTATCACATTCTGTGGAGAAATAAAGGATTAAATACTGGAATATTTTAAAATATAGGGGAACATCAGCTAATAATCTATGATTATATAGCTACGAGTATGATGACCAATACTAATATGAAATACTTAACTTTAAAAAAAATATGAATATGTCCATAAAAATTATAAATTATGTTTGATTTCATCAACAAATAAATTTAAATATATAAGTAATAATATGTTAACTAATAACAAAATAATTAATTTTATTCGCTATAAAATAATAAAAGAATTATGATATACACAAATATGATATGAGTACCATTATCGAATAACTTTAATACAGATTTTACCATTTTATTTTAAAAATATCAATACTTCGTATAATTATATAATTATTGCTAATTAATCTAAGCAACTAGTTGGTCACAATAATAAAAGTAAATTGTGATTTGTGACGGAAATTAAGGGCTTAAACTTGAAATAACATTCGAAGTAAAATTCTATTAAATTATATCACCCCTCAACTTAGGAGATTAATTAGTTTCGTCATTTTATATGTAAAAATAACAATCAGTGATTAATTATTTTTACTCCATTCTTGGATCCAATACTAGTATTTGAGCAAAGAAAGTTGCTTAAACACACCCCCTTGGCAAATTACCGGATCCGCGAAGGGCCAATAGGTGAAATACGAGACCCATAATCTCAAAACAAACTCACTTTAATGCCAATATATTCACTAACACACTTTCTTCTCGATACAAATTATTTCCTTTGTTAATTGAAATTCAAATAAATTTCATTAAGTGTGGGTTTGTATCATATTGCCGCACTGATTTTTCAAACTCTCTAATTTTTAGCTTTGTATTTTTTAAGTTGGAATTGTCTTAAATCCAGAGAAAATGTGCTACACTGCCAAACTAAACGATAGCTAAATTATATATTTTATCTATTTTAAAATAATTGACTTATTTGCAAAAAAAAAAGAATTGTTCTAAAATAATTAAAATTTTCAATTTTTAATGCATTTCTTTCTAATTGTATTATTTAATTAATATTACTTACATTGTTTTCAATGCAATATTTTTTACTATGCATTTATGACATTGACGATGCACAAATATTTATCGAGTATAATTTGATAAAAATAGTATTTTTCGCTATTTTATTTATATATATATTTTTTAATATGTGTAAAATAATCAAAACATAATTATATTAAGACGAATGAAGTAATATTTTAATTTATATACATTATCAAGTTAAATGTTTTTGTAATATCATTCAATTATAATTATCAAATCATTAAAATATTTGATATTAACCGTAATTACTTTTACATTGACAATAAATCAAAATTAATCTTTTCAAATAAACGGGTATGAAATTTTATTTACAACAACCATTATTTCCATTATCACTTTCCTTCCTAAATTGACTTCGTTATCAACAATCACCAAGACATATAATGGTTGAGAACATAATAATCACATAATATAGACACGTGAAAACTTTGGTTAACTACAGTTACATGTACAATCATGCTTTTCAAAGACCCTTGTCTCCATTCAAATTTCTACCATCTTCATTCAAGAAGAAATACATAAACAAAAAAAAAAGTTTTTCTTTAAAAAAACAAATAATACTATAATTAAGTCACACACAAAATCTTAAATTTAAATCAAAAAATAACATTCAACTTAACAACAATATTTATTAATTGAATTATGAAGATAAAAAAAAAAAGAAACATTTTCTGAACTTATTACTTTATAATAGCCGGTAATAATAGACTTCATACTCAACATAACATAGACACGTGTAACATTAACGTTAAGTGGAACAAATCAAATAAAATGATGGAAAATGATATAGGAAGGTGCTCCATCGATCCTTTTCCCCGTACTATTTATATTTTCTCCAAAATAACCATTTTACATTTAAGTGTGTAATATCTGAGACTTAAAGTGTCATTTTTCTTACATAGCTAATTAAAAGTTGAAGTGTTCCTCCGATCGACGTTTGCAGCAGCTAACGAAGAAACATATATACTGCTCTGGTAATTAATCTCATATCAACTATTACATTTAAATTTCTTCTTATAATTATCTTTCTTTTTTTCTTTCTATTTCTCATCTTCTCTGGTGATCATTTCATGTTTTGTTTCTTTAAGATCTAAATTTTAATTTAATGTTTTTCTTCTTTATTGAAGAAGATCTTGTAACCTTATTTCCATTTTTAGGGGTAATTTCGATCAAGTATGAATGAATATACTAACAAACACTTGGAAAAACATTTGAATTTATCTTGTAATGATTTTGAGTCTATTTAAATAATAGCTCATTATCCTATACATTGAAATTAAATTACGTCTGAAAATATCTAGAAACTCTCCCATCTAACTTCTCTCCTATAACAAGCTTGCAAAACTTTTTCCCAAATTAGAGATCAAATATATATTTTAGCTGAAAAGTCATGGTAAACTAAAAACTATATCTTACAGTAATAAAAAATTGTTAAGATTTAAATATGTTTTTGATCTTTTATTAAATATTTGTTTTAATTTTTTATTGTTCTTTTAATTTATTTTTTAACTTTATCTTTTATGATAGTGAATGTTTATCTCTTTCGTCGTAATCCTTTCAAACAATATAAAAACAATAAATAAATTATTAGATTATTGTTTGTGTTTATAGTAGAAGAAATATAAATCAACCGACAATAAATAAACTTATATTTTATACTTGACCTTAGTTAAATTAGCGTACAAAACTTAAAATTCTATGTAAAATCAATGGTTTAACTAACTAACACACAAAATTTAACACAAAAAGTATTTTTATTTAATATTTCAATTTATTCAATCAATATTAAAAAAGTTATTTCAATTAAACTAGCTAGTTTTTAAGATATTTAGGAAGTTCAAAATTTAAAATTTGTATACTAATAATATCATATATTTATATATTATTTTTGTCATTATTATATTATTCTTTTTGAGTCTTTGTTAAAGGAGAACGACTTCACGCATTAAAGTAAGGATAAGTCTCCTTGTGTACATCTTGCTTTTCCAATACCAAATAAATACCAAATAAGACAACAAACACAATCATTTTTTTAACGAGTAAATAATATATTATATATATATCAGATCACTCTATTTATTAGTTTGTTTTCCTCTTAAAATATATTTAATGTATAAATATATTTAATGTATGAGTATCAATCAAATATTTTTTTTTTTAATTTAAAGGAGTTGCTCATATATTGTGTTAAGGAACAATTGTCCTAATTTTATTAAAAAAAGAAAAAGGACGTGTCGGTTTTTAATTGGGAAAACGCTGGCTTTTGTGCTAACATATCACATCACTAGAACATGCATGCATGTCCCTGTGTTGCCTTCCGTAGAATTGTGTGTGGCTTAAAAAGCCTAAAATTTTCTGATCTAAGATTGCCACATGCTCAGATACCATATAATCGCCATTATTATTATTAGTATGATTTAAGATTTTTTTACATATATTAAAAAATATAATAATTAAAAAAGAAAAAAAAATATTTTACTAAATTATATAATTAACGATAAATTTTATATTATTATTAATATAAAGTATAATAATATTTTAAAAGTCGTATATATAATAATTGTTAAAAAGTAGTATAAAAAAATAATTAAAATTATTTTAAAAATTATAAATAATATTCATTTTAAAATATTTTTTTTATTAAAATGATACTCATATAGGAAGCATTCTTTTCATTTCTTTTTCAAAAAGTGGTCGTCGGTGTCCATTTTCTCAAATAAAACTATGATGCACTGTTTGTACCCAAAAAGAAAAACTATGATGCACTGCATATAAATAATTTGTAGAAAATTAATGTTATTTTAACTTTTAGATATTATACAATTACTTGCACTAGTCATGAGTGCTCGCCACTTAGTGCCACTACATTCAGATTTTACAAAATTATATTTAGTGCTCTTATAAATTCTTATAATTTGGATTAAATCTAATTCAATTATAAAACTAATTTGTAACATTATAATTGTCTTTATTTATAAATACATTGAGACTCTGAATACATTTTTTTACATTTAAGACTAAACATCTAGAACGTGATTCGATTGATTTGATAATTGGGGTGAAAATAGGTTGAACTGAGCTAGACTTGAGTCTGAACTGTAAAAAAATTCAATGCCTAAGCTTATATGTGGTCTATCATATGCTTACTTTTTAGGTCTAAGATAGAAATATGATATTACCTGATAGTCTAATTAAAAATCTATTTTATTTTAACATTTTTTGATAGAAGTCTTATATGACCTGTTAGCCTACTTTAAAGCATATTTCATTTTAACATTTTTGAACAAGTAATTAAACATATCTTTAAATAGATTAACAAGTTAATATATCAATAAAATTAAGTTTTATTTTGATATTTAACATGACATTTTAAAGAATATGACTTTATACTTATCCTATTTGAATACTATTTTATAATAATACGTTGAAATCAGTCAAAAACTAAAGAAAGTTAATATACGCAAATTACTCAAAGTTGAATATTTAACAACAAAAATCAAAATTTAGTATAATAATTATAGTAGTAAAATAAAATATTATTTATTTATTTAAATAGGTCGGTTTAATAGGCTTAAAATGCTTATTATGTGGCATGTAACCCGACCTTTTTAAGTAAATAAACTTTTTTAGAAACATTCGTCTTGTCTGCTTTAAAAAAAGAGTCAAGTCTGATTTGAGTCTGACGTAGACTAGATCGTAGATTCTATTAGTCTGACCTATTTCCACTCTATCCAATAGCAGTGACCTAATAGAAATTTGCCTAATAAATAAAAAATATACTTTAATATCATATTAAAATTTAGATTGAGTCTAACTTAACTCTGTAAAATTAACTTGTATGATAAAAATTGTTCAATTATAATTTGAGTCACTTTTTGTTTGGCTTGTATATTCAGTAAAATAATGACTTTTTTTGTTGTTGTCAAAGTTTAATAATAATTTAATCATTTGATTTGATTATGTTCTAAGATAATTTAGCCATTTGTGAACGTTTCCCAAGCCCGTTTATTTGCAACGGGCCGGGATGGTACCAATGGGATCCAAGAATTCTCGTATGGGGGGTTATGCTTATCACCCCCTAAATTTTAATGCTTTCTTGTTCATTGTTCAATAATCAACAATATATATATTGTAGATTGTAAAGAATTTGACTTAATTTAGCGGCATAAATTTAGAGGAGAAAAAAAAATCTGTATCCAATTTTGTTACTAAATTTAGCCAAGAAGAATTTAGTAACACGATCCATTTTTCTTCTCTAATATTAATCAGAAATTCTATTTTTATATTGTAGTGAGGCTCATCATAATTAAACTCATAAACTGAGCTTGACTTAACATGTAAATCAGCATGTGGTGAGCCATTAATCTTAGGCAAATATAATAGTGGACACAACCATTTAAGTTTAACAGCATTTTTAACAACAAAAAATAATCTTGAATTTTTAATATATTTTAAATTGTTAATTCGTTGAATATAAAACTTTAAGAACTATACCAATAAAAATTGCACTAAAAAAATCGAGCAAGGCAAAGAGTTGAATGCAGTGTACTTAGGTAGGAAGGTGCATGGTGTATGGGTTATAAGTTAATGTTATACTACTCCCTCGCTATTAAAATAAATATCTCATCTATCATTATTTTTCTCAAATTATTTATTATTTTATAATATTAATACAATATTAATTATATTTTTCTATTAATATACTTTTACTTATTATATTTTAACTCATCAAATTTTTTTACCAACTATAATTAATAAAAATATTTGAAAAAATAAAATTCATTTATTATTAAAATCAACGCAACTAAATATCTTTTTAAAAATTGTGTACAGAGAAAACATAAAAAATTAGACGGAAGAAGTATATACTCCATAGATACTGGATTGATTGGTTTCCTCTTTGAGTAGAGATCCTCTCTATATGATGATATTGTGATTAATGTGCAACGCAAAAGGTAGTTAATGTATGTTAGTGAAAAGTGGCAGAAGACAACAAGAACTGACATGCATGAAGGCTATAATTAAAAAAGACAGCAATTTGCCGTTAGTATTGAATTTCCGGCGTTAATTTGTCCCTTCATTTGGTTGCATATGATATTTAGGTGTTTGGTGGGGTACAAAATGTAAACAATACCCCCACCATGTGACAAATTTCAATACTATTAGTATTATTTTTTAGCTTTGATAAAAAATCTCCGATGGAAGAAACTACTTGTATTTCTTAATTTGTAAGCGCAAAAAAGAGAAACTAGTGTTGCTTTAGTGGGTCCAAATTGTCACACGGTGTTCAATCAATCATTACTAATATTTACTCCGATGGTAATTGGAAAATGAGTAAAAAAAATGGTGATTGCAAACAAGTTGTTTATACTTGCTCTCACAAATTTACATTTTTTTTTTATTTGAACAAAATGTTATTCAAATTCAAATATTAATTTAATTAATATGTGAGAATATAGTAAAACTAAAATCTAATAAATTTATTTTGATTAATTATTATCATAATAAATAAAAACAAAGAGAAACACATAACAACAAGAAATACATAACAATGAGAAATATATAAAAAAATATTTATGATTGTTTGTGGTTTCTAATTTATTCTAGTATTTTCTCCATTTTTTCGATTGAAAATCTCATTAAAAGATTATTTTAAATGGTTAAGGAAACCACTTTTCAAGGTGAACTAAATAAATTATCGATCTTAAAAAGGGGATCATTGTTGTCATATCATTCAACTCCAATGCAAAAATTAATAAAGGACAATTAAAAAGGACTCAATAAGGGACTTGCATTAGAGATGCTCTAAACTTTAGATTTCTTGTGTGCTCGTTATGCCACATGTAATTAAACAATTGGCTTAAGCCGACATGAATGAGTATAACCATTAATTAAATTATTGACTCAATTAGTATTAATATATATATATATATATATATATATATATATATATATGTATTAGAGAAGAAGAAAATATCGTTAAAAGTGATTGAACCATATACCTCTTACATATAGCTCATTTGTAGATATTAATTAATTAAATTAAATTAAAGTATGTTGGTTTTTACCCGTGATTTTAGGCATGGGTCCACTGTCTTCTTATAATATGTTTCTAAGTGTCTAGATCACCATGTTAAAAGTCATTAGTAAATTAAAGAAATATAATTTGGAGGATAAAGCACAGTAATAATTTCTAATTTAAAAAATGATCAACATCGCAATCATTAATTTGTTGATAATTGTATTTCTGTATTTTAATATATGACCAAGTTCAATCAGTCATATATTTGCATGTGAATCCAATATAGAATTCTAAACTTTTAAGAAATCCACCGAACACTTTATAAATTATAATTTCAATTCCCTAGAAGAAACAAACCTGGCTTCATAAGAGTAAGACAAATCCAATTTTTTTTTTATTGTTTGCATCTTCAAATACTGTCTGAACGTGCTATATATTATTCCCTCCTTTTTTCTTGTTCATTTTCTCATTTATAGCAATTTTCAGCAAAGATGAAGCATCAACAATCAGCCAACAAGCATCAACAGGTACTTACTTTTTCACTATTTTGAGCTTATTTCTATATGTTTGTGCAAGTTGGTGTCTTTTGTGTTTTGGGGTTAATTTATGAGTATTTGGAACTTGAGATATATGACAGTGAAATTGAGCTGAAATATGTTTTTTAATAGAATTTGTGGGCAACTATGGTTTTGGGAAAATGGCTTAACATTAGAAGCAAGGAAGCTGATTATGGAGCTGATCTTGATGACGATGATAATGAGGATGACCCTGAATCTGACTCAGATAATGAAGGTTAGTCTATTAAATTTATGTTTCTATTGTAATTAGTAAAGATATTGTGCAACAGATGTGGGAAATTGAGGTGTGAAATTTTCTTAAAACGGGAAGATATGTTTAAGTAATTAATTGAGTGTGTTTGTGTGCGCGCGCAAGTGTTGTTTATTTGAAGATTGGAAAAGTGGATTACTATAGATTTGTTTAATTTTGTTATAATTTTGAAATTGATAAATATGGTTTATGTCTAATGATCTTAAAATTCAGAGTTGTGATTGTTTTGAGATCTTAGAGACTTTGAATTGGGTGTATTATGTAGATTTTGGAAGACATTCGCGATTCGGGGACAGCAGAGAGGATGAAGCTCCGGCTGAATCAAATGGTGATTTTTTTTTTTCATATATGAAATTTAGTTTATGAAATTATAACAGATAACCAGATAAGTTTTACTGATTTTGTCTGGCACAATGATTTTCAATGGTTGTGTGTATATGATACATCATTATAGTTTTGAAACTAGGAACTTACTGTAAGTTTTGAAAATTCTTCCTACATTAGGCCATTGGAAATTAGTGCATTCCCTAAATTTAAATTGAGATATGGAACCCCATACTTTACTTTTGAGAGCAAAATATACATCAAATAAGTATTGTGAACTTTAAATAATCATATTTCTGTTAAATGATGTATTTTAGCATAATAAAAATGTAAGATTAACTATGGCATGGAAAATTTGCTCCTTCCTTGTCTAAAGGGGTTCATCACATATTTCATGCTACAGTTTCAATAAACTCAATTCAGTTGTAATAGAAGTAGTTTCAAATTTTTCTTCTATTCTATGAATTGCGAAATTTTACTATTGCTTACACCCTCTAAATTTCAAATGAACTGCAGAATTTCTCCCAAGCTTAAGGAGGCAAAAATCATTGACTATAAGGTCTCAGTATATAAACAAGAAGGAACTGAGGTTAGACACCGTTCTCATGTAATTCATCAAGCAATAACACTCTAATACAGACTCTAATTGCAATGATTAGAAAATGTAGAAAATCATAGCTTGTTTGTTGTTATTTCTCAAGCCTCTCATATCTGGGTTCTGATGTATATTATTTATTTCTTAGAGTATGTGCTGGAACATGGAATGTTGGAGGAAAACTTCCACCTAATGACCTTGATATTGATGATTGGCTAGGCATTAACCAACCAGCTGATATTTATGTCCTTGGGTAAGTTGCACATTAAACTTTCTCATTTTCCTAATTTTTACTATTGCATATTGTTGAGTATGGCTCACGGGTAATGTTGTAATCTGGACCGTAGTATTTAAATACAAGTTGTTGTACACTGTAAACCCTATTCTTGAATCATAATAGAAAGGTAATACAGTCACTCTGCAATCGAAGAAGTAGGCATAATTGGCCGAACTCTGTGATCAAATCTCATGTATTCATTTTGTTTTTCCTATGTTTACTTTTGAACTGGGGTTGCTGTTCTAACACATACACTAAAAAACAATGCCATTTTGCAATCACTATTAATGCATTTTCTTGTATAGTCATTTTTTGTCTAATTTGTTTGACTAAAAAGTTGCTTTTCATGCACTTTGCAATTGCAGCCTTCAAGAGATTGTTCCATTAAACCCTGGCAACATTTTTGTTGCTGCTGATACTCGACCCGTACCAAAATGGGAAAACATTATTCGCGAAACATTGAATAGAGTTCAACCAAAACCATCAAAGATAAAATCCTTCAGTGATCCTCCATCCCCATCAAAGTTTAAACCATCAGTTGATGCACCAGATATAGAAGAAGAAATGTTACTAGAAAGTGATAGCGACATTGGTGAAGAAGTCCATCCTGTAGACGAAGAACAACATAATAATGTATTTGATTATGGTACAGATAATAATAATCCAATCACAGATGAAGCCCTGAATACTAGTTTGCAGGCTTCAGAGGCTGCTGATATTGCAAACTCAAGGAGGTTGAATAGGTTAAATTGTTTTCGCAACGATGATTCATCGGAAAACATCGAAACAACATCTTCTCAACAGATTAGACAGCTATCTAGAATGGTTAGTGGGAGTGAAAGGATTGGTTTGAGTTGGCCAGAGCCACCATTAAATTTGTTGCCTCAGAGAGTATTGGAGAGACCAGTTTCTTTTAAATCTGTTAAATCCTTTCAAGCAACAAAGTCCTTTAGCAAGAGTGATTCTTTTAGATCAAAGACAGATGCTATGGATTTACTGGCTGATATTGACCTTGAAGCTTTGATGAAGAGGAAAACAAGATCATCATATGTAAAGATAGTGAGCAAACAGATGGTTGGGATTTTCATTACGATATGGGTTCGAAGGAGCTTGCGAAAACATATTCAGAATTTGAAGATGTCAACTGTTGGCGTTGGTGTCATGGGCTATATTGGTAACAAGGTCTCTCTCTCTGCTAAATTTTCCATCTTTATGAGTTGCTAAGACTAAGAACATGAGAAATGTTATGAGATAGTGAGAAACTTATTTTTATTTTGAATTTTCAGGGATCAATATCAGTGAGCATGTCTATATATCAGACACTTTTTTGCTTTATATGCACTCACCTTACAGCAGGTGAAAAGGAAGCAGATGAAATCAAAAGAAATGTTGATGTTCGTGAAATACATCAAAGGACACATTTCTATTCAATTTCTGATATTGGACTTCCCAAAACCATCTTTGATCATGAGTTAGTCCATACTACTTTTTACATGCTTGTTGGTGTTTTTTTTTTATTTGAAAAAATTAGCTTCATTACTTGTACTCTTGAATTATATAACGAGTCATTTAATCAATTATAATTTATTTGCAGAAGAATAATTTGGTTGGGCGATCTGAATTACCGTATCAGCTTGTCATATGAAAAAACAAGAGATCTTATCTCAAAAAAGCAGTGGTCAAAATTGGTTGAAAGAGACCAGGTAATAATACTAATATAGAACCTTTCATTAGATGTTAAATAACTATGCTTCATCATAGTCCATGCCATTGTTCATCTTGGTTTCATGAGATAAGTTATGAAAATGTAGAAAGTAGCTGCTTAAGAAAAAGTAGTCAAATTGTAAGGGTATTTATATAATTGACATCGACTTATTATGACAGCTTGTGAAAGAACTAGAGAAAGGTGTATTTGATGGATGGTCAGAAGGTACATTAAACTTCCCACCAACTTATAAGTATGAGATTAATTCAGAAAAGTACTGTGGAGAGGATCCAAAGGTTGGGAGGCGTACACCAGCATGGTATACTCTACTTTGTTTCAACCTGTGTTTTTACATGCATAGATAAGTACTTAGCTGATAACATTTTCTCCTTATAATTCATTAGTTAGTTTTATTGTTGTTATAGTTAGTTGAGTTTGTTAAGAGATACTAGGAATTTTCCATCCTATATAATCTCTCATCTTTAATGCTTTGAAATCTTTTGTTCAATCAATAAACGAGGTTTTTAAAAAATATTTCTTTTTTACTCATTCAGTAATATGTCATTAGAGAATCTCGTTAGCGAAAAATAATGATTTGAGACACATCTTTTAAACCACAATTTTTTCCTCACATTTATAAACTGATTTGTTATCAGTAAATATCAAAATGAGGTGTGGTTGTGGAAACATGATGAATAAGCTAAAAGCTTAAACTAATATGATACATGATTATTTTATAAATGAATTTAATTTTTCAAATTACATTTCAGGTGTGATCGTATTCTTTCATATGGAAAAGGAATGAGATTAATGAGTTACAAAAGGAATGAGATTAAATTTTCAGACCATAGACCTGTGACTGCCACATATATGGCTGAGGTTGAGGTCTTTTCTCCAAGGAAGCTACAGAGAGCACTTACTTTCACTGATGCAGAGGTTGAAAATGAAGAAATCATCAATAATTTCGGCACTTGGAATTTAGCTGCATAATAATCTGAACAGGTGAATTGTAAATAAACAAACATAATAATTTGTCTGAAATTTGAAAAGATCTTCAAATACTAGTATTTAACACATGTCTCTAATCTTTACTTTATGGTGCAGGATATATGAGTTCTGAATAATGAAGTGTATTATTATTTACTGAATTTGAAGGAGCAATAATGCTAGCTATTGCAACTTCTCAAATACACACGGTCACTTGTAGATATTAATAAATTTCTTCATTTGATATTTGTTATATATTTTGAAGTCAATTCTAATAGAGAGAATAGTTGTATGATTTGTACATAATTAAATGAACAGGATTTAAAGCTAGTTTATAGATTGAACTATGTTTGTAAAAAATAAATAAAAGGCAAATAAATCTAAGCTCTGTGTACTTTCAGTTCAAGGTAGCATTATAATACAGCATTGCGAAAAGCTGAAAAGGGACTTACTTCGCCTCCTTCGCGCATCTAAGCTCAGATCTATTGTTTGTGAATGCGGGTGTTTCTCTTGGTGAAAAATTCTGAAATTCTGAAAGTTCTCTTAAACCAAACAACTAAAAAATTATCACATTTTGTCCTCTATTTCTTTTCTTCTACTTTCCTTTCTTTCCTCTTACTTTCTTTTATAAACAAAACATAACATTAAAGTAGGTTTAAATGTTTAATTCTCTAATATGTTAACATCAAATACTACAAGTCATATTAGACTTTTAAAAAGGTAGTTCAAATTTAAAATACAAATCTTTAACTTATAATTTACAAGACTCGTACCATAATTTTTTTGAATAGATCTGACTTTTTATGCAAAATCTAACTCGATCTGATCTATTCTTAAAACAACACCTTTAGAATATCACGTGGAAATAATCAAATAGTATTGCAACTATAAGCATACTAATAAGTTATGATCCCGCATAACCAATGCTCTTAATACACATTGTAATTAGAAAAAACAACATATAAACATTAAGGAGCACTCACAAGAATATAACACATAAAAGCTCCAAAAACATAGAAACGTTGAGAAACACACAAAAATATAACATGGAAAAGCTCCAAAAAAATCAGACGAAAAAAAATTATTATCGTTGTCTAAGGAAAACTATAGAATAAAATTGTGTAGATATTTTAAAACACCTAAACTTTTCTCAAATCAGGGATGTAACCAGATTTTAAAGTTGAGGGAGACTAAATTTAAAACTATAATTTAATAAATAAAAAATAAATTTTCAAATGCACAACAAATACAATAAATTTAAGAATTCATATATCCAAAATTAATATTGTCTTACAAATATAAAAAAGACAAATTAAGTTTCTTTATATTATAAAAACCAATAGTAGACACTTATGTGTTTAAGGGTCAACATATCAAGTAAAAAAAAGGTCCAATATACTAAATCATATAAAGTTCATTAATTCAATATAAAATATAACTACCTAAAAATGTAATTGTATAGTATTATAAAATAAAATAAAATTAAAAGAGACTATGACAACCATTGGTCCATGGTCTTAATACACACTCCCATAATAAATATGAAACATATATTTTACAACACACTAAAGATAAAAATATGAAAGAAAATAATTAAATACAAACATAATTTGTTTTCCACTAGTGTATTCTTATAATAAGTTTATTTTTAATATATGCAACTCTTCCTTTTATTTTACCATACGGATCATTGAAGACTATAAAACTTGTTCCTTGGTCAACTCCAATAAGTACAATATATTCCATATATTAATCACATGGTGTGCTATGGTTGGTTTGCATCATCCTTGCTTTGACTTGGAAATAATGATGGAAGAAACAACTAGTAATTGGTGCAAATCCCAGGAGATAATATAGACTAATAACATTTGCCAAACAGTATGCCTCAAAAATCGCTTGCCAATATGATGATTTCGCTGTGTTGTAGGAAACATGCGAGAACAGCCTTAGCATAACAGCAGGAACATCTTGTATGTTAATGTTTCGATTTTGGACAGAATGCAGTCACAACATCTCAATTCTCAATCGTTGGATCAAAATTAAAAAAATTCAAAATTTATAATTTTGAATTTTTTTAAATAAAAATTTCAATTTTCAAATTTAAACGTTCACTCTTGATCTTATAATTGAGATGGTGTGCAGTCACAACCTTATTACTGTATGTCTATAGGGAACCTGGTCACTCCAAGCTTTTTGATAAATACTTTTTCTCACCTCTGATAATATTTCACAAACACATAACTAATCATTTTCATTTCACATGTAATTGATTCTTTTAGTGAACAGGAGAAAAAGACGAAACTGA
Source organism: Cicer cuneatum (assembly GCA_037974295.1). Classification (NCBI taxonomy): domain Eukaryota; kingdom Viridiplantae; phylum Streptophyta; class Magnoliopsida; order Fabales; family Fabaceae; genus Cicer; species Cicer cuneatum. The sequence goes on along the minus strand of JBBPBO010000001.1, from coordinate 7,025,053 downwards.
AAGAAATTAATTTCAATACCATTTTAAAATAGCAAGTTATTATATGACTATGGAGATTTTTCAAAAACTAATAACAACTGACTATGTTAACAGATATATTAATAATTTTCTTTTGGAAAGTTTGTATCCTAGAAGTATTTTGTAAATACTTAATTAGTGCTTCATATATAAAGTCTTTAATGTTATTGTGTATTAATTTAATTGTTATCTCTAAATTTAAAACAATGTGTTAATTGTGGCTCCTCCACTTCTCAAATCTAGTTCTCCCCTAATCATAGTTGGTTGGAAAGGTGGATTGAGAGTGGGACCCATGGACATCCCTAACATGTGCTATCTTTTGCATGTATACCCCTGTTGGCTAATTGTAATTTTTCATAAATAAAAGTTATTGATGAACTAGGAGGATGCAGGGTTATTGGTGGCTTCAGTAAGTAATATTTTTGAGGTGTTGAGGTTGATGGATGATATACTTATAAACAAGTTCTTATATTAAAAAAAAAGGAAAAAGTAAATGTAGTATACACTAAAAGTCTTCTTTTTTTTTTATTATGAGAGAAAAAAAAAAGAACGAAAATAAAATACATCTTAATAAAGAATATTATTATTACATCAGTTAGAGGTTGACAGAAAAACTAAAAACTAAATTGATTAAAAGAACCGAACTGAACTAAACTGTTTTAAAATTAAACCGGTTCAAAAAAATTAAAAACCAAACTTTAATTTAAAATCAGTTTTTTTAATTGAACTGATTTTAAAAATTAGAAGTGCAATGTAACTATAAATTAATTTTTAATTTTTAAATCTAACAAAACTTCAAAATCCCAAAAATGACTTCAAGGATCCAATTCCAGCAAGCCTATCAAAATGTCCTTTGCTTGTTCGCGTTCGGATTCAAAATAATTTTCTTTATGGTATCATTCCTGTTGGTTTTGGTAAGCTTGAGAAGCTTCAGAGGCTAGAATTGGCTAACAATAGTCTCACTGGTGGAATTCCTGATGACATTGCTTCTTCCACTTCCCTTTCATTCATTGATTTCTCAAGAAATAACCTTCATTCTTTTCTTCCTTCCACCATTATTTCCATTCTGAATCTGCAAAGAATTTGGAAGGTTGATATACCAGACCAATTCTAGGATTGTCCCTCTCTCGGAGTCATCGATCTCTCATCAAACTTTTTCTATGGAATCATTCAAAAAGCATCTCTGAAAAATGAGATAAAAATTGGTGTTTATAAATACACTAAACCAGTTCGGTTCGGTTCAGAGCACTAAATCGGTTTACTGATTATAAAACCAGTTCGGTACGATTTTCGAACTGAAAAACCAGTTCGGTTCAGTTTTTTCAAACTGAAAACTGATTCGGTTCAGTTTTCAAATAGTTCTAGTTCATAACTGAATTTTGCCCACCCCTTAGCCGTGTTGAAGAGAGACAACATATCTGTTTATAAATTAATACAAGAGTTCTACTATAATTAGCCCATAACTTCATCAGAATGTTTGCACAAGAAATACGTTGGACAGAAGTTAGCATAATGATGAAACTTCAACATTTTCTTTGCCATGAACAACATGAAGTGAATCAGTGAAGCATAAATTTTTTCTGAAACTTGCTTCCCAACAAAGAGTATTTCCTGATAACAAAACTTAATTCTCTGCATGTAAAATATTAAATAGGTCCACATTACCATAAAAACCAAATTGAAATTGGCCATAAAAGTTGCACACAAGACCGCCATAACCTATTTATCTCAGATTTGTTAATTACTGCAATATTTAGGACCAAAGTATTAATGCCACCATGCCTGCACTATTTAGGACCAAAGTATCAATGCTACCGTATTGCCAACAAACTTTTTGTGGAGGTCACAGGGAGGGAGACAAAAATTGATACAACATTAAGCATAATTATTACTTGAGAATCTTCAAAAACAAATTCATTTCTTGTACACTGGTTTCACATAATTAAAGCAGCTATTATTACAACTTCATTAAAAATAATTTACATGGTATTAAAGATATTTATGATAGTCATCTCCACGAATTTTGTAGAAACATGTGGAAAACTACACTCACTAAATATAGACACAACAAGTGGACAAGATCACAACTAGCAATTGATAATAATTTTGATGCACCCATCACATTATGGACGAGTGGCAGACATGATGTAAAATGAACCTAGTTAGAAGATAGGAGCAATAGGTAGTTTTCAAATTCAATTCTAGATACTCTAAAAGTACTATATGCTGTATACTTCGTCAAATAAATAAATAAATGAAGTAGACACCACCGTATGTGGATTTTTTTTCAATTGGCTTGGAACTTTTATGCTAAAGGTTTGATTTTTATCTTTTTTCGATTTACATAAAACACGTTTTGTTACTTATATGTTTAGGGTCGGTTTATGCCCTCCAAGTTTAGTACAGACAATGTTTCTCTTTTTATTTGACAAAGTTATAATTTTTGTACTCTTTGTTTGTGAGTCTTTATCTATCAATAAATTTTTGAAGTAGTGCAAATGATTATAGTTTATTGAAGAACTAACATAATTTGAAATGTCATAATCATATTGATCCATTTGCATTCAATTTTGCTTTTAAAAAAATACATAATTATTCTTGAGTGATTATAATATGAATGATTGATTATTCACTTTATTCGGAATTAGATATTTTTAAATTATATTGCTTTCATTCAAAATGATTCACTCATTTGTAAAAAAAAATTTCAAAATGAATAGTATTTTAATATTCAATGCAATGTTAATTATTATTTTTAATTATATTTAATTAGTAATACTTATAATCTTAGATCAATATTTTTTACTTTAATTTTATATTTATAATAATAATAAATAATTAATATTTAATAAAGATAATTTAATAAAAATATTAATTATTATTTTTATTTATACACTTAATATGTGTGAGATATTTATCCTTGCACAATCAACTCCAGTTCCACAAGATCTTATATCATCTATACATCCTCCTTGCACAATCAACTCCAGTTCCACAAGATCTTATATCATCTATACATCCTCTTGCATTTATGCCGGAACGCTTTGGATTATGCCGCGGAATAGAAGAGAACGCAGCTTCCCTATGTATGTTGTTTTTTTATTTATTTTGTATTTTAAAAATACAAAAATATGCGTTAAATAAATTTTATTTTTATTTAATGAAGAAAGGCTAAAAATATTAAATTAATTTAATTTTATTATTTTTGTAGTATATGTATCCAAATTAGAAAGAGTAAAATTCAAATATAGAGGAAGTACTAAATGAATAATCCTTGTATTGTCACAAGAATTTAGATATATTATTTGATCACATGCATAAAATACAAAAATAATAATTAAAAATGTATAATTTTAAAATAATTAAAAAAAATTATTTTTTATGTGTTTATAAGAATTACGCGAACTGAATAGACAAATGGTGCCTTAAATTCAACCAATTTAAAGCAAGATTCTTTAGTAGTCAGACTTACCGATAGAGTTAAAATTGGGGAAACGCAAAAAAAGCATAAATGAGAGTAAATCATTGAATGTGGGGATAGATTGAGGTTGTTAGTGGCAAGACAAGAATGAATAGGAGTTAATTTGATACAAATTGAGTAACAAACAAATTAAAATTTGTCTATTGTGAATAAATAATTTGCCATCCTCCGGTCCAAACTCCAAAATGATTTTTAGTACGCATAAAGATAAGATAATGCTGGAGTGGCCGGAACGTAGTGGCAACTTGCGCTCACCGGGGTCACATATGTCGACCTATGACCTAAGTTATTTGAGCATATTTCTAGACGAAAGAAAAATGCATACTATGGCTGCTTAGAGAGGTCCCATACGAAAATGAATTCTCTCATGTTCAATTTTGATTTTGTTGAAATCTCATACTTAATATAATATTTTGAATGAGCAAGAAAATATATTTAAAAATAAAGATTGAATATTCGTTTCATGTCTCGTACCTATTTATATCGAATCATCAATTCAAGTAGTATTATTGATGTCTGTTAACTATTACTATTACTTTGCGAACAATAAAAATTGCGACTCAAATTACTCTTGATTGCTTATTTAAAGTGGATGAATCTCTTACCACTAGAATTAATCACATCTTTGTTAGTGTTGGATTTGTATATATAAAAAAAAACTCAAAATAAGATTACTTTGATACTTCATCTTTAATTTATTATTCCATTTCTCTCGTATTTTTAATACAGCATTAACTATTGCATTCTAACTGTACTATTTGTATATCACTTTTAAATTACTATAGTATCTTCTCGTATTTTTTGTGTAAGATAATGATAATATATCAACAATTAATACAATTTTTATTAAAATTATTGTTATCTATCTATTTATCTATCATTTATAATTATGAATTTGTGTAAAATACTTTTTTCATCATATATTAAGTGTCACATTAACAGAAGAAAAATGTCTTAAAATAGGTGTTTTTTTTATAGTTTCTCTATTTTTTTAAATGTGTTTTTTATAGAAAAAATGTTCTTTTTATGTGTTTTTTTTAGTTCAAAATCATATCAATTATTGATTGATCAAATAAGTGTTTGAAGATAATAAATAGATAGTAGTATTGTAGAAAAAATATAAAATTTTATTAAAAGTAGCAAAATTTAATAATTTCCTTAATATATGTAAATAATCTTAAAACGATAATTTAAAAGAAATGAAAGTAGTATTTTCAATTTAACGTTAACTATCTATTCTAATTGTATTATCGAATTAATACTATAAAAATTTTTAAGTTCATTATATTTCGGTGTTTATTTATGATAATGGTTAATAATCGATGATTAATCATGATAGTTGTTTAGAAAAAAACTAGGATAATTTTATAAATTATCACCCATTTATTGTTTTGTATGAATTAACCATTTTTTAGAAAATTGTATAAGTTAACCTAAAATGGTACAATATGAGCGTTGAGTAAACTAGCAAGTAGAATGGTAATTATAATGAGACCGAAGGAATATTATTTAAAAGGGCTTGCAATGCTGGGTCCCCGCAACATGTACCCACGTTCTGAATGCGATGCACGGACGTACGCGTTTGCTTCTGTATTGAAACTCTGAGAGCCTATAAAATAACATGCTTTCTTTTTGGATGACAATAAATTAGAAAATAAAGGTAATATATTAACATGATAAAATCATTTTATATTATCATTTAATTATAATTCGTTATAACGTTAAATAATTAGATAATTGCTGAAACTATATAATACCATGTAATAGATTGAATTGATTACAATATAATGTGAAATTATTTTTTACTGTCAACTATTTTTGCGATCAATAAAATAACATAACTTTTTGGATGAAAATAATAGTAAAATACCATGCTTTCAAACCGTCATTTTATTTTATAATATATTAATAATAGGAATAATAATAATAAAGTTTAATTTTTATGTATAGTTAGAATAAAAATTTAACATATTGATAAATTATGTGAATGATTTTATGAATAATTATGATAAAAATCAAATATTACTAATAATCTAACTATTAAGATTAATTGATGGGTTAAATTTTTTTTAATTAATATATACAAATTAAATTCACAATAATAATAATAACAATTTTGAAAACTATTATTCTTAAATATTTAATTCATATATAAAATTAAAAAAATATATATATATAATACTACGTAATAGATTGAATTATTATGATTTAATTATTTTTTACTGTCAACTATGTTTGCAATCAAATAAATAACATAAATGTTTTGGATGAAAATAGTAGGAAAATAACATGTTTTCAAACTGTCTTTTTATTTTATAATATATAATAATAATAATAATAATAATAAATTATATAAATAATTTTATAAATAATTATAACAAAAATTAAATAATATTAATAATCTAACTATTGGATTAATTGGAGCTATAAATTTTTTTTAGTTAATATATAAATTAAATTTATAATAATAATAACAATTTTGAAAACTATTATTCTTAAATATTTAACTCATATATATGTACTGTGATATAAAATACTGACTATGTATCATTGATCATTCACACATCGCGGTATGAATATTTGCAAATATATTTTATAGATCAATATAATGAAATAACATTATATGATCCAATTATATGTATATAAAAATAATTTTATATTGTGGTATATATAATCTAATTTTAAAAAAAATAGTATAAATTTTTTAAATAATATAATTTTAAATTAAAAATAATTATATATAATCAACAGATGGGCTATAATTATAAATATTAATATATTGCTTATACATATACAATAATTTGTAAAATTCAAGTATAAATAACTAAATAAATTAAATATATGAAGAACGTGGTCGTATTTCCAAAATTTTGAATAGAGATATCACATAGAATTTAATTTAGAGCATTAACTATTGTAGCTCGCATACAGCTGACACATTATATTATAGTATCATTTTAATTTACTGGATAATAAGAGTGAATCTAAATATTATTAAAAGTATCAGTAATTAAATATGCCACGACTCCTCAACAATAACAGCACTCAATATATCAATATATCTATATATAATGGTTTAAATTGTACACCAGACACCGTTAGATATGATGATATTTCATACGTCATATCATTTTTAATCTCCAAATTATTGTACGGTTGTTCAATTTTAAATTTTAAAAATAGAGTTGGAAAGAGGAAAAAACAAATCATAAGGACATAAAGCGTAGATGTTCATTGACATCATAATATAATATAATATAATAGGATTTTTTTTCATATATCTTTCTTTAAAAAAATAAATTATTTTATTTTTTGAACTTTTAAAATGTTGTGAAGCGGTGACGTGATCGTATAAGCATAATTTTTTTAATAAATGAAAAATGTATTATGTATTAAATTAATATATAAAATAAAATTATATTTTATTAATAAAATTTAACAAAATATATTAAATAAAATAATATATTAAATTTTAATTAATTATATATATTTAAATGCTCTCAGTCTTATTTCTAGTATGTCGTCGAATTTATTTAACTATTTGAACGACTTGAAGTATTATGGTTGTTCCTCGTTTATATTTGATAATTTGTGTACCAATGAATTAGAACTATTTCCATATGTCTTTATAGAATTTTGAGCACAAAGTTATACATGAAATAAAAAACAACATAAGCCGACTAATGAGTTTCAAACAAATTATATAAAATCCCGTATTTTGTCGAGTAATTGAGACTTTGTATTTATGACATTGACGAAACTTAATACTGGTTTATGCATGTGTATGGAAATGCGATGGTGGTGGACATGAAGATATGATGGTGGATGCAAACGAGAATCATGCAAATATTGTTCGTGAGAAATAAATAATTTGGTGTGTTGACTAAACCAATTCATACATTATGTGTTGCAATATAAAACACCTCATTAAACTAACCATGCACTACATATTTTTCACTTAATGTATTTTCTTGGATTCTATATAGGTTTTTTTAAAATTATTTGTAAGCTTAATTGCAGTTTTGATCCCCCTATTATTACCAATTCACAAAATTGACCCCCTATTTTAAAAGAACAATTTCGGTCTCTCTATCAGATATTTAAATTAAAAAAGTGACAATTTGACATATTTTAAATGACGTGACATACAATTTTATGATTTAATTATTTATATGTCATTAATTAAATTAAAAATATGAAAAATTTATGAAGTTGAAAGCTAAGTTTTGATGGCGTTTTATTCCAATTTCATATGTGTTAATTATTCTGTATAATCGTATTATATGTCATGTTATTTAAAGCATCTACATCATCATTTTTTAGTTAAAAAAATCAAAGAGAGATACAAAACTTGTCAACTTTTAAATAAGGGGATCAATTTCATAAATCAATTAAATAAAGAGACTAAAACTACAATTAAGCTTTATTTTTATTATATGTCATGTATTAATCTAATATATTTTTTGTTTGATACAAAAAAAAAATTGCATCTACATGGTTGTATCTCCGAAATGCAACCTCGTAAAGAAGAAAAATAAAATATCGCATTTCTCTATAACCTCCTGAAGGTAAGAAAAATTATGTCATTTTAATATATTAATTACAAAGTGGGATATTTTAGAATTTTTTTTCAAATGAGATATATGAAAAAAAATTCAACATATATATAGTACTATATTAATAATAATTATGAATTTATGATTACTTTTTTAACGCAATTAGTACTTAATTAGCCAAACAGGCTGCTCTGGAATCTAATCGCTTTCCTTAGCCGAAAGCACACACTACTGTCATTACCCATCATTAAGCGCAAACATAAAGCCGTGAAAAGAATTGTATAAAAAACATATAATCATGCTTTCGTAAAAAAAATAAAAAAACATACACAGTACTGCATTAAATAATATAAAGTAAAAACATTAGAGGAAAAAATGGTTATTGATCGTCGCATGTTTTTTTTTTTAATATGTAAAGGAATTAATTGTTGTACGTTAACGTATACATTGTTAGAATACCTTCAAAAACAACTTCTAACACTTTTTAACGACCTTTAACTATTATTATGAATTATATTTTCAACATACATTACATTTTTTAAAGATAAGTTGTCATTTGTTATGTGTACAATAAAGTAAAAATTTAATTCTAGTAATTTTTTTATAATTTCAATTAATTATAATTGTTAAATTATTAAAAATAATTGATTTTTATCATACTTTACCCGATCAGTTTTTAGAATTTAGGTGTCTTGGTCAAAAAAGAAAAGATAGATTTGTAAACTATTTAAATATTATATTTTGTAGGGTTGTGTATGGTCGATTTTTTTTTTTAAATCAAACTATATCCATTTTAAAATCATTACATAGATTCATATTTCTAACTAAATCCATTTTTTGGTTTAAAACCAGTTATAAAACCGATTTTAAAATCAATTTATGATTAAACAACGGTTTTTGGTTATGCAACGACTTTCGACAAATTTAATTTTTAAATTTTTTTTTTCAACACCGGTTAAAATTCGTTTATTTTTCTATTGATTTGCGTATTTAATTGATTTGAAAACCTTTACATTATATACGGAAAATTTGATATAATTTATTAATTTCAAGAATTTGATGAATTATGAAATTCCGATGACAAAACTAGGAGCAAGCTTCAGCATATTTTTCTTTTCATTACTTTAAACAAATCTTTGCCACATAATCCAATCAATAATGAGTGTATGTAAATTATAATTTATTTTATACATCGTATTACACCACAATCAGCAACATTTTCCAAATCTGAAATTCATTCTTAGGTAAAATGGAAGACAAAAAAAGATGAGAAATCAATAAATGATTTACAACAAAATGAAATATTGACAAAATATAATATATATATATATATATATATATATATATATATATATATATATATATATATATGAAAGGAAACAAAACGGTTAAACTTATATAAGATGCCTAAAGGAATACAGAAAGGAAAAGCCTAACATGAACAAAAAGACTAATTTGTACAAAATAAAGTAATTAAAAATGAGATATGTTTTTATGCATTATTTTAAAACTGAAGGTATGAACTTTAGTTTATAAAAAAAGGCAAATATGATTTTTTGTAGGAAATATGTTTTTTGTTGTTAAAAGATAGGAGCTTATTAAGGTCATAAAAATGATGAAATTTTTTCTGAAAACTCTGTTATAGAAGGAATGATACAAAGTTTAATACATGTAGAAATAGAGAGAAGAAAACGGAGTACTGTTAAATTATGAAGGAATTGAAATGTAGAAAAGAAGCGATAAATGAAATAATAGAGTTGGAGTTCAAGAATAGCTACCTCGTTGTCATCAAAATCATAGTAGAAACAACCATTTTTTTTGCTGTGTTAACTAGAGATATTGAGCATATTGCTAATTCAATTTAAATTGTATGTAAATTACAATTTAGAGGAAAAGAATTAGGATTCTAAGAAAGGATTTAGAGTTCAAATCCAAAAATAAAACATGAGTGAATAATAACCACGTAAGATCCAAATCCAAAAATAAAACATGAGTAGATATTCAACCAGTTGCTAAATGAGTTGAATTATAACCGTATAAATAATTAGATATTTAAATGGATTTGGATCCGGCTATAGATTTGGATATTATAACCTTAGTTTTTGCACAGTCCTTGTATGTTTTTTCAAAATAATTAAAAGCTGAATTATAATTAAGATTTTCAAAAAAAAACATTTTCATTTTTTTCAAATTTTTTTTTAGAAATCAAAACAAGAAAATTTAATTTGTCATGTGAACTATGAATTAGTAGATTTAAAATAAGATTTTAACAATTTTAATTTTAAAAACTCTTTCTACAAAACACAAAAGTTGAATGAATAATTAATAGATTTAATTGTAATTTCAGTCACCCAATTTTATCAATTTACGAAATCGGTTTTTTTATTCTAAAATATGACTTCTCATTCTGATTTTTTTTAATTAAAAATGGCGATGCATTATGTTTTAAATAATGTGGCATATAATATGATAATATATAATGATTAATAGTCATGAAATCACAATAAAAGCCTCTAAATACTTAATTTTCAACTTCAGAATTTTTTCATTTTTGTAATTTAATTAATGACATATGAATAATTAATACATCTAAATGATTTTATATCATAAAATCATTTTCCACATCATTTAAAATATGTCAAATCATCATTTTTAGATTAAAAATATGAGGGATTGACAAAAATGATCGACTTTTAAAATAAATGACTAATTATGTGAATTGGTAAAAATAGAAGGACTAAAATTGCAATTAAACCTGAAATATGTTTTTTGTTGTTAAAAGATAGGAGCTTATTAAGGTCATAAAAATGATGAAATTTTTTCTGAAAACTCTGTTATAGAAGGAATGATACAAAGTTTAATACATGTAGAAATAGAGAGAAGAAAACGGAGTACTGTTAAATTATGAAGGAATTGAAATGTAGAAAAGAAGCGATAAATGAAATAATAGAGTTGGAGTTCAAGAATAGCTACCTCGTTGTCATCAAAATCATAGTAGAAACAACCATTTTTTTTGCTGTGTTAACTAGAGATATTGAGCATATTGCTAATTCAATTTAAATTGTATGTAAATTACAATTTAGAGGAAAAGAATTAGGATTCTAAGAAAGGATTTAGAGTTCAAATCCAAAAATAAAACATGAGTGAATAATAACCACGTAAGATCCAAATCCAAAAATAAAACATGAGTAGATATTCAACCAGTTGCTAAATGAGTTGAATTATAACCGTATAAATAATTAGATATTTAAATGGATTTGGATCCGGCTATAGATTTGGATATTATAACCTTAGTTTTTGCACAGTCCTTGTATGTTTTTTCAAAATAATTAAAAGCTGAATTATAATTAAGATTTTCAAAAAAAAACATTTTCATTTTTTTCAAATTTTTTTTTAGAAATCAAAACAAGAAAATTTAATTTGTCATGTGAACTATGAATTAGTAGATTTAAAATAAGATTTTAACAATTTTAATTTTAAAAACTCTTTCTACAAAACACAAAAGTTGAATGAATAATTAATAGATTTAATTGTAATTTCAGTCACCCAATTTTATCAATTTACGAAATCGGTTTTTTTATTCTAAAATATGACTTCTCATTCTGATTTTTTTTAATTAAAAATGGCGATGCATTATGTTTTAAATAATGTGGCATATAATATGATAATATATAATGATTAATAGTCATGAAATCACAATAAAAGCCTCTAAATACTTAATTTTCAACTTCAGAATTTTTTCATTTTTGTAATTTAATTAATGACATATGAATAATTAATACATCTAAATGATTTTATATCATAAAATCATTTTCCACATCATTTAAAATATGTCAAATCATCATTTTTAGATTAAAAATATGAGGGATTGACAAAAATGATCGACTTTTAAAATAAATGACTAATTATGTGAATTGGTAAAAATAGAAGGACTAAAATTGCAATTAAACCTAATATAATTATTCTATAAGATGTGCAAACATCGGAAAAAACATATAAATATCTTCAAGTAACTCAATGTTATATATATATATATGTGTGTGTGTGTGTATATATATAGTTTGATTTTAACTCATTTGCTAAAATTTATCTATTGACTTATAATTCTTCAAATAAAATTTTGCAAATTGAAAATATTCTCTTATAAAAACATATTTGAGAGTTATTTTCACATTTTGATTTGAGTGTATTTTTGCATATGATACATGATATTTTGACATCACATCTTTATGCAATACTTTAAGACATTAGGTACATGAGTCATCTCTATCATATATCAAACATTTAACTAATTCATAATCGATGTGAGACTTAATCACTAATACTTGAATCCAAGTGTTTTTGCGTGAGTAGTGCCCATATGCATTTGGCACGATTAAAATGTTTGTTAAGACAAACTCTCATTTTAAAGTAAACAAAAAACATAAAAAACATATTTGTTTATGGGCACTACTCACTTTATCTGCATTTGTTACCCTTTATCTGCATTTGCACCTGCACTTTACCTGGATCTGTACCATAAAAAACATGTCAATTTGTTTTGTATATAAAATAAACAAAAAAATTGTATATAGTTTATAAGGGACCCTGGGCAAGGTGCAGATGTATATGCGGGTGAATGTCATGTTGGTTAATTATGATCTTGTGCTTGGAATTTGGAAAATCAAAGGGTAAGATCACTGCCTCTTTTTTTTGCTAATATATTTAATTTCTTCATTTTTTGCCTCCTTATACTGCAGCATCTTTTATTTCACACACACTATATCGAATGGGTATTTGAGTTTGACAAAATTACATTACCACAATTTTTTTTTTTTAAACTCTAAAGTGTAATTTCAATTAAAATTGTAGTGATTTACTATTTCTAAAAGAATGGAAGAAAATAATAAGAGAAATTTATTTCTTTCATTCTTTTTTAATTGACGATGTCTAAAAGAATTTTTTCTTGTGTATTCAATTTTTAAAATTTTGATGTTACATTAATTATTATTATTTTAATTGTATATTACTTTGTTAATTATTTGATACTCTTAAAGTGAATAATTAAAGAGAACTTTTGTTTAGACAAGGCAAAATGAGTTAATATGTCAAACACTCTAAGTATTTTTTTAATAAGACAAACTCTCATTTATATTAAATTAATACATACATATTTTTTTATGTATTTAACATGCTCGAGTACAAGCACCCAACAATACACATACATACATAAAGGATATGGTGTATTTACATTAAAAAAATCATATGGTACTATACTCGAGAATTATTGCGTAGAGAAAAACAATAATGCAAGCGCCATTGACTTTTTATAATATGAAAATATGAAATATAAAAAGTATGGTGTATTCGTGTATATTGCAAGCAAAGCAAAAGCAACTCATAGACGCCATATTCATCGCTCTTTCCGAATTCAATTTTATAATCCATAAAATAAAATAAAATAAAATAAAATGTTAATGTTATAAACTTATAACAACTCTTCACTTCATAATTCTCCATCACCCAAAGTTATTGAAAACCCACTTTTCCGACCATTAGTTCTCTCCTCCACCTTCAACCACGTTTTTGCCTTTCTCTTTTCTTCCTAATTGGATCACAACCTTCATCACAAGTTTTCCTTTGATTCCATTCCAACCTTAACCACAATTACATCATGCAACTTTGATCCAAATTACTCTTCAAGATATATATGTTCCATTTCCTAATTCCACAATTGAATAATTTCTAGCTAACTCTACAAACCTGGGTCCCTTCTCTTCTTCCATTCCTTAGAAATTTTTTTATAAAAACCATCCAATTATGTAACTGTACCCTTTTGTACCTTAAATCTCACCAAAAAAAAAAACACAAAAAAAATATTTGTTTCTCCTTACATTTGAAGAATTATGTAGTGTTGTACATCCACTATTCTATCAACCTATCTTTTTATTTTTATTCGATAAAAGAAAAAGAAAAAAAAAAGAATGCCAGAATCAGAGACAGGGACACCGACGGCAGCGTCGATGCCGGCGACACCGGATACTCCGGGAGGTCCACTATTTTCATCAATACGAGTTGACTCACTGGACCAACGTGAATCGTTTGGAATGGGTAGGTGCAACAGTTGTTTTCCGGGTAAAAGTAACGGAGGTTGCATCAATATCGGTGATTTCTCTGCTAGTGTTCGAATTCCGAGTGTGTCTCTCACTCAAAAGGTAACATCTCTCTCTCTCTCTTTCTTGTGTGTGTGTATTTTGGTCAACGATATTTGGTGCAATTCTTTTTTGTATTTTTTTTTTCTCATGTCACCGCCCACAAATTAATTTCATTTGATATCTAGCTAGCATTGTCAGATTTAACTGTTTCATGTGATTGAGTCATTTATTTAGAAAATAACAGTAAACATTGACTAGCAAGCATTTACAGATAACATTATATATTTTTGTCAAAAAACCTTACTATATATATGTAGTATTTATTTATTTACGTGTATGTATTAGATAGTAATACTAGTATTAATTAAATAAGTTTATTTGTTTTGGGTACAAATTAATAAGTTTATTAATAGTTGGACATTGTCAATTTTGGTTTTTGTGTGTTGTATTTTATGATGTGAAGAGATATGTATGATTGCTGTCAAAAACAAGAGATGTGTATGATTGAGATATTAGCAAAATAATGCAAAATATGTTTTTTCCCACACGTCGTACGATACTATCTGGAGTGGTCTATATTCACATGTTCTCTCCTATGTCTTATATGGAAAAAAATTCATGAACATCCTACATTTCATATAGTTCATAGAGAAAAAACTAAAAAAAGAGATGTGATAGATATGATACAGTAAAAATAAAAATAAAAAATATTAAATGAGTATTAAGAAAATTATAGGCATCCAACTTGATATAATTCCTTGTCTTTTTTTATAACAAGTTTACACTATTTCCTATGTTTCATTATTTTCTATAGATTAAAAAATATATAACTTTAATAATATATATATATATATATATATATATATTATATAATTAATGAAAAAAGAGTAATATATTTACTTAATCACCCTTAGATACTAAATCATTCATTTTAATTACATTTAGAAAAATAATTGAAAAAAAATATTATATTAAAAATTAGAAGGATTGTTCATTTTAGAATAATTTATTTTTGCAAATAGATAACTAATTATGGGCAAGATGGAGTACATTTTTGTTTGCATTTTATTCAAGAGGGAGTATTTTTTTGTTATCTAATAAATTATATCATAATTAACCCACACTAAAGTCATGAATCCAAGACAAGACGTCTAACTTAATAATTTTGTCTTTTTTGATTTAATTATAAAAAATATAAAATTATATTTAAGTGTATTAATTGTGATTTTTCATGTAAGTGAGTGAATGTAGTCTTAGAATGAATTTAACTACAATTGTGAGGTTAAATTTTTATTTTAAATATAAATGATACTACATTATTTTTTTCATGTATAAATATCCAAGTCTGATTTTACATTTTCAAAATAAATTATTAGTATTAATAAGAATATATTTGAGATAATAATAATAAATATATTTAATATTCTCTCTGTTTTACAATAAGTGGTACAATTATAAAAGAATTTATCATCAAATAAATATCACTTTCAATTTTTAAAATAATATTCTTTTCTTTCAATTATACTATTTAAATAATATTATACGTTTGATTCCTAATGTATCATATTGACTTTCATTTATGATAATTATTAATACACCACAACTATCTCCATCTCATAATCATTGACACATTTGACTATTTAATATAAATTAAAAAATTTATAAATAAAAAAAAGAGAATGATAATTTTATGTGATTGCAATTATCAAATATTGAGTGTAGTACTTTAAAAAAAAAATCAATATATAAGCCACATCTTTAATGATTTATTTATTTTATTCATCATTAACGAATTACTTTAGCATCATGCAAGCCTAAGTGCAAGACTCAAAAACATATATACGATCCTACATACTTTTATTTGCTAGTTGCTACGAATTTGAGCAGAACCCAATTGGTACTTTTTATCATCATTATTTATAACCAATAATAATTTTCTAATATATTCGTATCCTATTGTTTAAGATATCATTTTTATTAATATTGTTTTAAGTGTGAAGTATCGACCACCGTTTAATAATTAGTAATGATAAATACTATGGTATATAATCATCATATAGATTAATTTTTGTACAGAGCATCTAACTCATTATACACATAACATTAAAATATAATATTAATAACTAAATTATAATATATGATCATAAAAATACTACATAAATTAAATTAAATATATATCGTAAAAAAAACTCTAAATAAATTATGTAGACGAAAACATAATCGGTATTTAACAATATATACTTGTAATATATAATGCATTAATCAATTTTTTATAAAAAATTCAAAAAAATTAAATAAATTTATTTAAACAATTACATATTTTCTTATTCGACACGGAGAACATACTAGATATAAAAAGATTCAATAATTATAAGCTACGCATTTATTGTTGGTGAGTGGTTATCTTTAGTCTTCACACATTTCAATAATAATTTTGTCGGGTTTTGAATGACAAATTCTAAGTAGTGCAAAAACATGTGAGCTATTAAGCTAATTTTTTGTTTTGCCGACCTGCACAATGGAGATTCCTATTTGAGATTTGCATGTATATAATATTTATTTATTTATTTATATATTTTTTTTAAAGTTTGTATTAATATTACATATCAAAGTTAAAAAAAGTTAATATTACTATTTAATAAGGATTCAATTCTTTTAACATAATACTTAAAAAAATATTAAACGTGTTTTTATCAATAACTCAATATCATATTATCTCAATTATATTCACTTATTTTAATACATTATCTATTCTAAGTGATTCATTAGAAAAAAATTGCCAAAAATAAATGACACTTTTAACTTTAAATATAATATTAATTTTTTAAAAAAATTATAATATTTAATTAATACTGTATCTATCAATTTTCATTAATGATAATTATAAATACATCAATAATTATAATTTAATAAATATATTATTTTTTATTTTATTTATATAATTTTCTTAATCTACATGGAATACTCAAATGAATCATTCATGGTTACACCAAAGGAATGTAATTTATTGAGTGTAGTCAATGAAAAGTGAAGAGATAGATGGGGCTCTAATAATTTTTTTTTATAAGCACCACAATTTTTCACTCCACTATAAAATTAGAATAATTATTTAATTTGATGTTAAATAGGTGAAACATTCATCATTATTTTGTGTATGTTTATTTAAGACTAGTATATCAACTTTTTTTAACTTATTTTTACTAATATTTGAGACCGGTCAATGATGTATCAATTAAAACTCTCTATTTAATTATTACTCCTTTCATTTTATATTAAGTGTCACATTTAATATATTTTTTGTGTTATTATTTGTCACTTTACAACTTCAACAAAACATTTATTAGTAGTTTCCATCGTTATCTTTATTTATCAAAGCACTTGCAAGATGGAGTTATGAACCATTTACTAATTTAGCACTCCTTCTTTTCTAAATAAATTAAGTGTCATTTTAGAGAGAAAAAACTAATTTCTTAAAGTTAAGTGTTGTTTTATCATTCCAATACATCATTAATTAACTCATATATATATATATATATATATATATATATATATATATATATATCGATGATATGTTGACTCCAAAAGTAATTCTGTGATGAATTACTCTACTTAATAATTCAATTTAACGATGCATTTTATTAATTTTTAATTATTGACATAATATATTAATAATCAAGTACACTAAATGTTGTATAAATCTAAAATTTGTAACTATGTAATATAACTATTGATATTTGCTTAAGTTTCTTAAAAAGTTATTATACATTCGTTTGAAATTATTTAATAAAATATCAAATAATTTTAAAATTTGTAGATTATATTTCATCTGTTCAATAATAACTTTTAATTTGACGGTTGAATTAATAAAATTTATCATTTATTTTTAGTTATTAAACAGAGTGACTCATCACAAAATTACTCATAGAATCGATAGTTCCTCACCTATATATATATATGTGTGAGTGACATTGTTTTTATTAAAAAAATCATTAACCAAAGAGATTATTAAACATGTGTTTATTAATAAATAGAATTAATTTAATAAATATACTATGTCATTTAGTTAATTTAGTAAATGTTTATTTTGATATTTTCAAGTGATAGATAATGTGAGACAAATAAATATTTTAAATTACATATTCAACTTGACACAAAGGAGTACACGTTCTTGCATAAAATATTGATTACTTTTCAAGCTTTGTAATTGTATGCGTAAATTAAGAAAGTCATAAAAACAAATTTATTATATAATAAATAAAAGATTGAATAAATAAAAATTAAATTGTTTTATATTTAATTATGTAAATTATTTTATAGGTTAAATATGTTTTTAGTTTCTATAAAATTTTAAAATTATACTTTTAATCTTCATATAAATTTCGTTCAACTTTTAGTCTCTACAATATTTTTTATTAGCAACTTTAATTCATATAAAATTGGAAAAAATGAGGCATTTATTGCAATGCAACCAAACTTTGTAAATACACTTTATATATTATAATAGAAATTCTCAAAAAAGAAAATGAATTCAAAATCGAGATTTCAATTATTTTTGGTTTCTTTATTTTTTTAACATTTAAAAATTTATATTTATTGTTAAAATATTTTAAATTTTTATGAGTGTGATGTTTATAAGGTTCTAAACGTATATACAAAACATTATTAGTTAACTTACTAACAAGAACTAAATCTAATAACAAAAAAATTTGTGAAATATAAAAGTCAAACAAATTTTTTTATAGGAATAAAAAACCATAACTTTAGAATTTTATAAATACTAAAAACATGTTTAACATTTATTTTCAAATAATATGGATCGAAAGAACACAGCTGTACTAATATTATACTATTAAAGAATTAGTTGCGATATAATTCATGTTATACTACGACTGTCTCTTTTCTCTTTTTATAAACACTTATTATTTTTTTCTCTTATTAAAAAAAGTTAATAGTGTAATTAATGTGTTTATTTTTCTAAAATAATCTTTATATTTGAATGTATTAAATTTGATTTTTCATATTTCAAGAAAATTAGTAGTAATAATAAGGGGGTATATATAAAAAAATAATTGAATGTATTAAACTTGATTTTTCATTTTTTAAAAATGAAGAGTAAAATTAACATTAAATTGAATGGTGTAATGTATGATGAAACAGATTGGAGCAGAGTTTGTAGGGACATTCATACTAATATATGCAGCAACAGCAGGACCAATAGTGAACAACAAATACAATGGAGCAGAATCACTTATGGGAAATGCAGCTTGTGCTGGATTAACAGTTATGTTCATTATTCTCTCAATTGGTCACATCTCAGGTGCACATCTAAATCCATCACTCACCATTGCGTTCGCTGCTTTTCGCCATTTCCCTTGGGCACATGTTCCTGCTTACATTGCAGCACAAGTTTCTGCTTCTATTTGTGCTTGTTATGCTCTCAAAGTTGTTTACCATCCTTTCCTTACTGGTGGTGTCACTGTCCCTACTGTTACCATTGGTCAAGCTTTTGCAACTGAGTTTATCATCACTTTTATTCTCTTGTTTGTTGTCACTGCAGTTGCTACCGATACTCGCGCGGTACGTTACTCTTTAATATGGTATCAGATGATAATAATTCCGATATTAGTAATTAACTAACTATATCTGATTTGTTTTTATTTTGGTGTATGCAATGCAGGTCGGTGAATTGGCTGGTATTGCTGTTGGGGCTACAGTTTTGCTCAACATTCTCATCTCAGGGTATGTAACCTTTTTTTTTTTTCCCACAAACTTTATGAGTTATGTTTAAGGTTTTGAATGACATGATTGTGTCCATCAAATTAGTCTATCACAGAATCAGGAACTTAATTTGAACGTTATTTAATAATTTATGACTGATGTAATTTTTTATCATAGGCCAACCAGTGGTGGTTCGATGAATCCGGTGCGCACCTTAGGTCCAGCAGTTGCAGCAGGAAATTACAAACATATTTGGATATATTTAGTGGCGCCGACACTCGGTGCACTTGCTGGTTCTGGAGTTTATACGCTTGTCAAGCTGCGTGACAACGAAGCTGATCCGCCGCAACCGGTTAGGAGCTTCCGTCGCTAGAGTGGCTGCGACACTGCTCTCTAGTCTTTACTACACCCCACTGCTCATGTTTCAAGCTCCTTATATGATAATATTTATAGAACCTTTTTAAATAAAATGTGGGGACTTCTTGTGATCAAGTGTGTGAATTTATGTGTGTTTTGTTTGTGTTTATATCATGTGTCATGGAAAGTTTGTTTGGTGGATATGGATTTTCTAAAGAGCTGGTTATAGCCATGCTTTGCGTATTGATTGATGCACTTTATAATGAATAATGTGTTTTGTTGTGTGTAACATTCTTTTTCCTTGCTAGTATTTCGTTATTCAAAATATTATATCCGTGAATGACGCATAGCGCAAAATTATGTTGAACCTTGACTAATCTGAAGAGAGTCGAGTGAATCCATTCATATAAAGGACATCTATCTTTTTCATTCATAAAACTTGAATCCAAAACTTTACATAGACCGAACCAAATTACTCACCACATGGACCAAAAAACCTTGGTTTACCAAATTAAGTTCATCAAAACAACAAGCAAGCAAGTGAAGGAAAAGCAGCTACATAAATATTTCAATGTGTAAATATTCACATCTGTTTGCCAATAAAGTAGTAAGCTATTGCAATCAAAAAACATAAACACTCATTCTCATTTTCATCAAACCCCAAAAGTGAGGGGTTGATAACCAAATTGAAGTTAAAATAAAAAACTCATTGCACATTGTTAGTGACAATATATTATTTACATATACAGATGCTGAATATATCATGCCTTAAGATGTTATTATAAAAAATAAATACATAAAAACTAAGATTAACTTCATTAATACATGAGAAGCTAGCTAGCATAGCAAATTAGCAATCACACAAAAGATGCTAGTGGCAGTGAACCATTCACAGTTTCATTTTGTGAAACAATGGTTGGTGAGTCCAATAAAGTAGGCTTCCTTAACCAGTATTGCTGAAACCTTTGTCTTGCATATTCCTTGTAATCAAAGTCAATTTTATTCACATAGCTCTGCAAATAAAACATGTATCATATGAGCATAGAATATATAGTTATATACATAACATTCTTTAGAATAACTAACTTACCGAAATAAGTCCCCATAAGCCCCAAAATAGATGGTTTGCAAGAGTGTATTTTTCTACAGCATTCACTAACTGGTTCACCTTAGCATTGCTGGGTTTCTTGCCTGTGTACAAAGAGTAGTTGCCATAAAAAAATTAAATTTGAGAAATATATGTGATATTCAAAACCATTGCGTTTTGATATAATGATTTCCAATTTTATAACATGATAATGAGAGACTGAATGTGCGACGTAACTTAAGTCAAGATACACAAATATAAAAGTTTAAATAAAAAAATTGATGCGGGGACTAATTTGCAAATGACATGATTAGTTCAAAATTAAAAGGTTATTTAAGAAACCAAATTCATGCGTCTGAAATCAAGATCTCGGTCGATTATATGTACCGATGGAGTGAGTTCAATTGACTGACTAACCTTCAGAACTCAGATAGGCACGAATAAACCTTTGACGCTCCTCTAGTTCTGGTACATCATATACAAATTAGTATGTCAGCAAGGCAAAGTGATATCAATAAAAATAAAACAGCAAGACACAATAATCATTGTTGAAATGTAAGAAACAAAATAATTTACCAGGATATTTGCTGTAGTCAAGTACATGAGGTGTATCAGTATGGTAATCTGCTGCCATTTCACAGAAATGATTTGCTAGGTCATACGCGATGGGATTGTAACTCGCATATTCGTAGTCCTGTAAAATAAAAATAATCAAAATTAGAGGATTGTAATACAAGTAACTACCATGTTTTGAAAAGAATATATAACCATTAGCTTACAATTAGAGTGATTGATCTTGTTTCTTCATCCATCATAATGTTACCATATTGCAAGTCATTGTGACAAAAACCAATCTCTTGACATCCTTCACATGACTCCTTTTCCAAGATATTTATTTCCTCATCTAGATTGTCCAACCCAAATTTTTTTGTTTCCTTTGGGGAGCACAAACTTTTGGCTTCACCAAGCCATTTCCTAGAAGAAGAAAAAACATGGAAAACATTTTATATTCTGCATAGAATTTTTTTGAAGATTGATATGATATGATATATATAACTACCTCATTCTCTGCCAAATATGAGCCTTCTTTGTACCAGGCATATGAAGCTTATGGAATTCTCTCATCTTAGATGCTATCAAAGCAGATATTTCGAGGTCACGGAGATCGGAAGCCGAGAGAGTCTAGAAAGCCAAAAACAAGAGAAGAAAAGTGACATCAACAGCAGATAAAAAAGGAACATATTAAACAGGATTAAAGCACTATAGTCTACATACTTCATATCAATGAAGCCTACCAATACAAGTATGTGGAATTTCTGTGTCTGTAAAAAAAAGGCAACAACTACCTTAGTTCCATAAATTATTTAGTTCTATTACTACGTTTATTATTGAGCACTTATTTAATTAGTAAAATAGACATATAATATGATCTCCTAAGTCTTATCTTTCTATACATGCATTAAACAAAATACAGATGCCTTTAAAATAAGATACTGTTAAGTATATAATTCAGGTTTCTTTATTATTATAAATGATAGAATAAATAAAATGAAAAAAGGAATTGGGGGAAAAGAATGGTAAAAGAAGCACCTAAGACTACAGAACCTGATTCCATTCCATTGACTCAACACCATTCAATTAAATTTTTTAAAGATGCTTTTTAAATAATTAATCCTAAACAACTAAGAGACAAATGGTAACCCTCCATTGCTCCAAAAGAAAAGGGAATAAAATAAGTACCAATTCAAAGAAATGCTCTTTGACTTAGGAATAAAGTAAATCAACTTTTTAAACTGAGTGTATTATCTCAAAAAACTAAAACATGAAATTAAATATTCATTGCAGCCTTTATTTTGGAGGATAGCTATGTTGGGCTGAATTAGGCCTCCATGCTTTAAGAGAGCTTAAGCCTTAATGAGATATTTATAGATAACTAACCAATAACAAACCTTGACATGATTTGACACTAAACTAACTTAGGGTCTGATTCATGGTATTTGTTTTTGTTCACTGTTTTTATTTTTTACTGACATATTTTTTTGTTTCTTTCATATTTCTAGTTTGTTTTTTATGTCTAAGATCATAATAGAAAACAAGAAAACAACTTTTTATTAATTTAGTGAATATTTCACTATTTTAACATATAACATCACTTCTCAAAATCTATTCATAGATAAAAACAGTAATATATAAAGTGAAAAAATGAAAACATTTTATTTATATGATTGGAAGAGAACAACAAAAAGTAAAAACGGATCAGCCAAATAAGCTCTTATCTGTCAATGCTCTAACTGGAACCAATTTGTTTTTTCTTTTAACAATTTTATTAGTATCAGTATTTAAGTTTTCTGATACTATCTTCTTAGATCAATTAAGAATAAAGGCTAAATATCATGGTTTGATGATGTAAAAGAGTATCACAACAACTGGATCAAATTTAATTTTAACTATTCTTAAATTTTGGATTAGGCCAATTTAAACTTATAAAACTAATGTGAGTGCATACTAGTTTTTCCCAATAATTATATAACCTACCCAGCAAAAATGATTTGCTGCATAAATACAGCTATCATTTTGGATCTTTTTATAAAAATATACTACTAGTAGATATAAAAAAAACTAACTAGTTTGCTTCAAATAGTTAATTAGTTTCTTCAAATCAAAAGTACCGAAATTGAATGTGGCTAAAACAATTCTTTCCCCAACTTTACTTACATCTCTCTCTCACAGTTAAACTCCAGATTACCCAACCCATTTTCTCAACAAACCGGAAGGTTAAATATGGAAAAAGAAAAATACAATCACATAGGGTTAAGAAAGACCGTAAAACCTAGTTCAACTAACGAATACCGATATTGTTAAGCTTGAGTTTGAACTCAGAACCTCGCAATTGTGCGTGAATTTCAGGCGGTATTTACCACTCCGTCTAGACAAAAAAAACATAGGGTTAAGGAAAAAATTTAAATATAAAAAAGAAAAGAAAAACAATCACATACTCTGGCATGAATAAACTCCTCAACACGACCAGCTGTAAATCGAGCAAGAAGGCGTGGACCTTGACCATGCTTTGAGATACATTCAAAGGTTCGAATTTCTTCACCCCTATTGAAGAAAACATCAACACCTTCTCCATATAATCGCACCAAAACCTTTCTGAGATCAGCACCATTTTTTGTAGGCCAATTTATCTGAAAAACTTCATTGGTCATTGCACCTTTCAATGGAATCACTTGCAAGGTGTTCACATCATCGATTGCATCGCCCAAATCAGAAGCCACAGAAGCAATCACTTCCATTATTTCTTCTTGAGATTCACACCCTTTCAATAACTCAATTGTCTTTATGGCCATCTTCGATCAATGAATGAAAATGGTAAAATAGAAACCAGAATTTTAACTTTTCTTCAGCTAAAAAACAGAGGAACCTGAAACAGAGTATTTTTTTAATAAGTGCCTTTGTGCATGCATAAATAATTAGAAAAAAATGATTTTTTTATAACCCAGTTATGGAAAAATATCAAAAATTGATGGGAAACTTTGTAACATTAATTAGAAGAGAAAAAAGTTGAATTGGGTTTTTTAAAAGCTAAAAAAAAACAGAGGAAACCAGAGTTTCAAAACAGGGGAAACGCGTTTGAAAACCTGTAGCAATGAAAATTGCGTTGGAAAGAGTGAAACTTTTTTAGATCCCAGTTGATAAAAATCATCAATGATCAATAATCCATAACGAATAATCTAATGCAAAGATAGATAAAGTAGAATTTTAAGAATTGGGAACTGACCAGCAAAGGAAAGGTAGTTGGAAATTGGTTATCAAGTTATGTGATAAGTAAAGTATAATGATATGTTAATTTAATTTTGTGTGAAGTTTCTGAAACCTTGCAGTGTATATATAGGGAAATTGTTGGAGTGTGAAATGAAAACGGAGTACTCTCTTAAATCAGTGTTTTAGCTGTTTAAAGTGCGTATTTTGATGTTTTGTTGACCACAGAGATTCTTGGAAAATGAACATTTTTATATTAGTTACTTTTGCTCTAAGCTTGTTTGTAAAATTTATAGTCAAAATTGCATATAATTACTAGTATTGACTAACAAATGAAGTAATTATCAATTAGAATTGAAATTTAGTAATGTTTTTATGTGTAATAATTTTTTTGTTAAATTTGGTGTACGGTGATTTAAATTAATATAATACTATAATTATTATAATTATAATATACTACTATAATACAAATTCATAATATATTTCTACCTTAATTGACATGCATTAATTGTGAAAACTCATATGTCTAGAGTTTTGTTAGGTATAATATAAATATTAACTATTTTATGGTATATCATTTTTTTAAATAAATTTAAATTTAAGTTAATTATATCCTACCGGTAAGTAATTTTTTTATAGTTACCAAATAACTTATACCTTAATTGTTTTTTTATAAATAAATTTAGTTTTATTATTAAAATGTTTTACTCATTTCCTTCTATAATATAAGTAAAAATGTGTTAAAAAAGGAGATGTATGTGATATAAATTTTAGACAATATATATTTAATTTTTTTAATTTATTTTTGTTTATATTATAAAATGAATGGAGTAACATTCAATGTGTTTAGAAAATATTTCATCAAAATTAAGTTTGAAGTTAGAAAAAGAACAAGTAGTCTAAAATAAATTTCTACAAATGCGCATTCACTTTTTTTATGCTTCTCATAAAGAGACAATAAGTCTCGTCCTCTCTTTTGAATTGAGCTGTATTGTATTTGTACTTTTAAGATTTGTATTACAAGTGTGAACTCAATTGGACTCAAAAGATAAAAAAGAATAAAAGTGCCAACATTTTTAACATACAGCATAAAAAGATCAAATTTGTCTCTATGATCAACTGAGGACGAAAATAATGACGTATATAATCAGCTAACATGGTTCTCTGAATAATGTTCTTTTTTTCTACATAAAAATTCTAATGTATTTTTTTTAGATAAAATGATAAAAAAAATTCACATACAAATATAAGATCTTGAATTCGAGCTAAAGATATAATATTTAATATAATGATATTGATATTTAATAATTAAAGATAAATTATAATGCATTTTAATAAAATAAAATAAAAAATAATGATTACAGAATGGGCCTTTGCTTAGTTATGAACATTATATTGATGTTGACTCGCCTCATAATAAACTTAGCATAAGTGATATCTCAAGAAAAATAAAGTAATTTCCCCATAATTATGTAGCATATCCTCGTGTGTGCTTCAATTTTTATCAACCACAAGCTTGAAATTAATCTCAAATATAAAATTATTATTCATGTCAAACTCTCTCATCTAGTCAATAATCATTAGTAATTCATAAGCTTCACCAATTCCAACTTCCATGATTGGTTGGATCCAAAGTGTTTGGCTCTCATACATAAATCAAATTTATCTTTGAGACATAATTTAATACTCACACGGTTATATTGTCAAGAGAAAGAAGCACCAATATTGTATTTTCACGAAGACCAATCCAATAAAATCGTATCCCAGTGCTAAACAAAATCATAACCGTCTACACTTGCATATCCTTGTTTGAAAAATGTTTCGTCATCATAAAGAAAATGTCTTTGAAATTATCAACCTCCTACAACAATATCTCAATAATATGCCAAAAATTAACCTTTCGTGTAGCAAGCAATAGACTTTTCACAACCAATAAGAGACATGACATATGCTCTCATCATGAATCTCGCTCAAGAGAATGATGCCACACATTCAACATCACATATCTACAACCCGATTCTATTTCCTCTCTCTTCAAATATAAACGGGTAATATAAACACCCATTTAACAAAAAGTTTGTCCAACCCTTTTAAATTATTTGATATATTTATTATTTCTTTTTTAAATAAATCTTTAATTAATATCATTAAGTATTTTGTAATATAAAAAGTCAAAATCAAATATATACAAAGACAAAGGGTATTTTAGGTACATTACATAAAATCAAACATATTAATTACAATATTAATTTTTTTTAATAAAAGAAAAATATGCAATAAGTACTTATATTTAGAAACACAAGGAGTAGTTGAAATGTATCCCCTTCACCACACCAAATAAATTATTGTCATTTGACAATTCATTCCAAATACTAGCTCTATCTCTAAATATAAGAGCTTTTTGATAATTTTATTTGTCTCTTTTTATAAGGTTCTCGTTGAACTTTTAGTTATATTGATTATTTCTTTACTTACATACTCTTAATTAGTTTTTTTTTTTTGCAATTAAATATTATAGTTAAAAGATGAATTAGTTTGTGATCTATTGTATGTTTTTTGTGGGCAACATAATGAGACAATTTCATATTTCTTTATAAAGTGTCACTTGTTAAAACAAGTCTGATTTGTTTCTCCTTTAGGTCTGATACTTAATTCGCATAATTCTAAATACGAACTATTTCAAGAGTGGTTGAAAAGAAATATTATTGATGCAAATGAAAATATGATTGTATATGTGGCTACCATTGTTCAAAAGGTGGATATATCTATTGTTTATTTTAATAGTGCTAGTGTACTGTTGTTGGAGGGGCTAAGTGAATGTCTCAGTTTGTCTATATCTGATGTTCGTTAGACACTCTCATTTAGTGGTTGTTATAAGTTTAATGTTGATGTGATAGATGGGAATAAACAAAGTATTGGTGATGTAGTTAGATATGATGATGGTGTAGTAGTTGCTGCTAATTGCTAACAAATTATTTCATTACCAGACTCAGATGTAGTAGAAACTTTAGCTATGCTGAATAATTTGGAATTTGCTAAAGATATGTTTTTTTTTAATCTTACACCAGAGTCATATGCTTCAAATGTGGTTGCAGCGTTGAACGCTCATCAACAATCTCCTACCTATATTGGTTATGTTAATAGAGATTGTATTAATTTAATATTTAACAAATTTAATACTTCAACCCACTTTTTTTAATTACCGTGATTTGGTCAATAAGATCCTATATTTAAATACAAATGTAGTAATCCCTTTATCCTACAACGAGTTACCGATTTATTAAAGAATTATTAAAAAAATGAATACCCTTTCAACTTTCAAGACAATATTAATTATTTTTTTTTTAAGTTTACTTTCTAATTAATACAAATTACATTACTTCCTAATTAATATCATTTATTTTACATTAATGGGTGAAAATAATAAATAAGTCAATAAATAATAAAAGCAATTTAGTATAAGTATTATTTTATGTTATTTTAATATATGTAAAATATTTAAATAGTTAACTCATTGTGAGATGTAGAGACTGAACTTATATTTAATGTGTTTGGAGAATGGGAAAATCTACTCAAAAAGATTAGATGCATTACAATAATATATGAAAGCGAAATAAACAATAAGTGTGACGTTAAAAAAAACATTAATGCATATTCAAATATTTGACTTTTTCTTATAATGGTTGCGGAGGAAGTAATTTGGTTAAGATCTTTTTCATTTCTTATTTTCTTTATTTCTTTCATTAATATAATTTTTTACAATAGAAATACACAAATTCATAAAATATGTAGCATTAATTAAATATTTATACGTTAAAACTATTTTAATGACGATGTTCATTTATTTTTAAAACAGCTGATATTATTATTAATTGGAAGGAAAATCTATGAGGATGTGTACAAACTTAATTGGAAATATAATATCATAAATTTCATGTCAACATTTATAAACTACTAGTTTTTCCATATGGGTCATGAGACTCCTGGGTAGAAACACAGCTCAATTATGTGGGTGGACCAACCATCACATGTCCATTAAAATCATAACCACACACCATGATTGAAAAATTTATTTATTTTATAATTTGTGTCACTTTGTGTGTAACAGTGTAAATTAAGATCTTTAATACGCACTGTAACTGCATGAATTATCTATGGTTGATATTGATTTCCTCTAGGCGGTGATATTATAATATTCAAATATGTGAGAGAGTGAGTTTCTTACTTGCTTTGACTAAGTACTTGTTGACATTTATATCCAAAGGATTATTTGCTCTTATCTACTATATGTCCCCACCAAATAACTCCTAGTGTGAAAACATAGATTTTGACAACTACTTGCTACATATTTCTAACATTACTGTCAAATGACCTTTTCCTCATGTAGATTAACTAATATCTTTAGCTAGGTTAGAAAAATGCTGATGTCACGCTGGTCCATAGAGATAAGTCTAAAATAAAAACAGATATTAAAAAATAGATAGATAAGTAATAAAAAAAGTGAAAATACAAGAGATCATTAAATTATGTAGGAGGGTGTGCATCAAGTGAGAAAAATGATTTTGAATAGTATTTTATAAAATTTATGGTCACAATTAAATTTAAAATAAAATCATGTTTTTTTGGATAAATTTAAAGTGAAATAATGAATAGTTAAATAGGTTTACAAAATGGTTATAAAATAAATGAATCTTAGTTTAGCAAATGTGTATAATTGAAAATGGTTACAAAATAGGCATGTCCAATGCTTGCAAGACATCCTTGAACTCAAAATCACGTGTTTCTTTGTTGAACCTTTCAACTAGTTTGTACCTCACATCATTCAAATAAAAAGACTGAGCTGTTTCCAAAAGCCATTTTGCTTCTGAGTCAGTCAGCTTGCTGGTAAATACAATATCCCCACGGATCAGTACTAAGTCCTTGCTCTCTGCAAATTCTGTGTAGAAGGAAACAGTAAAGTATGGAGATGCTTGTGTTCCCCTAGCTTTGTAATCTTCAAGACCTGTAAAAAGTATGTGTGGTGTTTGGACTGCAAGAAATCATGATTATGTATGTGAGTGAGACAACAATGAAAGTTCAAATAAGAAAAACACAGAAACACTCAGAATAAGCCTGTTTGAATTGACTCATTTGAACTTATCTACCGATATAAGCATTTGTGATATTGTTTGAGATCTTATGGAAATGGTTTATGACATATTCATAAGCTGTTTTCAGTTAATTTCTATAAACTCTCCATGATAGCTCATGAAAACAACTTATAACTTATACGAACACAATTTGACTTTATTTTATCTTTTGTTAAAAAAGTAAGCTTATACATCATACGCACTTATGCTATAAGCGTTTCATTAAGCTGTTTATCCAGATAAGACCTAAACAAACAGTTTGTTTCAACATGGTCTATTCCTTCTTAAAAAAAGGGTGTATTCTAGTTCTAGTTTTTGAAGAAAAACTTTTGTCACAAGACAGAGCCATTCTAATCTACATATCTTCCTCTATTCTCAATCACGGTTAATTTTGACTTTTGAGAAAACATTTTGTTTTTATTTCTTATTTTTACTTATAATTACAAAAATATTATCTGGTTTTCACATTTTTCATTGATTTTATTGTTTGGTATACAAATATTAGGAATCCAAACGGCTTAAGATTTCAATTACTCCAGATTTAGGTTTGTCATTTTATCAAAATTCTCATGTCTAAGCCGGCAGTTGTTACATTTTCCTAAGTAGAAAAACCAATTTCAACCTTCACCTAAACATAACCCAACCGCCTAAGTTATTCAGCTTCAAAGTCCATGATTTCTATCAGTGCTTGACATATAGTGCTTGACATATAACCAATTGAAATGATTTCTATTTTACAAATGCAGATCAGGAGTCAGGTGTAACACATTTGATTCACAACAATTATTGAATTTTTTCAAATAAATGATAAGAGAGGGTAATGTTTATCAATTATCAAACCTTGAAAGAACATTGTTGTATAACCACTTCCCCTCCACAAAGGAATGACAAAATATCGGCTGCCAAGGATAAATAGAAGTAAGAACATGAAATCTAGAGAGCAGAAATTCATAGTATAAGTATTGATTACCATTCCTTAGCTCTATGCTCTAGCAAGTGATAAAGTTTTGCTTTCATAGTCGCTCCAATGTGACCTCTACCGATGTGATACTGAAACAAAACCAGCCGAATCATATAATTAAAAATTAAAATAACATAGAAACCATAAATTGACTCATAATTGCTTGCTACATAGCCTAACATCTGTTTCATAAGTTGCATCGACATTCAATCAAAACTTAGAAAAACAACAATGTGGCGATAAAGGAAAAAGCTCCTCCAAAGCTTGTCGGTTAATTGCACAATTAAGGATGCACTTTTAAATTTAAAACTCAAAGGGTGGACATACAAGCGTACTTTATAACAAGCTCGCAATGAGCCTTTTTCCAACAACAAAATTAATGGCAAGGTCAAAGGAAAAATCTAGAGAACCACAGGGAAGAAGAACAACTTGGTTCCTTACATAGATCACATTCATATATTCCTATATGTTCATGGATTTTCTGGTTGTAAAATACATATCAAACATAAATAAGCGAGAGGGAGAGAGGCTTAGGTGTTTCCAATTGATCAACAACAACAAGCAGAAGCTTAACTGTCCACAAATTTTCTTTAGTAACTTCCTTTCTTCTTCTTTGGAGATCATATCAAACCTTTTTCATTCTTTTAAAGTCCCCAACAACTATTACATGTCTAAAAAAGCATGTTGCAAAGGCAAAAAAGCATTATAAGACTACTCTGACCCTTCTATGAATGCAGGCTAATGCTATATTTTACTCTTCCAATCAGGATCAGAACCTCTAGTAGCATTCTTTTATATTTGCAAAACCTCCAGTATTAAAATTAAATTAACCATAATAATGTGAAAATTTTGTGTCATTTATCTTCATAAACTTCTATTAATATTTGTGAACAATTAACAGAAAAATTTCACATTACCTACCAGCCTCTAACATACACACACGCATCACAGTCTTCAAATGAAATAGAGTAAACAACCAAATTCGCTTTGACTTAGTGACAAAGTCAAGGACCTATTTGAAATTTACGAAATTTGATGAAACCATCCGAGAGCCTTTTACAAGAATTTGGTGGTTTAGTCAATGAAATAGGAGAAAACAATAAAGAAAAAACAAATTGAAAAATTGCAAGAAATGAGACATTACATCATCCCAAATTGAAGCAATATCATCAGGATATCGATTCTTGAGTCTCTCAACATCTACAATAGAATCCAACGATTTCTGTTTCAAAGGGTTGAACCCAGTTGCAAACCTTGACGTTCTGCAGAATCCAAGCGAACCCCATTTGAGGAAATCATAGGGAATATCTGATTGATGCAATTTCCGGGAAGTTACTCCGATGGAAACCGTAGAGAAAGAGCGCACACAAGGGTCTTTGAAGAGAAACAAGTTTCTGGTATTGGAGGCTATGCTTCTCCAAATTCTTGAGGTTGAGAATACCATTTGCATTGCTGAATCGGTCGGACTTGAGAATTTGACACCGTTGTAGACTTCAGATTCAGGTGTTTTCAATAACAGGATTTAGTACAAGCTTTCACTTCATGTTCTTTCATACGCTTCCACCCAATTTTGTTTTTGGTCTGTTACGGGTCGGCTCAATTTAAAAAAATGGTTTAGGTTTTTAAAATTGGGTCAAATATTTTTTTCAAGATTAGTTTTGGGGCAATTGCTAGGGTAAGGCAAAGTAGAAAATAAAATATATATTTTACTTAACAACATCAATTATTATTAGGATTTTAAACAATTTTTAAATGTGAGTTTACAGTATATCATAAAAAATATTTTTCGCCCCTAAAAACTTTAGATCTCCGTAAACACCACGATACCATATAATTTTACATATCCATAAATATAAGAAAGATAATTTTGCAATATGCTAAAGATTTCTACTGCTCGTTTATACTATGCTGATAATAATATTGTTGAAATTTCTACTACTCGTTTGATTAATACATGTAATTCATTTCTTTTGGACTTGGACCCTTTTATGCCCAAAAAATAGTAAAAAAGAAAACCACTTGAGTTTTCTTTTTTTTAAAATGGGAACGGTTCAGTTTTTGGTTTGGTTTGAGTAAAGTGTTTATTTAATTTAACGCCCATATTAACATTAAAAAGAAAATACAACTACTGCTAATGATTTCGCACGTGCATATAAACCCAGGAAAACCCCGTTGTTTGAAACAAGCTTCTTCTGCATCTCACTGTCAATTTTTGTTGTCGAAGAAATTTGGTTGGTTAGATCAAACATTCGATCTTTGCACATTCCTCATGAGCTCCCCAAACTGATTCAATTGGTATGTTTATTACTCTCAACTGTTATATAATCACGTTTATGTTTTCAATTCATTCTAGCTATTATATAATCACGTTTACTTCAGTTTTCCTCAAAATTCAATTTCATTTTCACCCCCAATTTTTAGTTTTTGCTTTATTTTTCCTTTCTCTTCTTCTCTAGAAGGAGAAGTTGAACAGTCTTGTGTAGTTGATGAAATGGCTGCTTCAAAGGATCCAGATAAGTTCTTCATGCCTATCACTGAAGGAGACAATAAACCATTTGATTATTTCCGTGCTTTATATGGTAAGTTTTGCTACTCCAGTTCATGAATGTTTTGATGCAAGGATTAAAATCTGTAAATCTTTGGTGTTTAAACAAATAGTTCAATTTTTATATACAGACAATTTAAAACGTTTTACATTATCAACAAACCACAATCAATTATATGCGTGACTTTAAATTAAATCCTTAAGAGTGAAAAATATTTATACCAATAATGTATATAAATTAAATCCTTAAAACAAATGACTGGCTTCGCCTGCCTTTTTGTGGCATTATGCATAAGTAATTTATAAGTACTTATATGGATACATTGCTACATTTTTATGCAGATACCATGATCAGTGACATATTATAAAGTTGTTATTAGAAGCAGCAAGTTGAAAATTTCAAAGCCTTGAAATTCTACTTTGCTATTTCAGTTACTTGTATTTTTTTCTCCTGTATTTATCATGTTGAATTGATGATCGTATCTTTTATGAGCTGTGCTATCTTCTTAGCATGGATATTCCAATGTTCTAGTCCATTTTTGACAATAAAAATGAGCGATGATGTTTCTATTGTTATGGATGATTTTTCTTTTATGATGTAGGATCTGGCATTGTAACTAAACTAGTCCTGAGTTGCATCTTGTCATCTACTGCTACTGCTACTGCTATAATAATTATTGCCTTCTTTTATGAATATTGTTGTGATGCATGACATACTTATGAATATTGCAGAGGGTTGTATTGCTGGAGGTGTCGCCGGTGTTGCTGTAGAAGCAGCTTTATACCCCATTGATACCATCAAAACTCGATTACAGGTGAATTAAGTATATTGAGTGTGAATGTTTTTAATTCTACTTTATCTGTTTTTATACCCCTCGGGTAGGGATTGTCAGATACTAATAATATATACCCCATTTGGAAGCTGCTTCAATGTGTTAAACGTTCACGTCTAAGTTTAAATTTTATAAATGTTGCAATTATTACTTTATTAGTGACATACACATTATGCATTTATGCTGATTGCTCATGCATAATCTGTTAGTTTGGCTAACATTCTTTCTATCACATTTGACTTGAATTTCTTGCTAATGGAGCAATGCATGGAGCTTTCTTGTAATATTTCAACCTTCTAAGGATAAAATTAATAGAATAGCAGTCTTCTAACATTTTTCCATTTTCCTTTCATTGTATGTCATAATTGTAGATCTGTTAATGGAATTTATTGTCAAGTTTTGGCTGGATTCTCCCATTTCTTATTTTTAAATGCATATCTTTTGATTTTTTTTATATCTTATTCCATTCAATATCAGGTTGCTCGTGGTGGAGTAGAAATTACTTTCAAGGGTTTGTATGCTGGATTAGCTGGAAATCTTGCAGGTGTCTTACCGTGAGTAGGCTTTATTTTCATATACACCCCATCCTTTTCAATTCAAGCCTGATTCATTTTCTTTCTCCTGTTTTTCTGCTTTTCGCCTAAATATATTTCTACGACAAACATATCCAAATCGAAGCCAATTAGATATCATAGCTTATGTGTTTTGAACTCAAGCTAACAAAGTTTTTTTCTTCCTAATTTTATCTATTAAAAATTGACTAAAAGTGTATTTTCCCACCCCTGTTAGAGTATCTTCTATCTGTTACGTTCCAGCCTGTTGCACAGAATTATATTTCTTTCTGTTACAGTTAATTGGCGTCAGTTACTATTAGATATGTTTCTAGCAGCTTGTATCTCAGCCTCTCTCTCTCTCTCTCTCTCTCTCTATGTATATATATATGAAGGGTACAACTTCTTACCATTGCAATTGCATTGCAAAAATAACAGTTTCAAATTACAAATTCTCTTCTCAGATTCTCTAAGCATTTTACTCTTCTTGTCTCCATTTTCTTTCACTTTCTCACTTAACTCAAATTCTGAAACCCTCTGATCATCCACTGCCCACTGGTAATTATTTAACTGCTTGTTTGCTCAAAATATTTCTTTTAGATTCTGAAAAGTTGGTTTCTATATTTGCAATGATCATTCTTTATTTTTTGGTATATATATTGGTTCTCAATTGAACTAATTATGTGTAACATATTTTTAACGGACTATTCTTCCTGTCTTGGCAGAGCTTCTGCAATTTTTATTGGTGTATATGAACCGACAAAGCAGAAATTGCTGAAGATTTTCCCTGAGAATCTAAATGCATTGGCTCATATTGTAAGTTGGCTTTCTGAATAATAAAATAGATAATCTATTCAAATTATGTCGTACACAAATTTCACCTTTTAATGTTTGTACACTGACATGATGATGTTCAGAGCATTAAATTAGTTGAGATAAATCATAGGATACACAAACCAGGATTAACAACAAAAAATCCTAACTTGACCAAAAACACAAGAGCATAGTTCTTTTACAGGCCACCTTTTTCTAATTCTAAAACCTTAGACTTACCATGAAATCAAATATTTTCTAAAATTTTAGTTATTCACCAAATTTAGAGTACATGTAAACAGATGCATATACAAATAAAACATAAAATTTACAAATGACTAATTAACTTTTTGGTTAGCTGCTATGTTCATCATTTCAGTGCCTAGCTTGTCTTAAATGATTAGCACACAAGCAGTCTAGCCAAGATTAGAACTGTGAATGACATTTCTTTTCTAATTTTTGTTAAGATGTTATTCCTAATCTGAGTACAGGCTGCAGGTACTATTGGAGGAGCTGCTTCTTCTCTTGTTCGTGTTCCAACTGAGGTAAGTAATGTTACTTTCGACATTGCCAATTATTTTCTGCTTCCTTGAGGTTAGAATTGATTTTTGCCTTTCTAGGTTGTTAAGCAAAGGATACAAACCGGTCAATTCGGTTCAACAACAGCTGCTGTCAGACTGATCATTGCTAACGAGGGTTTTAAAGGTCTTTATGCGGTACATATTTATTTCATATCTTAGATGACCATTTAATTAGTTGTTCTTTAATTTGAGGTAGCATATAATTTCTGCTTTAAAATATCGTTCTAGTGGGTAGCTAATGTAATACTTATTCAATTTCCCTCTCTGGTGGAAAGGGATTTCATATTGGTTTATATAAGAAAGAGGAGATATGATTTTGTATGCAGGTTGTAGGATTATGATAATGCCTTTACTCTTTGTTTTTTTTACCACCATTCTTAATGCTTACTTGAATATTGTACATGTGCTGACTTTGGTTGTTATTTTACCTACCTTGACCTGTAATTTTTTTTTTGAGTGATTGTAGGGATATGGATCTTTCTTATTGCGAGATTTACCATTTGATGCTTTAGAATTATGCGTCTACGAACAGCTCCATATCGGGTATAAACTAGCGGTGAGCTTAAATTTGAAGTGTCTATTATTATTCTATATGTAATTTTATGAAGGTGCACACGATCTCAAGTCATCTATAGAATGGGAAGGGAAGCATTTTGTTTCATGTGGCTACTCATTTTCTATGTATGTGACTCCCACCAAAATGTTTCCTAAATGAAAACTATTCAAATCCTGGGGGAAACACATACTGGCATGGCCAGTGACCAGCCTCACGGATGTTATTGGATGCCATCTATCATGGCCATGTAGCCTTCCATTGAACATATAAGTAGTTAATAAAAGTCACATGATAACAAGGAACAAAGATAATGATTTCAGAATTTGGAGGACAAAAATTAGAGATTTTTTTGCAGGGACATAACCCAAAATCTGTTCTTTTTACAAAGACTAAAAATATATTTAATCTAATTTTTATTAATCTATCCACAACTAAGACCTTGTAGAAGTGCTTAATAGTTTCCGTATTTTTTTTGTTTGTTTTTGGCAGGCAAAAAGAGATCTGAATGATCCAGAGAATGCTATGCTTGGGGCTTTTGCTGGTACTTCTACTTAATTTAGTGTTCTAGGATTCTTTTATAGTATGTATATCAGATTTCTTTGAATGAAAACTGGCGATTATCATAACAACCAATAATAACAGCCTTTAATTGTGTGGTATATATTGGTTGTCAATCCTTCTAGACAACTTCCTGATGTAGTTATAATAATTTTTTCTGTGAAAGCTAAACTAATTCAGTTTGTTTGGCCTGCAAGTTAGCTAAGAGTCACATTATATAGAATACAGTATGACAATTTGCAGCATGCTGACTATCCCTCCCTCCAAGAAAATTTTGTTGAAACTAGTAAATTGGCCAGAAGGAAGCATTGTTACTGCCAAATGTAGCTTGATATCAGTCTTTTCTTTCCATATATTATCTTCACTAATGCTGAATATTATGTTGTGCACAGCTTTTGTTGGAACTGAGAATGATAAATTTTATACCTTATAGGTGCCATAACTGGAGCAGTTACAACTCCATTTGATGTTGTAAAAACTAGATTGATGGTTCAAGGAACACAAAAACATTACAAAGGCATTTGTGATTGTGTGAGTACAATAGTTAAAGAAGAAGGAGCTCATGCTCTTTTTAAGGTATGAATATTTCTTCAAAGTTAGTGTAACTCCCCCAATCATTATTTGCATTCTTAAGTTTCTTTTAATCAAATAGCTTTCTAAAAGCCTGAAACTATTTGCAGGGTATTGGGCCAAGAGTGTTGTGGATAGGAATAGGTGGTTCAATATTTTTTGGTGTTCTTGAGAAGACAAAGAAAATTCTTGATCAGAAGCAACCCCAAACTGATGCTCAGAAGTAATTTTTTTCAAGGCAAGATTAAGCTGATGATGTTGCATCTTAATCTTTTCATAATTGCATAGAGCCACTTATTGTTCAGCTTCTTACTCTCATTCATCATCCTTAAATTGTTGCTTGGGTTCTCTTAGCCCATTGAGGTCTGCCTCAATTGAAAATTTGGGCCAGCCTTGTGCTTTCTCTAAAAGGTTGACAAAGCACATGCAGTCACAAATGTAAATTAATTATTTTATTTTTATTTTTTATTTCTAAATATGATTTATTTCCCATTCAAACACCAAACATTGGATCAAGAGAACGGGGATTGGAAGAAAGAAAATTGAAACTCAACATATTAATTTGGGGAAATAATTAACATGTTCAGCATAGAAGTGGCTCTGGAAATTTTCTGCAGCTGCCAATGCCTCTCCAACATGCATGTCAGGTATTAGCAGTATAGAACATTATGCGCTGCCGTACAAGATAAAGTTGTCATGAAAAATTTAAGCTAAAATATTATCAATATGCAAGCAATTTGTTTTTTGTATGTTTTATATATTCTTTAGGTTAGTAAAATAATTTGATAATATGTGAGATCATTGTTGCAACCGTTGGAAATATGTTCCTGTAAGCAATGTTCAAACGGAATAATTCAATCAACTTTCTGTATTAAATACTATGGTCTTGTTCTACAAGGGTGTCTTTATTTTAAACCATAAAGTCTTTGAAAGAATGAAATCTTTCACAAACAAATGAAAGACAGTATTAAGCTATGATGCTGAGCTCTTTTGGAAGCCAATGTCAACCACTATTACAAGAATATTTGCTAATCATGTCTTGCCAAAAGAAACATTGAAAGTAATCACCAACCAATAGCATAGGCTTCACACTTTGATCAGAGAAAGGAATATTTGGATATGTTAAAGAAGATTTTGGCATTAATGCTTTCTCCTGCAAGAATTTTATTTATTTTTTGGGTGTGATTTCTTGTATCAGATTTTCAGTGCCTTATTCAATGTAGTGATTGTTAACTACCATGCGAAGAAATAGAGAAAATACTTATTTTTACTTTCTAAATTAAAAAAATTATATAAAATATTTGTAAAATTGGTTAAAAGATGGATTGAAATTTATTTTTTTTATCTTAGAAGAAATGAACCTAACAATGTCAGCATTTACAAAGACAAGATGGATTGAAATATTAATCGATATTTATGTTATTTCTTTATTTTTATTAAAATCTCAATAATTGATAATTAATAACATAGACTTCATCTTTCCAAAGTTGGTATCACATCTTAATAAGTATTTATAATATATTAAAATAATTTTAATATTTTTTATTTACACATCATCTATTTATGTCAGCTATTTAAATTTGTTCCACGTTATAAAAAATATGATATGTGTTATTATCTACAATCATTCACCTTTTATGGGTCCGTTTGTTTTAAGATTTAAAAAAAAAAAGTGATTTCAACTTTATATTTTTAAAAATGATTTTTATGAAAATTTACTTAAAAATAATAGAATTTTTTTAGATTCATTTGTTACTAATTAAAAAAAGTAATTTTGACATTCAATAACTTAGATATTTATTATTGGAGATTTTAACATCATAAAAATCATATTTTTAAAAAAAAATGTATTTTTCAAAAATAACTTTTATGATGAGTTTCTCAAAATAATTTTTTATTTTAATCATTTTTTAAAATTTTTTTATTCAAAAAAATTATAGAAAATAAATAAAATACTTAAAATTATATTTTAAGATAAACTGTTTAAACTATTTTTTCATTTGAAGCTTTATTTTAAAAAAAATTTAAAAAAAAATGTTATAACAAAAAATTAAAATATTATAAAAATCATTTTTTTAAAAATCTTAAACAAATGGGTCATAATATCTTCTATTACATCGTTTTCACTTTTTTTTTATACTAAAACTTCTTTGTATTCTAAATTTAAATCTACCTACTAATTAACTTTTAAGTCACTCACTGAAAGTCTACCATTCCTCAATCAATTTGTTAACATCAATTTATTACAATCAATGTGTTCCCTTTAATTTTCCAATCAATTTATAACATAAATTTTAAATGATCAACTCATTCATCCTATTTGAAGTTTTCTAATATTGGAAACAAATGTGAACGTAGCTATCACACAACAACAACACTCAACAATAATACTAGATTATTGTTTAGTGTAAACATCAATTTTTTACTATATTGGCCACAATTTGCATTGTCAGTTTGCCATACAAGTTATTGCATCAATCTTATATACAATGGCAGTTACAATTTAAAAAAATTTGCATTTAAAATTATCTGTAGTTTCTTGTGGGGGAAACAAATTTGTCTGTTTAGATTTGCGATTTTCAATTTCAATTTTCTATTCTTACATTTCTTTTCTTTCTTATTTCTTTGTGTGTCCAATCTTATTGTACTTTTTAGAGTCTAATTCTCTACAAAATCTCTATTTCTCTACATATATTATAAATTGTTATTTTGTTCTTTTTCTCATGTCAATGTGTTTTTCTAGATTTTGATGTTGCATTTTATGTTTGATAAGTCTACATATTTTCTATTACTATATTGCATTGATTAACTGTTGTGTAAATGTAGAGGTGATTTAAGTATTCAACACCCAAATGATTGTCACTAGATATAGATCCTCGTCAGAACCAAAGATATCTTTATTAAACAACAAATGTTATAGGGTACTACTTACAAAAACTTTATACATAAATTATTTATTATGTTAAACGTAATCTGATTGGTGATTTAAGAGAATAACTTATTTTTATAGGTATAAATTTTTATTTCTATTTCATTGAAATTTAAATCTTTTGTAATATTATTAAATATATAATAATGCAAATAAGATTTATGTAAAATCATTGTTATAATTTTGAAGATATGTTTTCAAGAAACAAAATCATTTGAGAACAAGCTTAAGGATGTTGAGGCTGATCTTTTTTACTATGACTAATACTGAAAACCCCCAACTCCAATCACTGTTTTGGTTTTTGTTACTACTATTGCACTATTTCTTCTCATCAAACAAATGTTCTTTTATCACTCAGTGCACACATATTCTAAAGGCTTCCATTAAAATCCATCTATTGATACTTCTTGCTTCAATTGTCCACACTAATGAAATTGAAATTTTCGACCAATTCCTTTTACTTTTCTTTTTTATGTCTGTGTTGTTTTCCATTCAAGAAAAAAAGTATTTAGTATATGCAGACATTTACAAGGAAAATATTTTAATTTATTTGAACAGAAAAAAGTTTGATTTTTTTTTACCCACATTAGTGTACAACAGAATTTTATACAAAAAACATACCAAAACCTTTATCAAAACAAAAACAAAAAACAAAACCTCAAACCACAACGGTTCTTTTTGCCCCTGTAGACTGTTTGGTGGTTGAAAATTTGACTTTTTTTCTCCTCTGAAATAATAAACATAAAAATCCTAAAATAACAATGAAAACAAAGAAAACTTCCAAGTGGGACCCGAAAAGAAACTGAACAAATTCTAGTTTGCTTTTACTGTCACAATTGCAATCATAGAAATTTCGTAGTATACTCCCTTCGACACTAACTTCAGGGTCAAGAACAAAATCCAATGACATAGCTCCTTCATCCAACCAAATAGATGTATTCTTTGACTTGTAGCC
This sequence comes from Cicer cuneatum, assembly GCA_037974295.1. Lineage (NCBI taxonomy): Eukaryota > Viridiplantae > Streptophyta > Magnoliopsida > Fabales > Fabaceae > Cicer > Cicer cuneatum. The sequence goes on along the minus strand of JBBPBO010000001.1, from coordinate 6,982,959 downwards.
AGGCATGGTTGCCACTACTGCAATTTAGATTCAGAAATTTTGATTACACAAATTCAGAATTAGATAATTGTATATAACACAATCTATAACAGGTTCCATTAATCCTAACACAATCCTATCTTATCCCTCCAATCCAAACACAACAATTATAACCCCACCTATGTCAATCAAATCTTGAGACAATCATTTTTATTATTTAATTATTTCACAAATTCTTTAGGGAGGTTCCAATATGTACTATTATAACGAAATAATCCAAAAGTATAATATAATACCTTCATATCTATCTCTGGGAGCAAGTAAGCGATGGTAGTCAGCAAAAGTTCTTCCAGCCCTAACCTGTTGTAAAACACAAAAAAACACAAGATTATATCACGAAAGTGATGTTCAAATTTCAGCATAACTTTGAAACAACTTATTGTCGTCCAATAATAGAACAATAAAATACTCAGCACAAGCATTTAAAAATTTTGTTTTTAATTGGACACTACTAAGGAGTATTTATGGTTTTTAAGCTGTGTCTGACAGCACAACATATTGGGGACGTGTTTGGTACTTTATAGAAAACTATAAATGGCATTCTTTAATTGAGCAAAAATTTGCAAGAACATACATGGAAAAATCATACTGAACAGAGGAAAAAATAGTGATAACAAGTTTAACATGAAAACAGAAAAATAACCAAAATGTACTTTTAGACATACTGTGTAATTTATTCCACTGACAGTTATAAAGCCTGGTAATGGCCTTCCATCACCTGAAGAATATATCCTTCCATGCACTCCTGTCTGGAGAGTAGAAAACAAACCGCTAATCAATCTAACAAAAAGCAATGGGACCAAAAACCTTCAAAATAGGGAAATATATGAATATTTCCTTTGCTCATTTTCAAATACAATTAACACAAGTTTATTTAGCTGCATTAGTTGTGTTCTCTTTATAAATAAAACTGACGTGAAAGTTGTGGCCACATATTCAAACAATCATGGGTGTTCTCTCCTACATCCTTCCTCTAACAAATATTTTATAGTTATTGTTCGATGTTTTTTGAAAAATATATTTGTTGGTATTCTAAAATATAGTAAAGCAAAAGGACAGGACAAAGATCTTAAAAAAAATTCATTAGGTTTATACACCATACCTTCACAAGGCTTGCAACAAGATTAAGCATACTCATTTTGTTGTATTTCCAAAGAATAGGAAGCTGCATTTAACATTAGTAAACAGAAGTCAACACAATAAGATTTACATGTTGAAAAATTAGCCAATCATAAGCAGATGCCAAACATGCAAACTGGAGTTTTTTTAGCAATAATGGATAAGATCGGGGTAAAAATGGTAAAAGTGGATGCAAAGTTTTATTGCTAAAGCTTGGCTTTCATCATCTATCAATGCATATGCGTACGTCTTAGGAGGACAGATCAACGGATCTCATATAATATCATGTTTGTTTGTTTAAAAAATGAAAGCTTTAAACAGAATGTTGGAATAACTTTAGGGTGCACCTCTCAGGTTTCTGCTTTGATTCAGGGTATGATCTCTTATCATATCCTTCAAGAATTTTCTTCCCTGAAACTCCTATACTTCTCTCAACTTTAATTTCTTCAACCACGACTTATTGGATTTGTCATTTTTTTTGGTCCAGGTCATTTCTGCAGTTAGCAAAACTGCAACAGTTTAATAGTTTCATTGAATTTTTAATTAGGGCTTAATGTTTCAAAGTTTTTTGAAATTTTTAAATAGATCCTTAATTACTAACTATAGTTAATTTTTACCAACGTATACTTATATGATGAAAGCTTGAATGTAGTATAACGGAAAATTCAGCTACATTATCTTTCAATAGATCTTTAATGAAAACTTGTTAAAAAAAATAAAAGGGTACCAAAACTTTTGAACTATAGGATTCTATTTAATTTCTTTTAATACCAAAAACATGTACTATTTTACCAGACATATTTCTAAATTTCAAAAATGCTCAGATTCAAAAGTCCCACTAACCTCTGCAGCAATTGGCCATTTATTGTCGCTAACTTCCAAGGTCAATTCAAAACAGCCAGCATGTATATAGTTCCAATCTTGCATTCCTCCATATAAAGGGTACCTGCATTGATATCTTTTGTAATTTATTTATGAACATCTTAAAAGAACATAGATTCCAGTGATGAACTTCTATGCATTACTTTCAGATAATCATACCATGCTGCTCCATTTGTGATTCCATCTAAAAACTCCTTGCTTGAAGACATGTTGTAGTGTGAGTGGCTATATATACTTGCCATGAATCGAAATGCATCATCATCAGGACATCCAGCGTAGTAGGTCCTGTAATTTATTCATATTAATAGACAAATTCAATACAAGAGTAATATCTTATAGTAAAATAATTTCCCACCTTTTATCATGAGTACCGTCCCAAGGATAATTTGCAACAAGTGCACCCTGAGGTAGTAAAGAAAAGGACACTATTAATGAACATATTATGAATCAAAATATGATAAGTATTGACAACGATAAGCTATAATCAGTCCTACAAGATCAATTGTTCAGGGTTATCATAGTTCAATATGCTGGCCAAATAGAATATTTGGAAAAATGTCTCATAACATTTAGATTGTATCTTACACTAATTTAGAGAATCCTAGATTGTCTTTTAAGATTGATTTCCATATTTATTTATATTTCATTATTTATTTTTCTTATTTGATTAGAAATTAGGAATAGGAGTCTAGTATTGGTAAAATAGAAATGCTAGCAACACACATTTTTCAATACACAATCTCTTATTGGTTGAAAATCATGTGGATCCAACAAAATTTAAGTGGGGTACACATAATTTGAAATGAACAGCTCAGTCAAGAGTATAGACTATTATGTGAGTTTCAAAAAAAGTACCCCATGCAATGTTGCAGATCCTGTAAATTGTATGTCTCTTAACCATTTCATTATTGCTCTTGTTTCGGGTTGCCGGGAATTCTCATCATCATTTGCAAAGAAGAACTGTTGTTACATTTCAGAAAATCATAGCAGGTTAGCTCTCAGATTATCTCAAGCAAGAAAGAGCAATAACTATGACCATAAAAACATGAAATAGAAGTCTGCCTTAATTATTATTATACAGAATCTGAATGGTACAACATACTACAGTATAATAATAACTTATGACCACAATAGTAAAATCTCACTTCTCAGTCATAACAGTAAAATCAATAAGAATAATTTTTCACATTAGAATTTTATTTCATAGTAACAGTGAACTTCAAACCATATTTTTAACATATTGTATATAGAACTACAGACCATTATTACAAGAATATACCTGGTCAGGAAAATCCCGGTTCAAATCAATATTATTTGCATTACCACGACTCCGTAAGCTAAAGCCATCAGGATTCATTGATGGAAGTAAATGAAGGTGAACATTCTCCACAATCAATGTTGCCTAGAACATTAGAAAAAAAGTAAGACATCGTAAAAGTAAAGATTGAATCATAAAATAACAAAATGTCACTGAAAAATGCAAGACTTGAATGCTGAAACTGAATTATTATATAATGGAGATGTAGGTTATACTCATTTATCAAATAAATTTGTAAAACAAATACAGACTGTCACTTGACATTCAATCATCTGAAATTTCAAGGCTGCAGGACAATTTTCTTTTGTACATCCACTAAAACTTCTGTGCTCGATAATGGATATTGCAACAATTTATAAACTTCAAAAACTCGTCACCAGTATAAGTTAAAGAACGTTAGAGGCACACATTTAATGCCACAACAAATGCGAGGAAAGAGATTAGAATATACCAGTGGATCTTTTAAATGGTTATCACATAACCAATTGGCCAAAAATATAAGAAGTTCGCGGCCCACAGGTTCATCTCCATGCACATTTCCAATATACTGCATCAGTATTATATTGGTCACAGAGTTGTTGAATACAGAACACCAAATATTTTCGGGAAATAAATTAAAACAAGTAAAAGTATAAATATTGCATAAAGCAGAAAATCATATTAAAAACTACTAATCCATATTGCGTGCAAAATATTCCAATAATAAAAGAATAATTTATGGAAAGAAAACTGAAGATAAAATCAAAATATGGCAAGAAATCCTCCCAATTTGAAATAAAAAGAAGCAAAGGTTAACCAGAAAAAATGCATTACATGCATGCCCCTACTCCTCAAGCTATAAAACATAAGAAATTCACTTAGCGTAAACTTACCTTAAATGCAGGTTCGGTCTCTTCTTCTCCCGGCTTGTCAGAAATCTCAATCACCCACTATACGGAGGAAAACAGAGAAGAGAGACAGCATTCAAGCTATTTCGATTTCGGAAATAAGTTATGAATGAATTCCAAAAGGAAAAAGAAAATACCAGTGGAACTCCTTTGACACTCTTCCCAATACTGATAGCACACGCCAAGAATCCCTCAAAGAGAGAAACAAACTGTAAGTCAGTTTAGCAATGGCAAGAAGTACTTCCTTGTAAATTTATTCAGAAAGATATTACGAACTTTATTGAGGTGTGACTTGAGATAGATAATTAAAAAAAACAGCAATTTGCAAGTATGAGGAATCACCTGTATATCCTAGAAATGTTGCTGCATCTTTGTCCAAATTCCTTAATGGCCCTTTCAAGTTCGGAATTGGTCATATATCCTAGTGCCAAATCAACACTGCTTATAGAAAACAAATCAATACATAAATGATAAAAACCTATGAAGCACTAAAACAAACAAACACAGACACTGAACACGACACTGACATTGACATTGAAAAGAATTAATTGATTGTAATCACATGTTTCAGGGTCGTGTCGAACACCAGACACGCCTTTGATCATTAGTGGCAGTGCTACAGAGATAAAAACAACAAAAACACCACTTGGAGTTACAAGCATAGCAATAGTAATAATTTAGTCATAACTATGCAGTGGAAGATTCATTGTGATTACCTAGGCCGAGATTCATTGTCTTCAAGCAAATGCCTTGCACGGCTTACATTACCGTGGTCATCGAAATCTTCTAACACCAAAAAAAAAACAAACATGCAATTAGAATTTAGAAACTTCAAACTTCCAGCTTTCAAGCTATATATATATATATATATAAACATTTCAAATAAAAAAAACCCATCGAAAACATAAATTAAAATGCAAGTTAAAAAAATTCTTAGGAATGAAGGGTAAATAAATTTCCGCAATCTCGCCCAATCAGAACATCAAGAAGTAAAAAGAAAAAATGATAAAATCTAAAACATTAATATAATTTAAAAAATTCCTAAAGGAGACAAATTATATAAGAGTTAAAGATTGGTTTAAGCTAAGAATTAAAAACTGAATTTCTCAAATTGACTAGAGAAACAGGAAAGAAAGAAGGCATTGATGACCTGAAGGAAGAAGGGTTTGAAAGACACCTCTAGCAAGAGAAGAGGAAATTGTGGAAGCAAGAAGGAGAAGAGAGAAGAGCATATTCGTTTTCATGATCTTCAACGAAGACGATGATGATATCGAATTCAGACTTCGTTTCATGATTCATCATTCATCATTATCCATGGATGGGTATCCATCATGCCACTCACGTGACGTGAAAAAATCGAAATTTTCATTTTTCAAGCAAACTGGCCACTTCTTATTGGGCTTGGACTGGGTCGTTTAATTATATTGTTTGGAAAGGACCTGCTTTTTGCACCACCCAAATCTAAGTTGCTATTTAGTTAGGCGAGGTGGCTTAGATTTTGGACCTACTGCTTGAATTGGTCCACACCACTGAACCCGTCGAAAAAATGGGACAACTCACATGTCAAATTAAGAAAATCTCTCTTTTTTAATTATTTTTTATTGAGCCAAATAGTAAATATGAATTCGGTTAAATGAATTGAAGATCGTGTAGTAAGCAAGATTATTGTCTTAGAAACAAAAAAAAAATCTTTAATACATACTAAACTATATATAGATAGAATTGTCTGCGGAAGCAAATTTACAAGCCACTTCTCGTATGGCAAAAAAGTATCGATCAATCAAATAATAAACGAATAGGTCAAATTATACAATAAAAAAAAATACATCTCATAAATATGTTACCAACACACTACATGACACAATGGTCTCAAAACATTCTCCTATGTTAGAGACTACACATAGAATATTCAGAAAGAATCGGAAGAATAAAAAAAAACATTACTAACAAAAAAAGGAGCAAACGGAAAACCACCGTTGATTACTTAATTGATTTTATTGGTATATATGGAAACCAAGTCACATATAACATCAAACAAGTAGTTTAGTAAAATTAAATCTCTTATAAGTAGCCGCCCAAAGCGCTTTATAAAGCATATCATTTGCCGACACAGTAACGATGGTGCTACGTGGGGCCACATAAATGCATACAATTGCAAAACTAACAACACGTGTACGGTTCTTGTATGAAAGAATAAAGAATATGCCATTGCTTATGTAAATTTCTCGTTTATTTAATATATCATAATAAAGTCGACTGTTAACTGCTTTATTTGATCGTTGAAATGGACAGGGCCACCAATTATCGTGGCTATTGTGATTGTGTGTAGCCGACCACCTCCTTATACTATGGTTGCTTAATTACTTGTCATTGTTCTAGATTGTTCTTCTCGATTGTCAAAATTCTACGGTCATTAGATATTTAAAATTTTACAGGTTTACCTAATCAATTAAAAAGATTATGAGAGGTAAAATTACTTATTTCACCAAACCAAGAATCATTGTAAATTGGTCATTTGGCCTCGAGGAACTAGAAAGATGACCGTTTTAGATAATTGTGTTTGAACTCAGTAGCATTGGGTCTAACTTATGTCATAGTTAATAAACTGACTCCAACACTTAATTATGCACAAAATAGATTTTTAAATGAGTTTTTATTTTTCTATTACTAGTAAACAAAGGCTTCATTTGTTTGACCATTAGGTCAACCCTATCTAACATTAGTGAATGAGATGGAGAGTCCACCCTTTCACGATGGTTATTGTGTTCCACCCAATAGTGTTGAGAATCTCATACAACAAAACGATTTAATGATCAATTTGATACTAAAATGTCAAAGCTGCATATAGATAAGTCACTATCATTAACCACCAATAAGTTAGCAACATTTTAAAAATTGGTCTTTAAATCAATTACAATCTTATCTAGTAATTAATTTAGAGACTAATTTTGCTATTGATTACAAAACTCGTTAGCTAAATTGTTGGAAATTAAGAAAAATAGAGTTAGTACGTGAATTGAAAAATAGAAGTTTCACATAAGAGGGATTACACATTTTAGTAGTGTTTATAAGGTGGAGGTATAGTATTTGAGGTGTGTCCCAAGGGGTACCCAATTTTGTGAATGGGCGAGAGCGCATGCAAAATAAATTACCACATGTGCGCGCCGCCGTCCGGGCCTGGGTGGCGAATTATTTTTTTATAACAAAGAAAATTAAAAAAAATTATTTATTTCCTCTATTTCAAAGAAAATTAAAAATATTTATTTATTTCCCATATTTCGTGCGTATCAATTTATGGTCAAAAATATGCCTATTGTTTTTGTGGATGCGAGCCTGGTCAAAACCCTAGATAATTCGGAGTCAAATTAACCTAGAATATTATGACACGTTTTTTGTATGGTTCTTGTCTGATGGATCCCGAATTATCTCTCGTTCAGTTGCAGATTTCTTCTATAAATAGAGGATTCTGCTTATTTGACAAATCACACAAAAATCTCTCCATTATCTGAGGCTTTTTTCTCATTCTCCCTTACTTCTTATTTTCTTTCTTTCGAGTGGTTTTAGTACTATATTACGAGTAGCAACCATTTGACTGCCATATTGAGAGTGTAATTCTATAGTGGTTTTTCACGGTGCAGTGAAACTCCAATACAGAGTATCTGAGCTGTTTTATCCTGGGGACTCCGTGGTTGATAGTCTGCCTTATACAATTTGGACAGTGTTGCGAAACGTCTTAAAGAGAGCAACCTAATCTGCGACTCAACCCAATGATCTTTTCGGTGGCATAAATTGTTTTTAAACTTTTTTTTCAAAATCCAAAACAACATAAATTGATAATTTGACTAATAGGTCGGTCACCAAAAAGCGAATTTTTAATAATTTTACCCTCAAATCTTATAAATGATTTATCAAATAAATTGTCCAAAATCTATTTAGTGTGGCTCGGCAACCATCTATATTCACAACCTGACATAACACAATCTATTTAGTGCTTGTACATGATATTAGGTTTGTTTAAGATTTAAAAAAAAAAAATTAACTTTATATTTTTTAAAATATTTTTTAAAAAAATTTACTTAAAAATAGTAGAATTTTTTTTAGATTTATTTTGTTACTAATAAAAAAAAGAAATTTTGACATTCAATAAATTAGATATTTATTATTAGAGATTTTAACATGATAAAAATCACATTTTTTTTAAAACATGTATCTTTCAAAAATTTCATTATCCAAAAAAAATTGTAGAAAATAGATGAAATGTTTAAAATCATATTTTAAGATAAACTATTTAACCAATTTTTTTTATAAAGCTTTATTTTTACAATTCTTTTTAAAAAATATAAAATACTATAAAAATTATTTTTTTAAAAATCTTAAACATTCGTTTATATTAATCATTATACTAAAAAATGTTAATAAAATATAAAAGATGATACAAATATGAAAAACCTAAACGCAATACTTTACTATCATATCGTTAACTCAAATATATCACGTACTTAAAACCATATTGAGTTATTTACTAGTCAAATCAACTACATGTTCATACTAAAGTATTAAGTGATTTGTTGATCCCATCTTCATTCATATTCCAATAAGTCAAACACACTATCAAAAAATATGTTTTCGGTTAGTATAATACACTTTTGAAATAAATGATCCCATAAAATACCGAAATTTAAGGAAGTGATCTGTCAGAGAGAGGACAATCCATCTGGTATATGGTACACTCAGGGTTTAACATGCAGGCTCAACAATTGGGCAAGGCATTGCCTAATATTAAGCACTAAAATATTTTTAATAAAAATATTATATTTTATGACTACTAAAATAAAATTTAATTTAGTGAGAGTAATTAATTTTTATTATTCTAACTTTTTTCATTTAGTCTTGATTTATAATCTTTCAATTTTTGTATATCTTCATGTATTGCAAAATTTAATTGTTTTTTTTTAGATTAATAAATATTAAATTGATTGACTTTATTATTAATTATAATTTTTTTAATAAAATCTATTATAATAATTTAATAAATAATTTTACATCCTAAAACTCCCAACAATAAATGTAATTTAAATAAATAAAAACATAGCAGTTTTTATAAAATATTATTTTTCACTTTTAAAAAATCTCGTTTTAAATTTTATTTTAGATGCGCATGCTACCTACTATACATGTTCCAAATCCAAGGTATTCAATTAATGAAGATATTAGATACCCATAGCACCGAACATTACTTAATATCTATTGGCCTCTAATTGCATAGAGGCGTCAACTTCTCATTATTAATGCATTGAATGTACTATAATTAAAGCACATTTTATTGAATAAGTGAAAATATCTGGTCTTAAATTTAAGATAAAAAATATTAATTTTTTAATTAATATTTTTACACATAGAGAATATATATATATATATATATATATATATATATATATAAGTTGTTCACTGCTCCGCATTTATATTCAAGAAATGCTATAATTGAATTTTAATTAATTAATATTTTTTTTTCAACCACGTTTAATTGCTTTTTAAATCCGTTCTTTGAACGAGTTCACATTAAACTTCCATGTAAACTCACTTCGATGTACGTACGATCGTCTAAATTGATTATATTTTTAAGGACTACAATGATTCAAAATTTGGTAATTAAACTTTTCAACAACTATTTTGGAGATTCTATTGCTTTATTTATCTTTTTCGTCTTCACCCATTCTATTTTATTTTTTTAAAATCATATGTTGTTCTTTCTCTTCTCTTTTCTTCCCTATATCTCGTTCTCCCTTGTTTATGTAAAATACTTCATTTGCGAAATTCACAATATAACTGAAATTGAAAGATGGGAGAAATACCATTATATAGTAAATCTACAAAGAATAAGACTTATACTTGATTATGCGTTTTCCATTTCCTTTTCACGTCCCAATGGATTATTCACCGTGATTTTTTGAAGTTACTAATCGTTGTTTTAGACCCAACGTGCGATGACAGAGATATTTTGGCTAAAACCCAAACACATGTATGGTAGTTGGAGCAAACCATTCATCTCGTAAATAAAAGGTGGTATTTATATTTCATGACCATTTGAATATATAACGAATCTGAGTCTCTCACATAGAACAAACTACTATAGCTGGTGAAATAATTATATAACTTGAAGTATAGTTCTATGCAGTTTTCCATTTCTTTTATATTTTCACTATTTGATTTTGCTCCTATACTCAATTTCAGAAGAGTACTCGAAATTCAAAACAATGTATTATATTATAAATTAAGCATTTAGATTAGATTGCTAATTGCATAGGGTGCAATTAAGAGTTAGCTGCAATGATGAATAATTGATTTATGAGAGGAAATATTTGCGCTAACATTTTGGATTCCACAAAGAATAATATAATAAGTGTCGTTTAAGATTTTTACACATAAAAAATGTAACAAATAAAAAGAAAATAAAATTATTTTATCAAACTATTCATCTTAATTATTGTTAAATTTTTATTAATCTATATAAAATATATAATAACATTTTAAAAATTATGTATATAATAATCTTCAAGTAATCATTGAAGGGAGTATATAAACAAAGAGAAGTAATATCTAAAATAGTTGCTAGAAAATTACTAATATTTTGATCCTTAAAATATTAATCAATTCAGTTCATGTGATGTTTACTAAGATAGATGAGGTTTTCAAATTCAATGGTGAAGTATGTCATTCAAAAGATGTGGTGTGATTAACAAACAATATGGTGTCACTTGGGATAAGAGATATGTTAAGTCTATTTGGATGGGAGCTACTCCTAGATCCTTAACCGTTTGCACATGGATTTAAAATAAATTTCAATTATTTATAGAGCATATAAATAGTTTAGTTTTATAAAAGCGGGGGTTGGATTTTTTTATATTATCTTTTTATTTAAATTTTTTTTATTATATTTTACATTAGTTTTATTTTTTTTACCATATTAATTTGTAGACGGTGAAAGATTTTTTTCTCTCTTCAATATAAGGTCGTTTAGGGATGCCATTATCTATTGTTGTTTTTTTATTTTTTATTTTATAGCAAATAATTAATAGTTAATTTATTAAATAAAAAATAATTAAAAAATTAAATTATATTAATAAAATTAAACAAAATACATTTATAGAAAAAATATATTAAATTAATGCGATTAAATATATGTGCCAAAACAACCAATAATGTGCTATATTATTTTAACAACTTTTTCATATTTTGTAATCTATTGCAGATAAATTAGCAATATTTTTTATTTATTAGATGCTGAAGGAATCGCGAATGAAGTTGCTAATTTATTTTTAATAAACTAAAAAATAAGATGAAATTGTTAAAATAATATAACATATTGTTTGTTTTGTCACGTTTCAATTATGTTAATTTTTAATTATTTTTTTCTTCCCTAAATATATTTTGTTTGATTTTAATAATATAATTTGATTCTTTTTATTTTTTATTTATTAAATAAAAAATTAATTATTTGTTATAAAAATAAAATAATAATAATAAATGGCAATAGATTGTCACATATTTAAGATAGACATTCTATTGAAAAAAAAAATTCTTTATGTGATTGTATCATTGGTTCAAAAAAATAAGACATATTAAGATATATTAGAATTCAAATTTATTAAAAGGTGTTTTTTTTTTCTTATAACTTTTTTATTAATAAGAAAAGTAATCAATTTTTGAAATAAAAAGCTCTCTATATTTTGAAATATAAATAAAAATATATCTTTATTAACTCATTTTATATTTTAAATTTTATTTATTAAAATAAAATAAAAACATATTTTAAAAAATAATAGTTATTTTCGCATAATAAACTGAAATAACGTTTCCAATTTTTAACCGAACTCCTACGTGAATAAAGGGTGTTTTAGTCAATAAACAATTCAGTAAAGAAAACACCAGAATATTCCAGAAAAGTAAAACTCGAAAGCAAACCAAGACAAAACATTTTAGATAGCCAATCTAAATCCAGCACCTAACATTAGGCGTATTAAATTACTCTAAATATTATTAGAGGGCACGATAGCATGATGACCATTGCCATGCCTATATCCATGGAATACTGATAGCATGTCATCATCACCATCACATGACACACATGTGCAAGTAGCCAAGTAGGTGTTTGAAAATTCGAACTCCAAAGCTACGAAACATGGTCACAGTTGAGAATTAGATCTGTGTACTGCTAGTATATCTGAAGCTGCATTTTGATTGGGCCACGAGTCAACACAGTGAACTCGGCTCCGAGTTGATAAGATAAATATCTTGGGGGAAGAGCCTCTCTTAACACCAGATATTTCTTAGCTGACCGGTTGTGCTGCCCGCTCGCTCCCAACCACTAGTATAACACGTGGCGATACATTGTGGAGGCGATGCGTTTTTGGGCACGGGTAGGAGTTTGTGTGGGCCCACCCCTCTTGTTCACATGGAAAACCATGTCATCATTTAAGAAAAAACCCAAATAAATGCCACTTTATTTTTTGAATTCCGCGTGTGCTTTATAATCTATTGTATTTTTTTTAAAATAAATTAAAAGAAACTACGCTTACACTACAAAACAAAATCAAAAGTATATAGGTTTAGTTGAGTTATATTTACATATTTTTTTTAATAAAATCTGAATTGGTTTAAAGTAGATTAATCAGATAATATAATTATGTTCAGTTTTATAATTTTCCAAAAATAATTAACAACAGTTCATATAATTATGTTCAGTTTTATAATTTTCCAAAAATAATTAACAACAGTTCATATAATTATGTTCAGTTTTATAATTTTCCAAAAATAATTAACAACAGTTCATAACTATTTAAATATAAACTAATTGGCAAAACAATAATCTTAAATATTCAATGAGATTTGAGAGTTCATTGTAACTATATTCTGAAATCTTATTTAGTAGTCATATAAACATACTACAAGAAACTTTATTTACAGTGACAAAAAACAAAAAAAACTTATACCCTAAAAATGTGATGGACCTTTAATTTTGATACTCTTGGTCTCAAAGATTGAAAGAACCACTATTATGTTGATTTTTCTCATATATTAATTGGAATGCCGTAGACTTATGTCTTGTCCCTTCATTTGGAATGTCATAGATTAATATCGCTGATGTTTATGTTCCATTCAATTTGAATGGTAAACATGTTGTGGGATCAATTGGGGAGTGTTATTGGTACTTTTTCAAGGAGTTGTTGGTGTGTATGCAAAGCTTTTAATACGACACTTTCAGAGGATGAACAAAAAGGTAGTGAATATGTGCAAATAGATGAAGATATGATTGTGTTTAATGAGTTTATTTGCAATGTAAAGTTGGTGGACTTACCTTTGATTGGTAGACGTTTTACTTGGTCTAGGTTGGAAATGATGTGATGAGTAAACTGGGTTGATTCTTATTATCGAAGGAGTAATGCAGTTTTTGGTCGGTGTGTTCGCAATGGGCTTTAGAAAGAGGGTTGTCGGATCATTGTGCTTTATTTTGTTTGATTACAAGAAAGATTGGAGTCCTAAATCCTTATGTATGCTGAAGTGTTTGGTGAATTTTAGGGGTTATCGTGACTTTGTAAACTATCAATGGGAACACATGTTCTTTGAAGGTTGGGGGGTTATGTGCTGAAGGAGAAGTTAAAAGGTGTTAACAAGCTTTATAGTTATGGCATAAGGACCATTGTTCGAATTTGGGAGAAAAATTCAAGTTGCAAAAGATGTGTTGAACAAGTTAGACCTACAAGGAAAATCTACTTCATTGATAGAGGATGAAGTTGCTGATAGACTTTTTTTCTGACACAATTAAGATCTTTAGAGCTAATTGTTCTTTACTTTGGCAAAAATCTAGAATTCGTTGTTTCCAAAAAGTTGATGCTAATTCTAAGTATTTTCATGGGGTGATCGTTAGCAATCAGCGTCATAATTTGATTAGAAGTTTGGAGGAAAATGAGAGTTCAATGGAAGAGGTTGATGGTATTCAAGGGTGTTGTGTTTCTTCACTTTGAAAAAGACTTCAAGTCTAATCAAGTTAAGTTGATTGATGTTGATAATCTTCAATTTTCGACAATTGATGAGGTTGATGCTTCTTCGTTGGCAAGACTCTTTAGTGAAGATGAGATTAAGCAGGTTGATTAAGAGTGTGTCAGTTTTAAGAGTTCAAGTTCATATGAGGTTAATTTTGGCTTTATAAGAGATTTTTAGGGTGAAGTGAAACCTTGTTTTGTGCACTTTCTAACAAATCATTCTAGGTCGGTTAGTGAAAGGTGTTAATGGTACCTTCATTATGTTAATTCCAAAAATATATAATTCTTGAGGTTTGAATGATTTTCGTCTAATTTCATTGGTGGGGGTTGTATCTATAAATTGCTTGTTAAAGTGTTGGTTAATAGATTTAGTGGAGTTATTGGTAAAGTCATTTCCAAGATATAATCAATTTTTGTGCATGGTAGACAATTTTTTGATAAAATTTTAATTGCAAATGAAATTGTTGATGAAGCAAATAAAAGAAGAATGACATAATTTTGGTCATGGTGGATTTAGAAAAAGCATACAATTTAGTTAAATGGAACTATTTGGAGACAATTATGACTAAAATGAATTTTTCTTCATTATGGAAAATATGGATTAAGGAATGTCTTAGCACAGCGAAGACATCTATTTTGGTTAACGGATCTGCAACCAATGAGTTTAATCTGCAAAGGGTGTTAAGACAAAGGGATCTTTTGTCCTCATTTTTGTTTTTGTTAGCTGTTGAAGGCCTAACTCCTTGATGTGCTCAGCAATTAGGAATAGTATTTTCTCTAGGTACTAGGTGGGCGAATGGGATGTGTGTTGTGTTTCACACTTGTGATTTACAGATGATACAATGATTATGGACGGCAAAAGTTGGGCAAATATTAGAGCCTTAAAGTCTATTCTATTTTTATTTAAACTGTCAGCAGGTTTGAAGGTTAATTTTCATAAAAACCTTTTGGTGGGGATTAATGTCCACGACTTGTGGCTCAAGGAAGCAACATATTTGTTAAATTGTAAAATGGTTTAGATTTCGTTCTTTTATTTGGGAATTCCTATCGGAGATAATATTTGAAAGTTAGCTTTTTGGAAGCAGATAGTTAACAAGATTTATGATCATTTGTCTAGTTGGAATAAGCGGAATCTGTCCATGGGAGGCAGTCTTGTTTTCATTAATGTTGTTTTGTCTGCTTTGCCGATCTACTTTATTTCTACCGGACTCCCACAAGTATTCTTTCTAAATTTGAATAAGGTTAAATGGGACAAAATTGTGTCTTAGTAATAGTAGGAATGGTTTAGGGGTTCGTAACATTAAGCTTTTTAATTTAGCTCTCAATGGAAAATGGCGCTGGAGGTTGAAATGCGAGCGAAATGGGTTGTGGTTAAAAGTGTTAAGTTCTAAATATGGGTGTGTTGACGGGATGGTGTGTGGAGGATCTTCAAATGATTGTTATGATGGAAGGATATTTTTCTCTAATAGAGGAAAATAAGTGTGTTGGTATAAATGGGCGGTTCAAGGATAATGTGATAAAGGTGATAGCTATCGAGTCGATTACTTTTTTTTGGAACCTTGGGTGGAGAGAGGTATGTTGCATGGTCGATTTATGAGACTTTTTAATTAGATGAGGAGTAGCTAGGTGGAATGAGGGTGGTTTTGAATTGGGAGTGGTGGATAGATATTTTTGAGTGGAAGAAAGAGTTAGTGAATTAGTGTGTGTTGTTGTTGGAAAACATTTTTTTGCAAGTTAATACTCCTAGTAGATGGTGTGCATTTTTGGGAGTGATGATAAATATACGGTTAAGGATTTTTATAACTCTTTATAAGTTATGACATCAAGTGAAGGTTCTTCGCCTCATCCAGTGCCAGTGATGTGGAATATAATGGTCTCGTTGAAAGCGTCAATATTGATATGGAGACTCTTCAACAATCGCCTTGCAACAAATGACATTTTGCATCATAGGGACATCAATCAGATTGATTTAGAGACTTGTGTTTTGACTTATGACGATGTTGAATCTGTTCAACACTGGTTTTTTATGTGCCCCGTTTTAAGGGATGCGTGGATGAGTGTGCTGAGGTGATTGAACGTTGTAAGTGTTTTTAGTAATAATGCGGAAACACGTGATCGCCAATTTGTTGGTTTATTGTACAATCGTAAAGGGACTCGTTTGAAGCTTAGTACTATTTGGATGAGTTGTGTTTGGTCCTTATAAAATTTTTGTAATTCAATAATCTTTAATCATAGTGGTTCAAATGTGACATTTTTATTTGAAAAAGTCAAACTAACATATTGTACGTGGATCAAAATACTTTTTGTGAGTTTGAATTATGATTTTAACTCTTATGCTTCAACCATTTGATTTGTATGAAATTTTATGATGTCTAATTTTGCGATGTTTTCTTGTTTAGAAAAGGTGATTTGAAAATTGTGTATTGTTATACATCTAATGTGGATGTGGATGTTGAAATATTTTGTATCTCCTTATTTTTAGTGTATCTTATACTATGAATTAGTATTTTTATATTTATATATACTTTTAGCGGTTCCAAAATAAGTTACATGATGTTTTTGGCGTATATGTTTGTTAATTGACATGTACTATATCTTAATCATGACTTGCGTGAAGTAGAAGAAGAAAACTGCGACTGGAAAACCATTTCCCCTTCTTCTGTTGCAAGGATTTGACTTAATTAATACATAATTACATTATTATTTTATATAGTTAATAGTTAATAGTTAATTAAAGTTGCTTTAAAAAAGAAGAATCGCCCTGTCAAGTAGAGCACTAAGTGGTGGTATCTTTCAATCAACCAGCACTAACTAATTAACGTGTCCAATTTTAAACTATAAACTTGCACTACCGATTACTAAATCAAATATATTTCAGCACTTACAACAATTTTCATTGAATGTTCTCTTCTTATGAATATCAAATAATTTAATTTTTCAAAAAGGCAAGAGTGGCCAATAAATATAAGTCAACTCAAAAGCTAGAACCTTATTAGCATTTGCTAAATATGGTAACAAGACACACTATATATGTCTACCTTATAAGACCGGTCAGACCTTAATGGTTTAATGCCCTCCAAAAGGATGAGTATGAAATTTTTGCTCAACATTAATGGGTTCCTATACAACATGTAAATTAGTTTAAGTTGACTTCTTGAAATGTTTGGATAGTGGGATTCATCGATATCATTTTCATGTGGAGTAAACACGTTTGAGAAAAAGAAATATGAGATTTAATTGTGCTTTCAAATTATAGGGTTGATAATTAGGGTTCTTTAGCAAAGAATAACCATTTTTCGTTAAGAGAAAAATCATACACGCATTTCTAGTTAAATGGTCGTAGATTCAATTCTCAATTTAATAAAATTAATTTACATCAACCATTAAAAAAAATTATTTTATTATTGTTGCTCTCTTATAATCTTATTCTACTTAATAAAAATGCCAATATAAAATATTTTCAAAAAACAGTGAACAGTTGAAAAAAAAAACAAATGTCTATCAATTTTCTAATACTATAAATATATTTTTTTCTACATAAATTTATTTTATTGAAAATAATTTTATTCAAAAGGCATTAAATATTAAATGTGAGTAACTATTTTGACGAAAATTTTAAATTTATCGTACTGTAATATTTTAGTTCGTTCTGCTAAGCTCAATTTTGGTTGTTTAATTTTATAGTATAAAATTTAACTAAGGAATATTATTATATTCCATAGTGTAAATTAATTAATAATTAGTCCCAGACACTTGACACAAATATCTAGCACACAGTTGACACCGCAACACACCCAAGGCAAAGCTATGCACCCACTAACGCCAAGAAGCTAATATTTTATTGACTGCTGCCTTTCTTCAATTATTCCAACTTTTGAACAACACCCAATATTAAATAAACCCTCCCCCATCACGCCAAGGCAATTTCAAATGTTATTAAGTTTTTTGAAAAAAAAATAAAAATTACACAAGTTTCCACAATGTCTAGTTACAATTTATATTTGACAAGGTAATTAGGAGATGATTTGCTATGAATTCAATTCAATCGCATATGGTTGTCTACAGGCACAAATATATTTGAACTCATTTTGTGCTTATTCTGTTTTTCTATATAAGAATTTTTTTGAAAAAATTTTTTAGTACAAAAAATTTATAAGCGGTGAATAATCTTTATTTTAAAAGTCGATTTTATAAAATTACGTAGGATCAACCTAAATTCTAAGAATATCTTTTAAGAAATGTATTTAATTTATGAACATATTTTCTGGTCATATATTACTAGAGGTGATACTCTAAAAAATGAGCGTTGGTTGATTTTGCTTGTGGTGTGCAAAGACTCTGTGTAGGAGGTTTTAGTGGGTATAGTGGATACGGTTGGGGAATATATACTTATATCGTTGGAAAATGAATGATAATGGCGGAACTCAGAAGTGAAACAAGAAGGAGATTGGAGTTTGTTTGTGGCAAGAAGATAACAGTTTGAGCATGTGTAGATATTATATTGATCGAGAATTTGGGAGAGCGCGAGAGCTTGCTAAATACTTTCACTCCTCCACGAACGAACACTAATCGATTATACTTACAGAGATTTTAATACCATATTTCAACCCAAAAAATTTAAGAATTAAATATACTAGTAACCACTTGTATATACAAATCTAACATTTATTTTATTTTTAATCGGTGTGAGATTAACTGCTCAAATTTAAACTCAATAAATCATAAGTAGATGAAATTGATAGTGTACAACTTTTGAAATATGCAGTTGTAAATGAAAATTGTACTCACGTTTTTGCCACTTCATGGCTTATAGATTTGCCAAGCATGACAAAGGTCACTGCTAGAGATCCACCCTTGCTCAAACACCACAATAAGTCAATAACACTTAAGAGCCAATCTATATAAAGAGTAAACTCTCTTTGAAATTGAAAATGTCAAAATGGTCATGAACGTGCAACTAATCATTGCATGGATGAAAGATCAATCCCAATGAATGGCCCAAAACACAAGTGTTAAATATAGTTCGATAATGTTGGTTATGTTAGTTAATCTTACGAACATTATATAAAAAAGTGTGTTATACTCTATTTGAATATTCTTTGTAATATCAATTTTAAATTTAATATTTCTCTTAATTATTTATCAATTTATTTGATTTAATCATGCTTCTCAACAACAACTAAAATTAAATTATCTTGAATTCTTGAAAAATCTAAACTTATTTATGTGGAAGAGAAGATGTTGTGTGTTTTGGAGGATTTGGAGATACCATATAATTAATACTTAAAATCTCGGCAACGCATAGTGAGAAATTCGTCCAAATACAAGGCATTGCAACATGTGCTTGTGTTTATAAAGTTTATTAGAGTTGTGATAAATGAGAATGAATGAAGTCTGTAAACAAAAGGTGGACGAGTGTTTACGATTCATGCAATATATGTTACTACAAAATTTGGTATATATCTAAAAAAAAAACATATTTCTACATGAAAAAATTACTCCATCAATTATATTAATGTAATAATGTCTGTCATTCTAAATGAATCTAAAAAAATATCCCAAACACTGAAAAAATGCTACATATCTCACATTTGGGGTAAAAAAATAAACAAAAAGTACATTAATAAATGAATTATATACAAGCA
Source organism: Cicer cuneatum (assembly GCA_037974295.1). Lineage (NCBI taxonomy): Eukaryota > Viridiplantae > Streptophyta > Magnoliopsida > Fabales > Fabaceae > Cicer > Cicer cuneatum. Next base: position 6,963,029 of record JBBPBO010000001.1, on the reverse strand, counting down.
TTTGAGTTAAAATAAAATAAAATGTTAAGAATATGACACATTCAATTTCCATCTTGATATATGTTCAAAAACATAAAGCCTGTTTTTAGAAGAAAAAATGAAACAAGATCGTTAAAGACCTAATGATATACAATTAAAGTGCAAAAATTATCATCTTCATCTAAAATCTAGCATCTTGAGTAGATTTGTTAAATGACTAAATAAGTAAAATTTAAGCAAATGTCTAAATATTATACTAATAATATAGTACTTTTTGATTGGCTTAAATTGTCAATAAAAAAGTAATATAGTCTAAGAAAATTTGTTGTTATTGCTAAAGAAAAAGTTTGCGTGAAACACTAAAACAGAATAATAATAGTAAATAATAAATAACGTCTACATATAACTTAAAAAAATACTCTAATCTAATAATAAATATAAATAAAATTTTAATTAAAATAAATCAATAAATTTAATTTAAATACATCAAATTTTTTAACCTACGAAAAAAGGAATTTATGTGTAAAGAGAAATGAAGATGGTATTGATGGTGGGTACATACATACATACAAATATGATAGATGCATGCATAGCTAATAATGAGATGAGATGGCAGGCGATGTCTGAGAGGAGAGGAAAATATCATAGCCACGTATGCAGTCGATCTAAGCTTCTCATATGAGAGCAGCTAAAGATCTTCTCTCTCCACTTGTAGTATCTATTTCTCATATCTCTCTCTCTCTATAAACTTACCACCACCTCTATTTTCTTATTTCTTTTCTCTCTCAAACTCCATTTTAGTTTTTAGAAACTTATCTTCACACTTACATCTTTTAACCTTCTTAAATCACTCAATTTCATTATTTCTCCACAAATTAACTCTACACGTACCTATCCAGGTACATATTTATCTTTCTATTTTTTTAAGGATATTTTCTGCTAATTTCTCATGTGGTTTTCATGAACTTTGTTTTTATTTTTCAAAATTTTTATATTATGAATCTGAGTTCTTGTTACATATTTGAGGGTATTTTATTTATTTTTATTTAATTAATTTTTTTTTGTTTGCTATTTTGTAGAAGCTTTTGAATATTAGGTGACCTCTTTGCCAACGAGGAAAATAAATATTTCTCCTACAAAGTCTCATTCATTTATCGGTATTATAATTATTTCTGTTTAATTATGTTATTTTATTTATTTTTTGTAAATTTTATTTTGCTCTGTTTTTGCCAGGACTCTGTTTAAGATTCATCCCTATTCTCATCATTTAAATTTAACATTTTTTAATAGTGAAAATAAATTTAGAAATCAATCACAAAAAAAATTGTAAAGTTTGCAGTTTTTTATGAGATGCATTTGGTGTTCTTATTCTGTCAGAAAGAAGAAAAAAAAATATTAGGTTTTTTTATTTCTTTCTGAAATTTATTTTGGTGGATGATGAATTATTGGTGATGAATTGGATACTAAAGTAAAGAGGACTTGGTAACACAGGGAATGGTGAATTAAAACTTCACTGGTAGCATGTTTTGGATGGATTATGGATAAAATTTTGGTTTTCTTATATAGTAATAGTAATCAGAGGCAAAAGAAGAAGGGAATAGTTTGTTTGAGAGTTGAAAGTTAGATGGGTTCTTCTTCCATGGCTGCTTCAAGTGAAAGGTGGATTGACCGTCTTCAATATTCTTCATTGTTCTGGCCTCCTCCACAAGATGGTCAGCAAAAAAAGGTACAGTTTTAATCTTAGTGTCTTTGATCAAGTTTATTCCATATAGTTTTTTGTTTTTGTATTTTTTTTCTCATTTTTTGTATGAAGCACTCTTAAGATGTTGTTTTCAAAATTTGTTCGTCTTTACAAGAACTTAATTTCCTTTTTTTCCTCTTAAAACCTTCAAAAGGTAAATTAAATTACAGTGCAATAAAAGTCAGTAGCACTTTTTTTTTATCTTTTTTTTTTTGTTGACAGAAACATTTTTTTATCTTGGATTATTATTATTATTAATATTATTATTATGTTAACCAGTGTGCCCCCACAGGTTAAGGATTCATAAATAGAATTTTAATGAAGAAGTGTGCAATTTAATGTTACTAATGCATTAAAGTCTATGATTTGTTTGCTGAAGGAAAATTCTATGATTTTAAATTATTATTTTGTTGAGTTTAAAGACTAAAAAAAGTTTGACACATGCATCTAATCATATTTTCACAAACTATCACTTTGTTATATTATTTCACAAAATATCTTCACAATATGGTGAGATACGATTAGATGGACGACTACAGGTGTAAAACTTTTTTGCAGTCAGTGCATCTTTAAACTCTTTTTTTATAATGATTCAATGTTTAGTAAAAGCTATTAGAGCATGTGCACTTTTAGTTAATTGAAAATTTTACATAGGTAGTATTCTTTAAGAGGAGTAGTAGTAGATAATGAGATGAGGTTAAAGGCTCAAATACATACACGGTCACACAAGCATATACAAATAATACATCGTGGTGTGATATTTCAGATTCTCTGCAACCGAAAAATCCATACATATGCTACAGTCAGTAGATCTTGGCCAATGGATGAAGATCAGACTATTCATATTCTCACTTAACCTAATTGGATTTAAAATACACACGCATGACATGAGTTGTCTGATCTTCACCGAATGGCACCTCATTCACTTAACCTTTTCAAAACACCCCTCATTCAACTTCTCCATATGCAGTCAGAAACTTACAAGGACTTTTTTTATAAGTTAAGAGCCAAGTACTTATCTTAGTTGAGAAGCTTCCACAAGCAAGAAGCTAATCTTGATTGACCCACAATCTTTTCTCAATGTGGTTTCACACAAGTTTCCTACGTAATCATAATATTTCAGCTGTTTTCAGTTTTTTTTATAATTTTTTTTTTAATCTAAAATTACATAATTTATATTACATGTAAAGAACTGATTCATTCTTTAGTCTGTAGAGCAGCAGTGTTTTGGTCAATTGTAACGCTGAAAATAACTGTTTCTAATTCCATATGAAAGCATTTTATGGCTTCTGCTATATTCGAAGTTCAATGTAATTCCATTCCATTGGTTTTTATGACATTATTTATGCTTTTCCCTAGGATCAAATTGCTGCATATGTTGAGTACTTGATTCAGTTTACATCAGAACAATTTGCTGACGATATTGCTGAGGTATGCATCTATATACTGATAAACCTGTCAACCGCAAATAGTAATTCTTATTTTGTGTGTTGTTTTTGACATGAGAAATCCAAGAGTTTTTATGGAATGCCATTCACTGTTCTGTATTACTTTGACAGATGATCCGCAACCGTTACCCGTCGAAGGAAATTCTTCTCTTTGATGATGTTTTGGGTATTTATGCTTTATCTCATGTTAGTTTAAATCATGATTGGGTCAACATTTAAATTATTTCTACTTTATGTGTACTAACTTCTCTATGTATTTACTTGTACATCCAGCAACATTTGTCCTTCACCATCCAGAACATGGGCATGCAGTTGTACTTCCAATTATTTCATGTATTATTGATGGTACACTAGTCTATGATAAGACTAGTCCTCCATTTGCTTCTCTCATATCTTTAGTCTGCCCAAAAAATGAGGTATAAATATATTCCTCACCCAATAAGTCCTTTATTTGATTATGAATCAATTATGTATATCATTTATTCAACTTCAATATCTACAACAAAGAGGTTCTCTATCACTTCATATCTTCTTTTTCATGGTTTTGCAGAATGAATATTCGGAACAATGGGCTCTGGCATGTGGTGAAATTTTACGTATTTTAACTCATTACAATCGCCCGATTTACAAAATGGAAAGACAATCCAGTGAAACAGAAAGAAGCAGTAGTGGCAGCCATGCAACAACTAGTGAGCCTCTTGATGGGAAAGCTGTCAATAATGCTTTGGCACAACAAGAGAAAAAACCTATTAGACCCTTGTCCCCTTGGATAACCGATATATTGTTAGCTGCGCCCGTAGGCATTAGAAGTGACTATTTCCGGTGGTAAGTATAGCTATCATCTGTTGTAGTGTTTAGATACATTGTTAGTTCTTTAACGCATCACTGTATAATGTATTATGCTTTCAGGTTTCATTCCTATTTTTACTGATGTCAATGAATATTGCCTTGCATTAACAGGTGCAGTGGGGTTATGGGCAAATATGCTGCAGGAGAACTCAAGCCTCCATCAACGGGTACACTATTTTTTTATTCCATAATACAGAATACTGTTCTTTCATTCAATGGGGTAAATCCACAATATTGTGTAAACAAATATATCAGAAAATTTGAGACATTTCTTCAAAAAGTGTCTATTTTGTTACACTTAAATCTAATTCGACTGCTGCTATACTCAAAAGGTTAACACGGACTATAGTTTATCTTTGAACATCTTTGTATATTTTCATTATTAATTACACACATATTCATGGCACTCGATTGTAAATTTTAACACCAATCTTCTGGTGTGTTGCTTCATTTCCATTGAAAATCTTTATAATAAATCATCAGTGAAGTTTATTCCTTTAAAACAAGATTTTCATTTGTTTATTTCCTATTTATTCTTATGTTTCTGTTCTGACTTTGCTTTTTCTCTTAGCTTCTTCCCGCGGTTCTGGGAAGCATCCTCAACATGTGCCTTCAACTCCAAGATGGGCTGTTGCCAATGGGGCTGGTGTTATACTAAGTGTTTGTGATGATGAAGTTGCTCGCAATGAAACTGCTATTTTAACCGCAGCAGCTGTTCCTGCACTTTTGCTTCCTCCTCCAACAACAGCTCTGGACGAGCATCTTGTTGCTGGATTACCAGCTCTAGAGCCATATGCACGTTTATTTCATAGGTTAGTTTGAAACTTAATAATACATTTTTCTTGTTATTTAGTTGTTCACTGCGTTCACCTGCCTGAGAAAAAAGTGTATACCCAAATTTTGCAGATATTATGCAATTGCTACTCCAAGTGCTACACAAAGACTTCTTCTTGGGCTTCTAGAAGCACCCCCGTCGTGGGCTCCAGATGCACTTGATGCTGCTGTGCAGCTCGTGGAGCTTCTCCGAGCTGCTGAAGAGTATGCTTCTGGCATAAGGGTAAGTATACTCTTGAAAGACAGACAATAACTTGATGCTGGCATTAATGGAAACCGGCATTTTTATGATTACGGGTTTTTCATTAATAGGTTTTGAATGGAAGGTATGAAACTAAATTAGTCATTCATTCAAGAGATAATGCGGTGGTTGTCTCGGGTTGTGCTTTGGTTCGTTTTTTATGGTCAAGTGAGTGTTTAGTCTAGTACTGGATTTTCTTTCACTTTTTACATTACTTAGTATCAGGAGAATCTGCTATTGTTTCTAAATTTCAGGGATTGACACAAATAGACTATCAAATCTCTTCTCATTTGAGGAGTTAAGAAAATAAAAGCTGAAATAAGAGCTGTAGAATTAATGGTAAACACGCCCTTTACAAAAATAAAGGAAACATTGAATAATTTAATTACACAATCACTTCCCCTCAAACTTGTGAATGGATTTCAATCTATCATTCTCAGCTTGCAAGTAAGATCTTGAAAATTCTTTGTAGGAAGTCCTTAATATATATATATTAAAATATTCTTCAACCACCATTCTTAATATATATATACTTGTTTTTTCTTATAATTGAGTCCAGAGGTAGTATAATATGCATTCTATATATGTGCATCAAAGTGGGATTACAAGCTACAGAATGGCATACTAATATGCATTTTGATGAGTTTTTCTTTTCTTTTATATCTTGATGCAGCTTCCTAGGAATTGGATGCACTTGCATTTCTTGCGTGCAATAGGGACTGCAATGTCCATGAGAGCTGGCATAGCTGCTGATGCTGCAGCTGCTTTGCTTTTCCGTATACTTTCACAGCCGGCCTTACTTTTCCCCCCTCTTAGGCAAGTTGATGGAGTCGAAGTTCAGCATGAACCTTTGGGTGGTTATATATCTTCCTACAGCAAGCAGGTTGTTTTCATATTCATTTTCCATTTTTTTATATTTCATTCTTATTTTGTAAAGTATTGAAGATCTAATATATTTGTTGTTGATCAGATAGAAGTTCCTGCTGCCGAAGCCTCTATTGACGCTACTGCCCAAGGCATTGCATCATTGCTGTGTGCTCATGGTCCAGAAGTTGAATGGAGAATTTGCACCATTTGGGAAGCTGCTTATGGCCTGATTCCTGCAAGTTCCTCAGCTGTTGATCTTCCAGAGATTATAGTTGCATCCCCACTACAACCTCCCACGTTGTCATGGAATTTGTACATACCTCTGCTTAAGGTCCTCGAATATCTTCCTCGTGGAAGCCCATCAGAGGCATGTCTAATGAAAATATTTGCTGCTACAGTGGAAGCTATTCTTCAGAGGACATTTCCACCTGAGTCCAGTAGAGAACACAACAGAAAAGCAAATTACCTTTTTGGCATTGGTTCAGCCTCTAAAAACCTTGCTGTGGCGGAACTTCGTACTATGGTTCATTCGCTTTTTTTAGAATCATGTGCATCTGTAGAGCTTGCTTCACGCCTCCTTTTTGTTGTCTTAACCGTCTGTGTCAGTCATGAAGCCCAATTCAGTGGAAGCAAGAAGCCTAGAGGTGAAGATAATTATTCAGTTGAGGAAATCATTGAGGACTTACAAGCAATATCTGAAAGCCGGAAAGAAAGAAAAAACAGGAAAGTCAAGAAGCAAGGTCCTGTAGCAGCATTTGATTCTTATGTTATGGCTGCTGTTTGTGCTCTTGCCTGTGAGCTTCAGTTGTTCCCTTTGATGTCCCGGGGAAATAATCATTCGGTTTCCAATAATGTGCAAGATATAGCCAAACCTGTTACACTAAATGGATCTTCCCAAGATTTGCAGAATGGTATAGATTCAGCAGTCCGCCATACTCACAGAATTTTATCAATTTTAGAGGCACTATTTTCATTAAAGCCGTCTTCTGTTGGCACCCCTTGGAGTTGCAGCTCAAATGAGATTGTGGCAGCAGCTATGGTTGCAGCGCATGTTTCTGAACTATTTAGACGGTCTAAAGCATGCATGCATGCTCTGTCTGTTCTGATTCGTTGCAAATGGGACAAAGAAATTCACTCGAGGGCATCATCATTGTATAATCTCATAGATATTCATAGTAAAGTTGTTGCATCTATAGTTAATAAAGCAGAGCCATTAGAAGCAACCTTAATTCACGCACCTATTTACAAGGATTCCCTTGTTTGTCATGATGGTAAAAGAAAGAATCGAAGTGAAAATGGTAGCTGCTCTGACCCTGGGCAGACATCTATTGTTCCTTCGGAACCTTTGGAAGATTCAACACCATCAAAACATAGCCATAAATCTGGAAGAACTCCATGTTCAAATGAAGCAGCATCAGGGTATAACATGGGTAAAGGTGTCGCTGGTTTCTCGTTGGATGCTTCTGATTTAGCCAACTTCCTCACAATGGACAGGCATATAGGGTTGAATTGCAACACACAGATTTTTCTGATACCTATGCTGGCAGAGAAACAGGAGTTATGTTTCTCTGTAGTTTCTTTACTATGGCACAAGTTGATTGCATCTCCTGAAACTCAACCATGCTCTGAAAGCACTTCTGCACAACAGGGATGGAGACAGGTACAAATACAAATATATTTATAAATATTATGTATCATTGTGATGTTGTGGATTCAAATCCCGTTTTTATGTTTTATTTCCTCCAAAAAGGTTCATCGCTGACAATTTTGTGATTTAATGCTATGTAAGGTTGTTGATGCATTATGCAATGTTGTATCAGCCTCGCCAGCAAAAGCAGCTACAGCTGTTGTTCTTCAGGTCAAAACTTTTTCTTGTTATGAATGATTGCATGAATTACTTTGGCCACTGCTTGGACATGTATTTTGTTTAGCAAGAAATATTACCATTTTTTTTATCAAAAAAATACCATTTGTTAAACAGACTGCCAAAATTTATGAATTACCATTTGTAATACCCAGGAAAATTGGCTTTTAATGTCTACATAGTTCAAATAGCTGATGATGAATATCACATCTAACCAGAGTTTCACAGTTGTATATATTTTATATTACTATCATTTCAAACATTCACGTGTTTTGTCATTCTTCTGGTCTTGTTATTTGCCAGGCGGAGAAGGAGTTGCAACCCTGGATAGCCAAGGATGATGATCTAGGTCAGAAAATGTGGAGAGTCAATCAACGGATCGTAAAACTGATAGTGGAGCTTATGAGGAACCATGATAGTTCGGAGTCACTAGTAATTTTGGCAAGTGCATCAGATTTACTGCTACGAGCCACTGATGGGATGCTTGTTGATGGAGAAGCTTGCACTTTACCACAACTGGAGGTAGAATGTTACAACAAAATATCTCTGACTTTTCAAGTTCTATTTATCACTTACTAAGTTAAATTAGGTTCTGCCTCACATTCAACGCTTCTCACTACACACTTGCACATTAGTGTTTCTTTTTTATAATATACTGGCCTAATAGCAGTTGTCGCCTTTCCATTCTAAGTTAACTTCTCAAATTTATTTTACGTCATTTTTTCCTAACTCAAACAAATGTCATTTATTTTTATTTTTTTTCAAATAAATGTGTGTCATAGTTCTTTGGTTGCCACACACCTCTCACATCAAGTCAATGTCACTCCTTGATGGTCACGGTGTCTTAAAATGAAATTGAAAAGCCAAATGGTCAAAAATTTCCTGCTATATAGCAGATAAAGCATAATAGAATTGAATGAAGTCTTGCAACCAAGTATTGGTGAATATTCAACTATTAATACTCCCTTTTGTAGTTTTTTTAATTCAAAAAACTGAAATTATTAGTCCAAATAAATTATGACTGGCAATGGCATTATTCAAGTTCAAATATAAACCTTTAAGATAATAAACAGAGGTGTAATTATGCTATTGGGTTTATTTCATATACTTGGTTCTATACTAAGCTTTACTATTACTCATTTCAATTTTTAATGATAATGACCAGCTATTGGAAGCAACAGCTAGAGCAGTTCAGCCAGTGCTGGAATTCGGAGAATCAGGATTGGTTGTCGCAGATGGCCTTTCAAACCTTTTGAAGGTAAACAGATTTCCCTTGCTGATACGTTCAATTTAGCCAAGATGAATGAAATATATAAATTAAATTTTTAACATCTGCTTTATCATTCAACATTGCTCATGACAAGACATTTTGGTTTTGTTGGATCCATTTAACCAACCTCACATAGTTGGAAAATTCTTTGGTCACATTTAATTCTATATTACAAAAAAATTTCGAAAATTTAATTTATGTGCTTGTTTTTTAGTTTCACAAAATCACTGACTGATATGCTTGTGCTTGCAGTGTCGTCTAGCAGCTACCATTAGGTGCCTTTCTCATCCAAGTGCACATGTCCGCACTCTGAGCGTCTCAGTTCTTCGCGACATTTTGCATACCGGTTCAATCAGGTGTAATCCTAAACCACTGCGAATAAACGGCAACCACAACCCCTCTTATCAATACTTCAAGTTGGATGCCGTTGATTGGCAGACTGACATAGAAAAATGCTTGACATGTGAAGCTCACAGCAGAATTTCAAGTGGGTTGCCTATTAAGTTTCTTGACACTGCTGCCAAAGAATTAGGCTGTGCTATTTCCATATGAAGGTGAAACAATGCAGAAACCATCTTAGTCTGTGACCATTTTTCACTAGACTTACAGAGACAGTTATTTATATGATTTCGGTACTAACGGGTTTGCGTATCTGCAAACATGATTCTGTTAGTTTTCGTAAAAACATCCGCAGTCGTGATTTTCCAGTTTGTTTATAGAAAGCTCATTTTGTAATATGTATATGTGCTCTACGTAGACACTGAGCAAATGTTCAACGTGAACTTGCTAATGACTGCTCTTAATTATTAGTATAACAGACATGTACAGTTTGAAAGACAAGATGTAACCAGGTCTTTTTTATTATCCTCGTATCATTTTGTGTAATATTTGTTTGAAATTCAATTCTAATTGTTGGACTAATGTATGCTCGTTACTCTATTTTTTAGTCTTGTGAAATACTTTTGTTAGAAATTTTAATGTTGACCATGGTAATAGTATTCAAAAAATATTTAATATCCAATGACCACATTATATACTGTCTCTTAGAAGTAGATGTAATTATCATCATCATTTTTATTGAGATATAGACTTAAATGATTTTAGTTTGATAAAAATTAAAGATAATAAATATATATTTTGTATTTAATTGTCTTAATAGGGTTATTTTATCCATAAAAAAAGTGAGGGTTATAAATTATTAGGGTCCGTTTAATGGACATGATAAAAAACAGGATTAAAATAAGTTATTATATTATGTTTGAATCCAATATTTGATGAATCAATAAGATATGATAAGTTAATTTAGAATTTTATACTATCATGTCTCTTTAGTTAAAATTTTTATCATGAATATAAATTGGGTTAGAAACTAACAACAAATGATAAGAATAATAATTTATTCAATTACTCTTACAAAATATAATTTAAAATACAAATTGAAATAAAACAAAGTATACATATAAAAACAATTTATAAAATATCATATAAAAATGTAAAACTAATCAAATAAAAAAATAATTAATAGAATTTGATATTAAAATTAAAAATGAAATATTAATAATTAATTTTAAAAAAATGTTTATGATTTTACACAAGGTAGTTTTGTCTTTTTATATAATTTAATAAGTTAGTATGTAAAATTATAAAAATATGAAAATTAATTGAAATTTCAAAATAAATATAATTTGTTTACAAGGTATTCTTGTCATTTACATATAATATATATCATATCTTTATTTACATTATAACAAATTAAATATAATTATTTGATTACTCGCAATTTTGTTTTTAAAATTTAAATTAGTTATTTAGTAGTGTCAATAGATAGTTTTAATATAAAATTATTTTATTATTTATTTAATTTTTGTGTTAATTTATAATATTTAAAATATAATAAGTTAATTTAAAAAAAATAATAATTTGTAATTGTTCACAACGGTAATTTTGTTATTTAAATATAATATATATTATATCATATAATGATAAGATTTGTATCAAATACATGACAAAATAAAATATTATCATATTGGTTATCATGTGTATACTATGATATAATAATGTTTATCTTGTCATTGTCATATCATATATTATTCTATCTTTATCTAACTTTATATCATATCCTGTGTCTTTTTATCATGCGCATCAAATGAACTTTTATTTCTGAAAATTATCGATGTTCATCGTTATTTTCGTATGATTTTTAAGTATTGGTTCATGATCAACCATTTTTGACTATGGTGCACCCTAGATGTCATTTGGCCAATATTATGTGTACCCTATGACCACAAGTATCCACGAGCATTTGTCTGCTTCCGCCATATCAGGTAACAAAATGATAGTTGTGTCATATCTAGGTCCGTGCAAATATTTATTAAACGATAATTTAATGGATTTTTATGTATCTGCGTGCATTAGTAGATATCTACAAATATCATCTTTTAAATAAAAAATTATTTTATGTACAAAATTTAATTATTTTTTGCAACTATATAGAATTTTTCCTCTTCATTCATTCAGTTCATCGTGAACCAAAGTTTGGATTCAGACTTGTGATTATTCTATTCTCCACACTTAAGGTGTGTGAGTATAGCTACTAAACTATCAGACAAAAAAAAAACTTCTCCTCCACTTTTTTTTTTCTTTTGATAAAAATATCACCCCTACATTCGCACTTAAACAAAGTGTATTGCAATTTTTATTAATTTAGTGATAAATACATATATTTGCGGGTACACATATCATTATATCTATTAACTAACAGTACTAAAAATATCTATTTGTTTTCTATGCAAAATATCTGCTAAGGTACATGTATCAGTTCATGTTTGTTGGACATTTCATCCACAAATACTTGTGGGTGCAATTTTTTTAATTTATTTTATCTCTACCCAAAGGCACGTGATAAAGATGTAAGAATAATTTTGGTTCAAATACAAATATTTACTATTGATGTTAACAAAATAAAAGAACAATTGTTCATAAACTTATTACTTTAAGTGTATAAGATGTATAGTTAAATAAGAATCTATATTATTAAAAGAACAATTGTTCACAAACTTGTTACTTTAAGTGTGCAAGATGTATAGTTAAATAAAAATCTATATGATTAACTATGGAGAATAGTAACATAATAATTATTTGTGTGTTGTTCTTTGTAAGAAACACTATAAATAGTGCTAACTAACAATCAATTAATTATAACTTGCTAATAGCTGAGTCACTTATAACTTAAGGAGAGAATATTTGATCAAAATAAATATAATTATAATTCGAACCATGTATTGGTTTCGCATAATTAGAATTAACAACATTCTTTAGTGAGCTATTGACCGATCAATTTGGTCAAACAAATAAAACATACAAAAGCGTTGAAAATACAAATGGGATTTGTGTCAATACTTTAAGTTTAATACTTAAGAGATGCTGCTGGTGATAAAAAAAAACATCGTCGAATACTTGGAAGAGTAATTTTATTGAAACGTAAAATTTAACATAAATACAATACATTTATATTTTGTAAAAATGAAAACACAATACCATTGTATTTTATATGATATTATATTTGTGTCTTATTTTATATCATATTTTATGTTTAAATAACATTATTCTACTTGTAATGTATATAACAAACGATTTCTAGATTGTTTAGTACAACAGTCATCAACTGCAATAATAAATTCTTAATATTCAAAATATTAAAATGTATAATTACCAAGGTAACACTAATTATTAAATTTATATCCAACATCTAAAATTTAAAGTAACAATATCAAATATTCAAAAGAATTTTAAAATTTCATATAAATATTTTTAGAAAAAAAACATTGTTTTATAATTTTTTAAAAAGTAAAGTAACAAAAAAGAATAAAAATATTAAAACTAAATAAAAAAATATATAAAGATAAAGTCGCGTTTTTACCGTTGTGTCGTGAACTATATTGAAAAACTAAAAAAAGATTATGTAAATTATATAGGAATAGTGTCATGTAGATGTAGTGTAAATTAATTTTACACTAATAATAAATATCATTGATTTTACGCAGGATTATTAAACCATTTTTATATCTCCATTATCTTATTTTCATTATATCTATTTTTTATTTGAGTTTATTGTATCTAATTATTACTTACTAAAATAAATATATTTTATTGAGAGAAACTAAAATAAATATATTTTATTGAGAGAAACTAAAATAAATATTTAATTTTGTACATTAATATTAAAAAAAAAGACACTTCTACTACCTCAATTGTAAATTACGAATATTACTTACTTGTTCCTTTATTATCTCTATATTGAAGATCGTCAATCTCCTTATAGATAAAAATTTATTCGTATTATCATGAATTTTGATTTTAAAGTTCTCGAATTATTAATATGTCAATAAATTTAGTTTATAATATTATAATAATTATAAATTATTTTGATAATAAATTATATTTTTTTATAGATTTTTATTTTATAATAATAAATTTTCTATTTCAAAAATTATTCTGATGATTTAAAAATTAATGTAAATTTTTTATTGAATTAAATATAAAAATTACAGCGTCCATTTTTACATGGACTAAATCAGTAATTTACCTATTTATTAAAGTCAATATTTCGAATATTGATACAGTCTAACCGTTGATCAAGATCGAACAGTTTAATTTTAAACTTAATATTATGAAGAAAAAAAAACTAAAGTGTGCTTTTATACGGACCGTTTGATCCAGATGCGACGGTCAGCAATGTCCCTTAATGTAGTGGAGGCGAGTGCAGTTAATCCGATTTCCACTATATATAATGCTATTCTCCCTGAAACCCTAATTCTTTCTTCACGCAGTTGGCCACAGCAACAACCAATTATCGGGCGGCAATCATCCCTGTCCAAGCGGCAAGGTTAAAATGGTACGTCTCCTATCTCGATTTCATCTATCTATGCACGATGTTTCTGTTTATTCACTAATTCTGTTGAAGAATGGTTTCGCCGTCGAGGAGAAGCATGATTGTTTTTTTTGAGTGCTTTGATCTTTGATGCGACGTCGTTTCCTTCGTGAGATTCTTTCATCTTGTTTGCTAATGCTTGTGTGTCTTTGTCAAAGTGCACTATCAGACTGCACGATTTATTGGTTGTTGTGTTTTTGTTTGTTCTTTTAAGCTTCAAATTGTATTTTTTCTCCTCAAAATTGTATTCCTTTTTGCGTGTCGTTGAATTTTAATGAGTTGGAGTTGTGTTAGTTAGTTTGATTTAAAGATAACATCATAATTTCTTGTTTGTTTCACCTGTTATAACTCTAGCTCTGCTACAGTATCTAGTGTAGATTGAAGGTTCAAACTTCACATATACTTTATCAACACCCTTTGCAAAATACTGATATCATTGTTGTAACTTTTATAATGGATCATACTACCAATTTAACATAATGTGTGAATTACCTAACCTCGAAAAATTATTAATCTAACAAAAAGTGACTATTCAAGTTTCTTCAGCAGAATGCTTTTCTAGCATCTTGTAAATATGCAAGTTACGTATTCATGTCTAGATGATATAATAAAATAACTATCATCTTATGTATAGCCCTGGAGTTAAATCAACTGAAATCAGCATAAATAAATGCAAGTTTATTGAAATGTGAATGTCCTCTACTTTAGAAAGGAGTTAACACTTGATATACAAATAATCATTTAATTGAGATGTATTTTTTCTAAATTACCTTTCCATCTATTAGCGATGCATGCACCAAAGAGCTCGTTTCCTTCAGTTCTGTTTTTCACTCTAATGTGATGTCCTGCATAAATGTTGTTGCTTTCTTTTTTCAGTTGTTGTACCTTAAATTGGAATATTGTCTCTTGGTGTGGGGGTTCAATTTTGTTTGTTTGTTTTCTCAATTTGCTCTGCTTGTGGTGTGTAACAGTCTTTGGTGGCGAATGAAGAATTTCAGCACATTTTGCGTGTGCTGAACACTAATGTTGATGGCAAACAAAAGATAATGTTCGCACTCACCTCCATCAAGGGTATCGGAAGGCGATTTGCTAACATTTGCTGTAAGAAGGCTGATGTTGACATGAACAAGAGGTTTGTAGTTCAGTTTTATGGATTGCACTTTCAAAAGCATGTTTTTGTTGTTGTTGAATGAATTGGATTTGTTGTTGTTGAAATGAGTGCCTCTGTTGTTATTTTTAGGGCTGGTGAATTGAGTGCTGCGGAGTTGGATAATTTGATGACAGTGGTTGCAAACCCACGCCAATTCAAGATCCCAGATTGGTTTTTGAATAGAAAGAAGGATTACAAGGATGGAAAATTCTCTCAAGTTGTCTCCAATTCACTTGACATGAAGTTGAGGGATGATTTGGAGAGACTCAAGAAAATTAGGTATATTTTCAAAATCGTACCTCCCATTTAGACGCATTCCTCATTATTTTTTTTCTTTTAGATTTTTCATGCTGCTAGATGTTACCTTGTTTTTTACCTGTTATGAATAGACAGTATGATGTGATTGTTTGCCTGTGCTGGATTTACTACTCTTAATATTTATTTAATGATGTATGCTATGTTTAGTTAATATTTTACACAACTTCGTAGTAATATTCAGGTTGAAATAGTAGTACAATGATAGAAGCTCTCTCATGCAATTTGTCCATGTGCACCTGTAAACTTGTATGATCAAATGGTGACTATATGCTTTAAATATATGAAATTTAAACCGGTCCATTAAGTTGTTTGCTGGATCCTGTTCAATGATTTGTATGTAGTTTTCTCTTGGCTACATAGATAGTCTCAAAGTGTCAATGTTAGTGTTGAGTTTATAGTTATTGCATAGAATTTTGTACTGATATTAATGTTTATGTAAGGATATGTCATGAGATGATATAACATACAATATAGTCTTACATTATTATTAGTTGAATTCTGCAGTTGGGAACATACCTGAAGGATATTGGCTGGTTTAAAATTTTGGCAGTTCTGATAGTACTTGAATACTAACATTATTTCTACTATGCAGAAACCACCGTGGTTTGAGGCACTACTGGGGCCTTCGTGTTCGTGGACAGCATACCAAGACTACTGGCCGCAGGGGAAAGACTGTTGGTGTCTCAAAGAAGCGTTAAGCTGTTATGTTTTGGCTTTAAGATTAGATTATTTTGTGGAGGCTTTATTTAAGCACAATAGTCATGTTTCTTATATCGAACTTTGTATGGTTGTTAAATGCTGTGACAATTTCAATTTTGTTTGGATTGTGTTGAAAGATTCTTATTAGTTGAATGGATATTGGTATTTTTAGATGTCTCCTTTAACATAAAATTAGGTATTCACGTTGCTTCTGAACATGGAAATGCTATTTCTGAGATAATAAGTTAATAATAGTAGTCATTGTATAAAAAAGCAACCAAAATAAATTAGACTTAAATTGTTGAACTTTTTTTGACGAATCGAAATGTAGAACTTAGTGAGTTCTTGATTTGGTTATTCCTAAGGAGCTTGTTCACAAACGGTGTTGAAAAATGCTGAATTTTTATGCATGCTCTTTGTAATGCAAGGGTCATTGCGCACCAAGCATAATGTTGATAAATGGATAAAATTACTGAAGTTACAAATTTATTGCTATTAGTATCACTTCATACCACGCAACCCTTCTCTATCATACACATCATGTGGAATGCCTTCGATAAATGGAAGCAACATGATACCTCATTCCATCTAGAGACAGAAAAGTTCATTTCCTTTGTTTTTCACTGTAGTTCGAATAAAAGTCTAATCACTATACACATTCGTCAACTGTGGATCCACTGCAGTGCCCATAAACTTGGTATTAGCGCTCTTTTTTAATGCCATATTTTATTTATTCTATTCTAAGCACTTTGTTCAGTATTCATATTTTTCATATTTACGAAAATTGAGTCAGGAAATGATGAAGGATTTGGCCAAAACTAATTAACACCTAAGATTGTTATGTAAATTTTAAAAAGCGACAATTTAAATTTATACGTTAAACCATGTAATTAGACTCATGGTTAATAACATTCAATGCAGAACAAATCGTCCTGACTAAAACAATATCAGTCTTTAATTACTTATCATTCTTATCAAACTTTTTTTTTCTTAGAGTTGGAGGGTTAAAACCAATTTTTTTATTAGGGTCAACATCAAAAGCACATATTACACTTAAGAGTCTATAATAAATTCATTCTGATCAAGGAAACAATGAAAATTTTGCAGGGAATATACCTATAAGGAAATATCAATATCAATATTAACTAGCATCCAAAACAAGAAATCAAATTTAAAGAATTACAGATGAGGAAGTTAAAATAATTAGAACCAATAAGGTTTAATTCGAAAATAATTAAACTCTTTCCTAGAATCAACTATCTTATGCTCAACTTTTGCAAATAAAACCATCATAATGAGTGAATTGCAGTAAAACTATCATCGGCTTTCTGTTTTGTTCGTCGGGAGAGAGTGGCTCCAACGTTCCTTTCCGCCAGGCTTTGATGAGGCATTGCCATACCACATCATTCCAACCACAGCTATTATCATCCCTACAACTACATGAAGATTGAGACCTTCCCTCCCAAAGAAAAAGAATCCCATTATTAAAACAAGTATTGTTTTCATGTGGCCAAGTACTTGAAAAGATACAGCAGTAAATCTTCCAATGCAGATAAATTGGCTAAGGTTGGTTCCAACTGCGATAGTGCATGACAGGATTATGAAAGTCTGCAAAAGCCACAAAAGAAGCTTAGTGAAAGTCAATGTACTAACATAAGTAAGTGATGAAATGTTATTCCATTTGAACTCTAATCTCAATTTTGTTCTATAACTTGTCGTTTCATTGGTCATTGAATCATCAAATGCGCAATTGCAG
Source organism: Cicer cuneatum (assembly GCA_037974295.1). Classification (NCBI taxonomy): domain Eukaryota; kingdom Viridiplantae; phylum Streptophyta; class Magnoliopsida; order Fabales; family Fabaceae; genus Cicer; species Cicer cuneatum. The sequence continues at coordinate 6,945,083 of JBBPBO010000001.1, read as the reverse complement.
ACAAGAATGCATATCTTTTTCGCAACTATCTCAAAACATTGGAGGATGAAATCAATATTGATATAATACATCAAACCATCCCGTATAATATCCGCATCCATGTGAATCTACAAAGGAGTGAACTCATTTTTACAGAAATTATTGCGTTCTTTCTGTTATCAATAACTTACCAAAGAGCCTGCATCATAAGCATATTGGTCAACTCTGTTGTTTGTCAACCAATAGTCTAGGAAGGGCCCCACTAACAGTAGCGATCCAGCCTGTGCGGGTGCTGTATGTCCCAAAAGGTTGAAAGAACTTAGTGAATACTTCCGTTGAAGATAATGAACATACTGCACATAAAAGATTTGAAAGCCTATTAGTATTGAATGGAACAAAATGTATCAGAATAAACTTATAATGAGATACCTTAAACCAAATACAAGGAGTGCTGATAGCATGAAAGGTGAACACTATGTCAAGACAGAAACAATAATGCATATGTTGATTCAATTTGATACCCCTCTTTGTAATAATTCCCTATATGTAGGTGTTTTGCATGGGTCTATGATTTAAATATGATGTTTAAATATGATGCCTATTATTCCACCTGCATCAGTACACGTTTCAGATTTCTTCTCTTGACCGTGAGAGGGTGCATTAAGAAACTCACAGTGACTAGAGATATGACCTAGGTAGTACTTATAAATAAGGTTTGGACAACACTCGCCTTATTAGCTACTTTTAGTGATTGAGTTAGTCCCTACGCCCAAGTTCTAAGACAGTATCAGAGTCTATCATATATTGGGTACTGGGTCCAGGCCTCTATTATTCCACCTACATTTGTCCACCCTCCAAATGTCCATTCCTAGGCGCAGAATTTCCAATCCTCACACTACAAGCAGTGTTGTAAAATATCGGCCATGGCGGATTTTTTGACAACCGTCATAGCCAACTTGTGAAGGATGGCGGTGCCATGGCGATTAATGGCAGATTTTTGACTTTCCACCATCGTCTACCATCTGCAATCGATAACACTGCTTACAAGATGATTTTGTGGCGTTAAGTTATGCCCCAAACCCAAATTCTAATAAACAAATACAATATGTTACATTACATGTAGTGGAATTTCAGACTTACATATTGCTGCAGAGATGTGCTCCACACTGCTATAAAAGCGGCAACGAAACCTTTCGTGTTTACACTCACGTCAGTAACAGTGCAAACACCAACGCCCAAAAGAACAACACCTATGCTCAGTTTTGTGTCTCTTGAATATCGAATCTTGTCCAAAACAACTTCCAACAAGCAGGATACAGGGATCATACTCAATTTGGCAATCTGCAATTGGTCAATAAAAAAACAAATTTAACTTCTGAAGGCATTAATGGACCAATAGCGAACATTCAGCTCTACTCACTTGATAGAATCCAACTGAGTTCCACATTAGACTGACATTCATTCCAACAACAGAGAAGTTAGCAAAGATAACAAATTTTAGAAGTTCGGACAAGGGAAGATGAGAAGGCTGGACGTATCCCAGCATCCGAAGTATGACTGTCATCAAAGTTGTAGTAACAAAATGAAGACCCGTTAACGTTGTAGCTGCAGGCAATAAAGGCAAATCATACTTAAAAAAAGATACAAAATTAATATTAAAGTTTGATGATATATTAACTGAGACAAGACAAATTAGATCAGTAACAGAAATATGATTAAGAAATTGGTAAAGAAATTTACCAAAACTGAAGCCATAACCGGCCATCAAAGCTTTGTTTACAATGATAATTCCAACAGAAGTGACAACATTGAACATCCATGCAGCAGCATCTACGGCTGCCTTCTTCTCAGCCTTGCTAGAAGGAGCCATGTTCTTTTTAATTCTTCACAACTTAACACTGATCTCTTTCAACTAGCCTCCATAACATTCTATCCACGTTCAAATATAGCAGGTTTCAACACATTTAAACAAACAAAGAGGCCTGTGTGAATGTAAGAGAATAGTCCAAAGGCGATAACATGAGAATCACCAAAGGCGATAACATGAGAATCACCAAGCTGATAAAAGACAAAAAGAAAAAGACAAGTCACAAGCTGATAAAATGAGAATCACCAAGTCCTTGAGTCCAGAGTGTGAAATCAAATTTACAGAATACAAAGGCGATATGCATCAGATATAATCAATGAATCAGAAGATTTTCAATATCCTTAATTCATGGTTCAAAATAATCCACATATTCCTCATTCAGTATCTTATGCTAAAATCACACTCCTGTTCTCTCATCTAGCGTTTGTTATTCTCAAATTATTGCTTCCTTATTTTGCCCAAAGGAATATTTTAAAAGATTTCCATAGTGTACAAATTGACTAAAATTAAACAACTAAATTTATAGATTGACCAACTTAACAATAGACTCACATTCATCAAATCCACACTATAATTTCTTTAAAAATAGATTCGCATTCGTATATAATATGGTCTTCAATTCACCTCATCACGATAATTCTGATTTATTTTATCATTCACAAGTTATAAGGAAACATTTTAGTCAAATAGGAACAGATCAACTTGAAATAGAAAAACACTTGACATATAATATGAAAAGCATCATGAACAAAACTCATTTCTGTTCTGTTGGCAACTTGAGTTACAATAGACCCAATTCAAGAGTATTGAAAATGAATCATTACTGTGAACGAAATAGATCTTGACTCAAAAGTAAACATAGAAGCTCAATCATATTCAGATCATACACTCAAAATTGTATTTTCTGAATGGATATAAAAGGGTCCAAAACAAATGAATCATTGAAGAGAGCACTACAACCAATTCCAATAATAATTTGGATTTGGTAGTTGATGCTTATCAAAAATAGTAAATTCACAACAATGTCACATCACCATCCAAAACCAATTCAATTCAATTCAAATAAATATCAACATGAGATATCACAATGCAGAGCATTTCTTCACTCTACGAAAAGAAATTTAACAAAATCATTCCAATTTTTCCAAATCCATCACAAACAGATCCAAAAAGGGTCTCAGATCCTGAAAGGTGGCATTAAAAAATTAATAAAAATAAGAAAAAGTGAGATCAAATCAAACACGTGTAAGCTGGTATAAGTATTAGTCAAGATTCAATTTTTTTTTCCTCTCGTTTAAATCAAATTGGAAACAGATATGATTCAATCAATAAATTCAACAAAAAAAAAAAGGAAACTTGAGAATGTGTGTTGATGGATTAAGAATGTGATGTACAAAAAATTGGAAGATAGAAGAAGGAAGGAAATGAAGCTAACCGTGAATGGGGGGTGTGAATAGAAGTTGGAGGTGTGATGGGAAAATGGAAGAATGGAAATTGATTTGAGGTTGGAGTTTGAAGGTTGAAGTAGGAGTGGCACGCGCAACGCACCCAAAACAACACAAGCACAATGTTATGTTTATGGTTTCTTTGTTGTTATTATGAATGAATGTTATGATATTATTATGATGCTTTGCTAGAATTGGTAAACATGTTTTCGGATACTTTCACGAATCAGTGATAACTGTCAGGCCCATCTTGCACGTTCTCTATGGGCTTTTCTTTTATTTTCGGAACAGAGAATACAAATGTCTTTCTTATATTTCCTTTACTTTTATCCCCACCTAAATAATTGAGTAAAAAAACTAAAACAAAATTCCCCGTTATAATTGAACAATGTAAAATTACTTTGTAAAGTCACTATATTACCTTTACACATATTATCTATTCTATATATAATAGTAACATACAAAAGGAAGCATGACTTTATTTTATCATTTAATTAATACGTTTTATATCATATTTTATTTGATGTAAAGAAAATGTTAATAAGTATAGTTGGATGACATTAAAAATAAAAATATTATATTGAAATTGATGCATTTAATTTTTTGAAATTTTTTTTTTTACACAAAACATTAGGTATATTTCTTTTTTTAGTTTTATAACAAGTATTTTAAGATACTTATTAATATGACTTTTAATTTAATGGTGAGACATATTAATCAAATAATGAAAACAAACTTCCATATGTTTGTGTACACCATAAAGTCGGTTTTATAAAACAATTCATTTTTAAAATATTTTTTTATCTCCAAACTTTAACATTTATTCAATTTAAAAAATGCGTAAGTTAAAAAATGAAAAAATACAGAGAAATTGAACATAAAATCTATTAAACATTTACTTATGTCTACTTCTCACATTTTTTATTTGTTTTAATTATATTCAGAAGTTAACGAAACAAAGTTAAAAACATGCTAATATAATAAATAAAAACTGGATAGATGATGCAAGAGTGTCTATCTAGATGGTAGTGTTCAATAATAGAAAAACAAATTTTACATAAAAAACAATAAATATTTAAAAAAAAGTAAAAATACAAATTTCAATTCATTTACAATTCACTATTTCTATATTCAGTTTCTTTACATAATTTGAGTAGTACTAACATAATATGTAAGAAATATTTTTTAGAACATTTATTTCTAACTTAAGCAACACTTACTAACTTTCTTTCAAATTGTATATAACTTAAATCTTAAATATTTGTGTAACTTTTTAAAAAGAAAAGTTGAATTAATAAGGTGCAGAAGAAGTAGAAGGGAAAATTAAAAGGAAAGATGCACTAAGAACGATGAAAATTGAAGACACGTAGGAAGGGCGCAAAACGTTAAGAAAGAAAGAAAGGAAGTAAAAGAAACAGTTTTGTTTGTTTATAATCTCTCTGTTGGCAACAATGTAATCTCAGCAAAGAAATAATAATGACGTGGCTAGCATGCCGAAATTACCTTTTCTTTTCTTCTCTTCTCTTCCTTTACTTTCCTTTTCCCACAAAACAAAAAATGGCGAAGAGAAAATCGATAGCTACAACCCTGGATGAATTGGATCGAACCATGTACGCGTCGTTTTGTAGTGCCGCTAATTCTCTTTCTCTACTTCATATGCATGCCCTTAACCATCACAAACTCTCCTTCCAAGCTGGTCAACGACATAGCCTCGTAAGCCAATTCATTTTCTCATTATTCACATATAAACCAAATAATTAAGGTTTATGTTCATTCTCATATGTTGCCATTTTTTTAATGTCTGATTTCAGGAAAAACTCTATCAGTGGATCCGGAGACAGCAAGATGGTGGATCAAGAGTTGCAACACTTGATACACTCAACTACATTCAGGTTGCTTTTTCTGTTCTTTCTTTTGCATATAATACACTATTCTTTATAATTTCACTCATGCTTCCTTAGAATGGTATTGAGGGGTTGGTGAGACTGATGGACTATAGCTGTGGGAGCTATTAGTTGCTAATTTAAATTTTTGTGGGAATCAGGCTTCTAGAAGTTAAAAAAAAATTATAGGGAGTTGTTGATGGCTGAGTAGAGGTACAATAGACAATTACAAACATTATTTTCAAGATTTGTGGGATGAACAAAGTAAGTTGGCAAATATAATATTTAATTGTTATTAATTCTTGTGGTGGCTGTCTCGATATCTGTCTTTAAGTTATATTGCGTAGTTATAGAGAGGATGACTGGTTGGGATAAAAAAAGATAATAGGATGTTCTTTTTGTGTCATTTTTAAAGATCACAGGATTGACAATTTCCTCCGTAATTATGGTTCTGTAACTTGTGGCTATAAAGATATCTTAACAGTGTGGATGTTGGGTTTAATAGGGATGCCTTTGTACTTCAATGTATATTAGTTTACGTTGTTATTTCTTACAAAGTGCTTGCATGAGAGTTTATTTCTCTGCTTGCAGAATGAACTGGATTATTTTGGTGAGGAGCAATCCATGTCGCCTAGAGCATCATTGCAACACCAACAGTTACAACCAGTAATGCATGTAGCTAGTTCTGGCTTTCCAGTAACATCAGCTTCTTCTTGCCAAACTGTGATGGAACATGGAGGGATCTACCTCAGTGGTCCCCTCCACGGGGAATGTAAACCAGAACACTGAATCCAGCTTTCTTCACCAGCAAAGCAGGGACTCTACTGTATTCAGCTCCAACGATTCTGTCATGGACATGCATGCAGACTAGTCCTGCCTATTGGTTTATTATGTACTGAATATTTTTGTCCGGCCATCCTTCGAAATTACTTACAAAAGAAGTGAATAGCCAATTGAAATCTTTGTCTAGTTTTGCTCATAGCATCCTACAAGAAATAGCAGCAGGGTGGAACTAGTTCAATTAATCTATTAATATGCTCATGTCATCCGAGTGGTTAGTTTGAATGTTAAATGTTTAAATAGTTCGAAAGCATTTCAATTTTTACCTTTATTGTGTCCCCACCGCTCTTTATCAAAGACAACTATATCAACTGTTGAGTTGCTTCTATCTGAAGTTTCCTATGTAAATCTGTAATTTTTGCCTCTAAATGGAAATTTACAGCTCCAGGCATCTTTTGTTGATCCCCTTTTTTGCTTCTTACTTTTTATTTTGGTATTTTTCAGTCTATTCACCATTGCTTTCTTTGTAGTTTATTTTTTATTTATTTTTTTATGAAAAACTTTCTTTGGAGTTTTATCAACATATGGAATAAAGTCTCCCATTAGGCTACAATTTATGTTGTAAATGCTTGGTCAAAGCTTGATATCTGATAGGAACCCAAATCAAAAAGAACAAGTGAACTGTGTTATTAATGGAAAAAGAGAAATAACAAAAGATGCCTAAGAAGAAAGGTGTGGAAGTAATTGGAACCATTTTATGAGATAATATGGAATTGCTTGTGCTGTTGTGCTTTAGTGATGGCATAGAAGGTACGTTAGTATCAGCATACTTGAAGCTAAAGGTTAAGATTGTGTCCTTGTGTAGAATTGCCCCATTAAGGACTCTATTAGCTAGGTGTCTTCTCATGGACCTGCAGGGAATCCTGCTGTCATGCAGTAGCTACACTAAAAATCTTTGGATTAAAATGGAATGGTTTAGATTTAAAGGTCAGCAAGTTAGCTAAGAAAGGTCTACCCATAGACATCTTGGAGGATATTCCTATTAGGTGATGGGTTTTAATTCCCCCAACTCCAACTTCTTACAAATAGAATAGAGCACGGGGCTAACACTTGCCTCAAATCACACAACGTCTCCTCGTGCCTATTGCTACAGTCCCTAAATCCATTGTGAGTGCATTATTCCATAAATACAAATATGTATAATACATGTACTGTGAGCTATGCACCAATTTCATGCCATAATTTGAAGTTTCATGGGGATCAAGGTTTGAACATTTAAGATTTCTGAGACAATTGCAAGTTGTTACATTAAAGCTTTAATTGCAGGAAATGTTTTCCCTTCTTTCACGTTTATTTATCTATCAGTCTATCTTTTAGTAGAATGTTTTAAATCTCAATCATTTATATTTAAAAATGATTAATGCATTTATCCCTACTTGATTTGTCCATGTCAATTTCATAATCCACTTCAAATAAAAACATAAGGGTTGTTAAATAGTGGTAACGAAAAGTGACGTTTTTGTCACAAACAACAATTGTAATATAGCAAAATTTAGCACCACAATTTTAATATGTTGTCTCAGAATGTAATTTTCTATTATTACTCCATGTCAAAAAAAAAAAAAAAAAGGTTTGCAATATGCATATACACCTTTCCGGTTGATTGGGGCATTAATGATCTAATTGGTCCCCCACAATCACTTGAACAACAATAATATAACTTGATCCCAAATATGTTTTTCTAGTCTAAATTTATTAGAAAGTAAAGAGACATAACGTAACCATAGCTTTTTCACCACTCAATCATTTCTGTCACAGGGTTGGCTTCATTATGCTCTCACAATAATTGATTATGTGAATGCGGAAAAAGGGACCTCACATTGGAACTTTCATGTTTCACGCTACTATATTATAACAACTTGAATTGAGCCATTGTACTTGTCAAAACCCAATTAACAAGAAAGCACACAATGTTTCAGACACTTTCAATATAAAATTATATGATAAATAAAGATACTTTTTTTTTCAGTTTAATTTCAAAACTTCAAATTAATTTAAATTTTTATAATTGGCCCAAAACTTTGAGGATGTAGGATTAAAAAGGAATAATGAGAGAGCTTATAACAATTTTCGTGGCATGTCACATTAAAATTGGCAAATGATCATGCTCTTCACGAGGTTAAATTCTATGAATTTCAGTGACAATTTAATTTGGACCCTTGCTTTTCATTTCAAATAACTAGAGTGCCATATTTGGAAACTTTGCTTTTCAGAATATATTCCCACTGCTGGCATTTTAATTGGGACTAGTGGTTGTGAATACACTTAACTTGCAACCTTGCTTTGAAGTGGTAGTTAATATAAGAATATTGGTTTGGAACGAATGTATCAAAATTAGAAATATTCTCAATTGAGGAAAATGTCTCTTCCCACCAACTGCTTCTTATAAAATGGCAATTTTATGTGCTTTTTTAGAAGCTAATCTCTGCTATGAAATTCTTACGTCTTTTGAAACGTTTTAGTAGTTGGAATTCAACTAATTATGAGATCCTAATTAGCTAAGATTAAAGGCAGTGTGATTGCATGTGCCGTGTGTGAGCGTGAGGACCGTGTAATGTGCAAGGCCAACAAGACCTTTACTTTACTCGCTACATTTAATAACTAAATATTAACTAAATTATCATAATGCTCAAAACAAACACATTATACTTCTTTTTTCTTTTCCGATTGTTGTTTACTTAATAGGGTTTCAACTACTCATTAAAATTATAATACATATTAAAGATTCAGCTCGACTTAAGGCCTCAAAAAATCTATACACAACTTAAGCGTCTTATAGACAATATCATATGTCTTACTTTATTTGGATTAAATCAAAGGTGAAAAACTCCTATTATGATTCACATCAATGGAGCACACAACCAGAGCATTCTCTATATCTTTTTGGTTCTCCGATGTAATGTCTATTTCTGTTGGTTGTTTGAAGGTAATTCGTTGATTTATGTTTTTAGGCATTGATCTTTGGGTGACTCATTTTTAATTGATTTTTTTCTTTCTATTTTGGACATATCTTGTGCTATGAATAGTTTAGTGGATTATATTCTTTTTTTTTTCTAAAAAATAATTTGTAAGAAAAATTATAGTACATTAATTATAAAAAATTACAATACAAATTATACACAAAATAAATATTTGTTACCAATATATAAAAAATATTTAAAAATTACTATATTTTAATTATAATTTATTATATAAACATACACAAGACAAACACAAGACAAGAGGATTATTTATCATTGCATTATATTGTTTAAAGATCATCCATTCACAAAATATTTATTTATAAAATAAATGTATATTAAATTTTTAATGAGTCTCTTAAATAGTTTATAGATAAAAACATGAGAAAAATTATTATCCATAGTGTACAAAATACAACAATACACTCTACAAATGTTTCTCACTTATATAAAATAGTGATTGCAACACTTATACACAACAACTAATTTGATAAAATAGACTTTCCTTTATGAGTTTTTCATTATTAAGATGATTTTGAAGAATAATTACTTCAATCGTTTATATTTGTTACACTAATTTTTTCCCATACTTTCATTATTTTACTAATTAAAGTGATAAAAATATTTAAAACAACAAACATTTTAAAACAAGAATATTAATTTATTTTCCTTTACAAAAAAAGATATATTATTAATTTATACGTTTTTTTATTTCATAAATGAAAGAAATGATAAAAAAAATTGCATATATTATAAGCTCTTAAATTTAAATTTGAGATATGATATCTAATATAATAATATCCATATTTCAGCTAGATTTTATATATTATTAATTTATACATTATTACAATACATTAAATTATCCATTAAAATCCTTACCAAATAATCTAAGATTAGAAATGATTTATAAATGTCATAATTGCAACTCAAATAGGAACAGTTGTGAAAACATTTGATAAGCGCGATTTTGAACACACAATACTCCATTTTGATAAGCGCAATTCACGTGTGTTATTTCCGCGGTTGAATTTTTTTATTTAAAAAAAGCTGATTTATAAATAAATCGATTCTTTTACGCACCCTTCTCTTAATTCGATTTATTAATCACATGTAATATTGACTTATCTCAATCAAGGAAGACATATTTCTTCCACAATTCTTTTGTTGTAAAAAAGCAGCATGAAACAACTTGACATATCAATTTCATCATGTCTACCATTTTCCTTTACGTCTCATCTTCTCCCTAAGATTCATCGCACAAAAAAAGTAAAACGAGTTTTTTTTTTAGACAAAGACACGTAGTCATTGGTATTTATCTACCTATTTTTCTAGATTTCCCAAACATCATAATAAAACTAATTATTTTTTAAAGCAACTATAATGTATTGAAATGATATCAAAGAACAATCTAACGAGATATCATAAATTATATTTATTCTCTAATAATATTACTCCTGTTCGTTTTTTTTTATCATTAATCAATGTATTATTTATTCAACTTAATTAATTTTTTTAATAAAAAAGTATTAACTAAACAAAGAAACCAAATTACAAAGGACAGCAAATAATTTAATGGAAATTAAAATTACTACTATATTTGAAAAAGAAAACATGTTAAAAAATTTGCATGCCAAGCCAAAACCATTAAGCACATTAAGAAATGGGAGTAAAGTCGCTATCATGCGCCGTGTGATTCACCATCCTATCCTTCTCTTAAATAATTGGAAACACAAAAAAATACATACAGAACCTTATTATTATTTTTATCCTTTCTTAATTATTCATCGCTCAATTTAATTTCTCGCCGAGATTTTCGTCCAGGCGGCGACGTACGTCACGCAGAAGCTACTAATCTTCACCGTTGATCCACGCGCCGGCGACATCCGATTTTGAAATACGGTACTGTTTTGTTATTGTTTACTCATCACTTCTTCTTTTTCTTCGATCTAAGATTTGCTGTTTATTTATCGATGGAGTGAGTGAAAACCGACACTTCGAAATCTCACTTTGCTTTGTTCGATTTGAGTGTGTGTTCTTTCAGGGATTTGTACGTATTTTTTGATTTAATCTCTCATGCATTTGCAAGTAACCGATAAGCTTTGCCCATTTTTTTTCCTGCTATTTAATTTTTTTTTTGGAGTTGTGATTGTGTTTGAGAAATTGCTTTCTAACTTGTGCATGTGTGTTGTTGCATTGAAGCAGAGATCTTGTTATTTTTTTTTCGCTGTATTTTTCCTTTTTGTTGAATGAATCCATAGGTTTTGTTTATGTTCATTAGGTTGGTAAGAAAAAAAAAGCGACGATTTAGAACATATGGTTGGGATGGGAGTATTGATAAATATTTTGAACAATTTTATTTTGATAATTTTTGCAAGAACAAAACTTAATTACTTTATGGCCCCCTTTTTAGCATTTTTCTTTTTTTACTAATTCAACATGTTTTTGGAGCACCTAGAAACTTGAGGAAGTCTTAAAGGGTTTTTTTGTTTGCTTTAGATTGTCCTTGCCTTAGATTTGAAGGCTTTGGTAATTTGTGTATTTACTGTGAAATGTGCTTTTTGTTATTTAACTGACATTGAACTTGTTCAATTGAGCATTGTATTTTGATTTTTGAAGAGTATGAGTGCATAGGAAAGTATTGTTAAAAAAAGTTAAAATGATATGAAATGAAGGATTTTGAAACTAAGTAAAATCAATCTGATTTTTTATTTCTTTTGGTTGAAATGGCTGTAGCTTGGTTCTTCTAAGAGGAGGAAGTCATATATATAAATCATTTTATGGCGTGCCAATGAGCAGAACTGATGTTATTTGCAGTAGAAGGTGGAGGATTCTTCTCTGCTTCGGCTTCAGGGTATAGCAAGGGCCTGAGCCTTCTCCTATTGGGTCAGAGGAATGAGGATAAACCCATGAGAGTTGCACCGTGGAACCAGTACCAGTTGGTAGACCAAGAATCTGACCCTGAACTCCAGCTGGCTTCTACAAAGAATCGCCTCTCCCGCGGGTGTGCCTCCTTTGTGTGCTTTGGTCGCACTTCCGCAGGGCCTGATACTCCATCTCCTCTTAAAGTTGGCCCTGCCCAACAGCATGATGTTTCCCCAGGGCTACCAGTTTCAAACGATGAAAAGGATCCCCCTGCTCATGTAGATGATAATAATGATGGTAGAAAGGTCACACTTAAAAGTAGTATTAAAAGGCCACAAATTAATAAGTCAGTTCCTGATGAGGCTACTAATGAGCAAGAAGCATCAGGTGGACATGGGGTTTGTATTCCTGGTGATCAAGCAGAGAGAAGAAGAGTGCAGTGGACAGATGCTTGTGGTAGTGAGCTTGTTGAAATACGAGAATTTGAGCCCAGGTATTTGAGTATTTTATTTTCTATGTCAGCTGTAATAAAGGAGGAATCTTTCTCTTTGTACAATTATAAATTTTAGAGGTCTTGTTTACCAGACTTTATTTTGTGTGATTGATAATTTGATATAAGTGTATGAGATAAGCTAGGATGATTTTTTCAATTTCCTTCTTTTTAATTATACATCCTAAATCTTTGTATTCATTGTAGTGCACGATGTATGTAATTTCTAGCATATTTGACTTGACGCTGAGTTGAGTGATATTAGTTTTACTTCTGATAGATGAATGGTGAACTGAATTCTGATTAGAGAACATGCATATACAGCTTTCCCAAGTCCTAAGAAATTTACATTTTGTTCATTCCAAATGATATTAGGTCCAATTGATCCAGACCAATAAATTGATGTATCCTTAATCTAACTTGGTCTTTGCATAACACATCTTACGAGTTCCCTTTGAAAATTAAAGACAACTTTTAAGTCCTTGATGCCTTTCATTTTTGGATTTCTGTGGTCAATAGGAACAAGTGCTAGATATTTGTTGTATATTAGGATTAGGAAGCCTGTAAAGTCTGAAGCTTTTTCCTGTCTTGTTATATCTTTTACTAAATCTGAGACTAATAAAAGCCATTTGTTCTTACTATCTTTATCTGCTTTGTATTCTTAGAAGATAAATATAGATACATTTGGAATGACTTAATTTTATCTTGCAAATTTGGATTCATTTTTTTGGATCTATTTTGGAAGTTTGTGATGTAACAAGGAGTGATGCTTCTGTCACATTATGCCTTTCCTGAGGTTTTTTGGGTGCCTGATTGGAGATGAATAATAAATATGCTGGGGAATTTCTGCGTTTCTTCCATGCTTTTATATGATGTTTATTTTTGTGTGTGGCTATTTTAATGTGGTTTCTTAATATGATGTGAACTGGAGTTGGGACTTGGAAGGAATTGTTATTTTTTTTCATTTGTTTGGTTTTTATTTTTCACCTCTTATTTATTAGAGGGTGCCGTACCCTCTATCATTGTTCCTATTCCATTATGATCAAATTCTTTTTGTGTCCTCGAGAAGTTTATAAACAAAAGAGATTCATAATATTTTTTTTCTTTCTGGGTGTGCTATCACTTAATAGCTATTATTTTTCTTGCACTTTATTGGTCTTTTCAGAGCTTGATGTTTATCTTTGCCATATCTGTAGGAGAGTCAGGAAATATTAATTTTATTCTCCCTGATTATTTTGATCTTATTTAGTCCTATTTGATTTTAGTCTGACTTGATTTGTATTAATTTCGATCCTTTAGTAGTCCTGATTATTGAGACATCATTTATTGTAATTTCTTCTATAGAAACAGTCCCAGACTGTAGTGATGAATGTGAAAGTATTTTCCTCATTACTTTTTACATGGTATCAGAGCATATCTAAAATCCATTGTGCCACCATTATCAGGCCACTAAAGTAACACTCTAGATATCGAGTCCTGAGTGCGAGGAGTGTGTTAAAAGTCCCACATTGGATAAAATATGACCTGACCTGAAAAAGTGATTATAAGTGGGAGAGATCATTTATCTTACAAGTCAATTTTGTAGGTTTGAGTCAGATTCAATCCAAATTCTAAGAATATTAAGAAGCGAAAAGAAAAATGGAAGGAACTTTTTTATAGTAGGGAATATATATTTACTCTTTGGCTGCTCTTTAGGCATCTTGTATACTACTGGTTTAACATGAATTGTAAATAGTTCATACTTTGTTCATAGGGATTAAAGCAGCATAGCACAGGGCTAAGCTTTTTCCATATTGATACCAAGTCTAATAACACCCAGTATTTTTTTTCATTCTTTTCTCTCCCTCTCCTGTGAAGCTCTTCACCGGTCCTCCTTCCAACTCAACAGACCAATCAAAATTTAAAATCCAATATTAACAACTGCTTCTAGTCACTGAAGCTTTGCGGCTGAATGCATGTGGTGCCATTCAGATAAACAGCATATCCTGTTGTGCTGGTTTGCTGCCTTCAGCATCGTTATTGTCGACTTTGTGATGGAATCTGTCTGAAAGGCAGGATGTGGAAAAGAATGCGTTAATGGCGGATAACTGATAGGAACCTGAATTACAGAAAATGTAGAAATTGTTATTATTAATGGGAAAAACAAGAAATACTACATAAGTGATCCCTTGTAATTCCAGAGCAAACATCCTTAGAGATGACATGATTCGCACTCTGCTCTAACCATAGCTTGTTGCTGTGGACAATCTATTCCAATTGAAAGTGGAATAAAACTAAGGACGAAGACTTAATTGAAACTAGTTTAGGTCTATATTTTTCTCCCAACATTGTGCAAGCATTGTGGTAATTGAACATATCTTTGTTAAACAAGTATAGCACAAGCAGTTAGTTAGTTTATCAGTAGCCTTTCCTATACCATGATCGGCTCACAACCATTAATTTTATGTATAATGCTGTCACTCCTGTTATTGTATGAGTTGGTTGTGATAAAAGTTTCTGACATTTTTCTGTCATATTTTTGTTTTTTTTTGTTTTTGTATTTTATTACCTACCTGTAACTGATTCTATACAATGGAATTTGTCATTCAACTGCAGTGAAGTGGATGGTTCAGATGATGAATTTGATAATGGAAATGACAGAACTTGTTCCTGTGCGATAATGTAAATTGGAATTTCGTTAGGATGATTGGGTCATTCATTGGGACGTTCACTGCGAACACAATCCATCACTCGATTAGAGGCAAAGAGTAAAGATTTTTTTGCACCTTTGGAGATATACACACCAACATCTTGCTTGAGTGATTGTTTGTGTCTCTACCATTGCTTGCTGTGGCTTCAAGTTTTGCTCCTAATACCCCTCATCAATTTGTTGTATAATTCTTGTGTGAATTCTTTGCTTTTTATTCATCATTTTTATGCTACTTTATGCTCTTATTTATATGTATTAACAAAGTATTAGTTCTTTGCTCTGGGTTTATCAAAAGATAATACAAATGTAAGATTTTGTAAAGTATCATTGTGGCTGTCTGTTAACAAACTTGTTATAAGACTAGGATTTTTTTGAGGTCTATCTGTTGCAGGTATAGATAAAAGCCCATGTTTGTGCAGTTGCTTTATAGGCTGCTGTGAGATTGTTTGGGATTGTTAAGGTTACGAGGAAAAATGAGAGATCGTTCATAATGTCTAAAGGACAAACGGTGTTTATTGAAATTTGGGGTTTGGATTGGAGAATACCAGATGTGTCCGAATATTTTTTGATTGATTTGTTACTTGGTGTTCTAGATTAAAGCAAAGCTGCTACTATATTTGCTGAGGCGATTGATTTTCTTGTATATGGTGCAAAGTCTTCAATGTTACTCGCAGATTTGCAGAGTTATAATTTTCTTAAGTGTCATGTGAATGTCTTTCTCTATTAAAAAGTTAGAATTCTTTGACATATATAGGTTAAGAGATGATTAAAATATGTTCTCTGCATCATCTTGTTCTAGGTTAGAGCTGTTTTGTTTTCTGCAGTGATACTTGAAAGGGTGATTAAGGAAATATTTAAAATGATTTTTTTTTCTCTTGCTGGCTGGTACTCTAGTAGTTTTTATTGGGTTCATGTGCATAGTAGAAGTTTCACGAGAACATGTTTTCTAGGCAAAAAAGGGTTTTGAGATTTACCAATGTCGGGGTAGGTCTTGAGATTCATATACTGCTTAAGGACATATTTGGTTTCAGATGTTTTTTGCTAAGGTTGGCCCACTAAAAGTTTAAAAAGCTATGTGACTGATTCCATGGTGCACCTGTTGGATGTTTGACAGTCTTAGTAGAAAAAGATGAAAGAGCTTCCTAAGCATGTAATTTTTGATAAAATTAAATGAGCTTGCTAAGTATGTAATTTTGGACAAATACCATAAAGGTGACGACTGCCATTGCCAATACCAAGCTACATTTCGACATATAAATATAACAACAAAATCTTAAAGTAATAATGAAATATATGGTTTGAATGATAAAATTAGATAATAGTTTTATATTTTTTCTTTTCATTTATGATAAGTAAAATTTAAATGAATTGAATCATAGAAGTTCAAGACAAAGTTATAACAAAAGTACTTAACAAATAATTTACTGATGAGATTCTTATAATCACAACGAGAGTTGAACTCACGCTTTTATGCAATTTGCAATATTAGACTAAAATAATATAGAGCACATTAATATTCACATTTATCTATTATCCATTTTTGGATAATGATGGTAACATGATGAGGGAAATTTTGAAGAGAAAATATTATTGCGTATTATAATTGTGTAGAGTCAAACAGTAGCCAAAATCCAATGGTTGACGTTGCACTTACATCTCCACTCCATTGAACTCTTCCAGTTGAAACTTGTCCACACCTTGTCCACACACCTTTCCTTTGATTTTGATAAGACATGTTCATATTCTATGTCCAAACCAACAAAAAATTAAAATAAATCAAAATTGAAGATTTCAGTATCATTATCAATCTCCCCCAATAAACATGTCTGTAACATCTTCATTCCCATGCATCAAAATCCCAACAACTCATTCCTCTTCATCTTCATGTGCATCTTCATCAACTTCATCCTATTCTTTTAGATTCTCTTCTTCCAAGCTTTATGCTGTTACTGTAAGGAATTCTAAGAGTGAAGGGCCTTTGAGAAGACCAATGGCTCCTTCTGTGAAAGAACCATCTAATGTTCCTCAGCCTTTGAAACCCTCACCTCCTTCACAGCCTCCACCACAGTCTCAGAATGTGGCTTCTGTTGTTGGAGATGATAAAAGTGTTGTTACTGTAGAGTTTCAGAGGCAAAAGGCTAAGGAATTGCAAGAATACTTCAAAAAGAAGAAGCTTGAAGATGCAAATCAGGGTCCCTTTTTTGGATTCATTGCCAAAAATGAGATTAGCAATGGAAGGTAAAGTTTTTTTTTTCTTCCTTTTTTATTGGGGATAATTTTATTTTTTTGATAAGTCTATTGGGGCTAATTAAAGTTGGAGCCTTTTTTATTGTGAATTTATGTTAATTGTGTTTTTCTGTGTTAGTAGAATTAGTTAGTTAATTTTGAGTTTCTGTGGAGATGTGCTATTCATCAAAATATTGATTGAATTGAACCTTAAATCTGTATCAGTTGTGTTGTGGTGACAGGCTAGCAAATTTGAAGGGATATTAATTACAAATTTAATACTTTTTATGTCTACTTTATGATTATGACGATAATATTTGATTTCTAATTTTGAAAACTCTTCTAGTTTTGAAAACTTGGAGTTCTAGCCCCTTAAGTCCCTGCCTCCACTTAATTGGAATGACAAAATGTTTTACGTAGAGTTTTAGATGTAGGATTAAAATTTAAAGTTATTGCAACAATGTAAGACTAGATTGTAATGTGAATTAAAAGTCAGAAGCTGGCCATGAGGTGTGACCTCAGCGATAAGAGTTTAACCTTGTAACTTTAAGGGATAAAATTCAAATTCTTTAAATACAGTTGTAAAATGGTCATTATTGGAATTTAGTTAATAATAATTTCTCCCTTCCCCAATTTCAAAAAACAAATTGAAAGTTACAGACTATTCTCATTTGGGTTCGTATAGAAGCAAAAAAGCATGAACTACCTGAATCTATTGATATGTTCCTTGTGTTTCACGTAATCAAGTTGTTTGAATGGATGTGAAACTTGCTCCACGTTTTTGGGGAGGAGGAGGGTTAAATAGGAACCAAAAGGGGGCTTGATGGAGGATTGAACATTCAACACCAATATAAAACTAAGTCTTAAAGACTCATGTACCATAAATTTGCCCTTAGTAGTGGTTTAATATATCTGACAAAACAAAATAAAATCGCTAATACTCAATAGGTAGGGACGGCAGTCCAATTTCATCTCTAAAGACTAAATGCCACTCTGTACAGTATCAGCTCCTAAGTGAAGAGAAAATGGAAACTAATTCCATTTGAAATATCTAGGATGCTCCACAGGAAATTCAATTTTGTCTCTTGATCCTTAAAGCTTTCTTACTTATATTATCAGAACGAAGATATCGTCAAGGCATGTCTTATTGAATTCTGAATGAAAGGCAAACTAATTTAAGACTTTTTTCGGCGGTCTGTAACTGATAGAAAGATCATTTCCGTAATTGTAAATCTGAACTATATGAGAAATAAGTACATATGGAATTATTGGTATTGTTTCTGAATTCTGATCTTACTTCTAGTATTTTTTAATTTCCGTATTATATTTTGTTCAAAATGGATTCTTAAAGAATTATGGTGAATGATATTAAATCTTGTCCACCTCCCTCTTAAGAAAATGGTATGAAGCGGAAGCTATCATTGTCTCTAATGTGCTTTTATATACAAAATATGAAAGTATAGATTTTGCAGCATTTTGATAAGGACTTGGGGGACCCAAATCCCACATCAAGTAATATGGGATGCTCTGTGGAGTATTTAAGTGTCTTAGTTTTTCCAAATTCTCTCTTGAAAGGGAGGATTTACAAGTGTTTAGATGCTTATCAATTGGTATCAAAGCTAGTTGCCGGTTCCTTAGAAGGGGCTACCTACGGAGGGCCTAACCGGAAAGACCTAGTACAGTGTTGTAGAATGCAGCTGCTAGGATGTTGGCTCTTTGGGCCGGTGTTTTGATAGGGACTCAATGAAGTATTTAAGTGGATTTCCTCTTCCCAAGTGCTTAGATACCTATCACATTCTTTTCTCCTTCAATTGTAATACAGCTGTTGATTATGTGATATTCCAAGCCTAAGCTCAAATCAAAGAAGCATCTTTGCAGCTACTTGACTATTTGTGTTTAATGATATGTATTCTTTTTGTGATGACTATCTTTACTCTTGTGTGGATTCTTAATCTGAATTTTGTTTCTACAGATGGGCAATGTTTGGTTTTGCTGTTGGGTTGTTAACCGAGTTCGCAACGGGCTCAGACTTTGTCGATCAAGTGAAGATCCTTCTCTCGAATTTTGGGATACTAGATTTGGAATGAATAACTTTATATATAAATACACTGTCAATAGTTTCTTGTTGCTTTTCAATATGTAAACAACGTTTATCAATTTGTTTCATCTTCATATGTAGAAAGCAAGCAAGCTTGCTTGCTTTATTATGAAATTACAATAATGTGATTTTCCTTTTCTATGGTTCTCAACTCTTGCTATAGATATGGTAAGCTTTTTTAAGTTCATTACTACAATTAACATCACATACTAGATTATTAAATGTGTAATACTGTAATCATAATCTGTTCTCTTTTAGAAACTGATTTTTTATTCCACTGACATAAAACTTATTATCAGACGCACAACGCAATCTTTAAAACTTAGAGAATGGACATATCATATGTGAACATCATGGGAACAAATTTAACAGGAACTTAAAAAAAATGAATTTTACTGTTTAAAATCTATAAGATGTTATCAGACCAGTGTTCTAATCTAGCATGCACAAATTGTGATACCAATACTGAAAAACTACCCCTTTCTAGTGACACCATATTGAATTTCTGAATCACTATGAGAGACATGATATGAATTTGCAATCATTCAGTTGGCAAAAGTGAAGGCAACACACTTTCACTCAAATGGTCGACCTCAAGGTGGAGTCAATTTGGCTGTGTTACTGTTGAATTGTCGGTTGGCCAAAACATGATAGTTTGAGTGAAGTTCATATAAACAGAAGAGATGTCATCGAAAATAGAGTGTTGAAATATGATATTACAGCTATGACATAGGACATTAGTGATAGTGCCGAAACAAACATATATTAATCAACCAATGGTACATATTTTTTAGTTCTTGGAGCACACATGATTATGCATGATTTTTCATATATAAAAAAAGTTTATGAGAATCATCGATGTGAAATTTTGTTATATGTAATTAGTGAGATTTTTTTTATAGAATTGACAATATATGTGCTTTTTTTCATTAAAAAAAATTACATGATGATTTTATATTGATAAGAAATATCAACAAGTGTTATGAGGACATCCACAATAAAGTTCATTTTCCTATTTAACATTATGCTAAATATACACCTTCTATTTAGATGGGTGTTCAATAAAAGACTATCTCTTTAATTTTTGTCGATCTCAATTAATAAATTATATTAAAATAAATAAAAATATAGTGATGTATAATTACTGCTGAAATTCATTTAATAATATTTTTGGCGATACTGAGTTAGAGAGATTTAATGTTTTTTAGACACCCAAACAAGAAAAGCTACATTCTCTTAAACAGTATTAAAAGAATCAAATGAAGAAATTTATCTTAAAAAGTTGTATATTCAATTTGTTTATTTTTTATTGAGGCAATATTGTGAGAAGGAGGCCGGCCATGGGACCCACCCTCGAAAACACGTGTGCAGTACAGCGTATAGACGATGGTCTGACAGTGACAGTGAGTGTGTCTTATGTTGATGTCCTTCTCTTCTCTTCTCAACTTTCTCTCTCAACTCATAGATTCATTCTTATTATTTTTCTAACAAATACGAATCACGCAGTCATTTTCTCTCTTCGGAGAAACCATTCAAATTATTGGTTGTTATGTTTATGTGCCGTCCCTCGTCTGCTATTACCATTATTCTCTTATTATAACCTTTACTTACAATATCATCAAGGGTCCATTCCTATTATTATTATTATGGGCTGTGTTCAAGCCAAGCCTTTTGAATCCGAAGACACAACAACTTCCCTTCATAGATTCAAAATGGAAAATGGCTATCTTCCAACTTCTGATTTTCTTCCTCATAGAAGATCCACTGGTCAAAAACATGTTCATGTTCATGTCCACACTACTACTAATAAGGAGGAGGATTCTAATCATCATCATAATAGACAACATCCCACAAAGCATAAAGTACAAGTAGTTGATTCTAGTGGAAGGGGAAAGATAGATTCTGATTTCATATATATTAGTAAGAAAAAGCAATTGAACAAGTGTTTTGAAGATGACATGGTTGATGGTTGGCCTAAATGGTTAGTTGATAATGTTCCAACTCATCTTTTGGCTACTTTGGTTCCCAAGAGTGCTGAATCTTACAAAATGATTGATAAGGTAAGGTTTTGGTCCTTATTCATTTCTCATTTCTATTTTAAGTCTTGAATTTAATTTTTATACACTCTGTGTGTATGATTTTAGAAATAGTTATGAATAAAGTCAAATATGTTTATGTTTACAATATAACTGTTATGATCGATTGCCATTGTAAACAATCTTTATATTGACAATGTATATGAATTAAATCCTTCAGGATTCGTTTAGTTCAACAAAGGGGAGGGGAGAGAGGGGAAGTGGATTAAGGAAGGATATATGATGAGGGGGTGTGAAAAATTCTAAGTACAAAATGATTTGGTTATTCAATTGCTATTGATAATGTGGATAGTTGGATTATTTATTTAATAATGTTTCCAAATATTTTCATGATGTGGCATCAGTCTTCAGCAATTTATATTTTTCTCTGCTTCAATCTAAGGAGTTCCAAAGTTAACTATATTTTCATTTGGATCCCAAATTAAGAAAGGTGATTTGAATTTAGCAATTATTATTATTTTGCCAAGGTACAAGCAATAGATACTTCTATTGTTCATGTAATGCATGATTGTATCAAAAGCCTTGAAGTAAGTCATAACTCAAAAGTATGTACTAAGTGTAATGAAGGATCCAATTGGTTATATCAGGAAAATTCAAGCAATCATGGAATCATGATATTGATTTATCTAGGAATAAAATAAAAGAAGTTGTTATGCAAGTTTAATGGAATTCATTAATTTAAAGCTTGTTTAGGGAAAACCAAAATTGGAAGATTATACTAACACATGATGGCATAAGGGAGCAAGCTATAGTTGACTTGGCCTAAGTTATTTGCATTTTGCAGGTAGGACAAGGAACCTACAGCAATGTTTATAAAGCTCTAGATCGAGACACGGGAGATATTGTGGCTCTAAAAAAGGTCCGGTTCAATACATCAGAGCCCGGAAGCATTAAGTTTATGGCAAGAGAAATCACAATATTACAGAGATTGGATCATCCTAATGTAGTAAAACTTAAAGGGTTAGCCACTTCAAGAATGCAGTACAGTATATATCTGGTTTTTGATTTCATGCCAACAGATTTGTCGAGAATTATTGCTCGGCCTGACGAAAGACTAACCGAACCACAGGTTAGAAGACTTTCTATGGTACCTTGAACATGTTAGCATTTGGATTCCTTTATTCTCCTTAATAATCTTGAAAAGTTAATGTAGGTCAAGTGCTATATGCATCAATTGCTTTCAGGTCTTCAGCATTGCCACGATAGGGGAATTTTGCATCGAGATATAAAGGGATCGAATCTTTTGATTGATAAAAATGGGATGCTTCAGATTGCGGATTTTGGACTTGCCAATTATTATAGCACTAATCAAGACCAGCCTCTCAC
Organism: Cicer cuneatum; assembly: GCA_037974295.1. NCBI lineage: Eukaryota > Viridiplantae > Streptophyta > Magnoliopsida > Fabales > Fabaceae > Cicer > Cicer cuneatum. The sequence continues at coordinate 6,922,322 of JBBPBO010000001.1, read as the reverse complement.
AAACCGGGTTGTGACACTATGGTACAGAGCTCCTGAGCTGTTGTTAGGTTCCACATCTTATGGAATTGGTATTGATCTATGGAGTGCTGGATGTCTCCTTGCAGAAATGTTTAAAGGAATTCCAATCATGCCCGGAAGAACAGAGGTAATAATAATGCTCCGCTGATAATTACAGTCGGGTATTTATGAAAGATATGTACACCTTATTAATATAACGATCTTTCATAGTGTCAATAAATTATAATTGTTGGATCATTAAAAATGTTTGAATTTAATTAATTTATCTGAAAAGTCACATATTCGATTGGATGTGATTACTTGACAGTGTAAAAAGTGTTGTATTGACAGCGTATCAAAATTAAGCTCTTGATAATATTACTTTCTGTTTATACTCGTCTTTATTTTTTATTTCTTTCTGCTCTTAGACTTTGTGCTTTAGGCCTAACTCAATCATAGAAGCTAGTTCAAGAGGTGAGAATTGCGCAAGCATTATAAGGATGACTTTGGCCATATCTCTCTAGGTTTGCTATGTATAGTTTTGCGAGATGTTTTCTGCATATACATCTTGTAATCACAAAATTTCCTTGCTTCCAGGTTGAGCAACTTCATAGAATTTTCAGGCTATGTGGCACACCGTCGGAAGAGTATTGGAGAAAGTTAAAACTTTCTACAACTTTTAGACCTCCAAAGTCTTTTAGACCTAGCCTGGTAGAAACTTTCAAGGATCTACCCTCATCATCTTTAGGTCTTTTATGTACTCTTCTTGCTTTGGATCCTGCATTCCGCGGCAGTGCATCTAAAGCTCTTAAAAATCAGGTGAGTGAAAATAATTTGGCTCTAACAAATCTGTGCAATTTAATTTCACAAAACATTTTCATGATGAAAAATACATCATATAAATTTTATGTTCTCATGATGACTCAGTATTGGCTCATTTGCATGCTGATCATGTAGCGCTAGTAGATTTAGAAAATCATACACAAGCATGTGTATTTAAGTTTAGCTTGTGATTCCTAATGAACTGCTAGTAAATAACTACATGCCTAAGTTATTCCAGACTTCCAAGTTACAGTCAATTATCTTTTTCCTGCAGTTTTTCTTTACAAGCCCATTGGCTTGTGATCTGTCTGGTCTTCCTGCAATCTTCAAAGTAGATGATGAGCATATTCAAGCCAAAGAACAGATCAAGTAAGTTAACCTTAGCTACAAAGGTTTCTGCTTTTGATACTCGCTTCAGTTAACTTTTATATACACAATTGCTCAGACACATAATACATCGTATTTTATTAATATGTCTAATGTGAAATGGATTAATTGTATGTATCTTATTTTCTTAGTGAGAATTGTGCCATGTGCAAAATCAGCAAACACCTCACAAATTTTGTTGCAATTGTTTACAGGTATATTAATTCTAAAATCAGGCGTTCTCGTACATATCTGGAGCGTCACAAGAATTTAGCATCTAATAGGCCACTAGAACATACTGTATCCTCTAAAGAGGTGAATATTATAACTTATGCTTTAGAGCATCATGTGATTAATGAAAAGTTTCCCTTTTACATGCTTGATTGGGTTAGATTCAATTTTTCGTTTGTCAGCCTTGAGATTGAAGAAGAACCAAGGGCTTCCCTATTAAGTTTTGTTCTATATGGTTTCCAACAGTTGTTGTGGTTGTGTTAACTTGTTTCACTTTATGCCAGAGAAAGTGTTATTGGTTGATACTCCTTTTCTTGGTTAACATTGGAACAATTTTTTTGTTGTGTCTCCAGGAACACAACACCTAAAAGAAGAAAAAAGATAAATACATCAATAATTTAAAGGGTTAAATATGTTTGTTGTATCTATAAAAATTACAGACCTTTCAAGTTTGGTCACTAAAAAAGTTTTATCAATTTTTAGTCCTTGCCTTTTATAAAAGCAAGGTGCTTTTAGTCTTTCTCCACATACTAAAAGCACCATATTTTTATAAAATGAGATTATTATATAAAAAAATTACAAGAACTAAACTCAAACAATCGATATTTTATAGAGACTAAGAACACATTTAACCTTAATTTAAATTACTGAAGTTGTACTGTGTTAAATAGCTTCCTTTTGAAGGGGTAAGGGTATGCTTTTTTTTTCGCTATCATTTTGGCTAAAGTATCTATCTGGTCCACTCTTGTAACAGTTAGAATTTTTGCTCATTACATTACAATAGACCATATTATTTATAAAATAAAGCTGTTGTGTCTCCAGGAACATAACACTGACAAAAGCAGAAAAGATAAATGCATCAATAGTTCAAAATAACAGTTGTATACTAATACTGTGTTAGATGTCTTCCTTTAAGGATAGAGGGTGCTATTCATTCATGTTTTTTTTTTATTATTATCATTTTTGTTATGCAAATGATGCTATAACATTATGGTTCATTATCTTAGTACATTAGTATTTTATTCACATATATTATTTCAGGTCTTGAGAAATAATGCTGAGGCTGAAACTTATGCTCCAAATGAAGAACCAGGTAGTGCAACAAGTAGTACCTCATCTAGTGTAAACCAAGCTGGAGTTGGGGACCACTCACCCCTCTTTCTCTCTCCATTTCTGGCTTCTGATCAAAAGCTACCCCACAAAATCTATAGGCATGCTAATATTGGTGAAAAAAACATCAAGAACCTTCCTCCATTATCCAAGTCAAAACCAAATGCAACCAAGAAAGATGATGGCAGGTATAAAACAGATCAGATTTTCAGGTCCACTTCCACAAGAGAATTTAGAAAGTTAAAAACAGAACAACATTTACTCTTTGATATTGATGACTAGGCAATCAAATATTATGTATACCAAAAAATGGTTATTTTCCTATACATATTCTTGCAATATTTGTATTGTTGAACAAAAAGGGTCATGTTCAATGAAAGAATTAAAGAAAAATATAGTTAGTTAATTTTTTTGGAGATACCAGAACTAAATTGTTCACACGTATGCTTGGATCTTTTTTCTACGATCTGTAGGGTGTTATAATATCATTATGCAATTAGTTACGGGACTAAATACTCTCGTGTGACATGAGAGTCTATCTAAATCTCCACCTTCCATAAAAAAGTGACAAAAATAGAGTTTATAATGAAATAAAGGACGATAGAAGATTTAAGGATGGAGATCGTAAAACATGAACATGAGAAAAATATTAAGGGAATTTGTTCCCACTTAGTTACTATCTTAGCAACTATTGCCCTTTAAAATATTGCAACTTGGAAGAACCAAGATAGAGTTAAGACATTCACTTGGCACAATTAAAACTTGTAATTGATTATTTTCTGATTAGGTACCTATAATCAAAGCATTTATTACAATATATATATATATATATATATATATATATATATATATATATATATATATATATATTGTGAATGCTAGATAATTTAATTGTTCACATCATACATAATGTGTAGTTAGTTGAGTTGTCACTTTCTATGATAGCCTAGTCAAAATCTCTAATCCTTCCAACTTGGTTGTTTTACTTCTGTCTTTTATAGCTTCACAATCAATTGATAGAGTTAACCAATTAAATTTTGGATTAAGGTATGCAGAACAAAGATATAATGATGAATAAGGAACTATTAAGTGATTATCACCAGCCTTGGTACCATCTGTTGAACAATGAAACTCAAATGGTGAAGTTCCAAGTACAAAATTCCAAACTGTGACAGTCAGGTTCACATTCCTTAGCATGTTTACTAGATGAAAATAGATTGAGTAAACCTTCAATCTGATTCCTAAACTATAAAAATATAGTAGTCTTTAAACTATTTCCATTCCGTCAAAGTTAGTCCCTAAATAACTTTCAGAATAGGAGAAAACCATATTAAAGATTTCTAAAAGATCATATTTTCTGTGGATATTAAGATCATAGAGCATGCATCAAAAAGAAAAGAACTAAAGCATTTCAAACACTTGGTTGTTTGATAATTCAAAGCATGCTAATTTGTACTTCTTTGATGACATTTTAATTACAGAACATATATTCCAAATACCACTAATTCATATTTTTTTTTTCATGTAAAACATCTTATCTTACAAATACATATCTCAGAAATATTTTTCCTTTATAAAAGGAAAGCTCTTTAGTTTTCTTCATTTTCTTACCTTGAAAGCTAAGATTACTGAACATGTGCTTCAATCTAAAAGCTTGTCACATCGCTGAACTTGTTCTTGATCCACTTGAAGCTGTTTCTCACACTTGTTTTAAGCCTTCCTTCCACTGCCAGAACATTATAGGACTTGATTCTCTTCTTCCTCTTAAGCTCTGGATCATTTGATGCAACAAAACCACTTCCTTTATCACTTGGACCATTGAAATTATATGAGTTGGACCTTTCTCTGAATCCAAATTCAGTGTAAGAACAAGAATATTCAGGAAATGACTTGCTTTTTTCCATGACCCAAAAAACACACTTGTTTCACAAAGAAACCTTTTCTTTATTCTCTCTCTCTCTCTCTCACTGCATGAAACAGGAAATGTTTGTATTACATGAAGAGAAAATGAGACAAGCTGGTTTTGGGATTTTAAGAAGGGAAGGTTTAAGTCATGATCATGTGTGGTGGCACCCCATGTGTCATGTTGGATCCATGTTTTAAAAATCGGACAGACCGGTTCAATCAGTTAAACCACAAACCGGCCAATTTGCCACTTGATTTAATTGTATTGTACTACACTTTGGTTCAACCACAGTTGGTTCAATCGGTTCAATTGGTTTTTATCATTGCCTTTTATTTTATTACTTTTTTAATTATGATTGTTATTTGGTTCAATCGGTCTAGATTACAATCGGTTGTTATTTAATTTAACTATAGTTGAAGCTGCTTATTAAAAAAAAAAAACTATAATTGAATTGGTTGAACCAATTATACCATAATTTTGATATCTCACAAATTTAGTCTAGTTTTAAAACATTGTGTTGGATACATAGCTGCCTCTTTTTGGTTTTTGAGAATGATGAGGGTCATTGGAAGTGTGGGAAGTGGGGCACATACCACTATGTGTTAGTGATGACACAATGTGAATTCTCATGGCAAGGGATTGGGACCTACCCTTTATAGTGGAGGGGACAAAAGTTGGTTGCTTTATTAGTTTTTGATACTGAGAAATAAGGCACTACTATACAAATGCTAAATTGCTATTTGCTGGCTATGATTCATTCACATTTATTTTATGTTGTTTGGTCATAGGGAACTTCTAGTGTCCCTAACATTTCTATATGAAATGAAAATTAGAGTCATCTTCCACCTAATGTCAAAATCAGTGGCTTAGTAGTGCTTTGTGGGCCTTGTTGGACTCTCATGCAGATCACATATTGAAAAGATTACCTTGATTTTTAATTTTGGTTTGAGACTAATTATGTAATGCAATTATGATCTGCCAAACTCTTATTTACCAAATTCATATCGGTAATATATATATCTACTAGAGTTTATATTCAAATATTCTTTTGGATAAATGATTTTTTCACCAATTATTTATGAATATCTAAAAATCCATTTCCTTTCAAAATCTTATCTAACTTAATATGTTTTTCCTCTCACATACTTTAACATATCTAAATGATGAAATTTAATTTATTAATTATTCATAAAATACAAAGAGTAGATAGTGTTTGAATTGGATTTTAATTCAATCCATAGTGATTATAAAAGCTAGAAAACGAAAATTATTTTTGGGCACATGTAGACCCCCATGTTTGGTAGTATGAGGTACCAATTCAAGTGGCTTATGAAAGCATTGGTTCTCCTTATCCTATAAATTCATATATTTATTTATAGCTTCTAAATGGATCAGTTGATTTGAATTGGTCCATTACGCAATCAACAACTTAATGAATATTATCAAGTTGAAAAATAATTAACAATGATACAAAAAGGAAAATGCAAATGGAAAAAAAAAGTGAGAAATAAGTTCTATAAATGTATAAACAATGTAAGTTGCATAAGCTCCACTAGATCATACTCCTATATTCTTATATAGTTTAAATTTCTTTAAGAATAAGCATCATATTCATATCAATATGCTGTTCAGGCTCCAAGACTCGAAATTTTTGAAAGCTTCTAGCTACTAAAAAGATGCTAAGAAAGCAACACGCAGATTCATGAATACCATCATGGTTTATGACCTTTTTTCCTGTCCTTTTGTTCACTTTCTGCAATGCTGATGAATATTCTAAAATCTAGATGCTCCGTTTTACAATTTATATATTAGACATATAAAACCAAAATAAAATAAAAAATGTTTAGTATATAACTGTGTAAGAAGTTTTACTCACACATCTAAATGGTAAAAAAAATTATACTAATGTGATATAATCTGCGACCGACACAGAGCGAGTAGATTAATGGGTTTTTTAAGATAAAATAAATTGATATTTTAATTATCCGTTAACTAAAAGATAATTCTACCTAATTGCAACAACAAAAAATAATTTTTTATTTACAAAATGATATCATAGATATCCAATCATACATATGACCAGTTAAACATTTGTTAAACAAATAACCGTACGGATATAGATAAGATATGCATGACATTTTCATTCGATGTGTATATTAGCATAGAAGTATTATATATATATATATATACATATATATATATATATATATATATATATATATATATATATATATATAACTAAATATGTTATATAATTCTATCCTCGCCCAATGACTTTTAAATACTATACTATAATATCTTTACATTTATTTTTTTGCCATTTTCATAATAACTCGAAATAAAAATTCCTTAATGTTGTATCTAAAAAATAAAATTCTGGTGAGATGAGATTATTTAAAGATTTTATTTTTATTTTTAGACTTTTTTAACTTAAGGATTTTATGTTTATTAAACCTGCGTTTTTATTTTTTTATCAAAATAAAAATTACTTTTTAATCATTGTTTTTTTTAATAAAAATAAATCTGTCTCTTAATCTATTTTAATTTGTCATTTCGATTTAAACTAATTTTCTAAGGCATGCAATTTTCTAAAAATAAAATATTATTTCGAGTTTATGGTGAAAACAAAGATTTATTGTAAAATTTGAATTAAGTTAATAACATTTTCAATAGTTAAGTTACAATGAATGAAATTTGTGAAATTTGAGCCAATAAAATATTACGATAACAAGGATTGAAATTTAGAAGTTAATAAATAAAAAATTTTATTTGCTTCAAAGATGAGAGTTGGACAACATTTGATTAATATATGCCATAAGAATTATATGACTTAGAAAATTAGCTCGGAACAAACAGACAAATTGAAATAGACAAAAAAAAAACAAATTTATTTATATTAACAAAGAACCATGAAGAGTAGTTTTTATTTTGGTAAACAATAAAAATACATGTTTAATAAAAATAAAATTCTCGAGTAAAAAAAATATTAAAATTAAAATTAAATTCTTAAATAATTCTATACAAAAAGGGTTTTATTTTTTGGATATAACGTTAAAAGAGTTTTTGATTTGAGTTATTATAAAAATTGAAAGAAAATAAATTTAGAGATATTATAACATCCAAGAGTTATTGAGTAGAGATACAATCACATAACATAAATAATTTAATCTTATACATTAATTAAATCAAGTAGTTGTTATTGATAATTTCCATTTTTTACAATAAATATTAATTTCCAAGCTATATATATATATATATATATCCATTTTCATACCTAATTTAATTATACTTGTCAATTTGTCAAGTCACAATATTTTTATAAAATAAAAAGAATTAAAAAAATTAAGAATTATTTATTAATCAAAATGACACTACTTGTTATTTTATAACTCATATCGAGGTTATTTTATAACTGGTATCGAGATTATTTATACTCAATAGCACGAGGTTACAAGGTTAACAATATTCTTATTTTTTTTTATAGAAGTATTACTTATATTAAATATCAAATATATACACATATAGCTTCAGTAAGATTAATTAAGTTAAAAAACTTCAGTAAGATACGATTCAACATTTGTGTATAACTTTTTAAACTTATGATTGTTATTAAATTCTTATTTAAATATTATTAATTTTTGACAAATATTGTAAATATTTTAAAAATAAGTAGTCAACATTAAATAATTTAAATAGTATAAAAAATGTTTCAACTTTTGTTAAAAGAAATGTTTTAACTACATTACTAATATTATTTATGACTAACATCTTTTATAAAAAGAAAATCAAATCATGGGTTGGTGAGAGAACAAAACGTGAATAACGTGACAAGGTGTAGATTAAGCTAAATCTTTGTATAAATTATTTTATTTAAAAGAAATGTTACACTCCATAAAGTGTATATACTTTGAGAAAAAAAATAATATAAAAATTATGTTGATTATGTGATTAAAAAATTAAAAATTTAGATGTAGAAAAATTTGAGACATATATGTATTATTATTGTAAAAAAAAGTATTCATGTAAGTTAATGCACTTTCTAATTTAAATTTAGAGAGGTTGTCTAAGTGTAGATTAAAAAAAAGAGTTAATATTGTTTTTTTTTCACCCGTTGAAATCGTAAAACCAGCTTTGCAATTATTGTTGTGGACCACAAAATTGAAGACAAAGTATGAATATTTTTCATGGAGAGAGTACTCCTAATAATTAACCTGCACAGTTGGCAAGGCCAGAGACATCATGATGCTACCAGAGGCAATATTCTTTGGCACTTGATAGGCTAATTACTTTGGAAGGAAAAATAAAAGGATACAGAAGACTTTTTTTATTCTTTTCTCAAAAAATTTATTTTAATTTTTTAAAATTTAAAAATTTATTTAGATTATTTATTTTTAAAAACTGTTTTACAAAACTATTTTTAAAATTAAACAAGCAAAATAAATAAATGATATGTTATTTCTCAATTTTCAGTTTTTTAAATTCTCTAATAAAAAATTATTTTAAAAATTTATATTACCAAAATATTTTCTATTTTTCTAATCTCTAAAACTGTTTTTAAAATAAGTATCTAAACAAATTTTTTCTTTAATTCTATTCTTTAAAATAAGTTTTAAAAATAAAAATATAAAAGTCTTTCAAACATACGCTAATTCTTATACAAATCAATTTTTAATTTTAATAGGCAAATTAGTTTGTTGTTAGAGGGCTAACTATATGTTAGTAGCAGATATTATAAAACTTGAATCCGTCTATGGATTTTGTTGGGTTTAATTTTGGATCTTCATTCACGATGAATTTTATTTCTCTGCCATACATTTCTTCATATATATATATATATATATATATATATATATATATATATATATATATAAATATAATAAATTTAAAAATTATATTTATTATATTAATAAAATTAAATATTAAAATTATATTTTTTATATAAAAAAAAATTAAAATTTATAAAATATAAAAAATATTAAATCAAATGAATAAATACATAAATATAAAAATTTATAAATATTAAAAACTTTACTAACAGTTGTGTTTGAAGTGAAGTTGATATCAACACTCTAAATTTATCTTATTTTCAAATTTCAATTTTAAAAAAACTAACACTCACATTTAACTAAAATAGATTTTATCTGTCAAAATCAAAGACAGATTCGGATATATCTATACAAGTGTGAGATACGTTATCATATTTAATCCTTACCCTTTCAATTAACCACTAAATTACTCATTCAAAACATATTTATTATTATTTTAAGGCAAATGCTAACATGTGCTCAATAAGCATGGCCTGTTGTTATCGGACTCTGCAAAGAGTTCCAATTTTTTTTTTTTAATATAAGATTAAATATATTTTCAATTTCTACAAAATTACGATATTTTAAGTTTAATTTTTAAAAATATTTTATTTATTTTTAATCTCTATTTTGATTTTAGACATTTTTTAAGAACTAAAAATATTATTTTTTAATAAAAAATATTTTAAAATAGACTAAAAGATAATAATAAAAATTTATAATTAAAATTAAAATTTTAAATTTCATGAAAACTAAAATTTATTTTACAATTTTTTTAATTATTAAAATTGTTCTTAATTTTTTACTAAGAGCTCAATTTTTAAAAATATAACAGGACTTATTAGATATTTGAGACGATCTTAACCTATAAACACATGTTATATAATTAAAAAAAATATAAACTTTGTCTTAAAAATTGTATATTTAATTGTTAAAAAATTTAATTTTTTTTAAAATTATACCGTTAAATTCCTTATCATGTGGCTAGCAACCCTTATTTTAAATATACTTCTTATATAATTACTAATTTGTTTGGTAATCTTAGAATTGGTTATCAAAATTAAAGGGTAATTTAGAAGCAATGTTCTTTGAATAAATTCATAACAATTGTCAAATTAAAAATTTGGTTATAATAAAGGATAAATATAGTACGTACCCGTCAATTTAAACAGTGACTCGTGCTAGTACAGAACCATCATTGATCCACCTTCCATTACTCAATTGACAATTATTACTACCACTTTTATTAATCTTTTGAAAAGGACTTGGGGTATTTCTCAGAATCGGATTCTCTACATTAATTGTGTGCAACTCTTAACCGTGTGATTTAGATCACAATTGAGATTATTTTATACACTAAAATTAATTATATTATCTGAATCATGTGATCTAAATTTAATAGTTAAAATGAGTTACTGAATATACATCTAACGGTAAAAAATTACTATAGTCTAGTCGTAGTCATAGGACTAATCTGAGTATCATCAATTTTCCTATTATGTTGTTAATTAAGTTTAAGTGCCTAGTTTGTTTTTTCTAGTTCAATAATTAATGATATGTGTAATTATGTATTATTTTGTACTCTATTTTATGTAGGTGGATTAATTTTTTCACCTTTTAATGCAAGGCATGCAGATAAAGATTTGACACGACACACGCTGCTGTTCATATATTGTTGTGAGGAATGCAAACTGCAATGATCATGTCTTACACTGCTAATGCCTTTTTTCTCAACAGAGTTACATTCATTATTATGCGCTGTTAAAAACAATCAAACAATATTTGAACTAATACTGAATTTCGCTCTGTAGTGTAAATTTTATTTGAATTCAGTTACATTTTTATCCTCCATATTTAGAGTTCATTTGACTGATTTTAATTTCCCAATTTTAATTGTTAGTAATATTGAGGTCACACAGTTAGAATTATTTTTCTCTCTTAAAGGTTATTTAGTCATTTACTTATTGATTCTCTTTGTATTTTTTGTGTTATATCAACTGTAATACTATATTATTATAAAACTCTAGCAGAGTTTCTTCTCTCTTATCTTCTCATCCTCTTCTATTCTTCTCTATCAATGCATTACTTAATTTCGTTGACACACTTTTTTTATATTAAGAAAATGTTACATATTGTCATTCAATAATTTACGACATGCGTGATTTTTTTATTACGATGGCATGATGATTTTACTTGGAGTTGATCTTCATAGTAAGACTATTTAATATAAACAGATAAAATTTATCTATTTTAAATTTAATGGTCTGTGTTATTGCACTTTACGGTCGTTATAAAAAATTCATGAATTTGATACTTTACGGTATGTCTGAGAGTTGAGTTTTTATTTTTAAGTTTTATTTAAAAGTTCGAATGAAAAAAAGAAATATAGGAAAATCTTTCACTTTATAAAAGTAGTTTTTTAATTATAATAGAATTTTTTATTTTTATCCAAACCTTTCAAAATCTTCACTTTTAATATATTTTTTAAGTTCTCAAAATTAGAGAGATTTTGTATAATGAAAAAAACAAATCCCAAAATCCTTCTCTTCTAAAGTGTTTCTTCCACTTTTTCCTTTTTTTTTTTAAAGATCTCTTCTCCCAATCCTCTTAAACTCTCAAACAAAAGTATTACATATTTTAGAGATGAACGTTTTTGAGAGTCGAGTCTCTATGTTAAAATATATTTAAATTTTATTAAAGTTAAAAAAATATCACTATAGATGATGAGGTTAACCCAATATTTCTTAAACCTTAAAGTGAACTGGAAAAAAAGGTTTCGTTTTTTTAGAAATGAAGAATAAATATTTTGTTATTTTTAAAATACAACTCTCAAACATTTTGTTTTTGTCAGAAGCAAACATAGTCTTATATGGTATAGTTTTTATACAAGTTCGACTTGGAATTGGACGGATTATATTTAAATAATTAAAGCTAAGAGAATCAAAATTTCCCAACAATTAAATTAGTGAGATAAATAAAATCATAACTATACATAAAAATAATGTTAGTTTAAAAAAACTGTACACCGAAAATCTCACATTTTGAATGTAAATGTGTATCCGAAATTTCATAAATTAAAATATTTAAAATTCTAAAAATTTCAATTTATAATTTTTCTGGTATGTAGTCATGTTTCAAAAATTATAAAAATTGGAATTTCAAAAATTTTAATTTGATCTTTTAAAAGTGTCATGGACAAAATTAGATTTAAGCAGGTTTCGGGCCTAAGGGTAGAAGTATAAAGTGTAGAGAATTGGACATGATACCCCCATTTAGACTTATACCCCTCAAAATAATGAAAATCCGTAAATGTCCATTGATTTTCATTTCCAACCACGGTTAAAAAAAATTTACTCTAAAATCTACCCTCTCAGCCAAATTTCCGGTAAGTTAATTTTTTTCTTCGAAAAATCCGGTATGAAAATATAACTACCGGAAATTTCGATTTTGAAATTTCCGGTAGTTATAAATTTTGGAAATTTCAAATTTCCAGAAATTTATAACTACCGGAAATTTGAAATTTCTAGTCGTTATAATTTCTGGAAATTTGAAATTTCCATTTTTTTTTTTTGGTTTTTTTTTTCTAATTTTTTTTCTTTCATTTAGGAATGGAGAAAACATTAGCATTATGTATAGATTTGTTTGAAGCATTTTCAACTAATCAGATTTTTGAGTCACGAGAAGCAGTAATATCATAGGCAAGAGAAGTTGGCCGACAAAATCGAGTAGCTGTTATTATTACTCACTCTGATGTAGAGACCGGAAAGAGAGGAAGGAAAACAAAAGTAATTTTTGGTTGTGATAGAGGTGGAACATATAAGTCAAATAAAAGCAAGTCAGGAACTTCAACAAAAAAGTGTAGTTGTCCGTTCAAACTTAAATCGAGACCATTGAAAAATGGTGAGGGATGGATTGTTAATGTAATATGTGGATTCCATAACCATGAGTTAATAGCTACTTTTGAGAGTAATGCATTTATGGGACACTTAGCAGAAGAAGATAAGAAACATGTTGACGAGCTGACAAAGTACCACGTTGCACCGAGGCACATCTTGTCATCTTTGAGAGATCGAGATAAGGAGAATGTCACTAATATCTCTCAAATTTATAAGCGCCGAACTACATATAGGAAGAATTTGAAAGGGCCTAGAACAGATATGCAACATCTGTTGAAGTTACTTGAAGCTGATAAGTATGTGTGTTGGAGTAGAACTCATGGAGATTCTTGTTGAGAAAAAATCTCTTTTAATGATAACAAAATTATCTTAAGATTATGATTACACTAATGCATGCATTTAAGTATTGTACAAAGAAAGGAACATGATCCAAAGATCGCAACCTCTTGTCCAGAAGAATGAATGCATGCAGGAAACAAAGCCGTTAATTCTTGAAGCAGAAAATCTGAAGTTAAAACACCAGAAGCAGAACATCTGGAAAACAGAAGATCTGGAACAGAAAAGCAGAAGCAAAACATCTGGAAAACAGAAGCAAAACATCTAGAACAAAAAACACCAGAAGCAGAACATCTGGAAAACACTAGAAGCAGAACAACTGGGAAACCAGAAGCAGAACATCTGGAAAACAAAAGCAAAACATCTGGAATAGAAAACCAGAAACAAAACATCTGGAAAACAAAAGCAAAACATCTTGAACAAAAAATACCAGAAGCAGAACATCTGGAAAACACCAGAAGCAGAACATCTGGGAAACCAGAAGCAGAACATCTGGAACAAAAAACCTGAGAGTTGAAAACACCAGATAAAGCATCCAGAAGATACCAGAGGATGCATCCTGAAATCACCAGAGGATATCTTTGCTGGCCCATATCAGAAGGAAACAAAGTCAGAAGTAGACATGGACCAGACCAGAAGGAAGCCTGCCAGAGGAAGACTGGATCCAGACCAGAAGAAATCATAAGTCAGACTTATTCAAGAAGTTCTTCTGACCAGAAGATGGCCTGACAGTGAAGTAAAAAACAGCCCTGAATTAATCAGAAGATAAGCTAAAAGGTCCAGACTGAAATATCCTTTGTCCAGAACTAATCCAGACCCAGTACAGTGTTGGCCAAGATCAGATGATCAGACCATGGCCTAGTGTTGGTCGAAATCAGAAGGTCAGAATAAATGGCCCAGTGTTGGTTGAAACCAGAAGGTCAGAATAAATGGTCCAGTATTGGCCGAGATCAGAGGATCTCAGCAGACCAGTTTGCTAGCCCAGATTGGCCGATATCAGAAGATGAAAATCATAAATGAATATCAGAAGATATACATATGAAGATGAATTTCAGAAGAAACATATCAGAGGATAAAAAGATGAACATCAAAGGATAAAACTCAGAAGACGAACTTCACATGAAATACACCAGAAAATGAATACCAGAAATTCAGAAGACAAACTTCACATGATAAACATCAGAAGATGAATTCCAGAAAATACACACCAGAAGATAAATATCAGAAGATGAACTCTGGAAGGTAAAATCAGAAGTCAGATACCATAAGGTGAACTTCAGACACCAAAAGGAAATTACCAGAGGATAATTTCTAGCTGCTCATTCATCCCCTCACATTAAGAACAACTAACAGTTCCAGAGTATCAAAAGCTGCATCATCCACGACCAAAGAAGGGTCATGACTTGGAACCAGAAAAGAGCACTGACCAGTTGTTAAAACCATATGGAATGATCTATTCTCCTAGAAAGCCAAGTAAAGAAGTAACCTCCCATGTGCCAGGCTGTAAAAGGACAGAATGACAAGGCTGTAAATTTGCAACAACAGTGAGGTTCATTACATCTTGAAAAAACGGTTAGAAAGGAAAATTTTCTTGAAGAGAAAGTTTCCTTCTCTCTATAAAAGGAAGGCTGCTCTTCTTTAGCAAATACACACAACTAAACGAGCAAAAAACAGAAAAACATCAAGAGGCTATCAAGAGCAATTTTCAATCTCCTTTCAAGCTTTCTATAATCTTTCACTAGATCTTTGTTTCATCTTTATAGAAAGTAAATCCTGTTAAACTACTTCATATCATTTTTAGACCTTCAAGTGAGTAACACTTGAAGAGAAATCAGAAGGAAAGAATTGTAAGCTTGGTGAAGCTTAAGAATACACAGTTTGTAATCAACCTCAGTGAGAGGCTGATAGCTTTTGATACTTAGTAAAAACTCACAAGAGTGTGAGGACTGGACGTAGCCATCTTTGGGTGAACCAGTATAAAAATTCGTGTGTCATTATTCTCTCTCTCAACTTTCAACATCTGATAAATCACCCTCTAAAAGAGGACAACATATTAAAATAGTAACAGAATTTTAAAAACCTTGAATATCTCTATTCAACCCCCCTTCTAGTGATATTCTAGCCACTTCAATTCCAACGTTGTGAGGGACATGTTTTGGACACACCCAGATTCTATAACTTTGTTGAACATGTTTCCTCTTGTATTGATCATGGATAGCACCTACAAAACCAACAGATATAGGTTACCATTGTTTGAAATTGTTGGTGTTACTTCAACTGGGTTGACATTCAACGTTGCATTTTCTTATATGGATTGTGAGCATCAAGAAAATTTTTGTTGGGCATTGGAGAGGTTAAAAGAGTTGTTTGTTTCAAATACCTCATTTCCTCAGGTGATCGTGACTGACAGGGAACTTGCTTTAATGAATGCAATCGAAGTTGTATTTCCATCTTCAACAAATTTACTTTGTCAACTTCATATTAACAAAAATGTTGGAGCCAAATGCAAACAATATATATTAAAGAAATATATGCATGAACCCATTCTTGAGTTGTGGAGGAAAATTGTTTATTGTTCTGAAGAAAAGTAGTACGAGGAAAATTTGCAAATGTTTGAGCAAGCATGTGTCGATAATATTATTTTCTTTGATTACGTGAGAGATACATGGTTGACTCCTCACAAGAAAAGATTTGTTGAAGCATGGACCAATCGAGTATTGCATTTAGGAAATACTACGACTAATAGGTACGTCATTAACACTTTGCATTTTTTATTAATATTTATAGTTATATAGGATTAAACATGCATGATAGAAATAATAATATCATACATATTTTTTTTGTTTGAATATTAGAGTTGAATCTGCTCATTGGTCACTGAAGAGATTTTTGGAACATAGTAAAGGAGATTTGTGTAAGGCATGGAATGGTATGAATGACATGTTGAAGTTCCAAATTATTAAGATAAAAGGTTCATTTGAGACAAGTAAAGGTCGCAAAGAGCACATACACAACGATCCATTCTATGGGAATTTGACGTGGGTTGTATCTAGAAATGCTTTATTTCATATTGTTCAGGAATACAAGAGAGTTAGATTTGTCAATAACGACAAAGTTGTGTGTGGTTGTATAGTTAGAAAAACTCATGGATTACCTTGTGCTTGTGAATTAGCAAGATACAAGTTGGAAGGTGTTCCAATCCCATTAGATGCTGTTGACATACATTGGAGGAAATTAACCATGAATAGTGATCAAGAGGAAGAGCAGTTGGAAAATGATTCATAGTTGGACATTACATCAGAGATGAATATTATTTGGAAAACATGGAAAACACTTAATGTTGCTGGAAGGAGGGCATTGAAGAGCAAGTTGCGTGAAATAGCATATCCAGAGACAACATCAGTGTGTGCACCACCAGATAAGATCAAAACAAAAGGTGGTGTGAAGAGGAAAAAAGGTAAAAAACTGAAGGGATTTGACGTATATCGCGACCCTTCATTTTTTGAGCATGTTGATGCAATTTATTCTCATGATGCAAATACTCAAGTCTCTCGGAAAAGACCCATGAAAACATCACAACAAATCTCCTAGCAAGCATCCAAACAAGTCTCACAGCAAGCATCTATGACGAGAGTTTTCTCCCAGCAAGTTAGAAAATATTTGGATGAGTTTCCTCCTCTAATTCATCCATATATTGAAGACGTAGTTAATGTTGAAGCTGATGGAAACTGTGGATACCGTGCTATTGCTGCTTTACTTAGTCATGGTGAAGAGTCTTGGAGCATTGTGCATCGACAGTTGTATACAGAGATTAAGTCGAATCCTGATTTATATGCTGCATTATTCCAGGAACGTTTGCAAAAAGTGGCAGACTCTTTACTTGTAACTGATTTGAGAAACCAACCTATCGAGAAATGGATGACTATTCCAGATATGGGTTACGTGATAGCAACAAAATATAATAGTGTTATTGTGACATTGGGAAAAACTTTGTCTTTGACTTTTTTCCCAATGAGGGGTGCACACAATGGAGAGATATCACGTGATCATATTATCTGCATTGGCTTTGTTAATGAAAGTCATTGGGTTCAAGTTAAATTGAAACCAGGTTGTCCGTTGCCTCCAATTGCATGGGATTGGAAGACGTATCGCAGTGATGAGTCTACATCTTGGGCTATAGCTTATGCAGGACGTCTACAATATTGGGATTCATTAGAGTTAGATCATACATTAGATTATATGTCTTTGGCAGATGATTGACATTTTTAAATTATGAATGTTTTATATGAATTATATGTCTTTGGCAGACTTTATTTCATATATATGAATTTTTTATATGTTTTTATATTTAGTTTGTTTCGTCTAAAATTTTTAAATATTTAGTTTGTAACAAAATTCATTTACGTAACGAAAATAAATAAAACAAAGTTTAAACAACAGATTCGTACGATAATAAAAATGTCAACAGAGTCTAAACGAAAATAAATAAAACAAAGTCTGAATAAACATAATAAAACAAAGTCTAAATCAACAAAGTCGTACGATAAAATAAGTCAGATGATAAAACAAAGTCGAATAATAAATAAAAATATTACTGATAATCCCCTCCTCTAGATATGTATAAAGCCCTCTCTAACAGGACATACATCTCATCATCAGGTTCAACCCTATAAAAGTCTAAACTCTGCTGTATTAGACCACCCATATGTTGACACCGTGCATGCCACTCACCATCAGTAAAATGACTACGACCAGCATCAGGCAAATGACTAGGACCGGCATCATCAGTAGGATCAGCAAAATGACTAGGTCCAGCACCAGCATCATCAGTAGGACCAGCATCAGCAAACTGACTAGGTCCGGCATCAACGAAATGAGTAGGTCCGACATCAGCATCATGAGTAGGATCGACATCAACATCATCACTGTGAGGGATCATCCGAGGATGAGATATCCTATAATACCACTGAATGTATCCATCGACTGACTGGTGAGAATATGCAGCTCGATGCAATCTAGTGCTAAGTGATCGTACAGAGTTCCTGTACATGCTCCACTCAACATCAATATCACGTACAACGAGCATCGATGGTGATAGCGGGATGTGCTGCATATACCCAAACTGTCGTATGCATCTCTCTGGTAGATAGGGTACCATCGTGGAATACCAACGAATGTAACCAGTGAACAATGACACATACTGAAATTGTGTCGTAGAGTTCTCGTCATAATTCGGCGTCCAGATAATATCCGTATCTCTCAGAGCATCCAATTTTGCTCTATAGTATGCAACATTCCCAGATGTTTGCTTTGCAGTCCATCGATACATCCGCGGCACTATAGACATGTCACTGAAATCCCGCTTACAAATGTCGGGGAAATGCTCATAAATCCATGTCTGTAAATAATAAAAACAAGTAATTAAATAAGTAAATATAAAATATATGTAGTTAAATAAATATAAGTAATTAAATATAAATATAAAAAATACTTGTAGTTAAATAAATATAAGTAATTAAATAAGTATAAAAAATACCTGTAATAAAGATAAATATCCTCCAATCTGCTTCGTTGCAGGCAGTGTACTATCTCGAAGATAATCGTATAACACAATGAGAGCAGCTGGTCCCCATGCCCATCTACCACATGTATCAAGGTCTTGAAAAAGAAATATATATTTTGCTGATACAAGGGTGACACTTTTATCAGCAAATATGGTGCACCCTACCAAATGAAGTAGGTATGCCCTTGCTGCACAGTCATAACGCCCTTCACGAAGGGTCTTAAAAAATATACTCTTCAGCCACTCAAAACATTACGAAGCACCTCTGTTGTACTTCGTTTCAGTCACAGCTTCATCGTGACTAACTCCTAGTAACTCAACAGCAGCAGCAATGGCCAAATCTTCATTCATATTAGCAGGAGGTGTGAAAAACTCTCCGCGACATGGTATGCTCAGAAGACCCCTAACATCATCCAGAGTAATAGTCATTTCACCAAATGGCAGATGAAATGAGCTAGTCTCTGCGTGCCACCTCTCAGCAAAAGCAGATATCAGATTACCGTCAATCATATGCAAACTGCATCTCTGAAGAGGACATAACCCATATAGAGTAATCCAATGATCTATCTGGGCCGGTAGTACATATCTGATGTCAATAAATTTATCCTGCTTTTTTCCGTTTGAAACAACCTTCAACGCACGTCTATCCTGTTTAATTAAAATAACACACAATAAATTATAATATAAGTAAATATGAATATAAATAACACACAATAAATTATAAATATAAATATAAATATAAATATAAATATAAATATAAATATAAATATAAATATAAATATAAATATAAATATAAATATAAATATAAATATAAATATAAATATAAATATAAATATAAATATA
>JBBPBO010000001.1:6861076-6902060 GCA_037974295.1 Cicer cuneatum | reverse complement strand
ATAAACATAAACATAAATATAAATATAAATATTTATATTTATAAATATAAATATATTAATAAAAATTATAATATAAATATAACTTATAGTATCAATATAATAAAAATTATAATATAAATATATTAATAAAAATTATAATATAAATATAACTTATACTATCAATATAATATAAATTATAATATAAATATATTAATAAAAATTATAATATAAATATAACTTATAGTATCAATATAATATAAATTATAATTTCAATAAAAATAAAAATTATAATATAAATATAACTTATAGTATCAATATAATATAAATTATAATATCAATAAAAATATAAATTATAATATAAATATTTACTAACCTGTCCATTCCACACCTTAACAGCAATGTGGTGTTCATACTCTGTAAGAACAGATAGATCGTACGGACCTCCAGGAAATACAGGTTGTTCAGGAGGGTGCTGCTGATCCTGTTCATCCTGCTGCTACTCGTGTTGCTCAAACTCAGCCTGAATATTATGTTGTTGTTCAGGAGGGTCCTCACTGAAAAAATATTGAATGAAATATATATAAATAAAAAATTACAAAAAAAAATAATTTCAAAAAAAAATAAATTACTGTTCCGGAAATTTCATTCAATGATGAAATTTCCGGAAACCAACCGGATTTTTCAAATTTCCGGTAGTTAAAATGTGTTCCGGAAATTTCAAATCCTAAAATTTCCGGAACACATTTTTACCTACCGGAAATTTCAAATCCAGTGAAATTTCCGGGAAATTTTTTTTTGGAAAATTCCTTACTTTTCCGGATTTTTCTGTTTGTGGAGTATGTGGGCCAGTAACTTTATTTTTACTGATTAATTGAGGGTAATACAGTCAATTCACACTCAAAATTTTAAATTGGGGGGTACAGGGTTAATTGGGGGGTATCATATGGTATATGATAAATTTGGCTTCTAGGTTTTTTTACTTGAAAGTTAGATTCAATAGTATAAATTAGGTTAAATTATATTTTTAATCTTTTATGTCTGTTTAGTTATTGAATAAGTTATTTATATATATTTTTTAAACTAAATTCTTTAAGTGGTATTTTGTTTGCTAACGTTATTTTTTATATTATTGTTTGATTGTAAAAACATCATATTTTTTGTTAGTTTTGATAGAAAGGTGTCACGTGATCGTTACGCATGCATAACGTAAAGTTTTGAAAAAATAATTTATAGATAATGTTGACTCTATTTCTGGATAACGTGATCGTTGCAATGTTGACTCATGTCCGATATCCATCTTTTACCTCTTATTTATCTTCCTTATCCACCATCTTTAAGAAACTTAAAACTCAAATTTTGTAATTCCAATGAAAAACTCAAAATATCAACTATGTGAATTAGAGAAAAATCAAAAGAAGAAATTTATCATTGCAGCAAGAATTAAAAAATGAAGTGTTGTAAATAAAAATAAATCCACTAAAAATAAATGAGTTGTTCGTACATTCAAAAACTAGATCAAACATAATGTAAATTGATAACATAAAGAGGTGCATTGTTTAAGAATATTTGAGTTAATAAATATTTTTATTTGTAATATTTTATGATTCAGATTTAAAGATATTTTAATGATTTGAGTCACAATCATAACAATTATATTTTGTTATTTATCGATTTATTTTAATAACTCGGTACTATTCATATGAATATTTAGGTACCCAACATGTATGAATATAAATATTGAAATTATTACTCTTAAATGTACAAATACTTTTCAAGCTGAGAGTACAAATACTACAACACTTTATAAAAAATTTAGGCTAAATTACACTTTTAATATTTTATTTTTGATTCAGTTTCTGGATGTACGAACAATTCATTCATTTTTAGTGGTTTTATGGTGAATTTCTTTTTATTTACAACAACTCATTTTTTAATTCTGGTTGGAATAATAAATTTCTTGTTTTGATTTTTCTCTAATTTACATGATCGACATTTTGAGTTTTCTATTGGAATTATAAATTTTGGGTTTTAGATTTTTTTAAAGATGAAGACTAAATCCGAAAGAAAAATGTTTAAACATATAAGACCATAAGTGCATTTCTTAAAAATTTAAAGGATCAATTTGTGAATTGTTTAATTTTATAATTTGTCATATCAGCACCGTTATGCACACGTAAACATTATAATAACCACATGACATTGTTTTTAATGGAACTAACGCAAAAAAAATATTTTTGCAAACATACAATAACATAAAGACTAATGTTGCAAACAAAATGTATCTTAAAGAATCTAGTTGAAAAAAAACATAAAAAATCTATCCAAAAAGTAGATCAAACATAAAAGCTTATTGCTTTCTGTTTGTGTGTGGAGGTATGATTGTTAAATGGGCTTTTCTGTCTTATGGATTGGGCTGAATCCTGAATGTGTATGTCAGAGACTAAAAAAGCTTATTGCTCACTATAATTCTAGATTTGGACCTTTCTACAAAACAGTACTTGCAAGCAAGAATTTGATATTTGAATAAAAACTTACTCATGATTAAAAAAGAAAAAAAACATCTTTCCTACAAAATGTTAGTGTTTGGTAATAACTAATAAGATACAATATTATATCCCATCAGATCATGCCTAGCTTGTAACATGATTTGATCAGATCATGTGTTTGTTATGGTTTTTCATCTCTACATTTAAGCTGCTCATCTTTTACTTGTACAATATATACATATCTATAAGTATATTCATAATCGTGCACCAATGAAATTATATGTTTACATGTGTGTAATTCACAGGATCAAAAATTTAATTTAAGGCATGAGAGTGTAAAACAATTTTAGAGATACATTCAATTCAATTCAATCACTTTTAACCATTTAGATGTTTGTATATGTATTTTAGACAATAACATTATGAGGTCATATCTAAATTGTGCGATCTAATTGGTCATGCAAAAACATTTTTTAACACCATCAAACAATGAATAAATTCTAATATTAAAATATCAAACCATAATTAATTAACAAAGAGGCCTTAAACAAATACATGAGTCAGGGTACACATTAATTACACAATACACAATCACGTAGACATCTTAGATGTAATATTTATGATTCTGATGGAGAAAATTAGATAAGCAATATAAGCTTTTATTTTTCCATTACAATATATTACATCCTTGTAAAACTAAGCTCTTGAAACAAGAAACTATGATTTGTAATTATTTATTACATTACATTACATTTCTAAAAATCCTTCCACAACAGAACCAAGGAATGATTTAGTACCCTTATTCCTATCAGAGCAATTAGCACGAATCTCACCTTGAGTTCCAGTCAAAACATTAAGCTGACCCATTTTAATCATAGCAGCAACAAATTTGTCAAAGAAAAGAGATTGATTAACAGCAAAATTAGTAACAATATCCTTAGTCCTTTTATCAGTGTACAAATCTTGATCCGAGGTGAATAAACCCTGACGGTTCATAAGATCAACATAGTATTTATTATCAAATTTGTTTGGACTACGAATATCTAGAACAGTTGTGTTATCTGTATTGGAAGTAGGACAAGTAAGTTTAAGGTTTTTTCCATATGTTTTGTCCATGACAGGGTCTTGTTTTGGGTAGAGTCTGTTTGTGAAAGCAGAACAGTGGCTTATGCCAATTGTGTGGCCACCTGAGAGGGCAACAACATCTGTTGGGTTAAGGTTTTTGGTTGCAAGTGAGTTTAGGATTGTTGTTGTGTTGCTTGATGGTGATGGAAGGTTCTCCAATGTCACATTCCTTGTTGCAAATGTTAGTCCATCTCTTCTTCCTAAGGGAATTTTGTAATCTGGTCCTCCTGACTACAAATCAAATCATTGAAAAGGTTAAAAGAGAGAGAATACTTTAGAGGATGTAGTAAATGCACCGTTTCATGGGATAGTTTACTTACAAGGAAAACAGCATCACGTGCAGCAACAGCAGTTATATCAGCACATGAGACGATTCTTCCACACTGCTTCTGTACACGACCACGAAGTTTTTCTATTATCTTGAAGGCTGAAGCCCTTAAACTCAAGTTTGGTTCTGCATCTTTCTCACTAGGCTCACTTGCTGATCCATCCAATAATACTGACCCATCGCAACCCTGCACAAAGCAATCATGGAAGTGAAGGCGAAGCAAGCCAGCAGCTTGACCAATATCATCATCAAAGATTTTCTTTAGCTCATTTCTGATGATAGATTCAACCTTAGGACAACTTGAATCGTAGAAGTTCCATGATAGTCCCTTCACTATAGGAGGAGCTTTGGCTTGTGCTTCAGATACTTTGATGAGGGAAAAAGAAAGAAAGGTGAGTATCACAAGAAAGGTGGAGAAAAAACTCTTACTATAAGCATAAGCCATTGTCAAATGTAGAAAAATGTAATATAATGACTTTCAAATGTAGTAGGCACTCAAGTATTTATAATGTAACATGGGGTAGGTTTGAGTACACGTATTTTGTGCATGCCAATATGGACAATTTGTGAATTATGTATGTTCATAATATCTATATTTGGAATTTTAGCATATTACTTCGACTTATTCCAAATAAACCTACGATAAATTTCATCATTTTATATAAATTAAGAAAAAAACATCTTTACTAAATTATTATTATTAAGTATTAGTGTTATATAGTTATTATAAATGCAAAATAAAAAATATTAAATTAAAAGTGATATTTTATTTTTTGAAAAAAAGCCAAAAACTATATATAAATTAACACATTATTTTTAGTACAAAGAATGCTAAAAATAGGAATATAAATAGAGACATCACACACCAAATAAAAAACAAATTCTAAATTTAAACGAGATTTCCGTCAAAGAAGTAAGACGACTACACATCGCTATCCCATATTTTTCAAGAAAAATAAAAGAATCAAACCACCGTTGGTCTAATTCCACACTAAAAACTTTCTCCTTTCCTTTCATCCACCACAAAGACAAAATTTTAACTATTTCTAACCTCTAACACGTATTAAAGTCAGAATTCTTAAAAATACATGCAATTCAGGTAACTGTGAATATGTCGCACCTCATTTTACCTCTCGATACTAATTCAAAAAACGTCGGTCAGTCACAAAAACTTCGAGCCACTGAAAAATATATTGTTAAACCTTCTCAAATAAGGAACACCACAAGAATAAATGATAAGAAGATTTCTCATGTCTACACCCATGAACAATAACAAGTGTATGGAAAAATAACACCTCACTCACCAAATTTAATTTAGTTGAAAGTGATGTATAAAATGTTAGATCATACAATTGAAAAAATATATATAATTAATATATTTTAAAAATTGAAGTGTCAATTCTGTTTTTATTTTTTTTGTAAATTGGTTAATTATTTGGGATGGTGCGAGTAATTTTAAATTGAATCGGCAAACATAATTTTTGTTGCATGTAAATTCTCAGCAGCCGTGTGGTTGATTCAAGGACGTCTCTGAAGCACACAGATTAATATTAGTTTACTTTGAGGCAAGTCAAGCACACAGATTGTTTAGATAATGAGAATATGAGATCATTGGATGAAGAAGATTGGTCATTCGCTGGAGGCTTAGACTTTTAGTGCCCTTAACAACAAAAAAGAAAAATGAGGGTCGAATTTATTGGTCTGTGACGGGGTTTGAGAAGGATTACAATCGTAATGTAGCAACTGGATGACATCCAGTTATTGAGAGCGCTGCTCTGTTAAGCCAACGTTAACCTGAACTTTCTCCAGGTCAATACACCCTAAGCCTCTGAGTCCGAATTTCTCAAAACCCAGCTCAGGGCACTTCCCTTCAACACTGCTACGCTGCCAACCGAATCCAACACAAACCCATGTCGCTAAATCTCCCCAACACTTTAATACCCCCACTTGGGTCACAGGCTCGCGCAACCAGGCCCGGTACTCACTGCCTTCTCCCTTCTTAGATATAAACTCTGACATACCTTTTGAATCCACCGATATGGGACTTGTTATCATGTTGTTTTGTTGACAACACATCAATCACTCAAGAGACACTTATGCAGCCTGCAGGAGATTAATAAAGGACATACTGTAGGCATGGTACTGCCGCATTCCACCACTCACTCATATAACAATACGCAGCAATTAGGGATGATGCTTCTGGAATAATAATTTAGATGTGTATAATATAATTAATTTAGTAAGTGTTCTTAACAAATGTCGTAAAACTATATATTAAAAATCACAAAATAAACCAATGAGATTAGATAATACGGTGAACTCAATCTTTTTTAAAAAATAGACTAACTCAATTTTAAATCTTTGTTAGGATTACTTCTGATATATTTTTTTTAAAAAAATCCAAAAATTAAAAATTTGGGTTGAAAATAATAATTTCTAAAGGGTTATTTATGAAAATATTTTATTTATTTATTAAAATTTGTTAATTTTAAAGTTTTGGTGATTAAGCGATGAAACCGTAACATTTTCAGTTTTTTTTCTTTTAAATTTATAAATTTTAAAGTTTTGGCGATTAAAAGATTCATTATTAGAAATGAATAATGAAAGTGAGATTGGTTGATTAAGGCTTAATTGATTCTCATCTCAATAATTTTATTTTAGTTTCTTAAAATTTAAAAACTAAAAAACTTGTTTCGATTACTTATTTTTAAAAACTGTTTTGTAAAATTATTTTTAATATTATACTTTTTAAAATTAAAAAAGTAAAACAGATAATTGTGTTTTATTTCTCATTTTTTAGGTTTTTTAATTCTCTAATCAAAAACTGTTTTAAAAAATTAGATTATCAAATAAGTTTTTTTTTCTTCATCTCTAAATCTGTTTTTTTAGAAAAAATTCTCTCAAACAAATTTTTTTCTTCATTCTATTCTTTAAAACAGTTTTCTAAATCAAATTTATAAAAAAAATTAAAAACTAAAATATAAAAATATTCCAAACATGTTAAGTTGAAGATAATGGCAAATGATTTATTTATATATAAAAAATAAAAGAAAAATAAAAGACAGTAATGTTACAACAAGATAAGATAAAAGACTAAAAGTGGTTTTTTTGCCTATATAATAATATAATCTTCGGCTATTAAGAACTAATTAATTATTAAATATATATTGTCTCTTAGGAGAACGTGACAGATTGACCATTTTACTAAATTCAACGAAATATCACTGCTCTCTACCATTTAGGTATTTATTTGTTGCCTAACGAATTGTAAACCTAGACAGAAAGAAAAAAAGTTATTGTAAATTTAGACGAAAATAAAAGTAGTTCATCACCTTAAATAATAGTGGTTATTGTACTATTATTTTTTTGTATAATTAAATATGATGTAATTTGATTCGTAACTCATAATTCAACCGTCAAATACTAAAATTCTTAGATTGAATATTATATCTCGAGTTAGAATCTGAAACCTTGCAGTTGTATGTGAGTCTTTTTAGCATTTAATCCAAAAAAATAAATTTGTTGTAATATGTTTATGATTAATATTTCATGATTCCAACGTTTTATGTAGAGTTTAAAATTCTCATTCTCATATTTCTATTTCTATTTCTAAGGTCTAAACATTTTTAGTGGTATTCCAAATTCAAACAAGAGATATCTAAACATTGGGTGTGTGAATTTATCAATGGTAACTTTGTCTATTCATTACATTCATACATCTTGTTATATTTTGAGTTTGAAAAAACTGTTTAAAAATCACAATTTGTGCCACCGACTAGGTCGCTATTTTTAAGACGTTTCGCGACACTGCCCAAATTGTGCAAGGTAGACTATCAATCACGACGTCCCCAGGATAAAACAGCCCAGATTCACTGTATCAGAGTTCACTGCACCGTAAAAAACCTTTCTAGAATTACACTCTCAATATGGCTATTAAAGTCACTCTCAATATGACGGTTAAAGTCACTCTCAATAAGGCGGTTAAAGCCTCGCAATATGGTATTATGACCACTCATAAATCAAAATAACTACACTCTAAAGGTTTGTGGCATAAAAACCACTCTAAAAGGATAATGGTATTATGACCACTCAAAAATCGACAGAACTACGGCATAACAACCGCTCTAAGATATCAAAGGGACTACGGTACAATACCGCTCTAAAATATTGAAGGGACTACGGTATAACAACCGCTTTAAAATATCAAAGGGACTACGGTATAACAGCCGCTCTAAAATATCGAAGGGACTGAAAGAAAGGGGATAAGTGGCTCGATAACAATCGAGCAGAATATAAGAAGGAGAAAAGAAAAAGTTGAGAAATGCATCCAACTTTGGTGTACTTTTCACAATAAATTGACACTCTTTATATAGTGATGAAAGCAAACTCACATATGTTTTCTAACCAATGTGGGACTTCAACAAAAATTTGAGAATATTTATATAGTGATTAAAACTATTCAAAATGAGAGTTTTCCAATGTGGCACTTCAACAATTTTTAAATTCACACATTTGTTCCAACAATCCTCCACTTGAATTAAAAAAATGTTTCTAAAATAGCGTCAAACGCTTCTATATGATTGTGCATAAGCAAAGGTGTCTATGACTTGAACCTTTGCATAGCAAGTAAAATTCTGATTTAACAAGAGTGACTCGTAGTCTTGAACTCTATCTCAGACATCAAACCCACACACAACCTTTTCATTAGGTGTATTCTAAAAAGTCTGTGCATTTATGGCCATGCACGTCTATCCCAGTATAGTGAACACTCTAGGAATTTTTGTCTCGAAATTCCATAGGAAACGACCTCATTTCCAAATTCACATAGGTGAGTCTATCCAGAGTACTCCTGTATCTAGGTACACCCTCCACATAGAGTATAGATCTCATTAAGAGTTTATATTATTTCAGCATTCCATCGCTTCAGGAATCATGCTTCTGTTAAATATAATAACATGTTCATCTCATATCACTATGACTTGTTATTACCCATTGAACCTAATTCTTGGGATCTCCAGTCTTTTAGGTCGGGTTCCCATCATGAGTGACTCTAGCCAATTCTTTCGTCAAAGGATATGCTAAATTATTATCAGTGCGTACATGATCCACTATTATAGCTCCTTTAGTAAGTAATTCTCTAACTGTATTGTGCTTACGATGTATTTGTCGTCTCTTACCGTTGTAATAACGATTCTCAATTTTTGCAATAGCCGCGGTACTATCGTAGTGGATCAACGCAGCTAACATAGATTTTTCCCATAAAGGGATCTCAGCTAGCAAACATCTCAATCAATTCGCTTCATCACTAGCAGTAGCTAGTACTATCATTTCAGACTCCATAGTGGATTGAGCCAATATCGTCTGTTCTTCGATTTCCAAGATACATCACCATCGGCTATACTAAAATTATAGCCACTGGTTGCTTTGGAGACATCTGACTAAGTGTTCCAATCAGCATCACTGTATCTTTCAAGGACGGTAGGAAATCTTTGTTAATGTAATCCTAGACTCATGGTCCTTTTTAGGTCTCTCATGACTTTTTCGATATCGTGCCAATGCTCTAAACTAGGTCTACTGGTAAACCTGCACAATAGTTCCGCGACGTAGGCAATGTCGGGTCTAGTACAATCAGTGGCATACATGAGGCTGCCAATGATGCTCGCATATTGAGTTTGTCTAACACCTTCACCAGTGTTCTTAAAAAGTTTCATACTTGAATTATATGGTGTGCAAGCAGGTTTATAGTAAAAGTATTTATATTTATTTAGGATCTTTTCAACATAATGAGACTAATCCAAAGAAATTCCCTTTTCTGACCTAGTAATCTTGATTCCTAAGATTACATTCGCTTCTCCGAGGTCTTTCATATCAAAGTTGTTACTCAACAATGATTTCACAGCATGAATGTTTGAACCAAATATGAGTAAGTCGTCTACATAGAGACATATGATAGTGCAAATGCCATTTTCATATTTGTAATAAATACATTTGTCACTTTCATTCACTTTAACTTCATTCGATATAATTAAGTTATCAAATTTATCATGTCATTGCTTAGGAGCTTGTTTAAGACCATACAGAGATTTATCTAACTTACAGACCTTGTTTTCTTGTCAATAAATTAAAAAACCTTCAAATTGTTCCATATAGATTTGTTCTTCCAGATCACCATTTAAAAATGTTGTTTTAACATCCATTTGGTGTATCACCAAGTTATGAATTGCTGCTAGAGAAATGAGTACCCTAATGGATGTTATTCTAGTGACTAGAGAAAAAGTGTTGAAGAAATCTATATTTTCTCTTTGCCTAAAACCTTTGGCTACAAGGCGTGCCTTGTAATTATCAATAGTTCCATCAGGTTTTAGTTTCTTTTTCAAAATCCATTTACAACCTATTGGCTTGCAACTAGGAGGCAAGTATACTATATGCCAGGTCTTGTTAGATTCTAGACAAATCATTTCATCGTTTATAGCTTCTTGCCAAAAATCTGCATCCAATGATGACAAGGCTTCTTTGAGATTTGAAGGATCCTCTTCTAAATTATAGGCCATATATTATGGTCCATAATCTTTAGCAACTCTGATTCTCTTACTTCTTCGAGTTTCCAATTTACCTTGTTTGTTGCTTTCAGTGCTTCTTGTCACGGGAGTATGACTTGGTTCGCTGCCCCCACTATTTCTCAATTTGAAAGGGAATTTATTTTCATAGAAGTTAACATCATTTGACTCTATGATCACATTTGCATTTATGTCATAAAACATATATGCTTTACTGTTTACTGCATACCCAATGAATACACATTCATATGCTCTACTGACGAGTTTAATTCGTTTGGGATCGGGGATTCTGACATAAGCCAAACAACCCCATGTTCGAAGATAAGACAAGTTTGATTGTCTTTTCTTTATTATCTCATAAAGAGATATTTTGCTTTTAGATTTTGAACTCTATTCAAAATATAGCAAACAGTCAAAATAATTTCCCCCACCAATGAGATGCAACACCAGAGTTAAGCATAATAGCAACAACTAATTTAGTCAGAGTCATATTCTCTCTTTCAGCTTTACCATTCATTTCAGGTGAATAAGGTATTGTGGTTTCATGTATAATTCCTTGAGTTTTATAATACTCATTAAATAAACTAGAATCATACTCTATCCTCTATACTACAAATCTCTTAATCTTTCTACTAAATTGATTTTCAATTTCAATTACAAAGATTCTAAACATGTCAAGCGATTCACTTTTATTTTTCATTAGATATACAAAAGTATAGTCAGAACGATCGTCAATAAAAGTGATAAAATAACAATTTTCATTTCTTATTAACGTCTCATCAAGTTCACATATATCAGAGTGTAATAAATCTAAAGACTCAGATTCTCTAACTACAGATTTATGTTAACTCTTTGTTATTTTAGCTTGACTACAAAAATCACATTTTTTTTTCAAAATCATTTAAAGATAACATTGATATTAAACCAGAGTTACTTAAATTTGAAATAACATGTGTTCACATGACAAAGTCTAGCATGTCAAATATTAAAATCACACAACATGTAAACAGAATGAGACATTCTTAATTTCAACAATTAAATTTAACATGCCTTGGATATAAGTAAACTCTTCCTAATTTAGAAAAATAATAAACAACATTTTGTTTTCTAGAGACGAGTTATCATACTCTTTAGAGAAAATTCTTTTGTTTTAAGAATTTTTGAAATCCTTCCAAACAGAGGCAGTTTGTCGATAATAACAATCAATTTCAAATTCATCTAAAGTCATACCTTAAGATGATCTCTTGAGCTATCTTCTGAATTTCTCCACGTATTTGTCATCGATAATCTGATACTTGAGGTAGCGGCTACAACACACTTTTTAGCTCGAAGTTCCTCGATATCATATTTCTTCTTTATAGCATTTCAGGCTACAACACGTTTTTTAGCTCCAACTTTCCCTTATTTATAGCATCTCACACCTGTCTAGCACTATTGTTGGAACTGTAGTATTCATACAGATCACCAGCAAGTCTATTAAGAATAATTCTTATATAGGTAATCATTACCCTCCCATGAGTTAATTCTCCAACTTTGTTATCCTTTTCTGTTTGCCTCAAAAAAACAGATCCAGTAATATCGTCAGTTGACATGGCAGAAAAACGTCTTAAAATTGTTGTATTTTGAGTTTGAAAAAACTGTTTAAAAATCACAATTTGTGCCACCGAAGATATTACTGGGTTGAGTCGCGGACTATGTCGCTCTCTTTAAGACGTTTCGTGGCACTGCCCAAATTGTGCAAGACAGACTATCAACCACGACGTCCCCAGGATAAAACAGCTCAGATTCACTGTATCAGAGTTCACTGCTATTATGACCACTCATAAATCAAAATGACTACACTCTAAAGGTTTGCAACATAAAAACCACTTTAAAAGGATAGTAGTACTATGACCACTCAAAAATCGACAGAACTACGGCATAACAACTGCTCTAAGATATCGAAGAAACTACGGAACCGCTTTAAAATATCGAAGGAATTACGTTATAATAATCGCTCTAAAATATTGAAGGGACTACGATATAACAACTGTTTTAAAATATTGAAGGGACTACGATATAACAACCGCTCTAAAATATCGAAGGGACTGAAAGAAAGAGGAGAAGTGGCTCAGTAACAATCGAGTAGAATATAAGAGGGAGAAAAGAAAAAGTTGAGAAATGCATCAAACTTTAATGTGCTTTTCACAATAAATTGACACTCTTTATATAGTGATGGAAGCAAACTCACATATGTTTTCTAACCAATGTGGAAGTTCAACAAAATTTTGAGAATATTTATTTAGTAATTAAAACTATTCAAAATGAGAGTTTTTCAATGTGGGACTTCAAAAAATTTTAAATTTACACATTTGTTCCAACATAACTAAATTTGCAACGACAACAACAATAAGAGTGTGCTCAGCTACTTACGATATATATTGCATTTATCAAACGAATGAAAACCAAAATAATAAATTTGATAGTAATATTAATATAATTACACAAAACTAATCCTACTAACAATAGTATTGCAAGGAATGAATCTATTTACGTTGATATGGTAATCAATTATGAATTATGAGGTTAAGAAAGCACGCTTCAAAGGGACATTGAGTCCAATAATTTGACAACCTCAGACATTTCAGGCCTATCCTTTTGTAACTCACCAGTACACATACAAGCAATGCGCACATACTCCTCAACACTTTCCTCCTTCAACGCTTCTTCTCTTGGAATATTTACATCGAGCATTTCCACCTCAGTGTTTCTTTCCTTCATCTTCCTGGCCCAATTAACAAGCCCAATATCAACTCCATCCAATTTCACCGACAAATTGGGCCTGTGGCCCGATACAGTTTCCATCATTAACACTCCAAAACTATACACATCCACTTTCGGATTAGCCACATTAGACCCATCTCTATACTCCGGAGGCATGTAACCAATAGTACCCGCGAACTGCGTTGACACGTGGGAATGCGACTTGTCCATTCTGCGAGCAAGCCCAAAATCAGCAATATGGGCCTCAAAATAAGAGTCCAATAACACATTGCTAGCTTTGATGTCACGATGAATAATGGGCTTCTCGAGTCCGTGTAAATAGCAAAGCCCATGAGCAACACCCCGAATTATGTTAACCCTTGTTTTCCAAGATAAAGGAGAAGGAATTAGATCGGTTGAAACGTCGTCGTTTTGGTGAGTTGGAGAAGAAGATTCGTGAAGCCATTGATCGAGGTTTCCTTTTTCGATGAACTCGTAAACGAGTAACCGTTCAGGTCCAGAAGCCCAATAACCGAGGATTTTGACGATGTTGTGGTGGCGGAGTTTGCTTAGGGTTTCCATCTCCGCCGCGAATTCGCGGAATCCTTGGAAGGCGTCGGGGGAGAGTTTTTTTACGGCGACGGTTACGCCGGTTGAGAGATGAGCTTTGTAGACGAGACCGAAGCTTCCGTCGCCGACGATGAGGTGACGGGAGAAGTTATTGGTGGCGCGTGTGAGTTCTTCCATGGAGATCTTGAGATTGGGATCCCATGACCAGCTGGCGTCAACAGGGAGGGAATTGGAGCTGTTAGGGTTAGGGTTTCGTAAGGCTCGGGTTCGGATCTGGCTGTTGCGGCGGGTTTGGGTTTGTTTGCGGTGTTTGAAGATGAGAATGATGGCGACGAGAATAACTGTAACGATGATAAAGCTGCCGATTGCGGCCACGACGGCTTCGGCGCTGTGATACATGAGTGGGAGAGAGATAAGGAAAAAGGGGCATGAATTGAATGGAATTGAATAATGGAGTAATTTGAAGAAATAATGAGTGGTTTTTCGGGGAAGGTGATGTTTGTGGGAGAGTTGACTAGACCGGTCAACTGGGTTTGTTTGTATTTGTAATTGTAGATCACACATTCCATGCTATACACTCTTTTATGTTTCTTATTAAAAAAAAACCCTTTGGAATGCTGACTTGTACCAATCTTGATCTGTCTGTCTTCACTTTATATGCTAAACTGATTGGGGGAAAGGTAGGTAATTAGAGTTTATCATTCAAGAACTAGTCATATAACTAACTTTTTTATAATTTCTTATTTACATATAATCTTACTACTCCATTTAAAAGTTAAACTTCATAATATAAATTAATTACCCCTCATTTCATTTAATTGCATAAAAAGTAAACATTAAATGAAGGACAATTTTGAAATACTATCATTAAATAGATTTTTTTTTTAAAATAACCTTTTTTTTTTGTATTTTGTCACAATTAAAATGAGTGTTAAATTTTGTTATGGAGCATTGCTTCCTAATAGAATTAATATTCTCTAACATAGTTATAGGTTCGTAAATAGTAAACAGTGAACTTGGATAACCACTTGAGGTGCCAAACTGTATGTGCCACAGAAATCTTGAACTTATTGGCACATTATATCAATCTCTCTATCCATTAGATGCATTGAGCTCCAAAATCATGTGCTAAATAAGCTTCATTTAGTTAGTAAACTGGGGCGATAAGAGAATGGAGAAAAAAATGGAACCATGAAACACGGAGTCACTAATAGAAGTAGTGGAGCAAATGTGGTTGTTGCCATTATAGTCGAGGGATAAGTTTAATTAAATGTGGTTGTTGAGTTGATGCCAATTCACTATGATTTTTTCTTCAAGAGTTTTCATTGTAATTTCTAAAAGCTACGAATAGTAAATTTCAACTTAACGTGTTTATCATTTTCCAATTGCCAAAACAAGCAGCAGCGCTTGGCTCATGCCATTGCATCGATCATGTCTATTAAGATAGTTTGAACTTCTCTCTACCAGGGCTTTCCCATAGCAAAAGCACGGCCATGAAGTCCTTTTTTCAATTGTTAGGTTTTTCATTAATAATAAGTGTCTTGTTTTAAAAGTTTAAAGATTATGTATCGATAATGTAAAACTTTTTATCCAATCATCCGATCGAATTTGCATTATGTCAATTTATTTTATTATTTTCTAAAATACTTCAACAATCATCTATACCATAAAATTTGATTGGATTACACTGTGGGTTCAAAATCTTTAAATTCCTTATTTAAATAAATTATCATTGATGCATATAAAAATAACTTTCTGGACTGTTGAAGAAATTCATTGGAGGGTACATGGCCGTGCTTGATAGCTCACTGAAATGATTAGTCATTTTTTTAAAAAGATTCATAATACAAATACTTACAAGACAAGTGTAAAAAAACGTTATAAATATAAACCATGAAGTTTACATAATCTCTTCCACTAGAGAGAGAAAAAAAATGCAAAAATGTTACAATTTTACTATAAGATAAACCATTGAAAATAAAGAGAAATCACATTTCTGTTTATTTTAATTTTATAATTATGTCATTATTACAATACAATTATTGTAATTACTTTTTCTATTTAAACAGTTTAGAACTATAGTAATAAAACATGAAAGTATTTTGTATTTTACTTTCTTCATGGTATCTAGAACTCTTGGTTAGGGTTCTGTAAAGCTTTCCACAACCCAGTAGGGTTTGGGGCTATAAACTTAAAGGACATTAACATTTTGTTTTTAATTTTTGAACGACCCATTTTGCGACCTGACACGTTTTTTTGTCCACCTAATAACACACAATACCTCATGGAAGGCATCCCTTATGGGTAGCAGCGACAATGGTTTGCGTGAAAAATCAGAAGTAGTCAACAACGTTGCAGTGTTGGTTTAGGAAGCGACGACCTTGGTGGTGGAGGCCTAGGCAGTGGTGGCCCTGGCGGCTGCGGCCCAGACGACTGGAATGGTCTATCTATCAATGGTTTTTCCAATTTTTTTGGCCACGAGGGAACTTCTAATGCCATCAAGGTTGAAATCAAGAAACTCAATGGAAAAATTTAAGTCGAATGATACTAAACTGCAAGATTGATACTAGACGGTAAGGGAAAATATGGTTTCGTCACAAGAGAGGTGCAAATGTCTGCCACAATTGATCCGAATTACAGGTTTTGGAAATATGAGAACTCTGTTATTATTGCTTGGCTGATTAGTAATATGGAATCAGCAATTAGGAAATCTTTTATGTTTTTGCCTACTGCGAAGGAAGTTTGGGAGGCTATCAAAGAAACATATTATGATATTCAGAATTCTTAAATTTTCAATCTCAAATCACGATTGTGCATTCCAAAAAAAGAGATAGAGATGTCACTACCTATTATAATGAATTGATGACACTATGGCAAGAATTGGATCTCTGCTATGATGATCATTGAAAGTGTTGTGAGGACAATGTTTTGTTTCTTAAAAGACAAGAGAACGAATGAGTATTCACGTTCTTGATTGAGCTTAATAAGCGGCTTGATGAAGTCCGAGATAGAATATTGGGAAATATTGCATTGCCATCACTTCGGAAAGTGTTCTCAAAAGTTAGAAGATAATAGGCAAGACAAAGTGTTATGATTGGTAAGTTACCTTATGTTGTTGAGGTTGAAAGTTCTGCCCTGGTCACTAAGAATGACGACGGGAAGAGAGATGGCAAGAAACCATGGGGTGAACATTACAAACGTGCATGGCACACATGTGATACATGTTGGAAGTTCCATGGAGAACCTCCAAATTGAAAAAAAAAAAGGAGGAAATGAAGGTCATGCCCTCTAAGCTGGTACCTCTGATCAAGAAAAGTAGTCTCCTTCAAGCTCATCTCTTTTCACCAAGGAATAGTTAGACCAATTGTACAAACTCCTTCTTAGTTCTATAGCTTAGATAGGTAATTTTTCAAATACCGCTCTACTTAGTGTCACTCCGAGTCATACTTGGATTATCGACTATGGTGCTACTGATCATATGATTGCGGAGTCAAGTCTGTTTTCTTCTTATAGTCTTTGTGCAAGTAACCACAAAATTAAAATTTCATATGGCTCTCTTACAGCCATTGTAGGGAAAAATTTGTTATTCTGTCACCTTTGTTAACCTTAAAAGATGTCTTACATGTTCCTAATTTATCATGTAATATGTTATCCATTACTAAATTAACAAAAGATATAAATTGTCAAACTAACTTCTTTCGTTCTCATTGAATTTTTAAGGATTTGAGTATGGGGAAGATGATTGGCAATGCTAAGGAGAGTGGATGACTCTATTATCTTGACAATGAACTCGACTTCAAAGACCAACCTCAAGTGAGTACATGCTTTGAATCTATTTTTGTTTCTTCTAATAATGATTATATTATGTTATGTTATTTACGGTTATGACATCCTAGTTTTCCGTATTTGAAACATTTATTTCCTAAATTATTTTCTAAGAATGATTTGTCTTTATTTCATTGTGAAACTTGCGAATTTGCTTAACATCACAGTTCTTCTTTTTCTAGTGGTGTTTGGGATCCTAATAGAATAAACACCTTTTATAATAAAATATAGTTTATAACTTTTATTGATTATCGTACTAGAATTTTTTGGGTTTATTTATCGAAAGAAAAATTGGAAGTTGGATAGGTTGTCAAAATTTCCTTTAAAATTGTGCAAACTCAGTAGCAAATAAATATTCAAGTCTTCGGAAGTGACAATGGTATAAAATATTTATTATACTTTTGTTTGATTTTTTTCTTGCAAATGGGGTTCTTCATCAAAGTTCTTGTGTTAATACACCCCAACAAAATGGAATTGCAGATAGAAAGAATAGCCATGTTCTTGAGGTTGCTAGAGCTTTACTATTTGCAAATAAGATTCCAAAATATTTATGGGGTGAAGCCGTTTTAACTACATCATATTTAATTAATCGTATGTCATCTAAAGTTTTAGATTTCCATACCCCTCTTGATGTTTTTCGAAATTGTTTTCTTTTGACTAGTGTCTCTGTTGATTTGCCACTAAAAGTTTTTGGTTGCACTGCTTTTGTTCATGAACATAAAAACTTTATAAACTCGAGTCACGAGCAATAAAATGTGTTTTTATCGGTTACTCTCCAACTCATAAGGGGTATATGTGTTTTAAACAAAAATCTAAAATAATTTTTGTAACCATGGATGTTACTTTTGTTGAAAATCAACCATTTTTTATTGACATTCATCCTCAGGGGGAAATTTTAAGCAAGAATCATCTTTTGCTTTTGAAAATATCATTATTTTAGGTGATATAGTGTTGTCACAAAATTTTGAGACTTATATTGATGCGCCAAACGAAAAGGCCCAAGTATCCATATTGGAACTCAATCCACTTATGAATGAGGTTCCGACATATTTGGGGGCGGCGATTTCAAATCAAAATCACAATGATCAAATTCTTGATCTCAATAATAATGAAGGACCACCTGAAATGCCACACCATAATGACTTAGATAAAGAGACACAAAGCAGGTTTACTACCATTGACCCTACTTGAAAGAAAAATATTTTTGAAAGAAGAAACCATAAACAAAGAAATGAATGACCCATTCTCTGTCCCTTCCAAGATTATGAACCAATAGATATTCCAACACATCATCTTGATACATGTCGAGTTTCTTAATATAGACCTTTCAATTGCAGTTAGAAAACATGTTAGATCGTGCACTAAACACCATTTGTCTAATTATGTATGATACTCAAAATTATCTTATTCATTTGTTGTGTTTACCTCTAAGTTGTTTGCTGTAGAAATTCCAAAAAATGTACAAGAGACTCTAAAAATTCCAAAATGGAAGGAAGTTGTTCTTGAGGAAATGAGAGCTCTTGAGAATAATCAAACTTGGAGAGTCATGACGTTACCTATATGAAAAAATATCATTGGCTGTAAATGTGTATTTACTATGAAATATAATTTTGATAACATCGTTTAAAGATACAAGGCATGCTTGTTTGCTAAAGGGTTTACTCAGGCATATGACATTGATTACTCAGAGACTTTTGCTCACGTTGCCAAATTAAACACTTTTAGAGTTCCCTTGTCCTTAGCGGTGAATTTAGATTGATCTCTTAACCAACTTGATGTAAAAAATGATTTTCTAAATGGTGATTTGGAGGAGGAGATTTACATGGATAGCCCACCTGGCTTTGAAGATAAGTTTGGTTCAAATGTGTGCAAAATACAAAAATCTCTTTGTGGTCTCAAGCAATTCCCAAGGGCTTGGTTTGAAAAATTCAGTAGGTAGGTCAAAAGGCAAGGATATATGCAGGGACAATCAGACCATACTCTATTCATAAAGGTCTCTAATGTTGGTAAAATTGCAATTTTAATTGTATATGTAGATGATATTATTCTCACAAGAGATCACATTGTTGAGATGGAAAGATTGAAGAAAATTTTGACCAAAGAATTTGAGATCAAAGATTTAGGTGCGCTTAAATATTTTCTTGGTATGGAAGTTGCTCGCTTAAATAAGGGAATTGTTGTTTCTCAAAGAAAATATATCATAAATCTCTTGGAAGAAACTGGGATGCGTGGGTGTAAGCCAACATATACTCCTATTGAATTAAATGATAAACTTTGAGAGAAAGGCAATGTTCCTATTGAGATTGGAAGATACAGAGATTGGTTGACAAACTTATTTATCTAGCCCACAATAGACCTGACATCGCTTTCTCTATGAGTGTTGTAAGCCAATTCATGCATTCTCCCTATGAAGAACACTTGGAGGCAGTTTATCGGATCTTAAGTTACTTGAAATCCAATCTTAGAAAGAGTTTGTACTTCAAGAAAACTAATGACAAAGAATCCTATATATTTTCAAATGCTAATTTGACATGATCAATTACTGATAGAAAATCCACTATTGGATCTTGTGTCTATGTTTAGGAAAGTTTAGTCTCTTGGAGAAGTAAGAAACAAGGAGTTTTTGCTCGAAGCAGTGCAGAAGTCAAGTTCAGAGCAATGGCTCAAGGAATCTGTGAATTCGTAAACTCTTGGACGAATTGAAAATCAAAGTTGACTCACCCTTAAAATTGTTCTATGATAGCAAAACAGCAATAAGTATAGTTCACAACCTTGTACAACATGATAGAATCAAGCATATTGAGATTGACTGCCATTTCATAAAAGAAAAAATTGATGCTGAAATTATATGTCTGTCATTTGTGACTTCTAATCAGTAGTTTGCTGATATCTTGGACAAAAAGTTTGACAAGACCTAATTTTGAGCAACTTATAGCCAAGTTGGACATGACAGATATTTGTGCACCAACTTAAAATGATGTGTTAAAAAATCAAGGGAAATTAAATTTGATTCTCTTTTATATTATTTTATTTATTTTTATTTTATGAGACTATTATTATTATTCAATATTACTATTGTATTTTTTTTTTCCTATATAAACAGTTTAAGATTGTAGTAATAAAACATGAAAGTACTTTTCCTTTTACTTTCTACCTAAACCACTGCACAAAAACTCCTATGGATACAACCATATCCCAATCTAGTCTAGTGGAATATTACTTGCTGTTTTCGGCAGAGGATCAGACAAAGTATGTCTAATCAGTAGTTTGCTGATATCTTGGACAAAAAGTTTGACAAGACCTAATTTTGAGCAACTTATAGCCAAGTTGGACATGACAGATATTTGTGCACCAACTTAAAATGATGTGTTAAAAAATCAAGGGAAATTAAATTTGATTCTCTTTTATATTATTTTATTTATTTTTATTTTATGAGACTATTATTATTATTCAATATCACTATTGTATTTTTTTTTTCCTATATAAACAGTTTAAGATTGTAGTAATAAAACATGAAAGTACTTTTCCTTTTACTTTCTACCTAAACCACTGCACAAAAACTCCTATGGATACAACCATATCCCAATCTAGTCTAGTGGAATATTACTTGCTGTTTTCGGCAGAGGATCAGACAAAGTATGTCTTCGAACCAGACCAATTACTCGGTTAAAATCGGTAACAAAATTCTTCATAAAGCCTAAGTTCTTATGAGAAGTTTCTCTAGGTAATATTTTTTTCCCCTATTTTCTAGATAGCAATTTTTTTACTAGATAAACATGGTAAAATAATAAACATAGATTATGGATTTTTTAATAAGTCCTATTTCGAAAAAGAAATCTTCTCATAGTTGCCCATGTATTTTGTGAATCATCAATTACAGATTAGATGAGGGTGAAATGTGATAGGAATTTCAATTTGTCAAAAGCTTAATTTTGTTTTCGTTATCTCCTTCAGGAGGTTTTGCTTGGCCAGGTGCCCTTTGAGCGGTACAAGCAACATTTTTAACAATTGACGAGTAAAGATCAAACTCTGCCTTCAATTTTAGGCAGCAAGCCTGTATCCACTTCTCTGCTACTGTCGTAGATACACTGTCTTGGCTATCCCTCTCGTGTTCTTCAATGGCAGGCCTTATTTCATTGTATAAAAAATCAAGAGCATCTGTGGCGTCATCTTTTCTTTTCTGCATGGAAATTTTCAAGGGAGAGATTAACACAATCAGACATGGAGATATAAATAACAACCATGTGCACCACATAATGAAATGACAATTAAGCATTTTCGGATAAAGCAACACTAACTGTGATTCATGACAGTTCTTATCCAAGCTATGCCTGAAAATTTAATTATTAAGGTGATGATGTTCAAATTGATGTTCTTCTGTTATTTGTGACAGACAAGGTACAACGAAGTGTGCCTTATGCCAAAATCATAAAAGTTCTATATTCTTACAAGACCCTCCAGATTGAACTATGAAATAATAACTGCATTATAAAAACGATCTTTAGAACTACATAGTTAAAATACCAAGGCAACTAAGATTCAGTCCACTAATAACACAATTGAAAGCTAGGTGATGGTATTCAGCAATCGGCACGTAAGAGAAATACATAAGAATGTCATACCTCATAATCTAAGATCTCGTCTTGTGCTTCCTTTGATGCTAAAAGGCTAGCTGCATACTTTGCATCAATTTTCTTCTGTATGAGATTTTTAAACCTTCCCCCAGAGTATGCCTTTGATCTTTTGTTAGACATGGACCTAGGTCCAATGCGATAGTTTCTTCCTGCAGTGTTACTTCGAATGCGTGATATCATTGCATTCTTTGATGGAAGGTCCTGTTCAGTTTCTTGGGAATACAACTTCATGTCCTCGCTTACTAGTTCAGTTTTAATTTTCTTGATATCTAAATCCTTAATCAGAACTGAATTAAGTGGTTGAACATCCAAAACAGTGGACTCCGATAGTTCCTCAGCTTTAAGTATAATATCCATGGAGTGTTCACTTTGTCCATTAACATTTGAAGTCAGTTCATCCTCCGCAGAGTCATATACAGGAATTTTCTCAACTGAGTATCTGTAGTCAACAGCATAAACAAAAATTTATAAACCAAGTGATCACAAGAAATAGGAATTGAAGTAACCATGCAAAAAGACCAAATAAATTACAGTAAGGCTTTGATATTTCTGAAGTTGTACGACTTCATAAAAGACTTTGAATTGCTTTTATGTTTGATATAATGATCTGATACAAAAAAAACAAAGCACAAAAATGGGGGCAAATCAATAAAGCAGAAGTTCCTGCACAGGGATCTTGTCACTGTGGGGTCTAGGATAGGGGAAGGATGAGATATACATAGTTAGTTATCTGAAATGATGAGACTTGTAACACGGTCCGGGTATTCAATACTGAATCATTTGATGCTGCTTATAGCAAGTGGTGTCTGTAACAGATAAAAAAATGAAAGCTGTCTTTTAGAGATGAATACATCACAGAAAAGAGTAAATTATAAATTACCTGTCATCATCGTCTTCCCATAGATAAGTATCCTCCTGCTCAGATTTTTGCCAACACGATAAAGAATAGATGATTAAAACCAATAATAATCAATGAAAAAGAGGGTAAAAGCAATACAAAAATCAGAACACAGTGCTGCAAGCTATTTCAATTGTTACAATTGCTAAAAAATTTCCACAAAAAAAGGATCATTTGAACATGCATTCCACTATATCAAAACTTCTATAATCAAAGCGAAGAGAAGAGCCTGCATTTTTATCTATTAACACTGAATTTTCATTTTTCAGTTAATTTGAACCGTAACATATCAAAATAATTAAGAACCCCAAGTCATCGCCTTTCTTCAAGGCTCAAGCTATTGGTGGGTCTTAAAAAATCATGGTCTACAACAATCACACCATCCCCATGCATTTGAAAGTCTAAACCAATAAAAAGTTGCATTCAAGCACTTAGACCTTTTGAGGTTACTAGTACAACTAGTTAAAACTCACTTGAAAACCACGAGATTTTGCTCCAAGGAATCCAGAACATTTGAGCGCACCACAGAGGCAGCGAACCTTTGCCCCTCCAAACCATTCAAAATTATAGTCATATGCCAATTCAGTTCCAATAGGAATGTCTTCCCTTGCAAATATTCCAACTCTTATTTCTCCCAAGACATTCCATTTTCTTGTCTCACAGTTTGGTTGACTGCAAACATAAAAACAATTAGTTGATGTCAAACCTTGGGCAGTGGGAAACAGGAGGATAACAAAGCAGGTCCCTTTCACTTAATCTTAGGATTTTTG
This sequence comes from Cicer cuneatum, assembly GCA_037974295.1. NCBI lineage: Eukaryota > Viridiplantae > Streptophyta > Magnoliopsida > Fabales > Fabaceae > Cicer > Cicer cuneatum. The sequence continues at coordinate 6,878,146 of JBBPBO010000001.1, read as the reverse complement.
TTTGAAGTGATTTACCAAGAATGATTTATAAATCTGGCAAGGCTTCCTTTTCTAGTTGCATCAATAGACTCAGACGCATTAAGACAAATGATAAATGCATCCTTAAGACCTGCAAAGCAAACAACTTTTTTTACAAAAAACATAAAATTAAATACTAAAAAAATAGAAACATTGATTATATTGACATTTGACCTTGAATTTCATAAGCCTGGGATCTGCGCTTGGCTTCTTTAGATGATATTACTTCTCCACAGTACTCAATGATAAACTGTCCTGCCTGTATATAATAAATAAATTAAAGTGTGGCGCTACTGCAGTACAGAAATGAGTAGAAAAATAGCCATGTTAAGGCAGAAAATGCAATGACATTCATAAATTTCAGCAAGTTCCTTTCCTCCAAATTTCATAGGAATTCATTATATGATTACCTTAATTTCCTCATCAGCCAAAAGACCCCACCCTCGGCCTTCAGTTTTAAACAACTTTGTTTTTGCATATTCACACTTCTGAAATTTCTGCAGGCATGAGATATGGATATATTTAGTCTAGAGAATAGAGAGAGAAAACGAGAATATTTTTTAGGTAAAAGCTGTTAATATTTAATTCGTCTTCCAATAACAACAATATTTATAGTCACTCCAGCTTGGAAGAAAAGCTGTACAAAGTAACCGAATTGTAACTACCAACTACTATTGACTAACTAGTTTGTTGATAAATGAATGTTAGTCATGCTAGCTAAGTTAACTGACTAGAAACCTTTGTAACCACAGTCACATATTCTGTCAGAGTATATCATATATGAATATGAACTACCGTTAGCTTCAAATCTTCATCCGAAGTACAATTTAAGTAGGTCAAGGGTCCAACAAAATATGATATAAAAAGCTCATGACGAGCAAACTTGAATGCTACTGAAGAACTTTTTTAAGAAAATACAGCGGAAAGTAGAATATAAATATGCAAATAGTAATAACTTTTCTTGATCCACTTTCAACTACCTGCAGGATGGTTATAGTGAGAAAGACTAACATGTATCATTACATACAAACTGAAACATGAACCCACCTGATTTTTGCATAAGATACCACAATTGCAATGACCAGGGGTGCATTCAGTACTGGTTAATACATTTAGGCACCCATCTGCACATGCACTATCAGGGTCATCAGCATTATACCTGCATTCACATATAGCAATATCTTCCTCCTTCTGCTTCTTATGTCTGTACAGAAATAAAGAGGGGTGAAAATGCATTAATGTAACTTATTAAGATTTGTCAAGAATTCTGATACAAGAGTCATTCATATAAAATAATCATTTGATTTTACAGTCCCCTCTGGCCTGGTCATTGTACCATAGGCTTTGTTTGAATTGGTGATAAGGGATCCAATGGGCTTGTATACCAGTGATTGGATTTAAATAGAATGTAATGCAGTTGGATTGAATAGGACTCCTTTCCACTCCATATTTAACCATTTCTCCCCTCGAGTCAGAGGGTAAAGGTTGGGTTTAAATTCTTTTTATTAGTAAAATTATAAATTTATCTTTATATACAATATTTTCTGCTTCTGTGTGATGTTGTCACCAACGATCAAAAGTAAATACCCAATTTGGTCCCTTAAATTGGGTACTTGTATCAACCTAGTTCCTTATTTTATCAATATTCCAGAATAGTCTCTAACTTATCAAACAGTTGATCAAGTTAGCCCCGCTGTTAGTCTCAGTCTGCTAAGTGGTGATGTGTCGCATTAAGTCCTAGTACATGTATGGGTCACCTAAGCTAGCTCATTAATGCAAAAGTCCAAGACTGAATTGATACAAGAATAGAGGGTTTTAAATTGACAATCTCCAACGTCAATTTTTGGTTGTCTTCTTCCTCTCTTCTTCTGTAAACCCTAATTAGTGACTGCCTGAGACCACCAAAGGAAGTTTCAGAGCAATTTGCCCTGAAACTCTTTATTTCCATCAAATGAATCCTGATTGTGTACAAAAATTATACACGAAGGGCAAGCTACCTAACTAACTTATACAAAGCTAACAAACTCATAACGGAAAATAGCAAGTTGAATTGAATGACCTAAATTAATAAATAAGAAAATAGCTAACCTTCGCATAAAAAAATCATTCTGATTTATATGTATGTATCGAGGCAAATCTTCAGCATGAGGATCCTTCAAATCAACAATATCCTTGTTAGAAGTCAAACATATGAAGATAGACATTTTCGATAAAATAATACTAACATGAATAAAGATTGTAAGAACTGAGATATGGAGGAAAGAAGTGAGAAGAAAAAAACCAGAATGAAAGGGGCAAAGAAAATTACCATATGAGAAATGGTAGTGTTGGGTATAACTTAAGAAAAAGTTGTTAAATTTCAATTGCAGTGATTTATTTTCCGGTAGAAACTAAACTCTTTCGTTCGAACTGCACTGGGATGCGACACTTGCCTCCCAGTTTTCTTGATTTTTAGAAAGAATCAATTTGGTAAGGTAGGAAAAAAAATACAATTTTTTTATACTAAAGAAAAAAAAAACACACAATTTTTAGTCTTAAAAATAAAGACAAAAAATATTGATCATTCAGCGTATCATTATTTTGAGTTTTTAAATTGTAAGCATATGTGAACATAAATTAGAAAATATTAAAATTCTTCTCTTAAATTATTTAAATTAAGTCAAAATATCCATTAAATTTTTTATTCCGTAATAAAAAAAAACTCCTAAAAATTATGTATTTCAAAACTCCCTATCTCTAATATCTTCAAACTTAATCTCAATTGCGGACCCAACCAAATTATTTAGCGTGTGAACAAATCTTAAAGGTGTAATTTAGAATTTTTCACTTTCAAATTACATCAAGGGCAAAAAAAAAGCAAAATAAGTCATGTTAAGAGTGTGATCTAGAACTTTCACTTTATATTACATTCAAAGTTTTCCTGATAAAGGTTTATGATATTTTGAATTTCAACCGCCTCCTTGATGTTTGCTCCAAAAATAAAATGTTGTCATCAACGTAAATAGGTTGGACACCATTAATAATCATTTTTTTTTAACTTTAATCCTGAAGCTTAAAAATAAGGGAGAGGAAAATCGTTCAGTAAAACACAAAAGACACAATAATAACACATTTTATGATAAGAGAAGTCCATTTGAAAGAAAAACATAAGGAAATTATGGAAGCAAAACCACATATCAAGCATAAGACAAACCATACACGATCTACCTTTGAGTTGCTTCATAATATGAAAACTTTCAAAAGCAAGAATAACATTCTGAGTAATAACTCGATTAACAACAAAGGCACTTTGAGAATGACTCAATATAAAAGGTAAAATGCTCTTAGGTCAGTTAGCCACAATTTTAACTTTAGTTTTATAAAGGACGTTTATATAAAACATTAGGTCAAAAATCACATGGACCATTAGGATGTTTGATTTTAGGAATAAGTCGAGTGCAAGTGTTATTAATACCACCAATATCATTAACACCATTCAAAATACATAAGACCATTTTAACAATCACATAATATTATTGGTAGAAAATGGATGACATCTCATTAGTACACGGGGATAACATTATGTTACATATTCATAATAAAAGGCTAATTAAAGTTGATCAATTTTAATCGATTGTTATGAAACAATAATATTTGCAATCTAGACATTTTTTTTATAGCATATTGCTTAAATTCAACATTTTCATTTTTATAATCGTCTAGAGCATGCAATAGTCATTTTTTATCCCGTCAACTTATTTAAAGTGTTGTCTTAATTTGTATCATCGACATTTAACATCAAAGATGTGTCTGATATTTGACATGTATTTGTGTCCGACACCAATATATATATAATTATATTCAAATATTTTATCTTTTCGAATTATTACAAATATAGACGACTCAACATCTTTTTTTTGATATCTCTATACGTTTATTTATTTCATAGTTTAAAATAGCAACATTTGGAGAAGATAAGGAGAAAGTCGACGTTGGTGATCCAAGGAAAATTCTAAACATACCCAATTCAAGATTATATTTATCTCTACAAAAATACATGAACCCAATTTTACAGAAATGAATTATCTGCTGCCACTATTTGACTGCAGGAAGACCTTAGTCATCCAATTTTAATCAATAATTCATAATACTATTTACTGAGGTTTAAATCATCACAGTCCAATTTCAATCAAATGGTCTCCAATATCTGCATAGTTATTTATTATATGAAAGAAAAGAAGAGCTACTTAATTTTTGTTCACTTTAATTTGCACATACAACTATTTGGTTTTCACCACATCTTTAACCTGGTGCAAACATGTAATGTAGCGTAAATAAAAGGAAAAGCATTGTAGGTGTGTTGTGTCGTCCAGATTACAGAACAAGAAAGGCATAATTAAGAATAAAAGATCTGCTATGCTTTAAAAAGCTGATTTTGCTATGAGAATACATTGGTTTTGGTAATGCTTTAAACAACAAATTGAGGAAGGAGTATTTATCATTATTATTATGAGGAAAAAGCAACAGTTTTTGGCAAAGGAACGTTAAAGCATCTCAATCTGGCACAGTCAAGTTAAGACCAGCAAAGCCAGGTTGGAACTTCTCTTTTGTCCATTTGCCTCCTCTGCTTTTTTGGACCCATGCATTGCCTTCTCAAATTGTTTTTTTCTTTAGTTTAAAAAAAGGTATAAGATTTGATATAAAGAGAAAATGATACTAATACAAATAAAGTACAAATAAAATATATGATATTAGGTGTGTAATTAATTATGCAGTTGTGAAAGTTAATTTTAATTAAAAGTGAATTTAATAAAAATAATTTATGTTTAACAATATATTTGAAAGTCAATCAATTCTATAACAAAACTCCAATTTCTCAAACATGATATAACACATTTCTTAAACATGTTAGTGGTGTTTAATCCTTGATCAATGCATTCTGAAAGAATATTTGTTCATATATGTCAACAAACAGGTTTCTAAAATTAAGACATTCGAAGAAAAATATTAAAACAAAATTAATTATATTTATTTTAATAAATAGTTTTGTATTCTAGAACATCTTGAAAATTAAAATTGAAACAAAAATCAAGAATTATTAGTGAATATCATATCTCTTTGAATCCGAAATTTGTGTTTGAATTTTTTATCTTTGTAATGAGCAACCTAACGTACTCTTGGTGAAAAGAAATCAATGGCACTGTACCATGGACCCCAGTGATAAGCTGACGTGGCAAGTAGTAAAATAGAATATCAGAACAATTTTCACTGTGACAAAGACAGAGAGTGACATGAGTAAGATGAAATGAAAGAAGGGTAATTCCTTCTCTTCTTCAAAAAATTTTTTTTTTTTTTTTTGGCATTTTTTCACTACACATGTGAGATTTTTATTTTCCTCAGCTCAAATACCACACTTTCTCAATTCCAAATTCAGAAAACCGCCATATCATACCTCTTGGATCACCCTTTTTTTTTCTCTCTCTTCTCTATTTTTTTTTCCTTCTATGCGAAGGTTTTGCATCGCATTCCAAACAAAGCCCACAAATTTTGACCCTCAATTCCAACGCTCTGATTCAGTGGAATGCGAATGAGGTTGAAATGAACAGTTTCCACTTCTGGGTTTTACCTTCTTTCTCTCTCCTTGTTTAGTGTAAACCAGCAGGAGGAGTTTTCATGGCAGCAAAGCGCGTGTACCAAGTTTGGAAAGGAAGTAATGTAAAGTTCTCTTCTTTTCCCTCTTCTTACTTCCATTTTCAGCTCATATTTCATTTGGGTTTGCTCTGGATTTCTGGGTCTGTGATTTGTTATGCTTCATAATTGAAGCTTTGAATTTCTAAAGGTAGTTTTTTTTTTTTTTGTGCTTGAATGTGGATGTGAAATGGGAATTTTTTTTTACCTCAAGTGTGTTTTCTTCTTTAAATTACTTGTTAAGTGTGTGTTGAATTTTGAAAGATATCTGAAGCAATACTTTAATCTCGTGTGTTCTTAACTTATTTGAAGAATTATTAGGCATAATTGAATTGCTTTGTCTTTTGAGAAAATAAGGTAGTATGCAGATTCCAGATTTGTCATTTTTTGTTTTCTTTTCTAGTTTTGCTGAATCTTTTGCTTGAGGTGTATTTTTAGCTTTGGTTGATAAGAAAGGTTGAATTGAGCAGTAGAGTAAGTTTAAGGATTTGATTGATTTTCAATTTTGTATCTTTTTCCTTCATTTATGTTTTCAATGTTTGTTGATTGTTGAAGAAGGATGGCATTCATGTCAGGTGTTTTTTTGGTGATTCTGTGCTTTTAGTGGAGTTATCATGGAGGCTATTTGCATTCTCCTAGTGAATGGCTTCTAAGTTCTAAGTAAACATAAATTGTAAAGTTTGCGAATAGATTATTAAATGAGTAAGAAATGGTGTGGAGGTTTATTGGTTGGATTATATTGATTTAAGATGGTGTGGAGGACTTGAGCACCATAGACGGGTCTATGCTATTGCTATGTTCTGCATGATGCTAAGTGGCTCGTGTTAGAATCAACTCTTGAAGGATGAGAAATGTTAAGCATATGAATAAGTTACTCTCGAAGATATTATAATCCACACTGTGACTGCCACATAATTAATTTTGATCTGTTGTAACTTGATACTCATATAAGTATCAATTTGCATTAGCCCCTTGTTTCAGTGACTTTTTATTTTAGATTGATGTGGCTGGTAATGTGCCAGTGTTGTTGGTTGGATGATTGATGCTGCACAGTTCATGTTTTGTTTGGTGTTTTGTGGTTGTTATACGTCATTGATATACAACAGGATGAGAACCCAAAGAGATAATAACTTCTGAAGTCTGAATGATATAATTCATGATATGATTATGAACACATTCATCAAATTGTAGTTGAACTCTTGAAGTTTTTATAGAAGTATATGCATAAACATGCCAAAACAAGTTGATGTTAATACTATATATAGGCCTCTTTTGTGTTGCACCGGCTGAAGTGTTGTGGTTTTCAAGTCAACATTGGGTTTGTACTATTACGCTTCAGATTGTTGTCTCTTCATAGGTTTTCGAAGGAACAATGTGTGAAATTTTATGGCACTGTGCAGTTAAAGCAGTTCTCTGGTTTATGTTTTTGACCACTCTTTTGATGCTTGGTTAATGACCACTTCAAGGAGTCTTCTATCATATTTATGCAAAGAGACTAGCTATTTGTTTAGCTCCTTGGGTTGTTTCAGTTTTGGAGAGGAGGATTTATTATCCTCCACCAGTTGTAACTGTTCTACATTCTTTCAAATAAAATTTTCACATGTGCCCATAATAAATGTTAATTGAAAGAATGTATATTTTTCAGCTTTGTTTTCAATCTCTGATACTGTGTTTTTTGAATGATGTAGCAATCTGTTAATGCTTTATTCTTTTGGCTAATTTCAGAAGTGTTTTTGACTTTTTGTTTCTCATGAAAAAATTTCTGCTAATTGTTAACTCTTATCTTAGCTCATACTTTTCTCCTAAATATTTTGCAGAAATTCATATTTGGAGGGAGGTTGGTATTTGGGCCTGATGCAAGGTCCCTGCTTATTACTTTGTCGCTGATTATTGTTCCAGTTATCATCTTTTGTGTATTTGTAGCAAGGCATCTTCGGCATGAATTTTCTTCATATTATTCAGGATATGCTATTTTAGTAGTGGCGATTCTCTTTACTATCATTGTAAGTTCTTTCAAATGTTTTTATCCATTTATTTGGCAAGTTTTGTTTGAACTTACTAAAGTTAGGTTGAGAACTATTTTTGTTATTGATTTTCTTCAATGTTCCGTTATTGGTCTGCAATAGACACAGTATAATCCCAAAGTATATATTTCTAGGTCCTGGTGCTCCTCTGTCTTACTTCCGCACGTGATCCGGGCATCATTCCAAGGAATTCGCATCCACCAGAAGAAGAGTTTCGTTATGAGTCTTCTAGGGGAGCCGGACAACAAACCCCAACCCTTCAGTTTCCTCGAACAAAAGAAGTAATGGTCAATGGCCTACCTGTAAGGGTGAAATATTGTGAAACTTGTATGCTGTATCGTCCTCCTCGTTGCTCGCATTGCTCCATATGCAACAACTGTGTTGAGCGTTTTGATCATCATTGCCCTTGGGTAGGGCAATGCATCGGCCTGGTATGATAGTCACAGTCACGAGACACCTTTTCTGCTTCATTGATGTTCTTCGGTTGTTACTCATTTGCTTTGTTTTAATTTGTTTTCGGGCTTTTCCAATGTGCAGAGGAACTACCGTTACTTCTTTCTGTTTGTTTCTTCTGCAACTATTCTGTGCATCTATGTGTTTTCCCTCTCAGCATTTTACATCAAGGTTCTGATGGATAATGATGATAACGGCACAGTGTGGAAGGCGATTAAAGAATCCCCTGCGTCTGTGATATTAATGGCTTATTGTTTCATCTCTCTGTGGTTTGTCGGTGGACTAACTGGTTTTCATTTGTATCTTATAGGCACAAACCAGGTCAGTCAATTTCTTTTTACATTTCTTGTTTCTAATTTCTATATCATTTTTTATATCTCATTGACCGGTATACTTTCAGAGTAGTTTGTAACTATGTAAATCAAGAAAATTCGAAAGGGTGATTTTCATGGAATTCATTCCACACCACATTAGTTAACTGTACAATTTTGTTCTTTGGAAATGGATTCTCAGAAGTTCATGGTACATGAATATCTTCATCACCTACATTAGTTCCCTTTGTTTTGCAGACTACCTATGAAAACTTCCGGTACAGAGCTGACGGCAGGATCAATGTTTTTAATCGGGGTTGTTTAAATAATTTTCTGGAAGTGTTTTGCAAAGAAATAAATCCCTCGAGGAACAATTTCAGGGGTTTTGTTCAAGAGGAGGTACAAAGGCCGTTGGCTCCAGTCTTTGCCCGGGGCCGTGAACCAGATGACTTGGGTGGAGATCGCCGTCCTAAGGTTGAAGCTGATCTAGATATCGGTGAAGATCTATTGAAGATATCACAACGTAAGAACATTGAAGAACTCGACGAGGAGATTCGGAGCAGAGGGAGCAATGGTGCACCACATAATACAACTGAACCTGATTCAATTTTGTCATCAGACCATCGAGCTACCACAATACAATCCAATGCTAGGCACTCGAGTTGGGATAGGAGTGGAAACTGGGAAATTGCACAAGATGTCTTTGCCAATTCAAATGTCACCGAAAGCAGAAGTTATGTCACGTCAAAGGAAATGCGCCAATGACGGGTATGGTTTGCCCTTATGATATTTTAATGACGTCAAACATAATCGATACGGGATTACTTGGCTACTAATGATGGAAAAGAAAATGTTCCTTGATCAGATTTTGAATAGGAATTGAACTATTGGTATAAAATCTTAGCTTACCTTTTGAGGTAATAGCGTATAAATGTGTGTTTGTAGTTGTTTAAGAGACCAAGTTGTGACTTGGTTCTGTTTTCCCCATTTTTTAAATGTCCAATATGTGGATCTTATCTGAACTTGCCTTTATTCTTTGTGTAAATAACTAGTAATGATACTGAAATACCTTCCCTACATATATTGGGTTTTAGGCACAGTAAAAAGTGGATTATCCTTGCTATTAATGTGATAACAGTTTTGTTGATTTTTTAGGGACTTAATATTTATTTTATTTTTGGCAAATTTATGTTTGCGGTTCTTTTAGTTTGACTCATTTTTTAGATTGGCCTGTTAAGCTTTTTTCTTCCCAAATTAGTTCTTTAATTTTTTTTTCTTCTCGAATTGGTCCTATAAGTTATATTTCATTTGCAATTAACTTCCTACACTTGCAAAGTAGTTTTGACAGGTAACTCACTGTAGAATTTGGATTAAATCTTAACCTTTCATAACAACAATTCGAGAAAATGTCAAATATAAAGGACCACACGCATAATTTAATATAACTTGAAAAGCTAATGATGGAAACTGAATATAACATAAAGAATTGCATCCGTAATTTTGAATGGATAATTATAGTTACCTATGCACTTTGTTATCTGCAGTCTGGATGGATATTATGGTCCTATTGCAGAACTAGGATTTATATGATTCATTTTGGGTTAGATTTGTTGCTTTCCTTTTCTCAAGCAAATGAAACTTACGTAAGCTGTTCATTTTGCATGGTGGAGTCCAATCATTAAAGCTAATAAAACTTGAGTTTCTTGGTCTGAATGGTATTTGATGTTTTTTTCCCAATCATTTTACATTTGATTCTCTTTGTAACGGGAGTCATTGCAACTGTCAAAGCCGGTCTTAAATTTTATTAGCAAAAGTAACCTTTGAAACTATGCTTTTTGAATTGATATAAATGGTGGAAACAGAAAATCAATATTTTCCTCATAGAATTGCTCAAAGTAAACCACTTTTCATCCATCAGACATATTGTTCGATCTTTTCCTAGCTGAAATTTAAATGTTGGACCAATATTCCTTGTTGATTACCAAAGTAAGTTTGTGATTAGAGTTGGCTTCACAAAAACTTGATTTTGTTTTTTCAGACTCTTTGTGATCGAAAGTCTTTTTAGACAACAATTAAAATGCTTTAATTAAAGGCATATAGAAAACAAAATAATTAAATTATTTATTTATATAGCCGTTAAATTACTCAATTTGTTTTTAATTATAAGCACTATTTAAAAAAAAAAATTGTCCATAAATATAATTACTTTTACAAATTAGTATTATTATTAGATACATTTACTAAAGGTGTCACATAAATCAATCTGTTCAAAACAACAAATTGTATGCAAGAAAAACCAACTTATAAATTAAGATAACTTGGTAACAAATTCCGAATGAGCCTTCACGAGTCAAGAATGAGATTACCAATTAAGTAGCCCTATTAGTTTGTAAAAATGTTTTGCATTTTCATTTTTTAAATTGTTTTATTTTATCTTAATGTTAGAACTAAAAATTACAACTACTATTAACAATTACATTATTTTTAGCTTGTAAATTATTAGACAACTAGAACATGAACTCGTGCGACACATGTAAATTGTGAGTCTAAAGTAAAATTTGATATTGCGACATTTTTTTTTACTTTAACATTATGATTTCTTTAAAATTCTAGTTATTTCTGTCCAAAAAAATTCAATAGTTATTGAAGTGAAAAAAGTCTAAGAAATTAAAAACACTAAATGCAATTTTTAGAAAAGTTGCCCAATTTCCATGCATCTTCCGCACACAAAAAGTTAATGTAGTATGAATATCACAAAAGATAATCTTTATATATAATTGTATCATTGGTACAGCCAATTGATGATTTTTTTTTTGATGTTCTTGATGAAAAATATTATAAGGAAGCAAATTGTTTGCAAGAACTCAAAGAAAGAATATAGAAATAAGAAATATGGTAATACTGATTATATTTATGAAAGTAGAAGAATGAAATATGGAGAAATTAAGAATATAACTAATATCAAATTAAATGACACTTAGTGGAATAATGTGAAAACGTAACTAACCATATTACTTGGAAATTAGAAAATTCGAAATGGCAAAAAAATTAATTTATTTCGAAAATAAATAATCAAATTGCATTTTTTTTTATTTTATAATAAAAATCAGTGAATACTGTTAGTTTTATATTAGTTAGTTTTATTGCTTTATTTTTGGGGTTGTTATAACTATTTTGTTAGTAGTCTTATTACAAAACTACTATTATAAATAGACACATATTGTATTATTTTCTTAATCAATATAGATGCATATTCAGAAAATAATTTCTATTATGGTATTAGAAGTTTCTTTTTCTTTCTCTAAATTTCAAAATTCCTAAATTCCTAAATTCTTGGCATAGGAAGCACTTTCTTCTTTGCTGTAATCTTCAAAAGTCTCCCCAATATTGCAACAAGGTCACTCACAGGCACAGGTGAAGTATTCCCCAAATTGAAAACCCTAAATTGAGCAGAACCCTTTTTCTTTCCACCACTACCAATGCTCTTCTTTGCTGTATCCAATACACCCCTTAACAATATCATCAATGTAAGTGAAATCCCTAGACACTGTTCCACCGTCTGGTGATTCAAAAATCGTTATCGTTTTCCCCTTTAAAATATCCTTCGTGAAGAAAAAATACGCCATGTCAGGTCTACCCCAAGGTCCATAAACCGTGAAGAAATGTAACGCCGTGATTGAAAGACCGTAGATATGGTTATAACTGTGTGCGATTTCTAAGGAGTTGTTTCTTTGAGCGCCATCCAGGAAGTTGCGACAGCGACTTCATTGTTCTTGCCTTTCTTTTTCTCTCTTTTCCTTCATCCAACTCTTCAATGGCAGATTCTGATGACAATTCATCCTCACCCACCTCTGCAACAGTTTCTCCAGATGAATCGCGAAATCCAGCATCGCCGTATTATCTTCATCCTGGCGCAAATCCGGGCGCATTACTTATAAATCTAACTTTACAAGGGCCAAATTATTACAACAGGAGCCGTTTGATGAAACGTGCGTTGATCTCCAAGAACAAAGCGAAATTCATCAATGGCAAGTTATCGATGCCGGCAGAGAACGATGCCTTATTTGATGCTTGGGAGCGCTGCAATATGATGGTAATTTCTTGGATTACTCGTACTCTTTCTTCTTCTATTGCTCAAAGTACTATACACATTGAGAATTCAACAACTTTATGGGATCATCTAAAGAATCGATTTTCTAAAGGAGACCATTTTCGTTTTTCCGATCTTCTTCAAGATTTACATTCTATCAAACAGGGTGATAAATCAGTCTCTGATTTCTTTACTGAATGGAGTATTCTTTGGGAGGAGTTAGAGGTTTTACGGCCCATTACCGATTGTTCTTGCTCTAATTCTTCTGCGTGTAGTTTACACAAATTAGTCTTAGGTTATCGTTCCTCTGAAGCGCTTATGTGTTTTTTAAAGAGCCTCAATGACAATTTTAATATGGTAAAAACTCAGATTTTGATGATGGATCCTCTACCTGATATAACCACAGCATTTTCTTTAATTTTACAGCAAGAACGACAAATTATGGGTTCTTCTGTTGATGCCAAGGTTCTAATGAACTCTTCCATCAATGGTACATCTAATGCTAATCCTAGAAATGGTTCAGGTCGTGGTAAGGGTCGCGGATCTGTTCGAGGCAGAGGTGGAGGTCCTCAACGACAATGTACTTTTTGCAACAGGCTAGGACACATTGTTGATCATTGCTATTTTAAACATGGTTTTCCGCCTGGATATTCTCCTAGATACAAGAACATCAAATCTATTAATTCTTCAATTACTGATGCTGATTATGGGACTGCTCCTCAAGATCATAGTTCTCCTAAATCCAATCCATCTAATGGTAATGTCTCTCAATTCACTGCTGACCAAATTAATCAACTCAAACATTTACTTCAACAATCTGCTTCCTCTACTGGAGATCAATCTCAACCTACAAGTTCAATTTCTCAAATTGGTGGAGTTTCCTCTAATCAACTGAATTATGTTTTAGGTAATATCTCTCCAAACTATTGGATTCTTGATACTGGTGTTACTGATCATGTCACTTGTAATTCCAAAAATTTTATTACCTTTCATGAAATTAAACCAATTCATGTTACATTACCAAATGGAAATACTGCTATGGCCACACATTCAGGAACTGTGTATTTTACAAATGAATTTAAACTTTTCAATGTTTTATACATTCCTGATTTTACGTTGAACATTATTTCCGTTCAGCAATTAATTACTTCTTTGAATTGTAAATTAACTTTTGTTAACTCTCAATGTGACATTCAGGACCATACATCCAAGATGATTGGGCATGCTAAGCTTTTGAATGGTTTATATCATCTGCAACAACCTATTCATGATGACAAAAATTATGTGTTGTATTCTTTAAATTCCAGAACATCACATGCTACTATTGATCTATGGCATCTTAGATTAGGACACCCTTCTAATAATGTTCTTACTCATATTTGTAAACATTTTCCATATGTGAGTTTCCATTCTAATAACATTTGTGATTCTTGCTATCTTGCCAAACAATCTAGATTACCTTTTCATGCTAGTAATACTATTTCTGATAACGCTTTTGATTTAATTCATATGGATATTTGGGGACCCTTGTCCTATTCTTCTATTCATGGTCACAAATATTTTCTAACTATTGTTGATGATTGTACTAGACACACTTGGATTTATCTTATGAAAGCCAAATCTGAAACTCGAAAGTTAATGCATGATTTTGTTGTTTTAATTAAAAATCAGTTTGACAAAGTTGTCAAAGTTATTACGACTGATAATGGTGTTGAGTTCTTGTATCCTGAATTTTATGCAAAATTTAGAATTCTACATCAAACATCATGTGTTGAAACTCCACAACAAAACTCTATTGTGGAAAGAAAACATAGACATATTTTAAATGTCACTAGATGTTTGCTTTTTCATGCTAATCTTCCAAAAATATTTTGGTCTTTTGCTGTTAAACATGCCATTTATCTTATTAATAGATTACCATCAGCATCCATTGATAATCATAGCCCTTATGAGTTGTTATATAAACATCTCTCTGATCTTAATGAATTGAAAGTTTTTGGATCTCTTTGCTTTGTTTCTACTTTGCAACAACATAGGACTAAATTAGATCATAGATCTAGAAAATGTCTATTTCTTGGATATAAATTTGGCACTAAAGGATTTATTTGTTATGATTTACATACTAGGGAAATTTTAGTTTCTAGACATGTTATTTTTCATGAAAATGTTTTTCCATACTTATCTAGTAATGATTCTTCTAAAAGTGATTTGTCCTCTTGCGGTGATTTCGGTATGTTTAATTTCCTTCTTGAACCTATAGAACTAGATTATGTCAATAGTAAATTGAATCATTCTAATTTGAATGATGTTAATATCATGCCTACTTGTGATGAAAATAATTCTGTACATGAAGAGCCTTTTATACCACCTAGTATTCGCAAATCAACAAGGACAAGAAATCCTCCTGTTTACCTTCAGGACTTTCATTGCAATCTTTTAAACACTTCAGGTACGGCTACTAACTCTACAGCTGATTCTGTTTTATATCCTTTGTCTTCTGTTTTGTCTTATAAATCTTTTTCTTCTACTCATTTAAAATACGTTCATGCCATGACTAGTGCTGTTGAACCCCAAACTTATCATGAAGCTATTAAATCTAAGGATTGGGTCATTGCTATGCAACAAGAAATTACAGCTTTAGAATCTAATAACACTTGGGAATTAGTTGATTTGCCTAAAGATAAACATGTCATAAGATGTAGGTGGGTATATAAGATTAAGCATAGGGCTGATGGTACTATTGAAAGGCACAAGGCTAGACTTGTTGCCAAATGTTTCACTCAATTAGAAGGTGTTGATTTTCTAGACACATTTTCTCATGTGGCCAAATTAACTACTGTTAGATTACTTCTTGCTTTGGCTGCTACTAATAATTGGTTTTTAAAACAATTAGATGTTAGTAACGCTTTTCTTCATGGTGATCTTCATGAGGAAGTTTATATGAAACTTCCTCCTAGTTATGAGTCATCATAGTAATAAGGTTTGTCGTTTAAAAAAATCTTTGTATGGTTTAAAACAAGCGAGTCGACAATGGTTTTCCAAACTATCTTTTGCTTTAATATCATTTGGTTTTCAACATTCACAACATGATCATTCCTTATTCATTCTCAAGAAATTAAATTCCTTTATTGTTTTGTTGGTTTACGTAGATGATATTATTATTGCAGGTAATTCTGAATTGGAGATCGATATGATTAAAACTTTTTTAAATTCTTCTTTTCAGATTAGAGACCTTGGGGACTTAAAGTTTTTTCTTGGATTGGAGATCTCTCGTTCAAGGGAGGGTATTCACATATGTCAACGTAAATATGCTCTCGATATCTTGTCATACGCTGGATTATTAGGCGCTAAACCTTGCAATACACCTATGATCAAGGACTGCAAATTTCTATACAACTCAAAGGCACAATCTCATGACCCGACCTCATTTAGAAGAATTATTGGACGTCTTATCTACTTGACCAACACACGGCCTGATATCACTTTCGCTGTACAACAACTTAGCCAATTTATGCAATCACCAACTGAAGACCATTACATGGCAGCCATGAGGATCCTCAAATACATAAAAACTGCATTTGCCCAAGGATTGTTTTACTCATCAGCGTCCAGACCTCAACTGCGAGCGTTTAGCGATTCTGATTAGGCAACCTGTCCAGAAACGAGAAGGTCTGTAACTGGATTTTGTATATTTCTTGGATCATCATTGATTTCGTGGAGGTCTAAGAAACAAAGCACTGTATCTCTATCTCGTTCATCTTCAGAAGCAGAGTATAGAGCATTAGCGTCAACAACTTGTGAAATTCAATGGATAACATTTCTTTTGCAAGAATTAAACATGGATTTTGCTGCCCCTACAACTCTTTATTGCGATAATCAATCAGGAACATTGCATCAAACCCAACATTCCATGAGAGAACAAAACATATCGAAATTGAATGTCACATTGTTCGAGACAAACTGCAAACTGGATTGTTCAAACTCTTGCCCATCTCTTCATCAAATATGCTCGCAGATTTCTTTACTAAGTCACTTGAACCTGCAGCATTCCATTCAATTTTTAATAAGTTGGAAATTCTTAACATACATTCTCCATCTTGAAGGGGGATGTTAGTTTTATATTAGTTAGTTTTATTGCTTTATTTTTTGGGTTGTTATAACTATTTTGTTAATAGTCTTATTACAAAGCTACTATTATAAATAGACACATATTATATTATTTTCTTAATCAATATAGATGTATATTCAAAAAATAATTTCTATTATTTTATAATAAAAATGAGGGAATACGGTGGCCGTGTTTTTGGAGATAAAACATTACTTAAGATTTACTGTATATCAACTTTTTTATATATAAAGATAATCATTAGTGAAAATTGCAAAAAAAAAAAAAAAAAACTTTTCATTTAGTAAGAAATCAATAAAAAAATATCACTAATTATGTAACGTAAAGAAAATAGTCGATTAATGTGATATTTAAATTTAGTAATTGAATCATTTATCAACA
>JBBPBO010000001.1:6782147-6860907 GCA_037974295.1 Cicer cuneatum | reverse complement strand
TAAAAAAAAAAAAAAAAAAAACTTTTCATTTAGTAAGAAATCAATAAAAAAATATCACTAATTATGTAACGTAAAGAAAATAGTCGATTAATGTGATATTTAAATTTAGTAATTGAATCATTTATCAACATAGTAAGTGATAATTATTCCAATCAGCGACCTTAGTGGTTGAGATAAATTAAAAGCTAAAAAATAGAAAAGAATTGTTGTCTATGACTGTTACGTTATAAAGTCCATCTAAGTTTAACAAAAAATAGAAAAAATTGGATCACCATATCCTATGCATAACAATCGCTATACATTCCTAAAAACAAGTTCATTACCCAAAATTAGAAAAATTGAGTTACTATAAAAGACACACAACACCTACGAGAAGAAAGTAGGAACACACTCTCCCTCAAACCAAGGAACCCTTAAAAAAAACAAAACAAAACAAAAGAAAATGAATTCTTCAACAATTTGTTTCTTGTTCCTTGGTTTGATCCTTATTTCTCAATCCGCAAATGCCAAAGGTCATGGAGGAGGATTAGTTGTTGCAATTTGCAAAGGTGCGACGGACAAGGCTGCGTGCGAAAACATTCTGGGATCGAACGCTGGAATCGCGCACGCAAAGTCCTTTTCTCAACTTTCGAAGAATATCCTAGAATATGCCTATAACAAAGCCGTTGAAGGACAAAATTTCCTTAAAGGATTGGCACAAGCAAACAATTGTCCAGCACTTACACAATGTGCAAACTTTGACTATGATGGTACGGTTATGTCTTTTAGGAGTGCCCTTGGTGAGTTGACAGAGGATCTTCAAACTGCTAACTATGATTCCAAAGTTGCTGGTGATGGACCTTCCCAATGTGATAGAGGATTGGAAGCAGCACACATTGTTAACCCTGATGTTACTGCTCTTAACCGTCAAATCCTTTTGCTTAGTGAATTTGCATTCCTAGCCACAAGTCACATTTCTTCTGATTAAATTGCATTCTTTGTATGCATATATATATTATGCTGCTTATTTTGGGCATGGCTAAATTCTGGTGTACTCTGCAGTCTCCTTAATTTGGTGCGATGCCGCATATATATGAAGGGAGAGTCATTAATAAAATATAATAGCAATTTATTGCTATTTTATGTGTTCCACATATTAAATATTTACTTCTTTTTTTATAACCAGAACAATAAGTCGTTTAATTGTGATTTTCAGCACGAATATAAACCGTGTTAAATTATGAATAGTAATTTAATGTCGTTTCAATTGCAAATTTAAAAGTAATTTTTGATATTAAATGGTTAAATATGCACATTTGACAAGATAAGTGTTATGAGTAATATTTAATAGAATAATGAATTTTTGAAATATTTATAATTTCAAACACCTAGCGATGAATCGAGTGTTATACTCTTAAAGCGTCGTGCAAGTTAAGTTAAAATTAATTTCTTCATAAAACATGGAAAGATAAAATTGTAGATCCGAGTCATTTCAAATAGCAAAATCTTGGATCTTTAGAATACTGCACAATTTGTGGGCTACCTCTGTGTCATCGTGGAGGCGGTGGAGCTTTTCATTTTTAGTGGGAAGGAATATTTAAGAAATAAAATAACTTTTGTTTTAATTTAGTGGAAAAATGCTTTTCATAACTATGAACACACACGTGCCCCTGAATCATATTCAAACTTCCCTGCCTATAAAATATCGAAATTAAAAGGAAAATATAGTCATTAAAAAAACAGAGGATGTTGCACATAATAATTATGTTGAACCAGGGTTAAGTAATATGTTCGTATATATTAATGTAGCAAAATTAAATAACTTAATGTATCACTTGGTCAAGTGGTTGCAATGTTTGAGTTTAATTTAAACCAATACATTTGTCAAGTTACCAAAAGTTACAATATTTTGCAAAAGTTGTTTTCTTTCATCAATTGGTATGAGTTCAAGAGTTCTTTTTTTCCACCAATTGGTATGAGTTTCTCTATAAATAGAGATACTTTAGAGGCAGAAAATATAGGACAAAATTCATGTTAAATGAGTCAAAGTTCAGTCAAAAATATTTCTGAGTCATTTCTTCTTTTCTCTAGTGCACGAGAATAAATGAAGGAACTTTATTCTGCAAACTATCATTGATCGATAGATAGACTTGATCTGAATGTGCAATTCACTTCAAGGATTCTAAAGTATTTTGAAGGGGATTCACCGGTTAACACGTTTGCATCCAATATACATAGATTGATAATATACATAGATTGATGGGACGGATCGAACTTAAAGCTTAGTGTGTTACACACACTCTGGAATTTATTAGTGCAAGTTTCATCGTCGTCAATTTCATCATCTTCTTGTTCAAGATTTGCAACATACACTCAACAAATGATCAAACAATCTTTAGGTTCGATTTTCGATCATCAAATTTATTTATGACTGCAACTTTTAATGTAGATGGACTTTTTTGACTTGGTGAAAGACACACATTTAATTTATATGAATATATATGATGTTTGAAGTTCTAAATTCATATTTGGTTCTCCAAAGTAATTATATTTGTTTATGTTAAATTTAACGTGTGGTTAGATTGATGTGGATGATTTAGAATGTATTCAAGTATGTGAATTTAATATGGTTTATCCATGAATTTAATACGCTACGAGCAAATAGAGCAAAACAATTCACTATGAGTATGAAGTTTATAAGATTAAGCTTCAGCTAGAAGAGAAAAATTCACTAACTACATAGAGAGAGGATGGGCTGCTGCAGACCCAAAACAGAATCCGGCCAGCACTACCAGACCGATCAAAAAGCCACTACTGCACAGATTCAGTTCAAGCAAGTGCAGCTAAAGCTCAGGAAACAGCCAACAAGAACTCCATACTCATAGTGAATTTTTTTGCTCTATTTGATCGTGGCGTATGTCTCCTCCATATTCATATAAACTCCATACTCATACTGCATACTAGTCTTGCTATTACTACTTACTAATAACAGTTGATGTGTTGAGCCCACAAGACTTGAATTTGATCCATTTTTAATTTAATAATTAAATCCAATCTCAAGTTTTACTAATATGTAATGAGTCAACTATCTTTGCTCATTAACTCATCACCCATTGGTATTCATTTTAGAATTATTCTTCAATGAACTAAATGTTGTTATGCATAACTGTGCATATTAATTACTAATATTAATTATTTTTGTCCTATGCATTTAACTTAGAAAAATTATGGGTGTACACCCTTTTTACAACTTCAGAGAGAAAAAGATAGATAGAGTGATTAGTGATATGATATATATGATATGTAAATGATGTGATAAGAAGAAAGAGATAAAAATAAAATAAGATATTGAATGAGTGTAGAAAAATTTAGAGTATACATGTATAACAACTCTTTAACTTACTACTCCTGATGTCCCAAATAAAATTGTGCATAACATATAGTTAATTTAACCATATTAATAAACTGAATTAAAAAGTTTATAGAAGTTTGACCATTGGTAGCTAGGATCTAGTGGAGCACACATTGGTAGCTAGGATCTAGATGGAGGTTGAACAAGTACAATAGCTTATTTCTTATTTCTTATTTCTTATTTCATATACATAGGCACATATCTCATGATTTTCTCTCACTTCCATCCCATATTATTATTGTAGAAGGCAACAATATAGTTTCTATCATTTAGTATAACAAGCGGACAAATTTGGACTTTAAGATTATCGTATCCTGTGATCCAAGTGTCTTTTTAAAATCTGGTGGTGTTCCCATCCTTAATTATCTATGATATATTTGGACTAACATTCGGCTAAGCCTTTACAACAACCTTACAAATAGGAGAAGATGTTGAACTAGCAATCATGAAGGGTTTGTACAACTTAGCCTTTAACGATACAGCAGTAGAACCGATATTAAAAAGTTTGACTGTACATGACATACAACTTATTCGTAGTACTTACTGGTTGTCCACCGAGATGAGATTGGTTATTGCAACCAAATATCAAGTTGGAGTTATTTTTATTACATCCCATTTTCGAACCAATTTGACATGTCTTCCGCTCAGAGGTGCAGCGCTGCCAAATCCCTCATTCTTTGTACTTGCACTTGTTGATAATCACTTTATATCAGTAGTTTTGGAGGCTAGTCATCCGATGCCTAACCTCGATCAGCTGTGGACTACAAACAGAAATGAAGATGCAAGGTCTTGGGAAATTGTTTACAATGATCACATAAAGTTGCATCTGTCTAAGTCCTCAATAGATGGGGTTCATTAAACAACTCATGTTAATGCATCTTGACACAGTAACTTGAAGCACAAATTGTCTTAACCAGCTCAAACCAACAAACATCACCTGCCTTCATGTCGCAATTGTCACAAACTGTCACTCTGTCACAAATGAACTTAATTAGTTGTGGTAAAAAATATACATTTGTGTATCAAAAACTGCAAATTTGACAGTAAGAGATCAAAAGAGCTTGATTCTTTTCTTGGACTGAATAACAATATCAAGCCAAACAAGTCAAGGTTTGTTCCAAACTTGCAATGGCTCGAAGATCACCTGCCGACCCTGATTGACCAAGTCAAAAACTTCTATTCCTTTATATTTTGTAACATGTTGGGCAATGTCACTCAAATCGTTCATTATATTAATTAATTTTATCTCAATATTTAATATTTAAGAGATCATAGACAATAGAAGAATCTTGAGGTTGAATTGGTGGTGCAGACTGAGATTGATTATGAATGAATATTTCTACAGATTGAGGTGGATTATGAACAAACATGTCTATGAGATCACCACAATCCTGAAGCTTGTGGTGCAATAGGTGGAGCTGCACCAGGATCATGAGCAGACTGAGGTGAAGTTGATCATGACAAACTGAGTCCGACCATGGCAGACTGAAGTGAAGTTGTCCCTGGTTGGACTCAGTTTGCCCATGATCCTAGTGCAGCTCCACCTAATGCGCCACATGTTTCAGCGATTGTGGATGATCTCAGTTTGTTCTTACTCCACTTCAATCTCTATCAGAGACTCAACCTCAAGCTTTTTCCATTGTCAATGATTTTGTAGAAATGTTCATTCATAATCAATCTCAGTTTGCACCACCGATTCAACCTCAGTATTCTTTTATTGTCTATGATTTCTTAAATATTATGAAGTTAATTAATACAATGAACGGTCTGAGTAACATTGCCCAACATGTTACAAAATATAAAGGAAAAGAAGTTTTTGACTTGGTCAATCGGGCGGCAGTTGATCTTCTGAGGTATTGCAAGTTTGGAACAAACCTTGTTGGCTTGATATTGTTCTTTAGTGCAAGAGAAGAATCAAACTCTTCTCAACTTTGCAGTTTTTGATACACAAATGTATATTTTTTTTACCACAACTAATTAAGTTCATTTGTGATAGAGTGCGACATGAAGGCAGAAATAATTTTATGAGGATATTATGTAAAATAGCTATGATAAAGTAGACTTTTTGTTTAGCATGTTTGAAAGCAGGCATGATTCTGTTTCCCCAAAGACTAGCATTGATATTCATAATGTGTTGTACTCTGTACTTTGTAGAACGACCTCTTACATAGCCATCACAATGATTTTAAAAAAATTAGAACAGATATTACCTAGGCTTGAAAATTAAATGGTAACTGCTTTGTTGCCCAACTAAATGGAACACCTTTCCTACTTTCTTATTCGACTGATAATGCTTGGTTGCCCGTTAAGCTATAAATTGGCATTCATAGTATTTATTACAAACATGTTAATTTCACTTTCGATTATGTTCATGTTTCATACTAGTTAATAATATGATGTGGTTTAGTATTGAACAGAAAGGAGACTGTTAATATATCATTGCTAGTGAATGTTATAAATAATGCTCTTCGTCTTATCATTTTCTTGTCGTTACTTTCTTACAGAAGCTGCCAAAATTGGTCTTACGCAAGGACGATAAGAAATGCAGTGATTGTGGTCCGTTGAGCAACCTAATGTAAATATGTTTCTCTTTCGGGCAAAAATGTGCCACTTTGTTTGAGAAGAATGCAAGAAAAGGAGTTTTTACTTTAAATCTTAAGTCTACTGAGCCAAGGAATTTCTTGAGGTTGTCCAACAAGACAAGGGTCACCCCTAGTTAAAAAAAATTAGAAGTACAATATTAGACGATCGGTTTTACACCGACTTCTAATGTAGTGATGACACTTGACCAATTTCCTTTACTCATAATAAGTTATACATGTTAAAAAATATAATAATTAATAAAAATAGAGAAGTTATTTTATTAAATTATCTATTTTTGTTATTGGTGGATTTTTAACTAATATAAAATTGTTCTGAAAGTTATGTATGTAATAATTATTGATGAATAGTATAAAAAAATAATTAAAGTTATATTGTCAATTGTGATTGATTTTATTTTAAAATAATATTTTTTATTAAAATAACACTTATTGTGAGCTGAAGTGAATAATGGGTCCGTTTATTTAGTATTTCAAAAAAGTAATTTTTATTTTATATTTTTAAAAATGATTTTTATGAAAATTTTCATAAAAATAGAAGTTTTTTAGATTTATTTGTTATTAATTAAAAAAAGTAATTTTGACATTCAATAACTTATATATTCGTTATTAAATATTTTTACATGATGAAAATCACTTCTTTTTTTTAAATTGAATATTTTAAAAATGATTTTTATGAAAAGCTTCTCAAAATAATTTTTTATTTTAATCATTTTTTGAAATTTTATTATCCAAAAAAAGTTGTAGAAATAGATTAAATACTTAAAGTTATATTTTAATATAATATCATAAAGACAAAATCATTTCTATCATTCTCCAAATCAAATACATAACCTAAACCTTAAAATATGAATTCTTTATTTGATTGACTTGATGTTATTGTTGGAGATGAAAATATGAGTTTATCTTAAAATTTGAGTTAAGTATTTGATGAAAATTTGAATTGTGTTGTTGATGATAATTAATTTTCTTAGTTTTGTTTAAAAATGATGAATTTTTTGGATTTATGTAAAAGAAGATAATATTGTTGACATTTTAAGATATAAATGATCAAATCGTTATTTAAAATTGAATTAACGATCAAATCAAGAAGAAAAAAAAGCAACAAATATTTAAATTATTATCCAAAATTAAGTTAATAAACTGTCAGAGGGAAGGGCTGAGGCCCATGGCCGCCTCACCATGAATTGGTCTCTAACCGTACTTGTGGGTACTCATTTTTCTTTTATTATTTTATTGCAAATAAAATTAGCGATTTTTTTTATATAAATAAAAATCTTATTTGTGTCTTTGAATTTATTTAATATTGTAATCGGTTATAATTTTTTACTTTTTAAAGTTTTCGTATGATTTTGTACTGTGAATTAAATAATTTAACTATCTTAATTAAATTATATAAAAAAAGTTATGTTTTTCACATACATATTTGTACTTTGATTTTTTTCGAAATGTCGTATGAACCCATACTCGGACTACTCTACATGTACTAATGCATCATAGATTTTAAATTGAATTCTGTTAGATAAATTATATAAAAAAATTCACGTTTTTATTGACATATTCGTTTAATTTATTGTTCTATTTTATCATTCAAGTCACTCTATACAGATATTAAAAGATTTAAATATAATTTTGGTCATTTTTTTTTATTTAATAATTGTTTATAAGTGTTTACTGTATTTTTAATCTACCCTTATTAAAATTATTCACTTTATTTTACAACTCATCTCATTTTTATCTCAATAATTTACGACAATAATTATATATTTGTTTGAAAGAATTATGGTGAAAATTATTAAAATACATCACTTATAAAAGATAAATGATTAAAATGAATAAAAAAAATAAATAACCAAAAATGAATATTAAATAAAAGATAAATATTAAAATTACATTTAACCCTTATTAATTTTTAAGATAATAATTTTCAGCCTTATTAATATTTAAGATAATTTTCTTTCGTAAGATGATTTTTTTACAGTGAGATAAAAGTAAATATTTGATTAAATAGTTAAGTAAAATTATAATAAGTATGATAGAAATTAAATATATAATTTTTCTATTTACAAAAAATGTCGAGTTTATATATTGGGTTTTGATTTAAAGTTGTCAAAAAATATTAAATATAGTTTAATCTAATACAATAAATAATGTTGGGACTTAATTTAAATTTTATTAAATATCATATTAAATATATTTAATAACGTTGATATTCATTTACATGATTAAATTGTACAAATATAATATTTTCAAATGCGCACTCTGCAATTTAAAATTTATGGGTATGTTTCACAAAAAGAAATGAAAAAAAAAAATGAAACGTCTTTTTTCGTTTATATAAAAATGCATTCTAAGATTAATTTAATTGTGTAAGGTAATACAATGCACAAAGTAAAGAGAGCAAGGAATAAATATCCTTTGACGGGAGTGCCTCCTAATAATTAAAAAAAAGCCTTTTAGATAATTCTTTATTATTGCATATACCCTTTCTTACATTTATAGTACCCTAGCTATTATAATCTTTTAGATAAAATTCAATGTATTAATTTTATAATTTAAAATTAATTGTATCTCTTTCTTTGGTAAATTTAGTATTTTATATGTACACTCAAAGATAAATAATTTTCGAAAGAGCACTATTGCTGACTTGGCAAATCTTTCATTATGTTCCAATTGTTGATGTCATTGAACCTAAGCATTCAAATCGACACATATTCATTTCTATTATACCAACAAAAAAATCAACACATATTCTCACGTAACATCTAATTGAGAATTTGAGATGCACATCATATTCTGTACTTATCCTTTTTTTGTGCTGACAATACTTATCCTTTTAGCTTATTACATCAAACCTTTATTTTATTATTACACTTGGTAAATGACACTTGCAATTAGTGCATCCAAACTTTGCCCCGTTGATTACCCAAAATAGAAGGTAAACGAGCAAACACCACGCCCCGAAAACTCAACTCCACTCAGCTTTAGATGAGATTTTTCTACCCAAAAAATACTTTGGATAAGATTTTAAATTTTTTTCCGTAGATTTTGATCATTACCATCTAAATTTTCGACAATTTTTTTTATTTTTTTAATAATTTTTTATTTGATTTAAAAGTTTATATCATATATAATTATAATTTAAAATTTTACTCAAATCTAAAATTATTTGATATGTTATTGAGATATATCAAAATTAATGTCTCATATATTTTTATTAAATATCATTAATCTTTATAAGTCTCAATAACATATTATATACTTTAATATTTATGTGATTTTATATCTGCACAATCTTTATGATATAAAATTTCAATACAACAATAAAAAATTGAAATAAATAAATAAATTTAAAAAAAGATAGAGATGAACGAAGCAGATTTGGATTGAAAAGATTCAAACTCTTTTTTATAGTAAAAGTTGTGAAGTTTAAAATTTGGATCTTCTTAATTCAAACTCCTCTCAATCTCCTTTAGTCTTATTTTCAAATTTTACCTTTTTTCAATTTTTTTTCATTAGATAAAAAATTTATATCATATAAATCATATATATAAACTTTTACACAAATATAAATTTTTTTAATATGTTATTAAAAATTTATAAAAATTAATGAATTCAATATAATGCATACGTTACTTTTGTTGTATCTCGGTAATAAGTCAAATAATTTTATATATATAAAACCGTTAACTTTTACAAATCTTAATAACAAATAAATAATTTTATATTTATATAAAATTTTAACGATCGACGGACACGTGCACTGATGGACATATGGGAAGGCACCCCATGGCCCTAGCCCCAGCCGCTACCTCTTCATCAAAATGCCATATAAGGTATAAAGGAACGCAGCTTTTATAATAATAAAAATAAATAGCATACTTAATAAATCAATAAATTAATGTTTCATAAACTAATAATTCATATAACGATTTGTTTGTTATCTTACTCATATCAAAAATAAAATTAACAATTACGGTTTGTCACCTAGAGTCACTAAAAGAACTCTAGAGAGAACTTTATTAACAATGAAAATTGTTAATACCAGACTCACAAATAAATTTTACGATAGTTTTTTTGCAAATAATTTATACATTAAAAAATATATTGTTAATTTATTTACGATTACAAAGTCATTTATTCATGAATTTTACTTTTTAAAACGTTGTTAAGTTCAATTTTTCTAAATTTACTCGTGTTTTGAGAAGATTCAAGAACAAAATTATATTTTAAGTTGATAGTAGTGTGATTCAATGAAATAACAGAATAATAAAATATAAGGGTAAAAAAATCACACAAAAGAAATATACTAGTTCGTTCAACGTGGGCTAATTTAGTCTTCACAACTTGTGAGATTTTCACTAGTAAGCTGAGCAACTTCTAAACTTAATCTTCTTCCTTTAATCACACTTGACCATACACTTGTATTTTCTTAGCCTCAACAAACTTATACAAATCACTCAAGTTCTCTCAACTAGACAAACTTGATGATACTTACGACAAGTCACTCAAGTTTTCTCTCAACTAGACAAACTTGATGATGCTTACAATAAGATAATGATCATAATTTGTTTTCGATTTAATCACAAAACTATTATTGAAATTGATTGAACTAATAACACACTCAAAAGTTTGATCCTAAATATATGACAAAGATTAATAGTGTGTTTCTTGATAATTAAAGAGAACTTTGATAGTTTTGCACTTAAGAAATGAAATATGTTTGATTGTAGTCTATTGAAGATTGCAGCTTGAAGCACCTTCTATTTATAGACTTTAAAAAACTCTTTGTGATGTAAAGGACACATATAACTGTTGGACAAATGTCTCGAGGTGTGAGAGTATGTTGTTTAAACGTCCTTTGCGATATGGATAAATGTCCTCTTCATTTTGAGCAATCATCCTCTTCTTTGAGGATATTCATGATCATCATCTAAGGCGTCCTCATAAGTATGAAGACATCCTCTTCTGCTATGAACATTTTTTAGAAGCTTGATCATACTCTTGATAGCTTGAGACAACTTGTCATGAGTTGTAACGGGGGATGTATGAGCTTGCAATGAGTTATCTTTTATACTTGGAGTGTAGAACATTCTCTTTTCAACATCTTCATGTTTGAATGTTCTCAACTCTTAAAAACATGTATGAGTATGATTGGAAAACACAATCAAATCTTCATAAAGAGCATATTGTCTTTGCACACGTAAACAATGTCAGTTTGTCCTTTTCACAATATTCTTTTGTACTATGACCCACATTCTTTTTGTTTGAATAATAAAAACAATAGTCCTTTTGTCATTTATGTCTTGATTGTCATCAATAAATATCATCAGTTCTTCAATTAATGAAACTTATTATGAACACTTCTAATTTTAAGGATAATGAACATGTTCACATATGAGTATGTTTTAAAAATTTGTTTAATATTCACAAAAACCTGACTTATGATTAATACACTCAATAGTACATGTTAGATAACTTAATAAAATCAAAATTAATTAGATGTTTGTCTAATTAAAATTTGTTATTATTAAAACAATTTTATTGAGAGATTTTGCCTAAATATATCTCATATCAATGTCATCATAACATCAACTGGTTTTTATTTGAAATTTAAATATTTCATGAACTAATTTTGTCAATAATTTGTGATGACAAAATTTCATTGAAAAATTTGTTTAAAAAAATAACATTGATGTGAAATCAATGTTGATAAGCCATATATTTAATTACACTTTCACATCAAAATATCTAATGAGAAAAATTTACCGAAAGATTATTTTAATTAATATTTTACAATTTCATAAATGTATTTGTCAATTTACAAAATTTAAAAATTAAAAATTTCAATTATCAATACGCATATTCACTATTTACATTTCATTTGATTAAGTAAAATCTATAGTGAATTTCTGTGATATATATGTAAATTTGATATATTAATATAAAAATGTGTTTTTATTATATATGTAGGTTGGTCGTAAAATATTCGCTAGTTTCGTCAATACTTACACATTTATCCAATTCAAATAGCTAAACTTACTAATTTCCTAAATCAAACTATTTCACACAAAAACTCTGAAGTTAGTGTCATTTTGTAGAACATTTGTTCCAACTAAAAAGTGTATATATAAAATAAAAGTTACTATATGTATTTAATAAATATAAATATATATTACCTATATATTCGAAAATATGAACCGGTGAATAGATAACGTTTAATTAAGTTGTGGTTGTATGGTGTCCAACGGACAACTTTCTAAAAGATATTGGAGTAAAGTAAGTTTGAAACCTAAATGCTGTTTTGTCTTTAGCACTGTCCTAAGCTTCAAACTTAGATGCTGCTTAGTTCACACCTAACTTTTTATCCAACCCTATCTAGTCGGGAGTGTGAATAGGTTAAACTAAGTTTGGAGGTTTTAAAGTTGATTGATCTGAACATTCTGATTCAAAATTATGGTCAATGGATAATCCTAATAAATACTCCAATGACACAAAAGTAAACATTTTATAATAAAAATAAATAAATTTTGACCTTTTAAAAATTAATTACATAATTTTTAATGTATTTTTTATACAAAATTTATATATTTAATATCTAATATTGGAACATTCGTTAGAATTTTCCTTTAATTAATATATGAATCTCACAATAGTAGTATTTACTTAACAACAAAGCCAGCCCAAAGGCCAAAACATATAGAATCTCTGACCGGATTTTAAAATAAAACATTTTAAATCAAGAATAGCATTTTAATAAAATTATTAACTTTTTTTTTTATCAAAATCAACTTAAAAAAATTTAGAATATAAAATTATTTATTAAATTAATGTAATTGATTTTGTGTAGGTTTCTTTTTTGTTTGATAATAAATTAATCGATTTAATATTTGTTGAGATAATATTAATTTTAGATAATTCTTTTATCAATTTCATGTAGTGTTTCTTTTTTGTTTGATAATAAATCAATCGATTTAATATTTGTTGAGATAGATAATATTAATTTTAGATAAATTTTTATTATTTTTAATTTTAAAAATAACAGAATATAAGGTTTTTATTAAATAATTTTTGACTAAAAAAATAATATTCATACCACGAAACAAATTCAAAATTGTTAAAGTAAAAAAAGATAAATTAGTAAACAAAAAACACAACATCAAATTTAATAATATAAAACGACAACATAACACAAAAAGATATCATAATTACAAATATGACAAAATTCAAGTGTTTGAAATGCACACATTTCAAAATCTATAATGTTAACGACGCATAGATTATTTATTGAAATTTATAGTAAATTAAAGTTACTTTATCAATTTGAACTAAATAAATGTCACAACGAAACGAGAAAACCAAAAAATGCCGTACACGGCGACACACTCACAAAACAAAATTAAAAAAAAATTACAAAAGAAAAATTAAAATTATATAAAAATTTAGGTAAAATAACTTGAATGAGTGATTTTCAAAATAATATGTTGGTCTTAAACCAACCTCCTCTGTATTAGATGATGAAGAAGAGATAAACCTAAATACATTTGAATCCGCGGCAAATAGAATTTGTGCTTATTTGTTAATAAAAAATATTATTTTTTAATTCTAAAGTAGATTGTTTTTGTGATCCGACTTAACGAGACGTGATAGTAGGCTATATATTCGTGTTAAGATTTTTTTTGTTTTGTTAAATATCCTCTTTTTATGAAATAAGAACCTTAAATTTCTTCATAAACTTATTTTTAAATCAATTTACTTTAAATTCAAGTTAACTATAAGATCACTTTTAAAAAACCAGTCATTTAAATCAAGTCTATAAATGCTCGCTCAAACACACTTGGACATTTTTAAGATATTCTTGGCCCTTATTTTTAAATATTTTACTAAAGCTCTAAAAAACTATTTAGAAGCCTACTTTGTACTAAATTAAACTCTACGCAGACCATACAATTTATATTTAAATGGTTCATTGACTCGAGTTTTTATATAAGTTTAACATGTTTCATTTTTTAAATAAGTTATTAAATATAGATGACCTTAAGACACTATAACAATAAATTAATATATCAAAATAACAATAATAATTGGATAAAGCTCAATAAACTATAAGAGTAAACCGTTATGGTTACTCTATTCAACAATTGTCAAGATTAAATTTACTAATAAAATTATTAAAAAAATATCATTTTCTGAAAATTTAAAAGTTTTAGATACTTAATTAAATAAATCTACTTTTATTTTACATATAAGTATGACATAGTAAAATACATGTGAATGATTTTAATTCATTTTAGATAATTTAACATAATTTTTTAAAGGCAATTCAGACTTAACCATAATGTATACATTAAAAAAGTTTGAGTAAAAAAAATACTAGTACATTATAAAAATAAAAAATTGACCACTAAAACATATACATACAATGTCTATTTTATCTTCTTTTTTTATTTTGTTGTTGTTGACAAGATGTCTATTATATCTTAGATTTTTTATTGTCTTGTAATATACTCCGTATTTAAGGATTAGATTGATAAAATCTAATGTATATAAAAGAAAAGGTTGAAAGTCTAAACTAAAGACTTTTGAATAGTTTAGAACCTAATACATTTAATTAAGAGGACTTTCAAAAACTTCGATATCTAAGTCCAAAACTTTGATCGAATTTATTTATTCAGCTAATAATTCTAACTAGTCCCAAACCTAGACCAGGAAACAGGTTACCTAAACTTAGTTCTTCTACCCTTCAATTCTACTACATTGTATCATCAACCAACCTTCAATTATTTAATCCCAATAACATAAACAAATAACCAAAACTACATTCCGAATTCAATGAACTCCAAATCGTTCAAAATCAAGAATCCTATAGAAAAGAAATAACTTGTTTTTTTATTTATTCTTTGTAAACATATATATTAAAATAAATAAAAAATAGTATTTTAAAAAAAAATAAAGAAGTTATGTAGTTCCTGCAACATGCAATTTCATACCGTAAATGATCTAGACCGTTGATTCAAAATCGAACGATTCAGATTACACGATGAATATTATCCGAATAATTGAGCTGCAATATTGTGTCTAATCCAAAGTCTGTATATTTAATTATCAACTCGAAGGAGGAGGATAGCCACTGGTATCTGACCATGTTGAAGGTGGTAAACCCAACCCACCACTACCGTCTTCGCCGTGAGAGTGATCTTCCGGCGGCCGGAAAAACTCTATTGGCTGACCAGGAAACAGAGGAAGCGAAGCAGAGGATAATTGAGTAGCCGGTGAAAATGCAGTAGTTGGCAAGGAAGAAGAAGAAAAAGAAAGCAAGTGTGGCGATGGAGATAACATTGAAGAAGATGAATGAATAGCTGGCATTTGAGATTCATAAAACCATTGTTCAAGTCCTTGAAAATCAGAAGAACCTTTCAAAATCTGAGAATATTGATAATAATCTCTCAACAAATCAGAAGAACCTTGAAACGATGGTTGTTGCATTGGAAGTGGTGGTGCAGGTGAATAATGAGTTGCCGGAGAAACAGAAACGGTTGAAGAAGTATTCGCAGAAAAAGTAGGGCTAATTGTAGTAGTAACATTTTCAGGGAAGTTAAGTTTTGCTCTGCTACCTCTGAATTTCAAAGCAGCTTCATCGTAAGCTCTTGCTGCAGCTTCAGCAGTTTCGAATGTACCAAGCCATACTCTTGCTGCTTTGTGTGGATCTCTAATCTCTGCTGCCCATTTTCCCCATGGTCTCTGTCTCACTCCTCTGTATCTTCTTCTTCTCTCTCCACTTTCTTCTTCATTTGACTCTCTTCTTCTTGCTTCTGTCAATGTTTTTTTTTTTTTTTAAATCAAATCAAAATTCATAAATATTTTTATTATTGTACAAATGTTACAATTACATCTTTTCATTTCCTATACTGTTTTATAGCCTATTGTATATTATGTAAAGTTAAATAATTTGTAAGATGTGTATGCAATATAAGATGAGTTCAATTTTATTTTTTTTAAAGTCAACTACTACAATCTAAACAAAAACATCAAAGTTTATTTTTTATTTTTTGCTTTGAGTTCACATTTTGCAATAATAGATATGCAATGCGACCCTAATTTAATTAAAACTTTACATAATTTGTTGTTTAGGTAGTTGAGCTAATACCTTAATAAAGGAATTAAGAATTTAGTTGATAGTTTGATATAGATTATCGTTACACTTACAATATCATGTTTTGGTTATGTGAAATTTAAAGGACTATTATTGATAATAGTTTTTATAGATTGTAAGTATTATTTATATTTAAAAAGGTAATAAGTTGCATGAATATACTAAAAAAACATAAATTAGCTGAGAGAAAAACGTAAAAGTTCTATCTAATTTGTTCACTATATTTTGTGATAAGAGAATTAGAGAGGGATTTCATTTTTTTGGTCAATAATTTTCATGGTTAAATTTGAAGATGAAAATGCAATAGTGTATGTAAGAGGAAGGAAAATAAAAGCAATTGAACCTGATGAGGAGGGTCCTTGAGAAGAAGGTAATCTAAAATCAGCAACGTTTGTATGAATTGAGGTCAAATCTTGATGATGAGAAGAAGGAGCAACTTCACGAGTCTTATGAAAATCATCTTCACGCCCTCTTTTATGCCCAACTACCCAAGAACTAGAACTAGAACTAGAACTAGTAGAACTAGAAGAATACAAAGGAGGAGAATAATTAGAAGAAGAAGTAGAGACAGGGACATAACCTGTCATCATAGGTAAAAAACCACTTCCTTGTTGGACTTGGACCCACTCATTTTGGGCCTGGCCCAATCCATCTTGAGTCGGTGCCGAAACCAGAGGAT
Source organism: Cicer cuneatum (assembly GCA_037974295.1). NCBI lineage: Eukaryota > Viridiplantae > Streptophyta > Magnoliopsida > Fabales > Fabaceae > Cicer > Cicer cuneatum. Next base: position 6,844,084 of record JBBPBO010000001.1, on the reverse strand, counting down.
AAGACATTGCCACCTTCCCATGTTGCCGTTGATTCAATCCATGTGATCCCGAAGCTTCTTCTTCCACGTCACCACCATCATACTCCTCCTTCAACCTCACCAACTTTCCTAAATCTCTTTGATGCGCCACCGTTATAAACTTTTTTTTTTTTTTATATCAATAAACACATGTAACCTTAACTCTGTATTTTTTATGTCTAACAAACTCTATCAACTCCGAATTTCCGATAAATTAATTGAGAAACACGATAATATAATTAAATAGACTCACTACAAATAATATTCTTTGTTACACCCCAAAAATATCTAAGTCAAAATATCTAAACAAATAAATATATATAAGATTTCAAAGTGTTTGATAATTTTGGCGTGTGAGTGTGTAAATTATTATTCACACACCTAGAAACGTTTGTAATGAAAATTAATGGTGGAGGCAAAGTTGGAACTAACTAGTACCACCCTCTCTGCAAATCCTTTTACTATTGTCGGTTTTTCTTTTCTAAAATAGTGGAGAAAGAAAGAGAGAAAGAGAAACAGTGATCGTTTTTGAATTGAATTCTACACCCATAAAGAGTCAAAAACAAGCATTTATATAAATAGATATAATATGTGCACACCCACGTACTAATATGTTGATTTTGACTGGGTTTAATTGTTTTAGAGTTAGCGCATAAACATCTAATCAACTCTTATATTTCAAGATATTTAATTTTTAAACACTCTCTTTTATTACACGTTATTAATTTATCATATTTATTATATTGTCTTTATTTATTTCACTTATAATATTAAATGAATGTTTAAATGTTCGCTAATTTTTTCATATTTAATGGATGTATGGTGAAAAATTAAATTACATAAAAAGGCCAAAAATAAGTCATAATATATAAGTGATGAGTTAATTCAAATTAAAAATATCCTTAAATTCATTTTTAATTTCATTCTTGTAAAATTGATTTTAAATGGACAGAATTGATTTAATCATTTTTAATTGTTTTATTTATTTTAGTATAATTAGTATATGTTTAATTGAGTAGTGCGCAACCGCCACCATGAATTTAGAATCTTTTCATTATTATTTTTGGAAGTTTCGAAGTGTAACTTCTAGTTTATTATGATTTTGCATGATGATTTTGATATTTTTCTAAATATATGTTTTAATTTTATCTTCAAAACTGATTTTAATTCGAAGTTAAAATTTGAAATTTTTATTAATATAATTAAATTTTAGTTTAAATTGTATTATTCAATCAGTATCACATAAATACATTTAAATTTAAATTATTTTATGTTGAATTTACATTTTATTAAAGTTAGTTCTATAAAATAATTTATTTAAAATTAATTTTTATTACCGAATAACTAAATATAAAAGATAAAGCTTAAGCCGTAAAAAGTTGTGGATTAGGTTGGGAATAATAATCTTGCTGAAGTGTTCATGTTGAGTTTGTCTTTGTCAAAGCAAATTGCATTAAAAAAAGGCGAAAGAATCGTTTGAAATTCATTTAATTTTACTGAAATTAAAATATTTAGTTAAGATTAGTTCTTATATCAAACGGAAAAGCTTGGAGGTCAATACACGGCTCTAAGAGTGGGAGGGCAAATTAATGTAGGTGATCAACAATACTGTTTTGTTAAATTAAACAAAACAAAATATAGTATAGTATTTGACCTAGTGTCTCTACTATAAGTGCTACCACTTGTGACTAGAATAGGAGAAAGGGGAGGGCAAGTGTTAAATCTAAACACTACACATGGTGTCATGGTGAGTTAGGCATGATCTGAACTTAGATTGTTCATTCATCTTCTAACATATATACGGTTTTTGAGAGGAACATATATGTAACACATCACCTTTTTTTTTTGACAAAATTAATGTGACACAGCATCAGCACTAGCTAGAAGAAAAATTAAAATACAGAGTAAGTTAATTAAAAGATGACAAAAGTTACCTCAAGTGTTTTTTGGTATACTTACCGCAATCAAGGTTTTATTATCCTTCAATCATATTCATTATATATAGATTATGCATTTATCATTGATGAAATCGATTGATATTTTCCTCTCAAAAAAATTATGCATCTAATAGTATAAAGTGATCAATAATTTAATTTCTATTTTTATTTTAACTGAAGTTTTTAATTTTTAATTGGTGAACAGTTTAAATAATAAGTACAGAGGGGCACAATAAAAAATTCGTTTTACTTCAAAACAAAAATTCCTTTAGAAACGATATTAGTATACCAAATAATAAAAATATTAAATTATTTTTGACAGAATAAAATTAAAATACTAAATTAAATTACATATACTTACTATATATATGTGTGTGAAATATTGACAAATATTTTTGCTATATATATTTACTATATTTTATTTTTAGTTTTTGCTTGGAATTAATTTGTAATCGGTGGGGATGGTTCTTACATACCCCCATCATTGAACAAGAAAAGGACGCTCCCCGACCCATCCTTACTTAGTCCTCACCTTCGGCTTTGCCTTCCATATATTTATATGTTTAATTTTGATTTGATATATTATTAGTAAAAAAAATTTAGATAGAAAATAAATTACAATCAATCATCCGAAGATGTTGTAATGAAATTAGGTACATGAGTTGGGCCAACTCAACACTAATCGATCCAAAAAAACGGTTTTAGCATGTAAATGATTTTGAATGGACGATCATAGTTTCGCAAAATAATAAATCGCTCAAAAAATTGAATATTGAGTTAAATCAGACACAATTCATTTTATTCAGGTGATTTAGTTTCTAAAAATTATTTGATTATTTTATGATATTGTATTTTAGTTATTTTGATACTTGTAAGTATTTTATACAATTTTAAAAATCATACAGCTTTAGTTATATTGATGTTTGCGATAAAAAGTATTTTATAATTTTGATATTCTTATTAATTGTATATTTATATGTATTAGTTGCTAAAAAAATAGTGAAAATAGATTATACTTTTTAGAAAAAATTAAAGTTGTCTCATTTTTTAGAAAGAATACCATGATCCATCTTTGACAATTAATATTTTTTTTTTAAATATGGGTAACCAAATACTCAACTCAACTCGAAAATAAACAGTTTGATCTATCTTAATATTATAACATACAGTTTTGACCCAACTCAATGTTCTCAACACGGTATGAATTTACAATATTTCTAATTAATTGGTATCATAAAATTTATTTTACACAAAATTGTATATGAATTATATATATATATATATATATATATATATATATATATATATATATATATATATATATATATATATATATATATCAAATGCTTCTAAAATACACACAAATGGTTTAGTATGATAGTAAAAAGATAATTAAGGTCTGAATTTGTATATTGCTGGCTCGAGTCTTGTTAGTTCCATTAGACCAAAACATCATTCTAATGTCCTAAATTTATATTATAAAAATTATACTATATCAATTATTCTTATCTGTAAATATTTTTATAAATCTAAAATTATTTAATCATATTGAAATGTATATGTATTGTGATGCGGATTTAAAACCACAATACTCATCTTCTACGTGCTTAGCGTGTAAATTTTACTGTTAGATTATTTAAACAATAAATCATTTATATGATATAAAATTAACTAATTTGAATCTAATAGTAAATTTTGTAATATGTATAAGTTATATTCGATAAAAAGTTTTTGAATGGTTGTAAGACTATATAAGTATTATACATGTAAGTATTTTGATATCAGTTGATATATATATATATATATATATATATATATATATATATAAGATATTAAATTACACAAATTAATTGTACACGCTCAATATAATGCATTGAGAATCCGTCAAAACAAATATAAATGTGAGAATTTCCTACATTTCAGGATAAAAGTAAATTATTAATTTAGTTAGATACTGATACTTCTAAAACAAAATAAATCCAAGTTTAAATAATTTTAAATTAATTAGATATAAAACAATAGTGTGAGATTTTTTATGATAATACCCAATTAAATTCTAAAAGTTATGAGAATATTCCCGAGAATGGATGAAGATGGATGTAGAAAAAGAATGAAAATGTAACGTGGACATGGCGATAGAACAAATCGATGAAATCTTTTCAACAAAAAAAAAAATCAATGAAATCATGCACGTGTATATTTTGTTGGAAGAAACAAAAAATTCATGTTCGTTTGATATGCTAATTACCTACCCTCGTGAAAACTAACTCAAGGAATCATGGAAAACATTAATAAAAAAATAAATATTCAATTATTGATTTTGTTCACAACAATCGTAAACTTGTTATTGATCGGATCCTCAACGTCTATTTTTTTTCACTATTGTCAATAAAAAATCTAATAATATTTTAAAAATAGTTGAAAGATACTATAAGAAAAAATAATTAACTTTGCATTTGAAAATTATAAGTGACATTTATTTTGAGATGATTTTTTTAATTAAAATGATACTTATTATAAGACGAATAGAATAATTATAATTATTATGTTAATGTTGTAAGATTCGTTATATCTAAAATCTAAATTTCTATAGTTGCAATAGTATTATATCGTTGGAAAATTTTATCTTTATCACAAGGTCGGTCCAACAAATTTAGAGACCTAAAAATAAATTTAAAATGAGACTCTAAGTACTCCAAAAATAATATAATTAGAAGTGTTTTAAATTTAATAAGTTTTTACTACAATATTAAACAATACAATAATAAATATTAAATGGATTCACATGATTGACTAGTTTTATACAAAATAATTAAGTGGCAAAATTAGTGAGTCAAATTTATAACATAGACTAAAAAATTTAATATTAATAAAATTAATACTATTAATTAAATTAAAAATAAATATATATTTGAGGCCTAAAAAAATGTGAAGCTTAAGGCGGCCAGCTGCTTTACTTGCAGCCCCTTTAGGTCGACTCTGCCCGATCAATCTATGAGTACTATTCATATTTAGATTGATAGATATTAAAGATGATTTACATAATTGCCAAATTAATATCTAAAGTGTTTTGTTACAAAATGAAATTGATATCTAACGTTAAAGGATCGAAAGTTAGCTAAAGATAGATTTTTTTTATTTTTTTATCTGATTATTAAGTAAAGGAGTTCTAGTAATTCCATTGAATAAAATCTAAACAGTGATTATATATTTTAGTTAGAATTTAAATTTAAATTCTTTATAATGATTTATACTTATCTAAAATTTATTAATCACTAATTTAAATCATTTTGCTAGCCAATGATTGAATATTCATTCATCAATCAAAATACTTTCTTCATATAATAAGGAAGTATAACAACTACGTACACCAGTAAACCTATAAGTTTGTTAATTACTGCCTAATTGACCTTGGGAGTTTTAATTGAGTAACAATGGCATATGAATCGGGTAGATGGGTAAGCTAGCACTGGCTGTTTTTTAGTAAGCAAAATGAAATGAATTAATAGTGTATAAGAGTACTTTGTAGTCTAATTCATTATAGAGAAGATATATTACTTAGTAGTTTCGATATAAGCTAACAAATTATTACACCAATTAGTGGAGAAAAAAATTTTCTACTCTTCCTCCAACCTCCAATCTAATGATTCGTATTTTTTGTCGTAGGATTTTTTTTATTTACACAGTTAAACATTGGTGACCGTTCGATCAAAATTAAACTGTATATTTAAATTTAGTATTTTAAATAACAAAATCAATATTTTTTTTAATGTGTGAATGTAGAATTTATCTAAAAGAAATCCGATTTTCTAAACTAACAAACCCCAAACTAAAACTTTAATGTGATCAACAAGATAATTATAGGTTATAACCACAACCAATAAATATATTTCACCCTTTTGTATCTAGTCGTCTATACGTTTCTTTTGTATAATCAACTAAAATTTTAATATAACATATCAAAATAATTTTATTTATAAAAAAAATAAAATTTTATATTATTTTAATATATTTTAAATTTTAGTTGATCATATATTTGTTAGACATCGTAGTCATTTATAAATCACTAGATTGGTGCTAGTTCATACATGACTCTCATCCGAAAAATGATTACCATATTTATTTTTGAGGAGGAGATGATTACCATATTTATGGATGATGAAAAAAATGTCAATTTCTGAATATAGGGGAAGCACAAACCTGTTTGACACACAGAGTTGCCAAACAATGTTTTCCAATTTAAAGGATGCAAAATAGTTGGTATAGCCAGCAAGCCATACATTCACGCACCCGGACCCTTTTTCTTTTCTCTCTCTCTCTCTCTTAAATTTTATGCTGGCAAGACAAATCATATCCTTCACCGATTAATGTGTCACCAAATTTCCATTATTATAATTGTATGAATAAATTATATACTTTTTAAATATTTTAACTGTTCATCTATTAATAAATATAGTTTTCAATTGAATGGTCGTGGATGATTTTTAAATTTATTTTATATTATGGTTTATTTTTTTAATTTTTTATTGAAAATAAAAGAGATAAATTGTCAGTATAAATTATTTTATATTGATAATTAATAATAACTTATCAGAGAAATAAATAATTAAATAATTGCATTGATTTAAAAACTGCACGATATAGTGTAACAAATTAAATAGTTATAATTAAATAACAGAGTAAAGTTTTTGTTATTAACAATTTATATTTTAAAATAAATATTAAAAGTAGGGATAAAAAATAGAAACATAAAATTTTTAAGGGCTAAATTGTTAAGAATATTTTTTATAAGCCTAAAAATAAAAATTGAAATTTTAACAGGACTAAAATTTTATTTTATTCTTTTATATTTTGATAAAATTATAAATTGTTTTTTGAATTATTTTTCACAAATTTTTAAAAAGATAAAACTCGGGTGTTTGCTATATATTGTCCTATTTGTGTTGTTCACTAATTACAGCATGTCACGTTGTTATGGGAAAAATTATGATTGAAAAACAACAAAATCAAGACATAAAAGACCCATCTAAATTTTATCATTTTTAAAATTACTTATTTGTTGAATCATTTTAATCTTTTGTTTAGGAAAATACTTTTTAATAATTGAAAAATATGGATATTAATAAAAAAGAAATCAATATTAATTGATAAAATTTAATCACAATTTATAGTGTAACAAATTGAACAAAATATAACACCAAGTCCATATTAATGGATAATTTTTCTCTAGTTTTTGTTAGATACTTTATTTATAGATCAGTGATGAATTTGGATCTGTTTGTATTTTGTAGGTTTATTTCAATTTTTTCTATTTAAATTTATCTTGTTTGTATTTTCTCTAGTTTTCATGTAGATCTATTTTTATTTGTAGATCAGTGATGAATTTAGAATTCTGTTTATTTCAGTTTCTTAATATCAGTTGTTTTTACTTCTCTTCTATTATTTTCTTTTGAGTTATGAGCAAATTTTTATTGTTTTTTTTTAATGTTAAGAGAAAGGACGGTAAAAAAATTAAAGGACCGTGAGCTCCACTTAAGACAAGGGGTAGTGAGATCCAACGCAAGAAAATAATTTTTAGATTATTATTATTTTGTTTTAAAATATAAACAAAAGTGAATAAAAAAAACTGGTATATTCAACTTAAAATTAGATTAGATATATCAATTTTTTTACTTACATTCAATTAACTTTTTGATTAAATTTATTTTGATAAAATAAAAACTAATTACACCTTTAAAAACACATTGACCATGTGCATTTAAAAAACATCATATCGAATTGAGCTAAATATAAAGTAGTTAATGCACGATTAATTAAATTATTTCTATCACACCCGTTGTTTTGAGGGTCTATTTGATTTATTATAGGGATAAGATGCGAGAGATTTTAATAGAGGAGATAGAAGATGATGGAGTAAAATGCAAACATGTTTGACTTAAAAGAGGGAGGAGAGATAAATTTTAATAATTTTGTTTTTAGTTCAAAGAGATATAAAAAAATTTAAATGATTTTTAAGTTATATTAACCTCTTCATTTCACTCCAAACCATCCCAAACATTGAGGGAGAACAAAAACAACTTAAGAATGCATTTTGTTCTTCCCCTTTTAAAATTTGAACCAAACATTTTCTCTCCTCTCCTCCCTTTCAACTAAACATACCTAAATGTCTTCCTTTTCTTTTATTTCACAAAGAAAATGTCTTAATTTATTTTATTTTTACAAGGGGAAAACTAATAATTTTTCCCCACAATAAACTTATTTTTAGGAAATTGCATTGATCTCCCACAAGTTATTAAGTGATATGTACACATAGAGTCGGCCAACTAAATCCCAAAATCCAAAGTCCCTCTTAAAAAATATCATACTAAGCTTCCTATTTAGATAGTTTTTGAAGGTTCTGATCTATTTTTTTCATTATATTTTTGTCGGGGTTCATGAATCCAATATTTTGTCAATTGAAATATTTTTCTTAAACAATTTTTGAAATTTATTTTTCTCAGAAAAATATTAAAAACAAATAAATAAATAAAAAAATTCTTAGAAAAAAGATTGATTGTTTTTTTCTTGAAAAATTTTGAAAAAATAAATTATTGAAATTCTTTTTCTCCAAAAAAAATCAAAAAACTTTTAAATTATTTTTTATCGGAAAAATTGAAATTTTTTTGAAAGATAACTTTTTAAAAATTGGACCTATAAGTCTCACTTAACCCACAAAATTTAAGGTTATTTTAACTATGAAATTGTTTTGCCTCTCCAACATGTGGGATGAGACTAATAATTAGTGGACTTGTGAAATTGACACCTATATATACTTACACCTCTATCCAATTTTAAAAAAACGTTCACCTTTCTTATACTCAATAAAAAAATTGTGTCAAACATTTTTTTTAACATACTTACATCTATTCATGTCATTTACTATATGACGCATATAGAGTTTTTATTTTAATTTGTAAAGACACGACCAAACGTCTAGTATTTACAATTTGAAATATTTGATTATCTTCTTAGTAACACAACCATATCATGTATTCTAATGTCTTTATTTTTATTTTTTATAAATGATAAATAGAGATTTAAGAGTGACGGAAAAAAATATTATGCACAATATTTTTAGTGAATACAATGGAGGTAAGTGCATCTTGAAAATTAGAAGGGTGTGAGTGTCATTTAAAAATATCTCAAGGGAGATAAATGCAATTTCTCCAAAATATAAACTAAATTAATCTTTAAAGAAAGAATTGGACAACAAGTGGAGTGATGTTTTAGTCAAAATAAAAAAAAAGTGATGTTATATTATTAAACTACTCCCTCTATCGCACAAAAACCGTCATATTTATAAAAAAGATTGTCCAATGAAACTATCACTTTTTATTTTCAATATAATTTTAATTAATTTTCAATTGAATCATCTAATTAAGCAATATATATATACAACTCTCAAATTATTATTTTTCACTTTGTATTTATAATAAATATAATACATCAATAACTAAAAAAATAATTCAATAAAATTATTGTTTTATTTCTTTCATTAATCATTTTTTTTTAATCTAAATAAAATAATCAAATGCAACATATTACATATATTTCGGGTTGAATGGAGTACTACATAAAAGTAAAAAAGAGGAAGACAAAAAGTCAGATAAATACACATTAAAATTAAGGGTATTGTCCTAATACAAAAGTATTGCTACTTTTGTCCCACAATAATTGACTATTTATAAAACAATTTGTTCAAATATGAATGATTCTTTAAACTTGTCAATACACTTTTTTAATTATGCAATTTAATTAATATTATTTATATTACTTCTGATGTACTATTTTTTATTATATATTTATGATATTAATAATGTATTAATAACTAACAAAGATAATTTAATAAAAATAGCATTATTTTATTTTCACTTATATATTTTTTAAAAAATATTTGAAATAATCAAATCATTGAGTAGAATAGGATACTCTACCTTTAAACGAGAATGGGGTGATTGAGTAGGTTAGGTGGGTGTAAGTGATGGAATTTGGACAGGTTCAACGGTCAGGTGTGAAAGTGTCTCAAAACGAGCCCAAAAGAAAGACCCATTACTTGATAATGATTAATAATAAATATAAAAAGAAATGGAGTGGAACCAAAACAAGAGCTGGTGGATGGATTAATGAATATAGTATTCAGGTAAATGTTAATACTTGTCCCAATAATACATGTTAATGATTTAAATATATGAATTTTATTTTAAAATTGTATTTTTCATTCTTCTAAAATTTCAATATTATTTTTTCCAATAAAACATTTTTATTTTTAATATCCCCATAAGTTACATATTACCACGACCCATTTATTAAAAGCTATATACCTTGACAAATAAAAAAAAATTGTTCATTGGGATACCCAAAATAATGCAGCAAACAACAGAGACGGATCTATGTTCTTATACTATTGGGGTTGCTGCCCACACTTGTTTACCATTTTGTTACAAATTAAAATTAAAGTTTTATTGCCAAAACAAATAAGTAATTCAATAATTTTATTCGTGAAAACTTAAGTACGCAAATATGTGAGAGAAAAATTATTAATTGATTATGTGGTCACATAAAAAGAAAAATATTTGATAATATTAAAAACAAAATGATCATACAGAAATTTGGAAATATAAAGACTCTAGAAATATTTAAGTGTTTTCGATTTTTTAGACATAAAAAAATGATTTTTTTTTTATAGTCATACTATAACTGAGTAAGAAACTCTCCAATTAAAAAGTACATATGAGTATACTCTTGCACCTTAGATTCTTAAATTCAATGGTAAAAATTTCAGCCAATAAAAACAAATGCTAAAAATTTCCTCTTTTTGTGGTGTTGGGTAAAAATTCCTCCAATGCCTTGGCAAGTGGATTCTGAAAATGAGTAATGATGGCTTCGTATATTTGACTTCGTGATTGAACTCGAAGGATATTTGAACTTTGGACATCCTATACTCCACTTGACAAATACGAAATTCTTAGTAAAGTAAAAGGAAGTCTACAAAATCTTCCTCAATTTCTCTGTTTTAAAAAAACAGAATCTTTTTTTTGTTGATTTTCTTCTAGTACTTTCACAACCATGCATATAACCTAAATCAGATGGTAAACCTTTTTCCATCTAAATATTTTTTATGATTAACTCCCTACCTTAGAAATTGACTTTGAAAACCGTCACACATTTTTATATATAGAAAATTTCAATTGAAAATGATAATTAGGAAGATGAATTTTCAACTCGAGAAGAACAAAAAGAAGGAAAACTATTTTTTCCTTTATTTATTTTTTGGTCCCACTCAATTTACTTTAAATGACAAGTAAATAAAAAGTAACATTTTTTTGTTGTTGAAAACTAACGAAATCCAGTGGAAGTAAAATTAAGGGATAAAAAAATAATTAAATAATTAAAATAAAAATATAAAATACGTTAAGAGATTAGATATATAATTTAGGCTCTTTTTATACACATATCTTCGTAATTTAAAAAGGTTTTTCTAAAAGAAAAAAAATATAGTTGTCTCGTAGACTAGAGTCTAAGAGTCGATGAGTAGACAAAATAAGCCGTTGAATTTCTTCCTATCATTGTTGAATATTCAAGTTTGTTTCAATCAACTGAAAAAAAAAAAAATCAAACAATAAAGATCAACGTGAAAAAGAAATGCGAGACTTGTCTTTTGTCTCTTACTAGGATGTCAAAAGGTAGTGTGAGTATTAAGTGCAATCGAAACAGAAACTGACACATACATTGGGGAAGAAAAAGAAAGGTGGCTGTACCAAAAAAAAAAAAACAGAAAGGGAACAACAAATAAGAAGTTTGAGACATAATCGGTCTAGGGTGCCTTTTGTATAATTACATGATTAAATTGAAGTCATATGATACACATGACCAAGTTTCCTAGATGAGTCATTTTAAGGACCAATACCATGCATACATAAAGTTCAATGTTTTGAGAAGAAACCTCACAGAAAAATGGTTGATTTTAGTCATAAGATTGTCACTATTCCACTAGTACGTATGAAATGATTGGACTAAGAACCAAATGGATGCACCGGCGATTTAAGACTCCAAATTGTTTCCAATCATTTTTTTTATGACATGACGAATTATTTCCATTCATGCATGATGAATAGCAGGTCCGTCACTGAAATTTTGAGAGTACTTTTTTTTTATAGATCATATATATAAATTATTAACTGTAGATAGTTATATTGAAAAAGTTTATACCAAATCAAAACTAAATTATAATTATAGCAAAATTATTTATAATAACATCTAAAACTAACAATATCATCGTCCACTTATTACTTTGACACTTCCTCCGCCGTTAGTCCATCTCATTATTATTTATAAAACATGCATGAGGCAACCGACTCAAACTAGTTATATATATATATATATATATATATATATATATATATATATAAAGTCTGGTTACATATTAAACAATCAAATATTGAAATTTTTAGTCGAAAACATAATTTTAAAGATAACTTTCAAACTTTAAAATTATTAAATACACAATTTTTGATATAATATTTTTACTTTTGATTGTTTAACCTGTAGAATACTTGTTAACATTATCATATACATATATATATATATATATATATATATATATATATATATATATATATATATATATATATATATATATAAACAAAAAGGAGAAGACGAAATCGTGGCAAACAAATAATAGGTTGTAAGATCTAATGCTCTGTTGAGGTGATGACATCACGAGTATTTGAGAAATCGTGACAATGTCAATAACACGTAAACAAAGACGGGAATTTGATATTCAAGTAATTTTCATCTTGGTTTTGTTTTAGATGAAATAAAGAGGATAAATTTTTCCACAAAATTACATAACTCATTTTTTAATCGACAAATTACTCGTTTTTAATAAGTAAAGAAGCAATATTTTTGCACCGAACTGAAAAAAAAGAAGCAACATTTAGCTTCTGTTGTTTGAGATGGAGGTCTCGTTGTTGAATTTCCAGAAGAAGTCTGATGTGGGCTCATAACAATCACAATTTCACAAACAAGGATATATGGGACTAGGAATGGAAATGGGTAGGATTTGGGTAGGGTAGTATAGTACCCATTTCCGTACCTGCATTTAAAAAAAAATATGTGTCTTGTGCCCGTATATTCATATCTATTTTTTATTGAGGTGGGTATCAACCTTAATACACGTACTCTTGTCTTTTGGGTCCCGTACTCATACCCATTATCCGCTATCGATAAATAATCGTTATGGTTGTGATTAAATTTAAAAAATTGATATGAGTAGAGTATCATGTAAATTGGTATGATAGAACATCTTATAGCTTCATATGTATATAAGAACTAAACTTTATTTTTTTAATTTTTTTAATTATTAAAATTACATTTTTTTATTAAAGGCCCAATTTTTAAGATTACAATATGACCTCCAAAATCTATTACTAACATATTTTCGTGATGATTTATTTATATGTTTCTTTTTTAGAAGGATCCGAAAATTATGAAATGGAAGACCTAAATTCATTAATTTGTTTTGAAGAAAAATAAGAGATAGAAAGATATGAGATAATAGAGTGAAAGAGATAGTAGATAGAGATTAGAGGGTGAAATAAATATACATAACAGAATAGAGAGACATATGTGTATTTAAAAAAATTATGTATTTAAAAACATGGTTTCTTGAAAATCATTTTTATGTCATTTATGGTAATTTTGTAGTTTTAAAAAAAAATCATTTTTATAAAATTGTATACAAACAAGTTAAAATTATTTTACAAAAATCTTTAAAAAAATAATCTCTAAATTATTTAAAATAAAAATTATTTTTATTTAAGCTCAAATAAATGTATCCAATTATAATTATAATTATAATAATAATATATAAGTGCAGAGCGGGGTGGGTACTATAGTACTCGTACCAGCACTCATACCCGCTCAATTTTGCAGGTAATTATCCGTCCCCGTACCCATATCCATTATGCGGAGTTTTATCCTACCCATTATTTTTTTTGCGAGAGTACCCATTGGGTCTAAGTCTGTGTCAAATTGTCATCCATATGTGGGACCTTTCTTTTCTAAAGTTTAAATTATAAAATGGTGTATTTTTTAATATTTAAACATTTTACTAACAAGTACTCTTAAAGAAATAAAAAATAGGAATTAACTTTTAAATTTTTAAATATTTAAAAACACAAATTAAAAATTTTTTTATTGAATTTTTTCATGTTTAATTTCTTTAATACTCGTCATATTTTTTCACAAATAAATTATGCAAATTAACTACACATCAAAATAATTCGAAATAGTCAAATCAATTAATCAAATTTACACAATAATTTTTTACGAATAAATAATTGAATTTACACACTATCCCTTTCATTTTTATTTTTCATCGTAAGCATTTTGTTTTAAGAAATACTAATGTTATATGTAGCGAGAAACTGGTGTCGCAAATATGACGAAAGCATATGTATCGGCATTTGAGAAAAAATGGTATGAGTGTTTTGACCCAAAACTGTTAAGATTAGAAAATATTCTGTTACTTAATTTAGATCGTTAAATATTCTCAAAACTGTAAATTAGGAATTTGTAAAGGTGTGAGATATGTATACAGCAATTATTTCTAAATAGAAGGGAGGAATTATAGGGCCTTCTATATATATGTATTGCATCATTCAGTAAAAAGTATGAAATACATAATTATCTTTTGAAACCTTTTCTATATGGTATCAGAGCCAGCACCGCCTCCACAATATAGGAATCGGTGGTTTGTTGGTTTCTTTTGGTAATTTCTGATGACTTCTTCTGATAAAAATTCTGTTGCTGCTCATAATGAAGCGCTCACCCCAGAACGACTTGACGACACGAACTATGTCGAGTGGTCGTTGAATGCGCAGAATAAGATCAGAGGCAGAAAACATTGGGGCTACATCACCGGATCAAAGGCTGCACCAAAAAATAAGGAATCTGATGAATATGAAGCATGGGAAGATGAAAATTGTTTGGTCAAGTCTTGGCTTCTGGACTCTACGACCAAAGAAATCAGATCCCTCTTCATTCACTTAGCAATGGCGAAGCAAATTTGGGAGACGGTGAAGGAGACGTACTCGGTCAACCAAGATGCGTCTAGAGCTTATCAATTGTATCGTGAGGTAATCTCTACTCAAAAAAATGGAGGATCTGTCATTACATACTTTGGTAAATTGCAGAGGTTGTGGCAGGAATATGATGTTATTAAAGATTGTACCATGGAATGCTTTAAAGATGTAGAGAAGTATAACAACATGGTTAATTCCCAGCGAGTTTATGTGTTTTTGGCTGGTCTGGATTCACAATTGGATGGAGCTCATGGCCGTATCCTTGCTACCACTCCCCTTCCAAATATTCAATCAGTTTATGCAACTGTTTGTGCAGAGGCAAATCGCCAAGATGCTATGCTAGGCAGTGAGTCTACTGAGGTGTCTTCCTTTGCTGTCAAGAAGTATTCTAAGAAAGAATTTCGCAAGTGTACCCATTGTAATGGGGATAATCATTTCAAGGAGACATGTTTTCAACTCCATGGCTATCCAGATTGGCATCCAAAAGGAAAAACTACTTCCAATAACAAGGCAGAAAATAATAAAAGCCATGTTGCCACTGCTACTGGATTTGTAACCAAGTCAGGTATTTCTAACTCTGCTCTTAGTTTTTCTGTTGTTACTAAAGGTAGAGATTGGATAATTGATACAGGTGCTAGTGACCATATGACTTGTGATCCTCATAAATTTACTAATTTTTCCTCTAAATGTTCTAAAACTGCCGTTATCAATGCCAATGGAGTCTCATCTCCTATTGAAGGTGTTGGTACTGTATCCCTCTCACCTTCCTTATCAGTACCTAATGTTTTATTTGTTCCTAAATTGGATTGCAATCTTCTATCTATTAGTCAATTAACCAAATCACACTCTTGTGTTGCTTCATTTTATCCAACCCATTGTGATTTTCAGAATATACAGACGATGGAGAAGATTGGCAGTGGTAGAGAAAGTGAAGGGTTGTATTATCTTGATAATGTTTCACCACAAACTCATCAAGGAAGATTGACTTATCTTGCAAGTGAGAACATACAAGATAACAATAAAAAAAAGGAAATATGGCTATGGCATAGACGATTGGGACACCCCTCCTTTGGTTATCTGAAAAAATTGTTTCCCTCATTATTTCAAAAATGCAATATTTCAGATTTTCTTTGTGAAACTTGTGTAATGGCGAAAAGCCATCGTGCTGTTTTTCCCTTGAGCAATAAAAAAACTGTTTTCCCTTTTTCATTAATTCACACAGATGTTTGGGGTCCTGCCCTGCAATCTACGGATAATGGAAAAAAATGGTTTGTCTGTTTTGTTGATGATTGTACTCGGGTAACTTGGGTATATTTGCTTAAACATATAAGTGATGTGTACGGTGTGTTTCGTTCCTTCCATCAAATGATAGTTACACAATTTAACACTTGTATAAAGGTCATTAGATCAGATAATGGAGGGGAATATTTCATGACTGAATTAATTGAGTTTATGAACTGTAAAGGCATTTTGCATCAAACTACATGTCCTTATTCACCCCAACAAAATGGAGTGGCTGAGAGGAAAAATAGACATATATTAGAGGTGACTAGATCACTTTTAATAGAGGGTCATGTTCCATCTCATTTATGGGGAGAGGCTGTGAACACCGCGGTTTATTTGATTAACCGAACCCCTTCTAGTGTGCTTAACTTTAGAAGACCTCTAGATGTGTTGTCTGATCACTGTGTTCTTCCTTCCATAGTTCATCTACTACCTCATATTTTTGGATGTGTTATATATGTTCACTTACACCCACATCAACGAACAAAGCTTGAAGAAAGAGCTATCAAATGTGTGTTTGTTGGGTATGGATCAACTCAAAAAGGTTATCGTGCTTACCATCCAACATCAAAGAAATTTTATATTTCTATGGATGTGACTTTTGATGAAGAAAAATATTTTTATATTGATTCTGAACTTCATGGGGGGAATGTGAGTGAAGTGCAGCAAGATGTTAGCATGTTTAATATTGATACACAATTATATTGTGAAGACGAATTGTCTTGTGAAAATCACTCTACAGAAAGTAAGCCAATCCTGGACATGGGAACTTCACCTTTAGATAATACATCGCTTCCTGATCAAAACCAATCAGCTCAATCTTCTCCACAGGTTCAACGTGATTCTTCATAGGTATCTCTTGATCCTATCCTTGATAATACAATTATAAGATGAAGTTGATCTTGTTTTTAATTCTGAAATTGATTCTTCTTTGCATGAAACTGATCATGAAATTGAACCTGGTTTGCATGAGACCACTGAGTCTACTGTTGTCCAATATAATCTTCCACCCCGTTCTAACCGTGGTCAACCTCCAATCCGATATGAACCAGACCTCCAAGCTAAAATTAAATATCCCATTAGTAAATATGTGTCATTTCACAAGTTATCTCAATCATATGCATCTTTTGTATCTCAATTATGCTCAATGTCTATTCCTAGTAATGTACAGGAAGCCTTGGCAGATCCTAGATGGACAGAAGCAATAGTTGAGGAGATGGCAGCCTTGAAAAAAAACCACACTTGGGATATTGTTCCTTTACCAAGAGAGAAGAAAACAGTAGGTTGCAAATGGGTCTTCACAATTAAACACAAAGCTGATGGAACTATTGAGAGGTATAAAGCACGATTGGTGGTGAAAGGTTACACTCAGTCTTATGGTGTAGATTATCAAGAGACATTTGCGCCGGTTGCCAAACTCAACACTGTGAGAATACTTTTATCACTAGCAGCAAACCAAAATTGGCCTCTTCTACAATTTGATGTGAAAAACGCTTTCCTACATGGAGAAATTTCAGAAGAAATCTATATGGATTTCCCACCAGGCATGATAGATTCAAATGGAACGAAGGTTTGCAAATTAAAGAAAGCTCTATATGGATTAAAGCAATCCCCAAGAGCATGGTTTGGAAGGTTTACTAAGTCTATGAAGATTTTTGGCTATAGAGCAAGTAATTATGACCATACTTTATTTTTGAAGAAAGGAGAAGGTAAAATTACAGCTTTGATTATCTATGTGGATGGTATAATAGTTACCGGAAATGACCAGAATGAAATTTCTAGTTTACAACAATACCTTGCATCTGAATTTGAGATGAAGCAACTTGGAAACCTCAAATATTTTTTGGGTATTGAAGTGGCTAGATCAAAGCATGGTATTTTTCTATGCCAAAGAAAATATACTCTTGACTTATTATCTGAAACTGGGCTGCTTGGGTGTAAACCAGTTGATACACCAATTGAACAAAGTCACAAGCTCTTTCAATGTTTAAATTCTGCTACAACAGACAGAGGAAGGTACCAGAGGTTGGTTGGAAAACTAATTTACTTGTCTCATACACGTCCAGACATTACGTATACAGTGAATGTCGTTAGTCAATTTATGCATGATCCACACAAGCCTCACATGGATGCTGTTGAGAGAATTTTGAGATATTTGAAGTCCACTCCTGGAAAAGGAATTTTGTTCTCAAATCATGGGAATTTGAAGGTAGAAGGGTACACTGGTGCTGATTGGGCAGGTTCAAAAAATGATAGAAAGTCTACCTCTGGATATTTCACCTTTGTAGGGGGGAATCTTGTAACTTGGAGGAGTAAAAAACAGCCGGTAGTAGCCAGATCTAGTGCTGAAGTAGAGTTTAGAGGCATGGCACTTGGGGTATGTGAACTTTTGTGAGTTCGAAATGTTCTGACAGATTTGGGTTTTAAACCAAATGAAGCTATGAATTTGTTTTGTGACAATACATCAGCAATAGCAATTGCTCATAATCCTGTCCAACATGATAGAACAAAACATGTGGAGATTGATAGACATTTCATCAAAGAAAAGCTTGAAGCTGGAATAATTTCATTTCCATTTGTAAGATTAGACTTGCAATTAGCCGATGTTCTCACCAAAGGAGTGGCAAACAGGTGTTTAATGAGTCTTTATTCAAGTTGGGAATGTGTGATATCCATGCACCAACTTAAGTGGGGGTGTTAAGATTAGAAAATATTCTGTTACTTAATTTAGATCGTTAAATATTCTCAAAACTGTAAATTAGGAATTTGTAAAGGTGTGAGATATGTATACAACAATTATTCCTAAATAGAAGAGAGAAATTATAGGACCTTCTATATATATATATTGCATCATTCCGTAAAAAGTATGAAATACATAATTATCTTTTGAAACATTTTTTATAAATACAGTGTCCAATAGCCAATAAATTTGTTTCTCTTGGCTTCGTGACGCACTTGTTATTTTTATTCTCGTGACTAAGCATTCTCCTTTTAAAAACGGTGCGTGCCCGTAAAAGAAATAAAATATGGCGTGTGACTGTAAAAGAAAAAGGCGAGTCTATGTAAATCAGCATAGCCGGTTATCCTGGATTTTCTTTCCAGAAATTAGATTTAGCTCACTTTATATTTATTTAAAAAGCACAAATATCTCTTTTATTTTTAAGTAAACATTAATTGTTAGAGGTAGTTAAAAGGTTAAATAAAATTTGTTAGGTTAATTATATTAAGAGTATTATATAAAAGTCCATCATATTTTAATTATATAATAATTTTTTACATAATTATTTTAGATTTTTTTTTATAATCTCTATTAATCTTCTCTTAAAATAGCATAGATCTCCTTTTTAACTTAATACGGTATATCTTTAATCTCTGCCATCTCCAGCAACTATGTATCTTCTGTACTTCTATAATTATTAACTTTTACATTTGTTTGTTAAAATAATATTTATTTTATCTCAAAACAAGATAAAATTACATAACAGTTACAACAAAAATACAAAAAAGTAGTTAGAATATCCAAATTATTGCAATCAAGAGTTCAAAAATAATGAAAAGATGGAAGAAACAAGTGAGAAACTTGTGACAAAACTGATATCAATAAAAAAAATTACAAAATGTTGCTCTTATAGAGAACTAGTTAAAAAACCCACAAGAGTTTTGAGATAACCAACAGTTTTATTAGTAGGCTTTTTAAATTGTAAGAGACATTAATGTTATTTTAAGTGAGGAAGATGAAGTTCTTAGACCCTTTGATTGAAAGAAATAGATAGACATTTGGACGGAAAAATAGATAGATAAAGATGACAAATAAAATTTGAGTTATTTTAGTTTTTTACTTCACGAAGATTCGGGCTATTAAAAGTAGAGATGAAATGAGTGTTTTTAAGAAATTCGATTGAGATGTTAATAATATTTTAATATGTGATTTATGGAACTAAGTGTAATTTTTCCTTTTTTTTAAAAAAAATTAATGACGTAGTGAGGAAGTGTTTGAAAGTTTGGGAATATCATTCCTCATTTGTTTATAATTAATGAATATGAATATTCTTTTTCAAAAAATAATTTTCAATTAAAATCAATGCAATTCTATTTCATCTATTATGCAAAATTATAGATGCAAATAACATTTTACAATTTCAATTTTGAAAAATATATTTCAACGGATAGTTAATACTATTTTATAAGTTATGTATGCAACTAAAAAAAATAAATGTTTTAAGAGAATTCAATATTAAATTTTAATTCAATTGTTAAAATATTTTTTATATATAATTTTATAATTTTTCGAATACAATTTTACCATCAATATCATAAATATTACTGTGTTTATAAAATTCAAGATTTTTTTAATATAATTTTAAGTTTTCATCAAAAAATAGAATAAGTCTTTCGATAATCTAATTTTTCTCCACATGTACTAAGCGAACCCTATTAAGTGAGTAAGTTGTATGGTTTATAATATAAAAACAATGAATCATAAAAAACTCATGAGCATATTGAAAATGTAATTGTGTCCATCGAAAGATATGTATCTACAACAAGTAACAAATTTGTTTCACGTCCATAGAAAATGGTGATTTGGTGCTTTTGTTACTCAAATTAAAAGTAACGACGCCAACGCTTTTATTAGGGCGAGCACAACTTGGTTCAAAGGCTACCCGTTGGTTTAGGAGACAGAGGCTTATAGGGTGTTGTTTTCACTGCAATGGTTGAGTATCGAAACAGACTGTACCGTGGTGGTGGGTGAACTTCATAGCTGCACAATGTTTTGAGATATTATCCAAAGTGGTCAACATATCTCCTTTGTATTCATATTCCATCCTATATTTTGAACATTATTTTAAATGAGCAATGAATTTGTTTATGTAAAAAAAAAAATCTGATTTTATTTTTTCGCTGGAAAAAATACTCCTTTTATTTTTGTTTCTACTTTATTTATTTTTTTACTTTTAACAAAATTTTAACCACATTAAATTATTCTTTTTCCAACATAAAGTTCACCCAATGGGTTTATGGTCCAGCAAAACCCTAAAACAATAAAACTCACAACAAATAAAAATAATAATAATAATAATGCAGGGGATGCCGGTTTGCCCTCGTAGTATCAGAAACAAGAAGTTGCAGCCGAATCACTGATCTCAACGCAGCCGGAGTTGCTCGTCGCCGCCGCCGCCAGAAACACTGACAAAGTAATCCAATCCAGAAACACCGACCTTCCACCTTCCGGCAGCCCGGCACTGTCCTTCCTTCTTTCTCAATCTGGTTCGTTTCTATTAATCCCTACCAAGTTTTTTTTTTCTTATTTATTCTTCTATTATGTTGATTTTTTTCTTCTCAAACATCGTGCCTATTTTGTGAACGAGGAGGAGAAGGGATTATTTACAAAAATTGTGACTTTTTTTTTCTCTTACTTGAGATTGATTTTCATGTGGTTTTTGCACTGTAGTCTTGGAATCGTGACTTGCAAATGATTTTTTTTTAAAGAATCTTGATTATAATGAATAAATTATTAATGTTTTTGCAAGAAAAAATACAATGATCACGGTGTTTCATTTTTATAGTTCGCCTAGGGCACCAAATATCTTAGGACCGGCCCTGGAATTAATGAACCATTAACAACAAACTGCAATTGCTTAAATGCAAATACAAGTAATAATAACTATATAAAATTGGAACATTTAGAATTCACCAAATGAGACTTTTGTGGGTTGAAGAGAAGTGGAATATAAATTTATACAACATGTATTCAGTACTAACCAGAGCAAAGGGTAAGATCTGTAGTTATATTATTCAATGAGTGAATAATAAATGATCTGAGATGTCCAAAGTTATAATCTGTTCTTAATGTTGACTGTATCTCCGACCAATATATTGAATTCTCTGTTAGGACAAGATGTACACTAGTAGATTAGACAAAATCAGGAATCTCTCTATATGATATCATGTCCTGAAAATTGATTTAACAATTTACAAGATCCTTATCCGTTAATGTTCAACAAAGGATAAATCATTTAGCAGTGTCTCCGATAAACAGAAAGAACTCACTCAAGCATCAGATATTGTTAAATTTCCTTTCTTTGGTACAAAATATTTGGTAACGAACTAACGATGGAACCTTTTTTATTTATTGAAGAATTAGCATTCTCATGTCTGGTTTGAGTTGCCAGTTACTTCATTCTTAGATCTTGGATTTTGAACTTAAAATTTATCTACATGCTTATCACCCCTTATAATATTTTTGACATACTGGTGATCTTTTGCAGCTACTGCATCTCAACTATTTCTTGAGGAGGGTGACTGATCTGAAGCTGATGAATCATCAAAAGAGTACTCAGTACTACAGTAGAAATACAAGGACGTTGTAAGATTTTGGTAATGACTCTGACTTTACCTTGCAGCTGTTACTTTGTTATTCATTCTTTTTTTATATATGTACCTACTAAAAATAAACAAATATATACATAAATGTGTGTATGTCTTGTTTTAGGATTGGTTACATGGAAAAATCAGTTTACGGTTGAACTTCAGATCTAAATTAGATTTGAACTGGTTTGCTGGCTAAAAACTTCTGAACCTGTTCACGAAAAGCAAAATTTGTTCATAAAGAATTAAAACCGATTCAATTTGGTTTTCCACGACAACTTGACAAATCAATCAATCCTTGCCCACCCCTAAAGACTAAAAGGCCACCCTCAACACCATTTTGTATTTTTCAGCCGCTAATGTTTTTTCTCATGATTTGTGGTCATCAAGTGCTTTTCACTTCTACCCAAATGTAATATAATAAAATACACAATCTTTGGACCATTGAATGCTTGAGATGGTGCCTTTAATTGCTGAATTTAATCATACAATAATTTAGATTACTCCTTGTACTTGTAATAAGAAAACAGTTTTGTGCCTACCATTACCAAAGTGAATTTTGAAGCTGTTATCTAACTTAGGTTAATATCAAGCAACTTGTATAGTGTCTTGCATTTTCTTGTTCCAAATGATATAATTTTCTCGATGGTTCAATAATGGGAAATCAAGTATCACATTTATAGGGTGATATCCCTTATCATATAGCAAACTTCTATGTACTTCGGTGCTCAATATTTACTTGCCTTCACCAGATGGTCATGTATAACAAATAAAATGAAATTTTAGCCATCTAATTTCAATATGCATACTTTGGACTTCGCTTAATATACATAAGTGGTTTAGATATTCTCATTGGAGTTTACTCTTGATGAGTGAGTGCAGCCTTTGCATGTTATTTAATACTTTGATGCTATTGTTTTAAGGCTATTAATGTTATTCTGTTCTGTTTTCTCAAATAATGCAATCCTTAAAAGTATCATTGGTTATGCAGTTTTTCTTTAAATTATCGATAGCAAGAACACTCAAGCCAAGGACATGGCAAATCAACCAAATGAAAACCAGCAAGCACCAAGTATTGCACCACTTATCCAGAAAACTGGTGAGGATCAAGTAGTCAGTGGCCCTTCTGCTGTGGGCTTTATAGATTCATTGGAAAACCGGTATCAAAAAATCAAAGAGCATGCTGAAACTTATCCTTATGTATGGGCTTCCTATATTGTTGTATATGGTGGCTTTGGTCTCTGGACTGCCTATAGATGGAGAAAGCTTCGAAAGACAGAGAACAGAGTGCGCTCACTTCAAGAAAAACTACGAAAGCTTGTTGAAGCTGAAGAATCTGGTAATTCTGCAAAAGTGGTTGAAAAGGGTTCCACATCTTCTGAGACGAAGCCTTCCAAGTAGCCTACATTCCAATATTCCTTACCAGGTAATCTTGTTTACTGCCACTGGTTGCTGTTGGCTCGAAAAAAAGATTCTTTTGGCTCCTCTCATCAAACTGAATCGTTGGCGGAAGTCCTCAACTATGTTGTGCTTTGTAGACATTTGTTAGAATTTGAATCTCATTTTTCCTTCCAAAGTTTTGAATGGTGTTGTAGCCTTTTAGTCAAATAATATATAGCTTCAGAAATGTTACTTCCAGGACTGTTTGGATTTATTTATGGAAAGTGATCCGATGGAGTGAAATGTGATGATTGAATGTAAGAAATGTAGATTATTGGAAATAGGATAGAATGAAATCAAACAATGCATTCTATCTCATTTCATGGCTTCGAAATCCGAACGTATCTTTCAACCTAAATGCACTTTGTTAACAAAAATCATAACATAATATTTATAGAATCTAAATGTTTCCCTATTTTGTTTCCAATTTGAAAGGTTTAGGCTGGGAATAATTTTTCTTCCATTCCATAAAAAAATCGAAATAATAGAATTGTGGTTTATTTCATTCCCCTCCATTCTAAAGAGTTAAGACATAAAAAAGCTAGACCAAAGGTACCCTAAAGTGTCAAATGACAAAAGTTGGAAGTGTTATACTATAAAACATGTTTCAATACTCAACACCACCATTAGACCTTCATTGACAAAACGGTCATAATCATAGATAGAAATTAAAAGTTCATGGTAATTTTGATGGGTATATTGTGACAATCATTATGATAGAAATTTAGATGTTATCTTAATGAATTAAAAATATAATTTATTTAATTAAATGGTTAAATAAGACTTTTAGTGACATGTATAGATGAAAATTGAAATTTGATCCAATATTGTTAACGTTTTTAAGCATAGAGGGTTAAATTGATATGAAAAAACATTAACTTGATATAAAAAAATAATATAGAATCAATCTATTTGAACTTTTAGATTAAGTTTAAGGACTCTTGTTGTCGTAGTTTTTCTTAATTTATTTATGCAATATATGCCAATCAACCAAAGTTCAAAGACTCTTACGGTGAACAACTGGAGGCCAAATTTTAGAGTTCAGGAAATTTATATTAGCATGATTATGTGCTATAAATTTTTTGTTATGAACTAATTGTCTCAAAATCTGAAATAGTTTGGCAAAAACAATGGATGGTTTTATGTATAATATGTTTCCTCATACAAGAGTCTAGTATGGGATTGAATGGTTGAGAACACATAGGCACACTCAACCTTGTTCTGGTCATAGAGGTTCTAATACCACACGAACCTACCATCTCAAAAGTATAGGTTGTTAGGTAAATATACCTAAATGGTTTAATATATGTCAAACTCTTGTTCCTTCACTTTGTAGCTTCTATATTACATTTATTTTATATATTCAAATCTATCACTTTATTGGAAGGACACCATTCTCATGACTTTTTCAAGCAGTCTTGATCAATATAGAATGAATTTGAAGCATAACGAATTGTATTGAATTGACATCCCATATGAAGCTCTTTGTTTACCATATCATTGATGGGAAGTGGGAACACTTTAAAAACTTGCTTGTGCTATTTGTGCAAAATTACCAAAGTTCAAAGTATGTTATTTTTTATATTTAAATTTGTCAAGCAATACATGACGTTTCAACTGGTATGAACTAAAAATTGAACGGGTTTGAGGGTAAAAGGACCAAAGTTTAAACCCTAATGATGGTGACAAGACCAACAAAATATACATTTCCCTATCAAAAAACAAAACAGCAATACTCAAGTTCAATCGATCAATTTCGTCCTTAAAATGACCTATGTAATCAAGAATTTTTAATTTAAACGATAAGTCTAGAATTTCGTTATTGTCCAGCCTCTAATTTTAGAATTTGGTTTGAGCCAATTGAAGGCTGGCTAGTAGGATGGTAAACAATTTATATAGCATAAAAACCATTATGCCACCATTCCTCACGAATCACTATTTCTAGTTTTCTACGGTATACATAATGCAAATATCCTTGGTATTATCTTACAAATACGCCGTAGCCGAGACAAAATGAAAAAAAATGGATAAACCATACAGTAGTATTATATATGAATATAAAATAAATGTAGTAGAAACAATATTTTTTTTCTTTCGAATACAAAGCTAGGAAACAAGAGTTTTGTTATTTGTAAAATCATTTAGGTTCATTAACCTAACAATTGAGGTCGTTGCGACATGATTGAGTGTGATTGTATATTATTCACGCTTCAAGCATAGAAAATACTATCTGATCATGAAGTTTGATATAGTGAACTAATTATACAAATTGGGTTAAACATAAATTTTGTGTTGGATCCTATATGACAATCTGAGCAAGCTACTAATAATTGAATAAAAAAATGTATGAGAACCTAAAAAATTGATTTTTGTCCATGGAATTTGTACAATATCTAGTGACTTGGTCTTTTCAACTATTTTTTTTTATTAAAAAACAATGTTCATTAGTAGAAATTACATAAATCGAAAATATTACAATTTAAAATCATTAAAATTAAAAAAAGATAAATCTATAAACAAATCTATATCATCCAAATTAATAGTACAGATCGTTACAATATTTATAAATGTGACGAAACTTACAAAAATAACAAAATTAAAATTTAATAATTATTATGAAAATCTCTAAACTGTTTGACCATTTTTAAATAGATTCTTAAATTAAAAATATTTTCATAAAGTCAATGCACTATGTCTCTATAGACTATAATCCTTCCCTACTATATTTTTTAATGCATTTTCAGTTTTATTTTTTTAAATAGTACTTCAATAACATGAAAAGTAAAATAATATTATTTAATCGACATACTCTGTGATTTACTAACATATTATTTAGCTTGACACATAAAAAAAGAAAAAACTTAAAATTTAATGTTGTAATTTTTTTTATGAAACTTTAAAAATTGGAAGCTGTATTTTTCAGATTTAAAAATAGAGTGATTAAAATTATTAATCAATAAAATTAGGGAAACGAAAAGTGAATATAAACTTTTTTTTTTATGCATCCATTTAAGTCTTATATACTTGTTAAATGGACCAATATACCATTTAAGTCCTACAAATTATGTTATCAATATGACATGTGAGACGAGACACTGTTGGTGTCACTTTCAAAATTGTATAAAAATCTGAAAACATGATAAATGAACTAAGATGTCTAAATTTATTTTGGTCAAGGAATTTTTTTCTGTGACCTAATTTGAATTTTGTGATTTTTGTAAGGAAACAAAACGAGACTCCCCTTTAAAATATTTGTACTAGAGTCTGGAAACAATTTTTTTTTCTTTTAGAAATAAGTTATACAAATGTTACTAGTTTGTTATTTATAAAAGTTTGTTATTTATAAAATCATTTAGATTCGTTTGCCTAACAATTGTTTTTATTTTGAGTAAAAAAAAAATTTATATTTTTGAGGTGGATGGTTTTAAAAATAAAGCTTCTAATGAAAAGTTGGTTTAAATAGTTTATTTTAAAATATGATTTTAAGTATTTCATCTATTTTTTATAATTTTGTTTGAACAATAAAATTTTAAAAAATGATTAAAATAAAAAGCTATTTTGAGAAGCTCTTCATAAAAATTATTTTTGAAAGATACTCTTTTTTAAAAAATGGTGATTTTTAAAATATTAAAATCTCTAATAATGCAAATTTAAGTTATTGAATGTCAAAATTACTTTTTTAAAATAATAAATGAATCTAAAGTTTTTTTTTTACTATTTTCTATTTTTAAGTAAATTTTCATAAAATCATTTTTAAAATATAAAATTAAAATCACATTTTTTTAAAATCTTAAAAAAAACGGACCTATTAAAACCTCTATATCCAATACAAAATTAACTGTGTCTGCATGTTATTCACACTTCAAGTACAAAAAAAGCCCTCTATAATCATCGTATTCAGTACTAAATATTTTCATCCATAAGTTAGAGTTCATATTACACAGGTATAGTCAAGTGAGTATATAAATAAAAAAACGAACTACATTTGTGTTATGGTCAATATTTGAAACCTAAAGTAAATTAAAAATGAGGTTTTTTTTTTTAAAAAAAGTTAATGGTAATGTTTTAGTAAAACTATTATATTATTTTTAAAATTTTATTGTTTAGATCTTCCAAGATGCTACATAATTATTTATTATTTTAATTTTTTTAATTGATATTAAAGCTACTATATCTTATCTTTATTGACATATTATCGATCTAAACTAAGATTATATTTATTTATTTTTTAAGAAAAAAAAGCAAAAGCAAGAAATCATTAACATTATTCTATAAACAATATTTAAAAAATAATAAGTCTTTTTTTATATAGTATAATTAAATATATTAATTGATGTATCATTTTTTACTTTGGAGAAAAGAAAAATAACAAGAATCTCATAAAAAAAGCCATTAGATATACATCAATAATTAGTAATAAATAATTATTTTTTGAGGTACTAGACAAATGTTTTGTCCAAAGGTGGACTCTGATTTGTATTTTGTACCGATATAATAAATATTTATTTGTCTTTTATATTTTACTTCTACACTCTCAAATACATGTATAATTTCATAGTGTATATTTTATACTATCAAAAATTAGAATTAAATAAAAAACCAAAACATTAAAGAACTGGATAAATTCACCAACTAAGTATATCCATAGATGTTATTGGGGTACTCAATCCTTTTTTGATAGAACCGATTTGCTAATTGAATAACTTATGCTGATTTATTAGGATGTTGGGCCGGATGAATATGTGATACTATATTTAGTTCAATTGTTAATTATATATATTAAAAACTACATGAATTATTATTAATTTTATTTAATTAACACTATTTATTGTTAAAAATTATTTGAATTTAATTTATTTAAATTTTTATGATTATAACCGTAGATTAAATTTCTATATTTCGGGTATAATTGTATGTTCATTCCAATCATTTTTTGATAAAATTATCCCCCTATCTAACACACTATAAAACGATAATTTGTTTCAAACAACATTATTGGTAAAAAAAAAAACACGACTAGCAGCCGAGCTACAAGGAATCAACCAGCAAGACACAGCAAACAATGGCCTGGCCAACTCTTCTGAGCTACAGTAGAGGGAAGGAGAGACAAGGGAGATGTAGATTCTGTCAAATTTGAGGGGCTGAGGGTGGATCTCGAACCTAAGGATATTGGACCTCAAACCTTTGTGTCTGGAACAACTTAAGACAAACAAATGAAACCAATTTAGTGATGGTGCCAAGACCAAACAAAAGTGGATGACAGCTTCTTGTCCGCTGGTGGACAATGGGAGCGAAGCACACAAAGCCGAACTAAGCCGCTATAAGACAAAAAAGAAAATTTGAAAAACATGAGTGAATAAAATTAGGGTATATTAATCACTTCGATATTATGTTATAAAAATATGTCTGGCCTGGGTTAGGTTGACCACGTTTCGAATCACAAAACCTAGTATCCAATCCAAAGGAGACACAATGGACAAAACGAAAACTAGTGTTAGTATGTTACTTGGTTACTCGACCCAACTTGGTGTTTGTGGGTTGGGCAGGTCAAGCGGGTTGATCCTACCCATATACTCCTTTTGGTCATTATTATAAGCTTAAGCTAAAATAACTATTTTCATGAGTATTAAAAAAATTAGTTAGGTGCAATTAAAATATATTTCATATTTACTAAATTATTCCTTTGAATGTCAAACATTCAGCTTTGCCGGCCATAACCCCTTTTGTCTTCCCTATACAGACATCATAGATAATAAACACTTATTATATGTTTCGATTCATTTTGATATGTTTTAAATTTTATTTTGATGTGTTTGGGGATTCTCGATAATAATTGATTTTACCTCTAAAATTGATTCTAACTTAAAACTAGTATTTGTAGCTTTTACTTACAAACATGAGTTTCACCTTCAAATTTATAGTTAAACTAACCTTTCCATGATCATATCCAAATATGAATTATTTTATCTTCTTCTATCAAATGTAATCTTATTTAAAGTGCATCACATACTAAATGTAAATACAATTTCCGTTGAATCTTAATTTAATATGTTGGTCAAAGTTGCAAATGTGTTATATGATAAACATTCAATCGATCATTATAAACTTTATAAACTGTTCAATAATTATTCGTTCCCTTAAATGACTGCTCATAATTATAAAACAATGCTATATACTAAACTATAAAATATAAAATGAATTAATGAGTATCTATTACATCACTGGTATAATATACTTTTTCTGAAAATTTTAAGTCTAACCTTTTGAAGTTGAGAATATTTTAAAATTTTCATATATGCTTTGTCAACCAATAAGCCATGATTCTACCAATAGTCAATTGACCCTATACAACACTGCCTTTCAATGTTCTATTATTCCATTGAGGGTTCAGTGAAACTTCTTTTCCCATCCTCACATACACTTTAGAAATACACTTTCACAAACAAGAAAAAAACTGTTTTTTGCCTTTTAAAGTATACTTTCAAACAAAAATAGTTTTTTCCATCTGTAAAATATACTTTCAAAAGCAAGCGATGTTTTAGAATGGTAAAGGCAAAAAAGAAATTCACATTTTGATTGAGGGAGGGAAAGAGGTCGAGATACCGTTCTAAAGGTGAGTGAGAGAGAAGGAGAAACAATGAAATATGCTCTCAATCCATGTAGCATGCAAAGAAGAAGGAAGAAAAAAGATAATAGGAGATGAAGAAGAGAGGTTGGAGGAAGAAAGAGGAAAATATGTAGCTGCAAAAGGATGAAGTAAGACAATAGATACTACAGAAAACCAAAAATCAGCTTCTTGCTCAATTGGAGTAGAAACTTTTTGATATGGATTGAGAATACAACATGATTGGCATCCTAAGCCAGAATCACTAAAAATATACAACAATTATTAAAATAAAAAATAAATAAAAAGTGGTAAAAAGAAGGCAGTGATTTCCCCTTCTTTCAATTCTTCAAGACTCAAACTTTCACCAATCACACAATCTACACCCTACTCTACATTATGTTAGAAACCTAAAGAAATAATAGAGCAATAGAGATGAGAAAGAGAAATGATTTAGGGGGAAAAATATAAAGAGAGTAAGATCGTCAACAGAAAATTAGCAAGCAAAGCCACCATTACAAGATAATGAAGATCATCCATCATCTATCTGCATATAAAAAAATCCTTCCAAATTCAGAATCCTTGTCTTTACTGAGCTTAGCAACCGTTACTTCGGTTGTCAGGTCCTTAACATGGTTAAGTCTCATATATTCTGCAACTGAGAATATGAGATCCGAATTACCGAGCCAGAAAGTGAGGTGGCATGCTTGCACACAAGGGCTTCAGTAGCCTGCTCCTCAGTATCAAACTGAACAAGACCTTGTTTCTTCCCATTCATCTCAAACACTTTGCTGTTGACAATGGTTCCATGCTCCTCTAGAAGGTTCACAATCTCCTCCTCAGTGATGTCTTGTGGGAGTGTGGACAAATGGATCATCTTTGTTGGGGAGCAGCAATAACGGTAGTTTTTAGCTGCATTACGGTTAAAACGGTTGAGATTTGAGTTGATGTACTCGTGCGTGTCAGCACCTTGGGTTATGTTTGGATGCTTCGAGAAGTTGACCTCGAGCCGCTTCCCAAACAACATGGCTCCCTACAAGAATACAGAGTAAATATGCCATCTCAAAATATGGATCAAAACCAATCATTTAACATGGACCAAAACACAGCAAATAAAATAACAAATGCACAACAAATAGTGCATTGTTAAAAAAATCTTGACAATAACCAGATAAAATAAAAACTTCCTCTACTTATAAAATAGATCCTTCAATTGCAGCCTTGTTCCATACTACATACAAAGGGATCAAGAAAAGAAAACGCCAGCAGTAAAACAAATTAAACCCGATACTTAAGTAAATGACTTTCATAGACAGTTTACCAAACCAGTGAAAGAGGAATGTGATTTCGCTCGTATCAAATCAATCTTTCTTCAGTTTGATTTAAAATTAAACAAAACCATCAAGCAAACTTGTGATGAATTCTCAAATATGGAGAACAAAATTATTGAAATAATATATACAACGATAAATCACTGGGAACAGCTATAAAAAGTGTAGCAAACAAAAATTACCTATCATATGGAGTAAAGTCATCACAAAAATCTAGTATTACAATAAATGTTGAACTAAGTGGACATGGAACAAACCTTCAGAAAATGTACTGCGAGTTCAGCTTGGAAACCATCTCCCATCTGGACAAGTGCATGATCTGGTTTATTCCGCAGAAGTTTAATTCTCACAATGTTCCCATAAAGGGAGAACAAGTTGAACAGTTTGTCCTCATCAATGCTCTGAGATAAACAAATTTCAAGCTAAATAGACACATAGAGAGAACATTTGAAAAAAAGGCAGAGAAAATGCTTACGTCGGAATTAAGATTTGAGACAAGAAGTGTACACCTTTCATTTGTCCCAGTTATTCCAGGAGGCAAACCTCCCCCAAAGGCAGCTGCAATGGCTGCAGCATTGGGCATCTACAATTCAATAAAACAATGGTAAACATTTTTTAAAATAAATGAATTAGAAAATAAAAAGGATCTCTTACATGAATTTCTACAGCCAGATAACTGAAAAATCATAATAACTACCATGTCGCTTATCTCGAAAGTGAAAAAATCCCACAGTTCAAGAAACAAAAAAAAACCTTTCCCTATCAAACCCCAATTTGGCAAGCAAAAGCCTTAAACTGAAGCTTTTCTAAGGTCAACAAAGATTTCCATAAATTGGTTTGCTACAGTCACAAAACTTGGTTTGCTACAGTCATAAAACTTGGTGTTTTGTACCTTCATATTTTAGAAATAACAGAACAAGGAGAGGTTAACCATCACACATTTCTAATGTTGCTTCTCATAAGATACAAAATGATAATAACTTAATAAATTCAACTGTGCCAGAATTAAATTGGGACTTCAACTTGATGTGAAAAATACCCTACCTGTGGATATCCAACTGGAAGGAGAAAAAGAAACGAGAAAAAATTAGTATACCAACAAATAACACAAAATTTGAAAAACAAAAACAAACCAAAGCAGTTAAATTTAGCACCTGCCCTGGCTCCAGACCCCTGAACACCACCATACATGCTTCCTGCATCACCATATCCAAGCTGTTTTGCAGAAGATTGTAAGGAAAAAATAATGTCTATTAGAATGCACTTCACAAATATCATTAAGAAGATTTAATTCATAAATAGATAAATAAAAAGAGCCAAATGCAACATACTTGTGAAGGTCTGCCTTTCTGTTCTGTAGGGAGATTCGGGTTTGTGAAGTCTCTGTGAAAGATGAGGAATAAGTCAGCATAATATGTGATAACATGATAAAATGGTAATCAAGTGATAAAAAAAAGAGAGACAAAAAGATACTGAATCACCTTGAACGGTCATTATTGTAGTTCACTTGTAATTCATCAAGGCTGTAAATAAGATGAATGAAATGTCCATATAAGAAATTAAAGTAAATAAGAGAAAGGAAAAGGTAGAAGGTTGAAGGGTTACAAATTGGCTCAAACACAAGCATAGCATAAGTTATATAAATCCACAAGCCAATACACAGAAATTATTAAGACAAATTTAACCTACTTTGAGAATTGAATGTCCAGCTGACAGCAACCATCATAAATATTGCGACCCTAGAAATTTCCAAAATTTCAATCAGTATTTAGAAACAAAACAAGAACTAACAAATCCTGTTAAGCCCCAAACAGAAAGGAAATGTTAAACAACCTGAAGTGCAGTTCTCGCAGCAACAGCACTCTGTTGTGATGGGTACTGGATGAGAGCCTGAAAGCCTAAGAAGATAGTAAACATGTGATTAAACAGTTAGTAAAACACACAATAACTACTGCACATGCATAAAATAAATTATAATGATATTTTTGTCAATAAAGAATGCAATAACAATCCTCATATATCTAATTACAGAGCAAGAGATGCATAATGTTTTGAAAAAGAAGAAGCATTCCGCTAAACATTAATAACAATAAAAAAAACCAAAGTCATTAGAAATTCATTAAGAGTCAAGACCTTTGTTCAACTATGTTCCTATTACATACAAACAACATCAAGTTTTATCCTACTAAGTGGGTTGGCCACATGGGTCAATTCATGCCACTGTACCTATATTACCTACTCAAATAGGAATGCAGCACTTGTATTTGTATCATGTGTAGAGTATATGGAGGGAAAAAAAACATTTGATTAAAACTAAATATTGTTTAAATTTTATGAGATTTTACACAGACAATCAATGTCATACATAATTATTATTCAACGGTTGGAGCAGCAAAAACCCGTTTTTTAAAAGGTACTAACGTTGCAACAGTGTCCAATTATTAATGGTGTATGTGTGCGTGTGTGGGTGTATGCATGTATCATACAAAATAATTGCACGACAAAATATAACCTCAATCCACTCAGTTAAAATTCAGCAAAACTTAAAAGGGAAAGAAAGAAGAGAGGGAGAAATCTGAGAGAATCTGACCAGCTGACTTCTGAAATGTCACAATCTTCTCCACAGATCCATGGGGAGAAAAAACTTGATACAGTACATCCACCGTTATGGGATAGAGCACGTGATGAATTGTAACTAAGAGAATCCGGTTTGGCTGTGCATCCAGAGGGTTCCAAACAGCAGGACAGCATTGACAAAGAGAAGAGATAGAGAGAAAGGAGAATAAATAGAGAAGTACATGGTAGAGAGAAAAGGATAACTATAGAATATCAATTTTACACACTGAACCCACTGAAATGTAACTGTCTTAGATAGCAATACAGAGATGTAGGGGGTATATCACGTAAAAAATTAATAAGTACAAATGCCGAAAAAATGGTTCATCAATTCTCTCTGCTTTTGTAAGCAATCGACAAGATGAAGCATGCACTTTCGGTTCCAAAATATAAACGAAAAAAACCCAACCTCATCTCCTCGTCCTTGACTTTGATCTACTGTTGTTAGCTCTTGATGAGAGGAAAACTGGACATAAACATTCCTCCCCCTAAAATTACATAAAAAGATTATTAGATTGTTCAGGAAACTTTACTAGTCAGGGACAAAGATAAAGATATCAAAACAATAGTCATGGAAATAATGTAAAACAAGCTAATTGTACCTTATGCTAGGCTGAGTGTTTGCATAAAACTGTAAAGCACTAATTGCAGAAGGAACCTCTTGCATTTGGATAAGTGCCTGCAAATACAGCACACCAATTGTAGTATTGTACAAATAAATGAAGAAATGAAGCAAGCACCTTTAATTCTAGGGAAAACAAACAGTTTAATTTAAAGGTGTGAAAGAGAAAACCTGATTTTTTGCACGCAACATCACAAGCTTTGTTATGACTCCAAAAGGTTGAAATAGCTGAAGTAAATCATTCTGCAATCAAAGAGGCAAAAGTTATAAATCTTTCAGGAATTTCTGCAACAAGGAGCTCAAAAAACATTTTAGTGTAACAATGTAAAAATTAAAACAGCCTATAATTGTAAATGAAACATGGTTCATGCTCTGCTAATCACTAAGGCAACACGCTAAAATCTAAAGTCTAAACTTATGAATTCAAATACTAATTTCAACTTCAGTCTTATCCAGTCATGTGGACAGAAATCTGCAATGGAGTAAAATGAATGGCAATCATGGTCTACGAAAAATAATAAAATAAAACAAGCACATGCAATGAGATAAACCGGCTCGGTCCATTCAGCGAAAGGACCATGCATCTAGGCATAAACTAAACGCCATTAAAAGATCATGTCACCAAAAAAAAAATATGTACAAACAACACAGACATCAAGCAATAGAGAAAAAAGGCAAACAAGAGAGAGCCAAGGGAGTACTTCAGATATTTCGTGCCCGACATTTCGAACGTGAATGACCTTGGAAGGTTCGGTCATGATAAATTAACCTGTAAACATCAGATAAAAGATTAACAGTAGTTTAAAGTAAACTAATCAGTAACAGTAACAATAATAATACTAAATCACTTCAACTCTTTCTTCTTCATTGTTCAATTTATTGATATCATTATCATCAAACTCCCATAATTCTCAAATCTAAATCAATCTGAAAGTATGCAACTGAACTGAAGTAAAAAAAACAGACATTTGGCATGCTTGATAATCTCACTCGAAAACTGAATAAAATAAAACTCCAAAAAACCTAAATAAAAAAAAGGATCACTCTTTCTGATTTTCTTTCAAAACCAAATTGGACTAAATCACGATGCAAATAAAATTACAATGCCAAAAGATAAATCTTGAGGCTTCTTCACATACGAAGTATAGTAATTAAAGTAAAATGAAATTTTTATCTCAGACTCAATCAAATTCAAATGATACTTACACACCCAATTGAAAACCTAATCTATCCAAATCAATGAGCAGTTAAAAAATAAAAATAGGGCATGTCAAAATTTTAGCTCAGAGCTCCTAATTCGGTAAATTGTGTGTGTGTGTGTGTGTGAGAGAGAGAGAGAGAGAGAGAGCTTGCCTGAGAGAGAGAGAGAGAGAGAGCGCTTGCCTGAGAGAGAGAGAGAGAGAGAGAGAGAGAGCGCTTGCCTGAGAGAGAATCCCAGAGAGAGAGAGAGAGAGCGCTTGCCTGAGATAGAATCTCAGAGAGAGAGAGAGAGAGAGTAATTAGATAGAAATGTGGCACACACGATGTCGTGAATCTGTTAACCCTAGTTACGTTTGTTAATGAGATATGAGTGAAATAGATATAGATAGATAAACTTTTAATTTAAGGCTCAAAGTTTGAAGGTTTGTCCCTACTTTTGGTACGACCATTTCACCATCATATACTAATTATAATCCACTTATACTAGTTCATTTTTCTTTTTTTATATATATTTATTGGCAAACACTGTGCACCAACAAACTATAATTATAGCCATTTGATCAAACTAAATATCTAGAATAGAGATCATTAAGAATAAAATCTAGCTAAGATTGTGGTGGAATGCGAAAAATATGAGGGGATTCAGAATCGTGTAGATATTATGAAGCTCGAGCTAATAAATGATGAGTGATAAACAATGGTGCGTACCTTGTGAAGGAATTATGTTATGTTTGGCTTTTATAGGCCTGTTTGTAATGTTGAGGCGAGAAGAGTTGTTTAAATGGAATAACTACCATTGAAATCAGTTGTCCGTTTATGCACATAGTCATTTAATCAATCATATTGTCCAGATTAATTCTAAGTAGGATTGCTGGTTTTGATGTAAACAATGATGTGCGTGATGAGTTTATTGAGAGTAACCACTATGTATCCTGAAGTTATTTTTGAAGATAAATTAGGTCATCCAAAAAGTTTCATGAATTTGTGTCTTAGATTTTAATTTGAATATAAATGATTTAATTTTTTCCAAATATAAGCTGTTGGAGATACACATATGCTTCTTGAAGATTTAAAGTATATTGATGTCATTTTTATCTTTTATTATTTTTTTCTTTTTTTTTGAATTGCACACACTAATTCTACAAATATTTTTTACATTGTCGACAAATTTGCGTTTGAATAACAGAACTCCTTAAAGTTGTTAATTTTAGGAGAATTGAAATGATAGGGACATTGTGTGTTGAATTTCTTCTCTATGTTATCTTGGTGATAAATGCATTTTTTACACTAGCAAAATGTATATATATATATATATATATTGCATGATATATTATTGGGTCAAATTTTATGATATATTATTTAATGTATTACAAAATTTAATTGTTAGATTGAAATTTAATATCACATAAATTATAAAAGTGTATATCAATCTTAAATTATTTGATAAATCATTTATATAGTTTAATGTCTCGTGAATTTTATTGGACAAATTAGTCTTTATGTATGTTTTTTACCTATTCAATGATTTCATATTAGTGTTAAATTTTATTATATGATCTGTGATAGTAACGTTTAATTTAATGATAGATTTTATAATAGAGTTTAATTGTCATACACTTGACATGTAGTGTAAAATATTATTTATGAGTGTGACTTTAGAGATAATAATAGTAAAAGTCAAACATTCTTAATAATTTAAAGATTATGATTGATTAATAAAAAAAAAAAATTATACTATGACCTAAATTATCTGTAATATAAATATTCGGTTAAAAATTATCAAAATGTGTTATAACATTAAGTTTCACATCACGAGGTCAAATAATCTTAGCTAATATAATTCATATTATGTTGATATATATGTCAAAATTTGTTGGTTCTTTCAATAATTTACTTATGGCTCCGCCCCTAAACACGGGGCATTTGAAAATATCTTTGTGCCCATAGTTTATCATTTTTTTGTTTTTTTTTTCTTTTGGATTGTGTCGGGAGTCTTGGTTTAAAAAAAATAAAAAGAATGGAGAATTTTGAGGATAAATGAAGAAATAACGGAAAGGGGAAGAGTGAATAGTTCTTTCACATTGTATGAGATTTTACTTGTAAATTTTGTCATCTCATTTCCTTCAAAAACTCTCAAAAAAAAAGTGAGGGGTTCATCCATTGTTCTTGAAAAGGGAGAATTTTTAGGATAAAGAAAAGTTGTAGTGTGAATAGTCACCAATGTGGGAAAAAAAATGCATTAGGAGAACCTATTGATAGTTTGGAAAATTTTGAATAAAATTTTGAATTCATTATTTTTTATATAATACTATCAAAATTAAAAATATATCACTAATAAGTATTTTCCCATTTTAGGAACCTCGTTCTATTGAAAGCACGTTTGGTTTTATGTTGAAGTGTGTCTAATGTGTGCTTCTTATGGTAAACAGCATATTGTTTGAGTTGCGAGTATTAGCTTTGAGCTCTGAGAGCTCATATTTTAAAAGTAATTTGACCAGAAAATAAAAATTGGTGACATTTATAAGTAAAAATTGGTGTGACATGGTTACAAGGTTTTTTTACCATGTCAAAAAATAAATAAAACAATTTACGATCAATTCAGGATTGAAAGCAAATATCAGCTAGGCAATCAGAACAAATTTCAAAACTGAACATGCAAAAGGTATCACCAATAACAGCTGTGAAGAAGAGATTTATTTGAAAAGGTTACCCAATCTATAAAAAGCATTTTAATTATGTAAGAAGTTTTACTAAGCTTGTTAATTATAAACGTCTGGGAAATTTTTTGAATGTATATTCTCCTAGAACAAATCAATGAATAATGCAAACAAGCCCTGCACAGAAGCATATATAAAATCAAATAATTTAAGAAAAGGGCATCATAAATCAAAATTGGAAGTATTAAAGGTGCAACTCGATACCAAA
Organism: Cicer cuneatum; assembly: GCA_037974295.1. NCBI lineage: Eukaryota > Viridiplantae > Streptophyta > Magnoliopsida > Fabales > Fabaceae > Cicer > Cicer cuneatum. The sequence continues at coordinate 6,804,617 of JBBPBO010000001.1, read as the reverse complement.
TAAAACAAAAGTACTGCAAAAACAACCCATGAGGATACATGGGTTACCAAAATATCAAATGGAAGACACTACTACAGTGTTTAAAAGGATGGTAACAAAAAATAACATAAATTGCGAGTTTAAACAGTAGCTTTGAGGCGTCCATAGAACTTTTGCTTCTCTTGTATTGTCTGGAAGCGACCATGCCCAAACTTTGAAGAGGTATCGATAAACTTGAGTTTGATATCCTCCAAAGCATTACGAGAAGTCTGCTTAAGTAGAGACTGACGCAAAGTAATAACCCTTTTCTTTGGACCAACACAGCCTCCCTTGATCATCAGATAATCCTCCTTCACAATTCCATAGTGGGGGAATCCACCCATTGGGGTGATGTCTTTCTCAGTCCTGATAACAAAATAGTTGGATTAGTTTGACTTTCATATTGATGTAAATAAACCAAACCATTTCTTACTGAACTGTAATTCGCTGCATGCTACAAATAATCAAAATGTAACTCACCTATCATACTCAGTTTGAGCATCATGGGTCTCTTCTCCAGACTTGCCAAGCTTGTAAATTTTCTTGTTCAGCTCAGTACGGTGATGGTATCCATTTTGACCAGCCCTCGCAACTGTGAAAGAAACCCTAGCAGGATGCCATGCCCCAATACATGCCACCTTCCTCAAACCCCTATGAGTCTTACGGGGAAGACGTGTAACACCCCAACGAGTCACAACACCTTCATAACCCTTACCTTTGGTGACTCCAATGATGTCAATCATTTCATCCTTCTGGAAAACAGCATCAATAGGAACCTGTTTCTCAAAAAAGCTGTAAGCAAAGTCCACCTTCTGAGCAATTGTACCACCATTAACCTGAATCTCCATAATGTGAGCTTTCTTCTGCTTCAATCCCTTCATCTTCCTGATCTGTTTGATAAAAGTAGACAGACTTTAATGTTAGAAAACTGAACCAATTTAATACTACTGATCATGAATTAGAATTCAACTAAAAACTGCAACTAAATAACAAGTATAAAATTTTGAGATGATAATACAAAAAAAAAACAAGGTCTGGAAGACATAAATACAAAACATACGCCAAAATTACAAGTGAAAACCAACAAGAGTCAGAAATCTCGTGTGGATGTGCCGCTCATAGCATCTATTAGTGCTGCGTTTGCACAGGAATTTCATCATTCTCATTAGACAAAGGCAAACAGAAGCCATAATAAAAGGTAAATTTATAAAGATATACAGTTCGCATTCAAAATAACATATAATGAAATGCAGAAGAGTAGGGAATGTATGAGCCCATATATATGGCTAGTACCTGAGTGTGAGCCAACACACGAATAACAGTTGCATACTTCTTTAGTTTCTCAAGCTGTGTCTGAATGTTTTTCTTTCCTTCATCAGTCTCATACTGCCTTGAGTACTTGCTGAAAGCCTTCTTCTTGGACTTGCACCAGTTCTTGTAGAACCTACGCTTAATTTCCTCACTCAAATGCTGAGTCCAAACAGTGTTCAATGTTCGAAGACCACGGGGAGTTTTAACATAACCCACAACACCAACAACAATCATTGGAGGGGTCTCAATGATTGTAACAGGCTCACAGGTCTCCTTCTTGTGAAGCTCTGAGGTAATAAAATTAATGTTTAAGTCATATATTCAAAAATATTAAGAATACATAATAATAAGCACCACAGCAAGAATGCAAATTCATTTAATATTTATGAATAAATGAAAAACCCCTTCAGCATTAGCAATTTCAAAATAACAATTCGCAGGATTACAATTAAGAAATTCAACTGCAGTGACAAGATAGAAATAAAGAAAAACAGGACTGAAACATGGCCTTATTTCACACATGACATCTCAAAAATCACACGAGTCAGATACCAAGAGGTAAAATTTATATCAAAAAACTGAATCCAATAAATTATTGCACAATTTTCGGGGAAACTTTATCATGACAACAATTGGGGAAAGCCCACAGGCCATACTTGTGCAATTGAAGATCAATAATTAATTGAAGGCAAGGTTGACTTAACATAAAAATCCATCTATCAATTCCTATTATTATCAAAATATGAAACAATTTAACAATACTGCTACTCACTGGATCCTGGTTTCTCGACTTCTCTGACAATATGTGTCATACCAGCCTTGTAACCCAAGAAGGCAGTAAGCTTTGGTGGCTTAGTTGGGTCATCCTTAGGGAATGCCTTCACTGCATGAGTCAAAATTAAACAAAGTCAAAATTGAGGAAAAGCCAATTCAACAATAAAATTTAAAATCTACATATTCATAACCCTAAACCCTAATTTTAAAACTGCATATTCATAAGTGTCTAAGACAATTAATAGAAGCCGAATAAATCCCCGGCAGCTGAAATGACCGTATGAGCCACAATCATACAGGAGTCAGCAACAGCATTCAAGGGCTTAGGTTAATAATAATAATTATGATCAGAATTAAACATGGCAAGTATTATTCTTCCATCAAATCAACAAAACCGTTCTCAAAAACAGTATCCTTGTCGATTGAGTAGCATGACCAATTAAATAACAAATAATTGAAAAAATATACCTTTTCCTCTGTGACGTGCAGCACGCTTCCTTGGGAGAAATCCCAATGATCCGTGCCTTGGGTGCTCGAACTTCCTGTGAGACATCTTTCTCCTCCTTCAATAACAAATCACAAACAATACATCAATTAGTAAATCAGCGAGTAAACCCCAAAATGAGAACAAAACGTAGATGTTGTATTTGACACAATGTTTCAAAAATGAATCATCGTTGTAGCTGCAGGGATTATAATTATCGCTTAAAGTCGGAGATATCGAAAAAAGTATCGTAGATTTATGAAGTTTGAAACAAAATGAAGCTAAATGGTGAGAATAACAACGGAATTGATGGTTGAAAGGGTGAGAAAGAAAGAACCTGAGACAAGTTGATGCCGCTGCTACGCGAGTGAAGAGTGTACACTGACCCTAATAAAACCCTAATTGCGCACACTGTATTTTATAGAGGAGGGCCACGAGGGCTTTTACTCTTTCTTTGGGTCTAACTTCTTTTTATGATGGGCCTTTTAATCTGAGTTTCTGTTGTACCCATATAAGCCCACTTCATACAGAAACTGCACTTGTATCTTTTTTAAACAAAAAGCATATCCTCAAAATGGGTGTCTGACTTTATAAGTAGTTAACTAAATTATTTTTTAACTAGATTATTTTTGATAAATTGTGTGTTAACTAAATTATTTTTTAAACTTTCAATAAGTCACAACTAATCGTATGTATAGCTTTAGAAGTAATTATCATTCGTCATAAAAAAAGTCGAAGTGATTACACTCAGAACATTTTTTATACTAGCACTTTTTTATTAAATAGTTATGTGATTAACTAGTTGCAATTGAAATTTGCTTTTACCTTTTGATAGAGAAACTAAAGAGAGCAGAATGCAAACATAATGAAAACAGAATTGAAAACATAATGGAAACAGAACGAGAAAGTATACAATTAATAATGAAAACTAAATTTTTATTAACTTGTATTATGAAATACAATAGTGTGAGCTTTATATATACATATAGCTCACTTGTAACCAATTCTAACAAACTCTAACTAACTCTAATATTCAATTAACAAACTATAACTAAATCTTAATAGAGTCTTTTCTAATATTCCCATTTAGAATTGTATGATGGTTTTACTAAGGTGTGTTTGTCAAACACTCTAAGTTTGTCACAAAGCAGTGCAAACTTGGTAGTAGGAAGAGGCTTTGTTAATGCATCTGCTTATTCGTCTTGTGCTGGAACATGAGAGACAATGAGACTTTTGTTTAGCACTTTTTCTCTTACAAAGAAGACTTCAAGTTCCATGTGCTTAGTTCGATTGTGGAGAGTTGAGTTATGTGCAAGAGAAAATGTGCTTAAGTTATCATATATAAGTTGGGGAGGTTTGAACTTACAATGAAGTTAATTTAATGGCGATTGTATCCAAAGAATTTCTGCTGCAAGTTGTGCCAAGCTTTTATACTCAGCTTATGTCGTTGATCGTGCTACTTGAGGTTGTTTCTTTGACCACCATGAAATGAGATTAGGACCAAGATACACACACGCCCCTTAGGTGGATATGCGGTCATCAGGATCTGCTGCCCAATCTACATCACATAAGCCTATTAAAGACAGAGGTTGATGCATAGGTGTTGGCTAAAGCAGAAGACCATGATGCAGAGTGCCACTTAGATAACGCAAAATTCTTTTAACTGCCTTCCAGTGTTCTTCAAGGGGTTTAGCCAAGAACTGACATACTTTATTAACAGAGAATGATATTTCTGGTCTGGTGAGGGTTGCATACTGCAATGCTCCCACAATAGAGCGAAACCAAGTTAGGTCTGGCACCTGGACAGAACCAAATTTGGACAGTTTACTGTTGGACACCATTGGTGTTGACATGCCCTTTGCATTCCCCATATGTACCTTGGCCAGTAAGTCACATATATATTTGGATTGAGAAAGAAGTAAAGAGCCATTAGGTAATTGAGTCACCTTAATTCCAAGGAAATAGTCCAAGTTTCTTAGATGTTTAAGGGCAAATTCAGAGTTCAACTTTTTAATAAAATATTGAATCTGATTTAGAGAACTCCCAGTAATGATGATATCATCAACATAAACAAGTGTCATTAATGTAAATGAGGTGGAGTGTATAATGAAGAGGTTGGGGTTTCATTTACTGGTAGTGAAATCATACTGAATGCGGGCTTCTATAAGTCTGTCAAACCAGACCCTTAGAGTCTGCTTTAGTCCATCCAAGGCTTTGTTGAGCTTGCATACCAAGTTTTTGTCTTGTGACTCAAAACCTGGAGGTTGCACCATGTATACTTCTTTTTCTAAAACACCATTTAAAAAGACATTATTCACATCAATTTGCTGAATAGGCCAGTTGTTGGATATTGCAATAGTGAGCATATTACGCACAGTGACTGGTTTAACAACTGAAGAAAACGTTTAAGTGAAGTTAGAACCAGCCTGCTGATGAAATCCTTTTGCTACAAGTCGTGCCTTATACTCATTGATTGATCCATCAGGGTTCTCTTTAATTCTAAACACCCACTTACACCTACAGGTTTACGACTAGAGGGTGGAGGGATTAGGGACCAAGTATTGTTTTGAAGAAGTGCAACATACTCAGCTTTCATTGCTACTAGCCACTGTGGGGCAACAAGTGCCTGCTGGACAGTGGTAGGTTCTAGGTGTGTAAAGAGCATAGTGGGATGCAGTTTTGGCTTGACAATTCCATTTTTGGCTCTAGTTTGCATGGGATGTGTATTATGAGAAGGAATTCTAATGGGGACAAAATTGAGTGCAGAAGCTGCTGGCCCAGTTCTAGATTATGCACCAGGGGCAGGAGAGAGCATGACACCAGATTCTGCACCAGGGGCAGGAGAGAATGTGACAGGGCTATAAACTGTTGGCCTAGATCCAAATTCTACACCAGGGGCATGAGAGAGCATAACACCAGATACTGCACCAGGGGCAGGAGATAGCGTGACAGGGCTGGGCACTGCTGGCCTAGACTCTGCACCAGTGGTGGGAAAGAACATGATAGGTCTAGGTGTTGTTGAGTTGTGGATGGAGCTACATTATTAATAATGCAGTCTGCAACAGTGTGATGAGGAGACAAGGGTTGCGTTACTTGAAGAGGTAACCATGATAATGATGGAGTAGATGATGCTGGTGATGGAGTGAGGGGCTTATAGAATAACTCAGAGTATGAAAACCTTGTTTCATTGAATAAAACATCTTTTGAAATATATATTCTTCCAACAGAACTAAGACACTTATATCCCTTGTATGATGAAGAGTATCCCATGAAAACACATTATTGGGATCTAAAAGCAAGTTTATTGGGGTTGTACGATCGTAGAAATGGAAAACAGGCACATCCAAACACCTTCAAGTCCTTGTAGCTTAGATGGTTGCGTTGTAGAAGAAAATAAGGAGACATATTGTTGAGGACAGGTGTTGGTAGACGATTAATAAGGAAGGAACCATGTTAAAATAAAACACCATTTCATTAGGGACCATGTTCAGAAAGGAACCTTAAGCATTCAATTTGTGGACACTGATCATCAATGGGCTGATATCTTCACCAAGGCATTACCAGAAGATAGGTTCGAGTTCATTAAGAAGCATCTCAGCATGACCTCCATATCTGACTAGCTCAAGTAGTCAACTTAGGAGTTTTTATATTTCTTGCAATTTTAATTTCTGTCTTTTATTTTATGTTTTTTACCTTCTGAAATTTGTACAGAGAAAAACAAAAAATACAAAAACAGCAGGACCACTTTTTGGCTGATGACAAAAAGGGGGAGAAAAAGAGAGAGAGAAAAAGAAGAAATAAGTAGAAAAGGAGAGATAAAAAGAAAGAAAGAGAGAGAAAAAGAAAGAGTGAAATCAGAAGGAGTTGAAAAGGAAAGGAATCAGGGAGAGAGAAAAAGAAAGAGTGAAATAAGAAGGAGTTGAAAAGGAGAGGAGAAGAAAAGAAAAGAAAGAGTGAAAAGAAGTAGTTGAAAAGGAGAGTATCAGACTTAGGGGGAGAGATTGGTCTGAGGGGGAGTAATTCAAGTCATTCGAGTTATAAATTAGCAAAATAAGTTAAGGTTTTGTCATCATCAAAAAGGGGGAGATTGTTGGAACCAAGTTGGTTCTAAGACTTAGGATTTTGATGTTTACAAAAGCACTCAATGTAAACTTATTTTATACCTTGAATTATTAAATTAAATGTCATCAGAAACTGAAGAAATCAGAAGCAGAAGATCAAAGGAAAATGAATTATGGAATTTCCAAAAGATGTTTCAGGATGACAAAAATGAACCAGAAGATAACTTTGCAGGCCTATATCAGAAGGAATAAAATTCAGAATGAAACATGGATCATATCATTAGAAATTCTGCCAGAAGGAGAGTTGATCAAGACAAACAGGAATCAAATATCAATTTTATTCCAGAAGTTATTTTGACCAGAAGATGGCCTGACAGTAAAAATTACACAGCCCAGACTTGTTCCAGACTTGACCATAAGATATGTTTATGAGTCCAGAACATGAAAATCAATCCAGATTTGGCCCAGACCATAAGATAGCATGATTTAGGGCATGGAACTAAGTCTAGAACAAAAGAAATGAGTTACAGAATCAACCCAGACCTGGTCCAAAATTAAAGGTAAAATTTCCATACTGAAATATTTTTTGATCAAGTTTAATTCAGTTTGTTCCAGCCCAAATTCCAGAATCTGTCCAGATCAGAGTAAAAGTATCCAGATCAATGGTTCAGAAAATAATGTTTTGAGTCCAGTGATGGTCAAGATCAGAAAATCAGACCATGGCCCAGAAGTGGCCGAAATCAGAGGGACAGGCTGTGCAGTCCAGATATGGCCGAATCCAGAAGTTCATAGCATATTAGGCGCGATTCCATGAAGGCTGAAATCAGAAGATCAGAGGGCTATGAAGTGTGGTCCAGGAATGGCCGAAATCAGAGGTTCATAGCATAGCAATTCGGCTGGTCCATGCTGGACTATCGCATGAAAATGCTGATGATCCAGAATTGATCAATGACGGAGATTGCAAGTTATTTTAATTAAAGTGTGAAAAAGATTTGTTTTTAATTAAAGTGAAGGAGCATGGAAGTCAGAAGCTATTGGCGGGAAGCAATGCATAGATTTGATTGGCTAGTTAATTTATGAAAGAAATCTAAGGCTTAAAAAATATATGTTTTGGAATTAATTGAAGCCCGATTGGTCAATTTATTTTTGCCAGAGAATCCAGCAATATTTAGCTCGAATATAAGGATTGGAAGAGGCCCAAATCAGCATCTATAAAAGGAGGCACAAGGCAGATTACTTGGTATCGAAAATCACAAAAGAGTCATACACTTCCAAAGCAACCACTCTCAAATTTTCATAGAAGTCAATTGCGAGTTCCAGCTTTCAAGAAGCAAGTACTCGTGTTATTTTCCTTCCAATGTGTCAAATCTAAGTTGTTGAAGTAGAGTCTACAAGCTGAGGGAGTCAGTAGGGGTAGCAGGTTACTTGGCAATTAGATTCATAGTGTTATGTGTTAAATCTAAGTTTTTGAAGTAGAGTCTACAATCTGAGGGAGTCAGAAGGGGTAGCAGGTTACTTGGCAATTAGATTTATAGTGTTGTGATTTCTTCTACAATCTGGGATTGTCAGATTGGCTGAAGACAGGAGCTGCATTCTTTAAAGAAGTCTAGGATTGTTAGACTGTTTGAGAAGACTGACTTGGAGGGTCAGTAGCAAGGTTGTAATTCAAGGTTTGAATTAGTGAAATCCTTCAAGGTGAAGGGACTGGACGTAGCCTCGTTAACGGTGAACCAGTATAAAAACTGTGAGTTTTATTTTTATTTTTATCCGCTGCTAACTCTGTTTTAATTATACATCATGTTTTGTTTTATAAGTATTAAAACAGAAAAAGTATTCAAGTTAAGTCAAACACAATTCAACCCCCCTTCTCGTGTTTGCACCTTCAGTGAGGAAATATGTATAACCTCCATGGGGTGTAACAGGGGCAGGACCCCATAAATCACACACTACTAGTTCAAAAGGATTACTATATATAATGGTAGAAGGAGAAGGATGCAGACAATGTGTCTTGCCTATACAACATGCTAAACAAAAGTCAGTGGTGTCTTTTGCTGGCGTAAGGATATTGCACAACTTTAATACTGTCTTAAGTGATTCATGATGAGGATGACCTAAACGAGCATGCCATAGGTGATAAGCAGAATTTGAAATGGAAGAACAATGTAAATTGGAAACATTATTATTCATATTTTTAGCAGTTACATGAGCAGTAGGTACAACAGGAAAAGAACTATCACAATAAACAACATTAGTTTCAAATTTATGAGTATGCAAACTAGAATTTGAGTAAGATGGATTTTCAAACTTGTAGAGGCCATTTGCTCCAACTGTTCCTTTCAGCAGGACTTCAGAAGAAGCCTGTGATTTCACAACACAAAAAGTGGGGTGAAATTCAAAGAAAACTCCATTATCTTGTGCGAACTTACTAACGCTAATTATGTTTTTGGTAATATATGGAACAAGTAAAAGGTTCTTGAGTGTAAGATTGGTGTTAGGATGAGTTGAGCAAGGAAAATGCATGTTTCCTATTGAGTTTATAGACAAACCTTGGCCATTGCATATTAGCACATGATCTGATATAGGTAGGGAAACTGCATCCCCTAAGTTGAACGCATCATGTGTGACATGATGCGAAGCACCTGAGTCAGGATACCACCACTGGTTGTTGAAGCTAGAGTCTGCACCAGTGAGAAGAGCCTGAGGATGAAAGGGACGTGGATTAGCATGTCTAAGGCTGGGGTAACCAAATTGAGGTGGAGCATGAGTTCGTTGCTGCATCAGGAATGGATTGGAGGGAAGTGCTCCCCAAGGAGAATGAATAGATGAACCAGATACAGAATGACGATAATAACAAATTGAGGCATCATGACTAGATTTGTGACAAATTTGGCACCGTACACGACCACCACGACCTCCTCGACCAAAGCGGCCACTGTCGCGGCCGTTACGACCATCACGATAGCTATATCCTGAATAATCTGAGTGGTGGTGGTTCGCATTCACACGACTCGTACCTAACGGAAAGTTAGGGTTCATATGCGACAAAGGATTAGTTGTAGAGTTCACAAACGAGGTCGGTGACGCTGCTTGAGTAAGATTGACAACTACTGCATCATGAGGCTTCTTGTTTTTCTCAAGGCGCATCTCGTGTGCAAGTAGGAAAAACTCGAGTTCGTCCAACAAGCACGGGTCTTCTTTGCTCGTGACGGCAACAACTACAGGATTGTACTCCTCAGGTAGGGCTTCAAAGATGATTTCGATGAGGAACCGAATCTCCAATAGAAATTAAGGATTCGTGGATGGTGCGAACACGAAGGATGAACTCATCAATTTTACGATCTCCTTTGGTGAGATTGCGCAACTCATATTTGAGTTGCCACACCTTTGTTGTGAGTAACGTGCGAAAATGACGATAGATTTCTTCCCAAACTTGCCATGAATAGTGACAGTCAACAAGCTTCGTGATAATCGAATCAGAGATCGTTGAATGGATCTAGGTACAAGCGATCGCATCTTGTTGCTCCCACTCCAGATATAGAGGATTGAGACGATTTGCAGTGTGATTAGTTTGTATCAAGAACCGTAATGGAGCTAAAGGTTCAATGATGAACTTCTGAAGCTTGTGGCCGCGAATTACACCATCAATTTGTTGTTTCCATTGTTTAAAATTCTTCTCATCAAGCTTAATAGAAATGAGGTGAGGGAATTTGACATGTGAAGAAGGAAAATTACCAGCGACACCAAGAAATGGGTCCACATAAGCCATTGATGAATGAGGATCGAGAAAAAGCTCTAAGATACCATGATAGAGAAACTAAAGAGAGCAGAATGCAAACATAATGAAAACAAAATGGAAACATAATGAGAAAGTATACAATTAATAATGAAAACTAAATTTTTATTAACTTGTGTTATGAAATACAATAGTGTGAGCTTTATTTATACATATAGCTCACTTGTAACCAATTCTAACCAACTCTAACAAACTCTAATATTCAACTAACAAACTATAGCTAACTTTTAATAGAGTCTTTTCTAATACCTTTGATATTTGATATTTGATATTCTCTTATCAAATTATATCAATGACAATCCTTTAGCATCTAACCAATCCTCAAGAGTCCTTTAGACTCGGTCAAACTCTAGCCAAAATAGGGAGTAGACCCCTCGCCTTTTCTTTTTCAAGAAATTACTACAATCACCACCAGAGGAATATGTGTAGTGAGCTAATAAGTAAGAAGAAAGATTAATAATAAATAAGTGAATCAACAAGTGATATATGAGATTAATTTTGGAGTACACATGCTCTCATAACGAAAAACACAATGCAAGTGTTGATTTATAAGCTGTGAAATTGGCAATGGCACAAATAATAAAGAAATCTAGCGTGAAACATGAATGTGTACCACTGCAAGGGGTGGATCAATAAATTTTTATTGGTGGAATCAGTATTATATACTATAAATATTTGGGAAACGCTAAGTAAATTTATAAACTTTTTTATTAAAAGTGCATTGAAATTGTGTTTTCAAAATTTTAAACGTTTATTTTTTATTTTTTCAAGATAAAATTACTACTTTTGATTTTTAAATGTATTTAGCATTATTCTAAATATTTTAATAAAAAATATATCAATGCATAAGGAATGAAATTACGACATTGTTATCATTTATTAACAAAAAATTGAAAATTATAAAAATGTATCATTGTATATCTAAAAAATTGAAGACACGTAAGAACAATAATTACACTCTCACACAATTGCACACATAGTTCTTCACAAATAAAAAGTACTCAATAACTTTTTATGGGTGCAACACATAATTTTAAGCCCAAGAGTTTACTTAAAGGCCGCATCAGCTCGTATTTTATTACTTAACTTGAGTTGAGCCCAAATTAGACTGACTTCAAAATTTTGCAATTCAACACATTGGACTGAAAATTGATTATACTCTGAACTATGGGGTCAGATTACTGGCGGCTCGTATTTTATTTGTCACATTTGATGTTCTCCGACGTCCTTAAAATATATAATTATAATTAGATTGACCAAACTAAAAGCATTTTTTTGTCAAAATATATATTTATTTCGGCCGGTCTAAAGAGCATTAAAGGTGGAAGAAAAAACTGTCTATTTTAAAACTCAAACTTAGATGTTATTTTTTTTCCACCCTTGCATTTAATAATTTACGGCGCACATTTAAACCGTAAAAACGGTTCATAAACATGCACTCTATAATAAAATTTGATGATGTTTTAGATGAATACATTCAAATTTACATGAATGTGGTAAAAGTAATTAATGATTAATTAAGTCAAACTAGTCAATTCAATTGATTTAATCAATGATTAATTTTCAATTAAGCCAAAATCATAGTAATTATACAATTACATAGTTGGAGTAATTCCACAATATGAATAATCATTGAACTATATTAAATATACTTTCAAAGTGTACACTTTAAAAGTATATTCTCAAAAAATACACAATTTTTACGTCGATCGAAGGTATACTTCAAAATGCAATATTGTTTTTTTTAGAAATATTGGGCGAGGGAGAAAAAGCTTTCTAATAATATACAATCATTGAGTTTCTATCATATAATTTACAAATTTTAGTAATAACTATGCATAATATATTACATTCTACACATAATAAAAGTGTAGAGAGGCTCTATCTACCTTCTCTCTAACCCATTCTCTTGTTAACCATGTTTTCCCCCTAGATCTCTAGAGTTTCACTCTCTCTTTTACGGGGGCTATCTCCTCCAACACGGATTTTCCCTCTTATATGGAGGTTCCCCTTTTCTCGCAAAGAACCTACCTCATCCTCCTCCTACGCAACCACCAACACCCACATGAACTCACTTGCAATGATTCCATGTTTGTTGGAGCGACCACCACCAAAGTCACCGAACATGTTTCGCGGTTTGATCAACTTTGTGTCGTTTGATTTATTTTTTAGAGTTTCTTAGTGTTGTTGGTGCTTTGTGTTTTTCGTTACGTGTTTAAGTTTAGTTTGCATTAAATTTGTTTGTCTGTGGATCTTATCGGGATAACCACCGTTTTCAGTTTTCTATCCACCTTTCAAATGACTTTTCAATAGGTGATGAAATTGGTCAAATTCACCATTTATATAGTCTATTAGTACTTGTAGAAGTAAAAAAATAATTTAAACTCAACATGTTTGAAAGACTTTGGTTTGATTATTTAGATTCATATATGGGTTTGATAATGCCCTAATATTTTCTAATACAACTTTATTTGATAGTAGTTATGTGTGGAAAGTGTTCATCACAAACTTTTCAATATCTTTCCATTTCAATTGTCTATTAAGATTTTAGTCATCAAATATATTTGTAAATACAACTTTTTGGTTATTGATTTATTATAAAAACAAATAAAAAATTCAAACTTTAAGTAGATAAATTTTTCATATATACTAACCTCTATTTCATTTTATAAACACATATTGTTTTTAAAAGTTGTCAATGTATCTATTTTATATGTTAATATTTTTAAAATAATTTTTGTTTTTGAATATGTCAAACTTGATTTTTCATATTCTAAGATAAATTAATAGTATTAATAAATGATATATTTAAAAAAGAAAATAATAAATACACTCTGTAAATTAAAAGAGTATTTATATTTAGTAACAATTTTTATTTAAAAAAGATATTTATAATTAGGGACCGAGGCGGTATATATTACCCAAAAACAATTCAATGGAAGGGCATAACCTTTCACCAAGTTCTTCTATTGTTTTACTTTCACTTTGCCTTTTACTACTTAGTACTTGCACAAAAGGACCATACAAGATGCATGTCTTCGAAAAAATCAAAGTGGCTTATGTTTCAGACTCAGAATTCCCACACGATGTGGCTATGTTGTATTGTATCTGGTCATTTTAATTCTTATAATGGGACCCCTTAATTACCAATAAAGTTAAAAGGGAATATAATTAGAGGGGAAAAAAAAGAATAAAAAGCAAAAGCAGCAATCAATAACTCTAACATTGCAATTTGCAAATCCAAAGAACAAAAAGTGGTAAAAACTCTAAAGTAGAATGCAAGAGCATCTTAATACATGGTATAATCATCACTCTTAAAGCTACTTTAGACCCATCTCACCAAAGTTCATGGTGCTACATCATTCTCTCTCATTTTTTTTATACATAAATTGCCCTACAACTCTTTCTTCTTACAGCAGCAGTAAAGCCATAATATGCACACCAATATGAAATCCAAATGATCCAATCATCACCTGCAATCAACCACAATACAAATCAACTCCCAATCAGTAATTCACCAATCTCACTACTCATCAATGTCTTGTATCAAATACATTTTTGTCCATTACAGATAAAAGAAAATAATAATTTGTTCTAAATTCTACTATTTTGTAATATTATATATATATATATATATATATGGTGTATGTATATTTTTCAGATTCTACTACTTATAGCGCTTATTTCACAATACTAAACACATTTATGATTCATATTCTTGTTTGTTTGCAAATAAATCACATCAAGGTGCTTAGCACAAAACACACATTTTAGTACTTGCTTGTTAGCTAATATAAACCACATAAGGTGCTTAGCTTGCCATAGCACAAAACAAACACATTTTGTGTGCTTGCTTGCTACCTAATACATCACATTAAGGTCCTTAGCACGAAACACACATTTAGGTGCACCCATCAATTGAAACTTTTATTGCAAAAGATTTATTAAGGTCTATAATCAATGTAATTATAGTTTTCTATATATCAACTACACTTCAAATGAAAGATGTGTCTAGTGTCATAGACCAACATAACACAAACATATATACTTACATTCATTCAATTGCTTCTATATTTTAAAATTATTACTAATATCTACGAGTCAGTATTATACCTAATATATGTGTCTATATTTGTGTTTCATAATTAAAATACCTACATGAAAGTGCACATAACCGATCTTTATAACAGCAACACTTCTAATTAAAGGCATGGCGTCCGACATCGACACCATATTGACACATTAATTACATTTAATAATTAATTAATTTTTTCAAATTATTACCTGTGTTGACATGTGAATATTGTGTGTGGTATTTGAGTTTCATAGTAACCGAGTAAAGAAATGCTACACATTAATGAGTGGATAGTTTAAAAAAGAAAGAGTGAGAGAAGAGTATGGGAACCTGTCCTTGATTGGCAGACCCAGAAGTGGGAATGGGTCGTATGGTAGCAGAATCAACTTCACCAGTAGGCAGAGGAACTGCAGGGTTACTGTTAATAAACGGCATGCCACCATTACCACCACCACCACCACCTTTAAATGGTACCAATGGAACTGTTATTGGTGAACTTGCTTCTGGTGTTGGTGCTGGACCTGGTGAAACAACTTGGTGAGGACGAAAAGGCCATGGAAATGAAGGTGAAGATGATACATCACCACCAGAAGAAGGAGCTGGTGCTGCTGCTGCACCTTTTGTTGTTGAAGTAATAACCTTTATGGCTAGTTTTTTAGAATCTTGGCAAGATTTGAGCGAGTCGTTGTAGAAGGCGAAGTAGAAGAAACCAACACGAGAAGGGTGCCACTGAAAAATGAAACAGAAAATAAAAAAGAATGAATTTTTATGGTGTTTTTGAGGAACCCAGATGAAATTTGAAGAGTGTTACCGTGTAGGAGGTAGTATTCGGATCTGTGAGAAGATTGGCTTGAATTAAATTGCAGAGATTGAAGGCTTTCTGGTTTTTGAAAATGCAGAGGTTGTAGTGTTGTTTGTGCTTGAAAACTGAAACAGAAAACAAACAGAGTAATGTTAGTAACTAGCTGAAATTGTTGAGCATTTTTGTTGCTGTGAAGATTCAAGTTTTTTTTTTTTTTTTTTAATTGTGTTTATACTTACTGATTGAATCACCAATGTAAACAGTGGGGTTGTTCCACTTTGAAGATCCATCTACTAGAATTGTGGTGGAATGTGAAAGTTTGAACAGTGAAGTTATAAAAAAGAAAAAGAAAATTGGAAGAGACATTGTGAATTTGTGATGAATGTGCTTTGTGTGTTTTTTTTTTAAGGAAAATTGTAGAGAGAAGGCAAAATCATAAGAGATTTTGTGGCTTTTGTGATATATATTTATCATCACTGGCCCATCTCTTTGAGTATTAATGAAATAGAAAAAAAATTGAAAAAAAAACTAAAAAGGAAAATAATTTTGAAAACTGTGTTTGTGTGGGGAAAAGAGAGAGAGAAAGTGGGGAAAGAGACTGTTAAAGTGTCAGGGGTGTTTGGCTTTTGATGAGGAAGAGTTTGAATGGATGCCAGACATGGCTGTTGGGGATGGTGTGAACATAATACATCTTCCGGTACTTTTTTTATCTTATATAGTTGAGTTAAAATTTAATCTAATAAAAATTAATATATTTGATTTATATAATTAAATAAATAAAATTTATATTTTTATATATTAATTTTTGTTAATTAAATTTTAACTCCATCAAAAGTTTGCATGATTTTGTTTCTTGAAAACCTACCTTCAAAATTACAAGGTGAAAAAAATGCCAAGCAAACACAATCATAAGAATTTTTTTGGTTATCTCAATTATGATGATGGGGATATTACTATTATTCTAAAATGATTAGTCCATTGATTATCATCTGGAGTGAGTCAATACATTACTTTCATTTTTCAATTCAAAACCCTTTCTTTTTTTCTTGGTTTGGGCGAAATAAAAAATGCCTTTCTTCTTTACCCCACTTATTAAAAAAAGGTTTCTTGGTCCTTACTTTGTATAATGCAATGTTGCTCATATTTTGATGCAGAAGGGAATTAATTTTTCAAGGTATCATTTTTTCTACTTGTAATCTAATTAATGTAATTATTCATCGTGACTCTACTGAGATGAGGGAATTCAATTACCTAACCACACATTTTTTTATACACGAGTCTTTCTATTCACAATTATAAAGATTATTATATCAAAATAATTGAGATTAATTTTAAGAATTAATAACTCTCGACATATGTCTTTCCATACTCACCGAGTAGGAATCAAACTCTGAATTAAATGGTTAAAAAACTCAATCATCTATCACTTGTGTTACTCCGTATTGATCCTATTGAGGCATTTTAATTTTATACAACTCATATCTTTTTTATTGATATAAATTAGTTATTGGATAATGTACTGCAATTTATCTTTTGTTTTCAAGTTTGAATTGTCAGCTCCAATTTTTTGGTACATAATGAACTTTCCATAAAGCTTCCAACTATGGATATGATGCTATGATATCCATAGTAATTGTTGTCCATACGTGGTGAGATAACAGTACAATGAAATAACTAATGGCCAAAGGAAAACCCACATACAACAGTTACTTGGAGAATAAAATGCCAATTACAATAGATACAAAGAATATTAAGATTAAGATCTAATCAAAGTATATGACCTTATTATCTATTTATCATATTTACATGATTATATTAAGATTTTTAACTATTTGATAGTTGGTGACGAGTGTTAATTGCAGCAGAAATGGTTATTAGGTTCCATGCAATGAGAGACAATTAGACATGGAGCTCGATGACTTTCCCTAAACTCAACAAGTGGTCCCACTTAATTACAGATAAGAAACAACAAGGTACAAAACGACGAGGAAGAATCCTATGTCTAGTGAATCTTCTCTCTTCTCCCTCCCTCTCAATCTATCTATATCTATATATAATCTATAATAAGCATTTTATGATTTACGTTAGTGTAATAACAATCACAAACATTTTTTTTACAGCAATAACAATCATAAACGTGGCAACCAAAATATTAAGAAACCGCCCACGCTCACAAAATACATAAGGTAAAAAATTATATTCTATTTGAAAGAAAAGTTTGATTCTTTACTGTTTTATCATATTCGCCTTGAATGCAGAAGTTCAACAGCTTAACTGTGTTAGCCGAAGATACCAAAACCAAGTAATGATCTGTTAAAATTTTGCTTCTAAGGCAGCATAGATACTTCACAATTTGAAGCTTTCTCTCTAACACCTTTTCTATATTTCCTTGCAAACTATTTTCACAACCTTAATATCCGCATCAAGAGCAACACTAATTTTGAGATCTTAAAAACACGAGGATTATTAAGTAATACTGAATTACTAATGCGTCTCCACATATCAGTGATCATTATCTTTCACACGCACAGAAGTTTCAAGAATGAATGGCACTGACAGATCACATAAACAATTTCTATTATACTTTTTTTTCTAAATAATATATCATCTCTCTAAGCCGTGACTACATTATATACTCGTCCACAAATCCCCTTTGCTCTCTACTATAGCATTACATTTGCATTCTGCACAGGGGTGAGACCAGGACGACTACTTTGTATCTAAACTACATGGTCCAACTCCATACTACTGCTTTTATCTCCTTAGAATTAGCAAAAGCTGTTCCTTATGCAATAGCTATTTCCCTTCACCATTCAGATTCTATTTCCTTCTATCTCTTCTTATCATTAACTGCAGTTACCCTTGAGACTAACCATTTTGATTGAAAAGATAATGATTAATTTGCCTTTTTTTTATTATTTCCAACACCTCATCAATGGTGGATCTTCAGTTCACAACTGCATTACTAGCAAATATGATCTACCACTGCCAGGAGCGGATCCTACGGAGTAACCGTGGCGGCTTTCGCTGCTCCACGACAGGAATCACTTTTTCCATAAGCTGCACACAAATAAACCAGGTCAGTTGTCATCTAATTACTATCTAAAGCTAACATCTATTCTGCGTTAACAGCATTGTTACAGAGATGATAGGCTGGTAGCTAGAAATACAATACTAACAACTAACACGCTTCATGAAATGATGAAACAAAACACAGTTGAAAATCGTACTTGCCAAACTAATTCTTTTGCATCTCTTAAATCTTTCAGCATATGAGAATCGAGTTGACTTCCTATTCTTGATTTTCCATATCACATACAAGCAACCTTCAAGAATCAATAAAACATGTGCGTTCATGATTAACTACATAGTTTATAGTTTATATAGTACATTGTACTGTATTTTTTTCAATTTAAAATAATATTAAAAGAAAAAATATTTAACGGATAGAATATTCAGTTACAAAGATAATATGTATATGTATAAATAAATGACGGACAAGTTATTTAGTTTTTGCAAACACCCAAAAAATAACAGACAAGACTTTACAAATCATAAAGAAAATTATGAATATATATATTACGTGAGTTAGAACGCACCATATTATCTAGTGTGTCAAAAATTAATTGTGAGAATTCTAAATTTTTAGATATGCATTTGGACATGGATGATTCAAAATTAACACAACCATGCCAAAATCTTTTCCTACTATGTAGTGTTGGTTACATTACATGGATAAAAAAAATGTCATAAATCATACTAAAAAAAAGTTGTAAATCATAATGTTCTACCACGAGATGCAATCCGCAATTTAATACCCTAATCAGTGCACGTAATTGACAGTTTTTTGTTGGACGAAATCATTAAAGATCTCTATGAGTTTACATCTTGGAATATGATTAAGCCTCAACACATTTTTTGTGGCTTATTAAAATTTTTAGTACCCTGTTTGCTGCCTTCACATCAAATAGTGATTCAAAATTTATGCTTTACTAATATGTAAGCAATACTACCTGCATTTTTATAAGTGCTGGTTTAAAGTTTTTAAGCATACTAAGCAATACTACCTGAATTTGTTTTTTTTAATAAAATTATTTGCCTATTTCATGTAATACCGTTGACTGTTTATTATCTCATTCCACATATTTTTTCTTTAGTAAATAGTTACCATTTTATTGACAAAAAATTAGATTAGGTCACTTTGAAATTTAAAGCTAAATAGTAACAAAAAAGTCTAAAAAACCAACACTAAAAAATGAACGGATGGAGTAGCATTAAAGAAATGTAAAAATAATACTATAGCGAGTCACAAGATTCTTGATGTAGAAGAAACCAATGTCATATTGAAAATTAATGTGGATTAGGAAATGTCCTCATGTTTAAGGGGAAAAAAAACTCAAATTTAATTTGTAGAAGTTGATTTTCAGATATCAGCCAAGACAACATATTCATCAGTAGCAAATAACATTCGGCTATGGTATCAAATGGGAAAGAATTTCTTTGAAGAATATGTGAATTATCAGTTATATTGTTTACCAAAAGGTCCAATAACACAAACCAACAATAGAGCAAATCAGTACCTGCTTGAACCTCTCCTTCGTCCTCTCAGCCTGCAAAAGAATATTTTCTGTTAGATATCGGGTAAAATCATAATAGTTAATAAACTCCAAATCTGAAAATGCAGAAGGGCTACAGACTACAGGGGCATGAGACAGACAGAAGATGTAACCCGGGGTGCTGCAAGAAATATTCCAAATTTAAACACGCCAGCAATAAAAACAAGCACAGTAGGTGTACTGAGAGAAAAAAAATAGGAGCTTCATGCCTCAGACACAAATAGAATGACATATTTTTAATTTTCAACGTAACTTCAATTATTTTTTCCATTTGTATCCTTCAATTAATACTATGTATATTAATTCCAAAGCATTAATTTCACTTTATATTTATGTCAAGGGAAAACACAACAGTTGATAAAGATAATTTGGTAAAATAATTATTCTCTTTCTTTTAATTATTGTAATGTAAAAATCTTATACAAAAAATGACTGACGATTTTCAGATTAAAGGATGATTTTCCTGTTACAAAAAATTTACGGGACTAAATTGCCTGATTTTTCCAATTTTGAGGATCAAAATGATCATTCAATTAATTATGAATTTGTAAGATATGGTGGGAAGGGCAAAGATAACTGACCTTTTCCTTCAACAACTTGTCATTTTCCTCCTCTAGTTTCACCGCCAAGGACTCCAATTCCACTTGGTAAGCCTAAAATTCCACAAAACAAAACAAAAGTCAAAAACCCACATCACAACAAAAAATACATATCACACACACACATACACGTACACAAACAAAAACAATTTATACCTGTTTGCGTTCCCTAGACCTAGCAGCAGATTCTCTGTTTTTGATCATTCTCCTCTGTCTCTGTTGAGCAGCTTTATCCAACTGCTCCAAAACGGGTCTTCCTCTCTTACCCCTCCCTCCCTCAACTACCTCCACTCCATTCCCAAACCCTATCACCGAACCTTCAACACTCTCAATTCCCTGAATCGTAGGATCAACCGCAAACATACCGCTTCCGCTTAGCGTCTCCGTGAGCGGTATCGTCATCTTGACATCATCACCATCGTCTTCATCATCGACGGCGCCGGCTTTAACGAGGAAATCCTCGAGTGTCATCATCTCGTCGGGGATCTCTTCTTTGCAGTCTCTGCGATCGCCGGAGACGATCTCTCGCCAGACATCGTCGACGGTTCTGGGAGTGGAGACGGCGTCGGCGAGGGAGATTTGAGAGTCGAGGAGGGTGGAATTGTCGAGGAAATTGGTGGTGGTGAATTGGGATTTGGAAGAAGGAGAGGAAGGTGGATCAGAATTTATTGAATTGGAAGAAGCCATCAATTTTGAAGAAGCCATAGATGGAAAGTGAATTGTGAAGTAATTAGGGTTTTTGAAATTGGGAATGTGAGATTGTGTGGATTTGTGTGAAATTGTCTTCTTGTGTTGTCTCAGAGAGTAGAAGCTGCAGACTCAAAATCCCAATGTCCTCTCGCCACCTGTACCAATTGGAAACGGATCCTCTAACTTTAACCCTGAAATGTTACTCTACTTTTTGTTCGTCAGATAAATCAAGACATGTAAATTATGACACGTGGCAACATTTTCACATTTTTTAAAGACAAACTAAGCAAAACTCACTTAAACAGAATTAGAAATGTTTTCAGCCTTCGTTAGTTACCGACACTCCGTCGTTCACTACCACCGGCAGCCTTCATCTCCACTCCTAAGGCCTTTGTCATTGGACGTCCTCAACCAGAAATCATCCTCACTTCGTGGTGGCTGCAGTACTTAGAGTTGATACAGAGTTGTGTGTCTCAAGTGTTTGTTTATTTTTTTCAATTGTTAACAAAAAGTAAGAACACGTGGCAATTTCACACAAGATCAATTTGATAGACTACCAGAGTTGAAAGATAGAGGGCAGTTAACACTTAAAATTAAAGAATCTGTACCATTTATGTGTTTCTTCGCTTAAATTTAGATTGCAGTCACTTTAATTATTGTTTTATTTTTTTTTATGAAATTTAATAATTGTTTTATTGAGAGAAGGGGCATATCATACTTCATTCTATTTCTATAATTGTATGATATTGCAAAATAAATAATTATAAGTGTAAAATTCGGTTAAATAGCACTTGTGGTCCCTTAATTTAATTTCAGTTAACGTTTTAGTCCTTTATCTTTTTTTTTTTTCAATTTGGTTCTTTATTTTTAATTTTAAGTGATAATTTGATCTTTTATGTTTTAAAATGTCAACAATGTTATCCTTTTTTTTTTTACAAAAATTCAAAAAATTTATCAAAGTTTTCAACCAAAACCCATAAAATTATTTATATTCTTCAATATAATACAAATTTCATCAAATTCGAAACTCAAATCTTCAAATAAACTCATATTTTCATTTTTAACAACATCAAATAAAGAATGAAATTTTTGTATAAGTTTATTTGAAGATTTGAATTATGAATTTGATGAAATTTGTATTATATTAAATAATATAATTAATTTTATGGGTTTTGGTTGAAAATTTTGATAAGTTTTTTGAATTTTTGTAAAAAAAAAGGATAATATTGTTGACATTTTAAAACATA
>JBBPBO010000001.1:6704531-6781970 GCA_037974295.1 Cicer cuneatum | reverse complement strand
AAAAAAAAAAAAAAGATAAATGACTAAAACGTTAATTGAAATTAAGTTAAGGGACCACATGTGCTATTTAGCCGTAAAATTATTTATATACTAAATCATTTTATAAAATGAGCGGTTAAATTGCGGATTTTTTTAAACAGTCCTTTTTTGAAAATTATTTATTAATATACTCTCTTTTCAAAATTATATATCAATTTATCATTTTTTTTATAGTAGTAAGTTACCATTTACAAATGAAACTTCGTAAATGAAATTTATTTTTGCAATGATTATTTAGTGTTGTTGTTTTTTTAAGTATAAAAATCGTCTTTAGAAAAAGGGACTTCATTAAACTTAATGAAAAAATAATAATATAATTATAAAATTCATTATAACAATAGCACAAGTTTTCTCACATACGAGATTTTGACGATTTTTTGGTATATCACGAATTTATTCTTTTTCATTTTCATCTTTTTGTTTTTGAAGGTGTCGACAGAAAAGTGTTGCGAAATAACTATTTTCATTTGAGTCTAGTTGGATTGAATATATATATTCCCAAAACTTGTAATATATTCCTAAAAGTAGACTTTCTTTATGAAGTCTTGAAGTAGCAATTTACAAGAAAGGGAGTTTGAATTGTAAATTATCCTTTTAAAATTTCTTGAAAAAATTAACTCAAGATTGATCTGAGTTGTAAATCAGAAAAAGAGATAACGTTCTTGGTTCTGATCCAGAAACGGAGAACGTTCTTGGTTAGTTAAAAATGACTGTTTTAGTTAATCTATTTAACTTGATAGTTAAAGACTTCAAAGTAAATAGATAAAGGAATGAATATAACACACAAATATATCTTGGTTCACCCAACTTGGGCTACGTCCAGTCCTCACAACTGTGAGATTTTCAACTAAGTGCTATAAGGCAATAACCCTATTGACTTTTATAAAAACTTTCTACATATCAATCTTGATCTGTTACCTTTCAATCCAAAAATGAGTTTTTCACTGATCTGTCCTTCAATCTTTACAAAGATTAATCACACTACATTCTCTATAACATAGAAAGATTTTTACAACTTCTCAAGACTAGTTTTTATTCACTTTGTCTTAAGATTACAATGGAATGATAAAGTGTTTGATATAATCTAAATATCCTCAACTCGTGTTTCAGTATTTGATTCTAATATTTGGAACTCAGAGTGATCTTAGGGCATAATAGTAATTGGATGATGCAGTTTCCAAGTACTTGACAGAACTTGAGAAAATGTGTGTAAAAAAGGGGTGGAAGTTGTTGAATCTGATTATGAATGATGAGATAATTGCTTTCGTGTGTTTTGGTCTTTGCCTTCACCTTGAGTTCTCTTTTATAGACTCAAAAAGAGCTTATGACAACTCATTTGCCTGTTGAAAACAGACTGGCTGTCCTTTGTTAGTGATTAGGTGAGAGCAGACTTGGTTCTTTCTCTGTGTGGCAATTGAGTCTTGATCTTATAGATACGTATTCTTGGCTTTTAAATTTGTAGAGGGATCTTCCAATACTAACTTGTTTTTAGCATGATTGAGAGAACATGATTGAATTGGAACTGTACAAAAACTGAATCTGGAACTACATTTGCGTTTTTGTATTTCTGGAGCATATTAAGAACGTTCTCCGTTTTCTTCAATATTGTCCAGAACGTTCTTGGTTTTACTGACTTAGCTTGTTTCTTCTTTGATATGATCTGTTTAAGTTTCTTGGTGCTTATCTTGATTAATACACTCAAGCACACTTATTAGATACAAAAACATGCTTTAGAATCATAATTATAATTCTTAATTAATATTTGTTTATCATCAAAATTATTTAAGTTGGGGTTTTGTCTCAACAATCTCTCCCTTTTTAATGATGACAAACATATTAATTTAGATTTTAATTTTGATTATAAAATAATCAGACAGGGGTTTTTAGATAAAACTCCCCCTCAACATATGCTATTCTTTTTATTAAACATCATAAAACAGTGCTAATAAACACTGGTTGTTTGAAACAGATTTTAGCATATTGATTTAAGATAGCATATGGCAACATGGATTTCTACATATCACAACAGACTAGAGAATTTATCAGAGTATCACATAAAGTAGAAATCATCATATCAAACATAATATCACAAAAAGTAATATAAAAAGGTAGTTCATGTGTTAACAAATGTGCGAGAATTAGCAAGATATTACACAACTTCTATGTTTGAAACTTAAAATCTATAAAAAGTACTTCTCCCTATTTGTCACAGCAAAAAGGGGACAAAAGGCACTAAAATAGCTAAGCAGAGAAAGATGGTGAGGACCCTTCCAAGGATGACGAGAGAGGTGGTTGTGGGATAGGTGGAAACACATGGGACAAATTTGGCATGGGTGGCTCGAGGCCTAGTTTCGGAGTCAACTGAGTCGTCATCCATTCACAGAGAATAACTTGCTTTTTGTCCTGATGGATTTGCCGCGCCAGGATTGTCTGAAGGGAGTCAAAGATAGCTCTGTTGGTTTTTGAGCTGTGAGAATCTATCTTTGACTTTTTCAGTAGAGGCTGAGAACCTTTTGGAGTTGATTGTGGAGGAGCAGCAGTAGTACAAAAGGTGGAAATGGTAGCAAAAGAATAAGAAACATGTGGAAGGGAGTTTGGAGTATTGATGTTTGAAGGTACAGGTGGGCCATCTTCTAGAAAGGCCAATAATTGGCTAATGCCAAAAATTGAAGAGCAGGTTTTTGGGGGGAAACAAACATGGGTGACATTGTGGATTAGGCAGAGGAGGACATACATTCTGAGGAGGTGATGCTGGAAGGGTGGTTGGTGCAGTAGTAGTGGGGTTTGGATCAGGAATTGGTGATGGTTCAGCAGAAGTAGGAGAGGTTGATTTTGGTGGGGAGTGAGGAGCGTTCCTTTTTCGTGTGGTGGAGGATGGCGTAGATTGGGTTTGTTTCATGTGAGCAATATTTATTAGGGAAATTTTTGATAGTTTGATGTTGGAAATTTCAGAGTCCAAATCAACAAAAAAAAAACCTAAAGATTTGAGAGAAAACCAGTAGGGAATGGTGTTGCGCTTATAATATTTGCAGACAACAGAGATAATATGATGCATGATCATATGAGGCAAATTGAGCTTTTTCTTGTGAAGAAGATGATAAATGACCAAAACGTCATTATCAGTTACAAATTTGTGGCTGCCGCATCTAGGTAGCACAAAATGTTGGCTAATATTGTTGAGAATTTTGGGAATCGGCTTCAAGTTAACAGACAGATAACTCGTTGAGTTAGCAACAAACAACTCCTGAAAATACATCTTCTTTTGAAACTTCGAGGGCAGAATACCAGTCTTGACCAAAGATTGCAGGCCTTTCAGTAGGTAATTTGAGGATATCAGCAATGATGGATGTGGTCAATTGTATTTCAGTTCCCTTGATTTTGGATACAGTGAGGGATTTATCAAGAAATCATTCAGCCTTGTAGCAAAATGCCCTCGTTATCAAGGGTAATAACAATAAGAGATTTTGAGGAAGTTGGTCCAACCTAAAGCATCAATGTGATGCTGAATATTTGTTTCATCAGTTTTCAGATTTTCGAAGGCAAACACTCGGCCAATGCCAATGGGTCTCTTAGCCCATTTGTCATTGTAGATTGTTTTCATTCTGGGAGAGATCAGAGGGCGAATAGGTTTGTTTGATGGGGATGGTTTGATTTTATGATTTGTGGTTCTCTTTGATGAGATAATTGCTTTGATGTGTTCTGGTATTTGCCTTCACCTTCAGTTCTCTTTTATAGACTGAAAAAGAGCTTATGACAGCTCATTTGTCTGTTGGGAACAGAATAGTTGTCCTTTGTTAGTGATTAGGTGAGAGCAGGCCAAAAATCAAGAATGTTCTTCATCCTGCTTCTGATGTTTTAAGAACAGACTTGGTTCTTTCTCTGTGTGGCAACTGAGTCTTGATCTTAGAGATGCATATTATTGGCTTTTAAATTTGTAGAGGGATCTTCCAATACTGACTCGCTTTTAGCATGATTGAGAGAGCATAATTGAATTGGAACTGCACAAAAACTGAATCTGAAACTACATTTGGGTTTTTGTATTTCTGGAGCATCTCAAGAACGTTATTCGTTTTCTTTAATATTGTCCATAACGTTATTGGTTTTACTAACTTAGCTTGTTTGTTGTTTGATATGATATGTTTAAGTTTCTTGGTGCCTATCTTGATTAATACACTTAAGCACACTTATTAGATACAAAACATATTTTAGAATCATAATTATAATTCTTAATTAATCTTTATTTATCATCAAAATTATTTAAGTTGGGGTTTTGTCTCAACAAGTCTTTCTTTCGACGACTTACTACTATGTTAAAAAAGCTGTAAATAAATACATATTTTTAAAAATAAATATATTGATAAATAATTTTTCAAAAAAAAATATTTAAAAAAACCTTAAACTATCTTTCGATAAAATTGCATAAATATATATTTTTTTACTTCATATTTGGTATTTTTTTCAATTAACATGATAAGAATAAAAATGAAAAAATTAGACACTCATGAACTCAAATACTAAGTAGTATCTATAAAAAAAACACTATAAATTCATAGAAAATGTTGATTGACAGTTGACTTTAAAAAAAATACGAATTAGGAACTTGTACACTTTAAATCTATAATTTATCCACTATAAAGTAACATTTTAGCCTTATTAAACCCACCCTAAACTCAACTATGAAACATAGCTTATGGTTTAAGATAGAACGTGAGATGTTCGGGAGGTCATTGTTAATGATATTCGTCGTAGCATGATGATCCACTACTTGACAAGCTTAAGACATTGATGGACATTGCAATTTCAGCCAACTGTCTCTGGCCAAGACTTGGCACATGCCATCCCTGCAATTGTTTTATAGATTTATTATAGTTTTATA
The DNA here is from genome assembly GCA_037974295.1 of Cicer cuneatum. Lineage (NCBI taxonomy): Eukaryota > Viridiplantae > Streptophyta > Magnoliopsida > Fabales > Fabaceae > Cicer > Cicer cuneatum. Next base: position 6,777,055 of record JBBPBO010000001.1, on the reverse strand, counting down.
CCGCTAAATTAAATTTGATGTAGAAAAGGTATAATTTTAATATTTTTTGTTAAACTTAATTTCAAAATAATTTTATGTATATCATTAAATTAAATTTGGTAAGAAAAATAGTTCAAATGTTTACACCTAAATTTTAGAACTTTATTTTTAGTCAAAAAAATTATAATTCTATTTGTTCGAAAGTTTTTTAATTCTCTACCATCTTGCTTTTTTTTATTTTTATAAAAGGGGATAACAAAAAATTCTAATGAACAACTTGAGGGAAAGAAATCTCTTTACAATTATCAGATAAAATAATCTTTAAAGAACAGAGTGAATTCATTCGTTCAAGTAGACTAAATTAATCTATCAGTATGATTAAGATTAGTAAAATTGTCGGCACAGCGATTAACTTCAAGATAAAGATATTTTATCTCACATTTTCAACTTACATCATTTAAGATACTAAAAACTTTTTAGAGAGGAGTAAAAAGATAGAAGTTTTGAGTCTTTATATAATTAGTCACATCTTAAGATAATCAATTTCTGTATATAGATAGTCAATAAATACTTAATTTTCTAACTTACTTCAAACCATTAACTATACCTCAAAGCTCAACTATAATATACGTAGACCGATTAAAATTATATCACCTCAACTTTTATTATTTTCATTATATAATTGCTATATTGACCTCTCATCATTTTGAAATAGTCACCAAATCAACGCTTTCAATTTCATATCACCATTTTATTTGGTAGTTTGTAAAAGAATTATTTTTAAAACTACAATCTAGTGTAAATAAATAAAATGAGTAATATATTTATTAAAGATATATTTTAAAGATTCAATTATTTTTTTAATCCGAATTAAATATTTAACTATTATCTCTATTCTTCAACTGTTTAGATATTTCCAAATAGAAACATAAACAAAAGTTGTAATTTGATATTTAAATCAATTCATTTTTTGTATTTTTTTTAATAGACCAAAGAAATATAATTAAATAAAAAAGATATTATTCAAAACATAAAACGTGTTTCGAGAATAATAAAGAAAAAAATAGTTTACATATATAGAGGTACAAGATAAACCCTATAAATAGACTATGCAATAAAATCACATTAACTCGTATTTGACACCGAAATTAAAGCCTAAATCATATTTGACACCCAATATCATCAAAAATTAAAGCAAATTTAAACTCATTTATGAATTGAAAGTTTACATTATATAGTTTACCATAAATGTAAAATTTTATAAAAATATTTGATATGTTATCGAAATATATCAAAATTAATATTTTAGATACTTTTATTAAACATAGTTAATCCTCATAAATATTAATAAAAAAAAGTAAAATTAAGAAAATAAAGAAATTTGACAAAGATTAAGAAAACTTTAGATAGAGAAAATCTAAAAAATCCAAACTACGATTAACAATGGCAACCATTTTTTGTTCATTAGATGCCTTCACAATTGTAGAAAATTTGTAGTCCGCCTTAAACTACTTATATTGAAATCCTCTTATTTATATATATATATATATATATCAATAAAAAAAACTTTAGAAAATAATAAAATGAGTAATACCAATATTAATGATCAATTAATAGTTAATATTATATACATATGTATGATTAATTACAAGTAGCTATAATATTGATTATTAATTTAATCATTTTATCATCTTTTTACTTTAGATAAATTCAATTAATATATTTTTTTTTATCTACAAAAGAATTCACCCAAGTTGACAATCAACTTAATTTAATCATTATTATTATTATTATTATTATTATTTTAAAAGATACACATCATCATTGTTGTTTATTAATGCACAAAAGTTTTAATATAAATTTCTAAATAAAAATAAGAGCCAGTTTGTTTATTTATTGATGAAGTAAAGATTTAGATTAAAAGAGACACTCATTTGTATACTATGTCAAATATAACCACCAAAACTAATTTAATGTCCAACCTAGTAAAACAAGGGTTTCATGGATCTGAAAATAATTGTGTGTGTGGATATTTAAACCTAAAATAAAAATATTTAAGAATAAAAGGCATCACAAATATAAAAATATTTTGCTAAATTAAAATATTTTGTATTTCAAAAAATAATAAAAATAAAATTTAAACAAAATTACAAGAAAATAAAATTTTAAGTATTCAAAAAGTATCAATTTTCATTTTTTATCAAAGTTTTGTTTTAGAGTTTGATTTAAACTTCAATAATTATTGAATCGACCATGATCATTAAAAATTTATCGTAACATTTACATATTATATAATCTCCTTATGGTAGAAATTTAAACCTAAATATCATAAACAACATATGTGAAAAATAAACTAATTCATTAGTTTTGCAATTATAACTTATTTTTTTTGAAATGAGAATAAAAAAATATATACTGTTAATTTAAAATTAGTTTATAATGACAATTAATAACAATTTGTTACAACAACTAATAAAATAATTATTTGTAAAATCATGTAGCTGTACTAACTTTAAACCCTTTAAAATAATGTTTAATCGTTGATTTGTTTGTAAGTTATTAATTTATTATCACATTTTGACAATTGGAGTCTTACAAAATATAAATCAATCACGTCTTCGTTTAAATAAATAAATAAAAAAAATAAACAATCTATTAAAATATAAAAAAAAATTAATTATTTGTAACATTTGACTCAACTGAAAAATAATACATTATCAAAATTTGAATTCAAAACGTGGAATTTATTTATTATTCAACTTCTGAAAAAAAAAGAATTATAAGAATAATATTTTATTTTTGACCGAAAGAACAATATATATTTTTATTAAAATCGAAAAAATGAAAAAATAAAAATGTAAATTTTTTGCAGCATAAGCGGTTCAATTTGTGGAGTTTTGTTGTTAACCCAATATAGACAGCGAAGAACAATTTGTAGGAAGCAACAAGTATTCGAAACTCACGAATTTCTATCTTAGTGTTGACACAAACCATAAGAAAGTCAATTACTTTGCTTCTTTTTTATTTTTTCCTACTATATTGATTTGAACAACAACAACTATACTTGAGTCCTTGAATTGGGGTATGGGGGTTATAGTTGAAAATTAAAAAAGGTTTGAACTTTAAGTTCACCAAACGTTCTTTCTGCTTGAATGACTGTTGGGTAGTTGTGTTATCAGTAAATTCTTTGAAAGGAATTGCTACTGTTCAGAATCAGATTCCAAGCAATTTGTTTTATATGCTAAGTTTTTCTCAACAGTGTTTACAAATGAATGTTAAGGATTCTGAAGCTGAGAATTGAAAATACTGATTATTCGTGATGGGTTGTAATGGGATTGAACATCTGTGTAAAGAAGTTTTAGAAGAGAAAAAGGGTGTTAGACAAATGGAGGATGATCAATTGGTTAGTGTGGCAGTGGAAGTTGTGTCTCAAGAAGATGATGATTTAGCTTCTTCTAATTTGGAACACCAATCATTGCAAGTTACTTCTTTGTCAAATAGAGGTCTGTGCTCATTAGCTCTATCTAAATCAGTTTCTTCTTTTAGGCTTTTAGATAATTGATTGATGATTGTGAAATATGGTTGCTATTTTTTATGTGTGTTGTTAATAATGAAGAATTGAAACCTTATAGTATGTAATAGCACAGTTCATATTAAGTAGTCAATAATATTAAGTTTGAAGTACTGTCTAATAGTTCTATAGAATCTTGTGGATTTAGGCACCTTATCCTCTAAATTGAGCAAGGAAGAAATGAAGAATCATATATATGGATAATAAATATGTTCTAGGTCTATATGATCAATGTGAAGACTTGGGGGAAAATTATTTGTGTTTCACTGAAACTCTTCTTCAAAAGCCTTTATGCTTAACCTTTGCCTTGCTGAGTTATTTGCTTTTTGTGAAATGCCTTTTCTCTTTCATAAAGTATACACTTTCGAATTTCGATTGTCTTTTAGGTTCACAAGTTCAAATATAAAAAAGCTAGTTTTATTGAAATTTTTGTCAACATGAATAGATTTGATTCATTGTATAAATAATTAGGCGTGTGCTTACCTCATTCCTTGGTTAAATGCTATTGGTTTTGTCCCCAAGGACTATTGTTTCTAACTTGCCTTTGTTAAGAGATTGATTTGATATGTTTGGTTTATTAAATTCTGTTCATGAAGGTTTGGAACATTGCATCACAGCACCTATTGGGGCTGAGAGAAATCCACTAATAGCTGAAGACGAGGTTATGATTTCTCGATCGATGACAGAAAAGAGAGGGCTTCGAAGGCATGACCTAATATTGGACAGATTGTCCGAGCATGAGAAGGTATATGCAAGTATTTTTTGTATGTGGATGACCTAAAATTTCAAAGTTGTGGTTGTGTATATTGTGGTATGTATTGTCATCTATCTATGAAGCACTAACACAAACACCAGACATGACATTGACAGTGACACTGACACGTTGATACCAACAATAATTTGAGAAAATGAATTTGTTTTTAATGTAACTACATGTGTCGATGTCTGACACCGGACATGCCTTTTCATAACACTTGATTGTTTTGCTTCTCAGCAAAAACTGATTGCTAACCTAGTGAAGATACAAAAGGATGGGACTGTTGAAGTTGATGTAGAAAGGAGTGCAACAGTGGCTTCAGAGTTGTTAGAGCTTCAGTCTTTTGAAGAGTCAACAGTGAGCGGGAGTTTTATTTCTGATTCTAAAAAGTTAGTTCCACGGTTACAAATTGTCATACTTGTGGTTGGAACTAGAGGCGACGTACAACCTTTTGTGGCAATTGCAAAGAGGCTTAAGGCATGTTTGAGTATTTCATTTCAATTCATGTTGATACACAGGAGAATTGCACCGATCTATTTGCAAGGATGCAAAATCTTGATTTCCACTACTGTTTGTGAATTTTATGTTATGACAGATAGTTTTGTTGAGTTTTTACTTCCATACTTTCATACATTAACTAATATTTACTTGCAGGAGTATGGTCATCGTGTTAGGCTAGCAACTCATGCTAATTTCAAGACATTTGTAAGGTCGGCTGGTGTAAATTTCTATCCTCTCGGAGGTGATCCTCGGGTATTGGCAGGATGTAAGAGGTTCCTTTTAATAATTTTGTTAATATCTAATAGTTTATTTTTCAGTCAACTTGTACTTTGTGCTTATCTTGACTGTAGCCAGCCTCTTTTAGCTCATTTATATCGGTTCACCTGTTAAATTTGGTGTTTATGTTAGAAAACATATATTTCTGAAAAGGATGACTAGATGATTTTACAAATACTTTTCAAGAAGTATATAATATCTTGTTTCTATACCTCAAGCTGTTACTATAAAATGAATTGTCCAAATTTTCAAGTGTTCTCAACTCCTTATATATGCTTATACTGATGGACTAAATGAGTTATTGAAATAATAGATATGGCAAGGAATAAAGGTTTGATCCCTTCTGGTCCGACTGAAATATCTATCCAAAGAAAGCAGCTGAAGACCATAATTGATTCTCTTCTTCCAGCTTGCACAGCACCTGATTCCGAAACCGGTATTCCCTTCACAGCTCAAGCTATTATTGCCAACCCTCCCGCATATGGTGAGTGATTAGAAGATTATTGTATTGTGTATTTGTATTTCTCCATCCCATGGATGAAAACAATTTTTGTTTTATCTTCGTCTAATGCCTTAACTAAATACATGTTAGAGATAAATTTAAATAAACAGTAGTAAAATTGACAACAAATAAGTAAAAAGGTAAATGGTGTCTGTATATGATGCAAACAGTTAGATTTTCAATTTTTGTTTTTTTTCTTCCAAAATACACTCTACATGAATATTCTACTTGTATTTACTTCAAATAAAAATAGTACAGACTGGAAAAGAAAAATATTCCCCCCTCCAGATATGTTAGCTGAATTCACAAGTGTTATTAAATTGCAGCTGTCATTTGAGCATTATAGTGTTGTTTTGAGTAAACCACCATTTTAGTCCTTGAAAGTATAAGATGCTGTCATTTTGATTCTTGACTCGGCAAAAAAATTCAAATTAGTCCTCGAAGTATCAACATGTCAGTCACTTTAGTCTCTGATGTTATAACGTTCATGGACTATTTTGATAGTAAGTTGGATCTTTGAGGGACTACTTTGATGACTCAAGGACTAATTTGGATTTGGATTTTTTGCTGAATCAGGGACAAAAATGAGAACGTCCTATACTTTCAGGGACTAAAATAGGGGTTTACCCTTTTGTTTTTCTATCGTGTAATGTTTGCAAGTTTTCCTAGCACACGATTTTTTTATAGATAGAGTTATATATTTGATTCCGGCTTGCAGGGCATGTACATATTGCTGAAGCACTTGGGGTGCCTATTCACATCTTCTTCACGATGCCATGGACGTGAGTTTAATTTGTTATAATAATTTATTCACATTTTATATGTTAGCAAGATAATAAAGTTTCATGTCAAGATATAAGTTACTTTCAGTGTCTTGAATACTATTCATACGTTACATAAAATGTTTTAGTTAAAACTAGGAACAACTGCATGTTCAGATATTCAGTTAAATGCAATATATTTTTAATAATCCCTTTTTTCAGTGCTTTTCAAAAATTCATTTTGAGTTGTCACATTTTCCAAAAATATGCAGGCCAACCTATGCGTTTCCACACCCTTTAGCACGAGTTCCTCAAGGTGCCGGTTATTGGGTATGTCCCTTTTTTGAAACAATATTTCATAATTTGATTTTCATATTTTTATGAAAAATTGCTGGACTTCCTTATCGACAAACTTATTTCAATATTTCCGTGCCATTTCCAGCTGTCTTATATAATTGTGGATCTACTGATATGGTGGGGAATGCGAGGAATTATTAATTCCTTCAGGAAAAGAACATTGAAGCTTCCTCCTATTGCATACTTCAGCATGTACCGTGGATCGATATCTCATTTACCAACTGCCTATATGTGGAGTCCTCATGTTGTTCCAAAACCAAGTGGTATGAACAAGGATGCAGTTCTTAACCTCATTATTATAATTTTTTAATTGAGTAATAATTTTATCATTCAAGTTTTTGAAATAGGAGATAAATTCAGTAGTTGTTACTGTCTAGAATAGGCTCAGATGCACAGTAAATGTTGACTTGGATTGTTAGACTATAAAGTTTTTAGCTGAAATCAAATAATCGAATGTGTTTTATCATTAAATTATATTAAGGATGACAATGTAATTGTTATGCTTGAAATTAGCTTCCACTAAACTATATATTGTTAATTGTCTAATCTTTAAAGAGAATCATATGTATATTGTATGAAGCGCCATAAGCATATTTGTGGTGATAATATCGCTTTTTTGTAAATGTTATAAGGTATAAAATCAATCATGGCCCTCCATTAAACAACCTAAGCTTAGAAGGATTAGTCTTTCGCATGTTTTGCTTAGAGTCTTAAATCTGTTGTTTTACTAGAACTAATGACATTTAACAAATTTGCAGACTGGGGCTCTTTAGTTGATGTTGTTGGTTATTGTTTCTTGAGCCTTGCATCAAAGTATCAACCATGTGAAGATTTTGTCCAATGGATTAAAAAAGGACCGCCTCCTTTATATTTTGGGTTTGGGAGCATGGTATGGTAATTTTTTACACTTGAACTATGAATCCTTTTTATAAACTATATCTGATTAATTCCTTTTCCCTGTACATTTTGCTTTCTATTGGGATTTTATGGAGTTCACTACCATTATTGTGTCAGTATTTATTACATTCTTGGAGAATCAGCCCTTTATTTCAAGCTAATGAAGCATGTTGGGTTTTCACTTGCAAGGACTTAGTTTATGTTTGGTATCATAGTGAGTTTGTCTGAATCATGGTGGCTCACCGTGATTCTTGCAAAACTACCGTGATACCTAACATACACTTAGTTGTTATAAAATGAATTTTTTGAGTCATCTTAAAGAAATTGTGTTTTACCATGTCAGCCTCTTGAAGATCCTAAAAGAACAACAAATGTTATATTGGAGGCGCTAAAGGAGACAAAACAACGAGGAATTATTGACCGAGGTTGGGGCAATCTAGGGAATTGTAAGTATGTTATTTCAATTTTGTTGAGGATGTTATTGTTGACTTTTTGTATCATAATCAGTGCCAATGATTGAATGAAATATGTGTTGTTTATTACTATTAGGATAAACCTTGTGATATCATGCCAACTAACCGAAGCTCTCACCTATAGCCCCTCCTTGTTGCTTTTATTTTTTTGTCAATCTTAATTCTAATTAGTTATGAATTCACATGCATAAATTATACATTTTGTTATGTGCATTTTAGGTGGTTGACATTAGTTTCACTTGCATATCTATTCAATTATGCAGTGGCAGAAGTTTCTGACAATGTTTTCCTTCTTGAGGAATGCCCTCATGATTGGTTGTTTCCTCAATGTTCTGCTGTGGTGAGTTTCAGTTTATTCTTTCTTTTCTAAGAGAAAAAGGGGTTGGTGTGGAAAGTTTGCTAAAAAATAGGCATGAAATTGCAGGTACATCACGGTGGAGCCGGAACAACAGCTACAGGATTAAAAGCTGGGGTAATTATTATACAATAGCATCTTCACCGTGATGTTTTTTTTTCCCATAATATGTCTCAAAATATTTTTTTATAGACAAATGTTAGTAAATTAGTTGTTATGTTAGTTTGTCAGGTTTGAACTTGAGATCTCTTTCTTAAAACACTTTCGGTACCCTTTAGCTCACCAACCGAGCTATAAAAATGAAAATAAAAATAAAAATAAAAATAAAAATAGTGAGTTAATTTCTTTTCTCGCCTGATTTGAATAACTTATTTGCAGTGTCCAACAATGATAGTTCCCTTCTTTGGAGATCAGTTCTTTTGGGGAGATAGAATACATCAGAAAGAGTTGGGACCAGCCCCTATTCCAATATATGAACTCAATGTTGAGAATTTATCAAATGCTATAAAATTCATGCTCCAGCCCGAGGTAAATTTGGCATTTCTACCATCCTCTCTTATACATCCAAAGAGTAAGGATCGTAAATATGTAGTCATCAGATGTGTTTGGTTCTACGGTGACAAAATTAATTTTGAGTAAATTGATTCTGTAAAATTAATTTTGGTTAAAAGTGAGTTGAGTTTAAAGCGATTTACATTTGAATGCATAAATCAGTTCTAGAGGCAAAAGCTACATGTGTGTTTGGTTTTGCGGCAGAAAAAAAAATGATTTTTAATGAATTGATTTTGTAAAATTGAATTTAGTTAAAAGTGAGTTGAATGTAAAGTGATTTTTGTTTGTATATATTTATGTAAAAGTAAGTTGAAAAATAGATTTGAGTGTATAATAGCATTAAGTTAGAATCAATTTTGGAGGCAAAATCAATTCTACTTGAGAACAACCAAACATGTCAAAATCACTTCTACACCTCTAGAATTAATTTTGACTCATCCAAAAGTGGAACCAAATATTCATCACTCAGTGTCACGACTTATCCAATAAAATTGACGGTTAGAGGGTTTCAGGTGAAATCTCGGGCGATGGAAATTGCTAAGTTGATTGAGAATGAAGATGGCGTTGCTGCTGCAGTTGATGCGTTTCATCGCCATCTGCCGGAAGAATTACCACTGCCAACTCCATCTCATGTGGAAGAGGACAACTTAAGTCCTCTTGAGTGGTTTTTTAACCAACTTGCAAAGTGGTGCTGTGTGCCTTGTGGTGGTGTGTAGATTTCTTACATTCATATACTTTTTCTTACTTCTTTTATTCATTATATGTAATATTTAGGTTTCATAGGAACTTTCTGTTTTTTTCAGAATGGTAGCATAGAGTTTTTCTTTGGTATTTCATTCATTATGTCAGGTCTCTTATGTGAGTTCTTGACCTTGACTAACAATAAATGTTCAGCTATATTAGATGTTAGATTTCATTTCACCTCCTCCCCCAAAAAAACATTTTGTATAGGAGGTTCTGTCATTTGTGGTAGATTGAGAGTTGATAGTTTTACATAAAAAAAGAGTTGTGCTGTGCTGTGCTGTGTTTTTGTATTTGATAGTATCATGCAATAATTTTATGTAGCTTGAGGTTCAAATTGTTGTGTTTTTTTTGCTTGATTTCATCTCTCCTATTAATTTATCTTTGGCCTTAAAAAGCCGAGAGATATTTTTTGTGGGTTTATATATGAATGAAGTTAACATTACTGATTTCTTAGTGTAGAGAAGTAACAAAAAGTAAAGAAAAAGTTGTGAACAAAAAAAAAAGAATATTATATAAAATGCAGCTGAAGTGAAAAAATAGAGCAACAAACAAAATCATGCTTGACTTTTTTAATTTACATACAACAATAAAACGAGGTGCAGCATAGTTGGTAAATAATTGTTACATAATGAATTCATCGATATTGTTAATGATGATAGTCAAACGACACTTTAAGATTAGTTTTGCAAGTAGTCGTCATGTAAAAGAGATGAATACCGTCAAAATATGCATTAATTCATTGAGCAAGCGAGCAAAGAAACACACGACAGTTTATATCATAACATTTTCATCTTATCACGCTTTTACTTTTCTCATTAGCACGCAAAGAGTAAGGAAAAAGACATCAAATGGCATAAATATTTTGTCACTGAAAGTTATATTGATTAGGTAAATGTTAGGGAAAAAACACCTAAATTGCATAGTTAAAGAAAAAAATGTATCAAATAATAATTTTTCCTTTGAAAAAAGGAAGCTTTTTGTAATATTTTTTTAAAAAAATTAAACAAAAAACCATATTATTTTATTCTATATATAAATAGAAAAAATATCAAATTAATTTTAGACAGAACTGAAATTCATTGTTTTTGTTATTGAAAACTTTGAGCCTATTTTGAATGACAAAGTCACACGATGCATATGATATACTCCATCGGTTATTTATAAAAAAATTATTTCAAAATAATTGACTTTTTCAATTCTCTGCATTTTTTTAATTGTACCTTTTAATTAATATTATTTGTATTAATACAATATTTTTTATTATGTATTTATGACATTGATAATACATTAATAAAAAATAATTTAATAAAAATAATATTATTTAAATATTTTTTTTTTAATATGTGTGAAATAATCAATTATTTTATAACTAGTTTATATTCTTGGACCCAAGACAAATTGAATGGGTCTTGCTAAATAAAATTAAATTTATTAGTAATAATTTTCAAAGTGATTCATCCAATAGAAAAATTAACTCTACACAAAAGTTAAATCATTTTGTAGACTTTGAAATTTGAACTAAATTAAAAATAGTAAATACTCAAATGTTATAGAACTATATTTAATATTTTCAAATTCATATCAAACGACACCAGTTGGTTGAATCAATTTTTTTTAAGGTTGCTTCTGATCCACATGTGTATGATATAATATGATATTAAGATGTACATCTAAGTTCCTAGTAAAATGATTTTTTTTTCTGATACAATTGGAACTTGAACAAGGTTTTTAATTGGTTATGGCATATCTTGCTTATTCATCGTATTCTTCCAATACTCTCCCACATCTTTTCTTCCATACCTCAAGTTACCAACCTATTCATTTCACCAAATATAAATTAAAAAAACAAAAACCAAAGTAACATCACAAACATATTCAATGAAATTTCAAAAAGTAATAAAGACAAGGAACAAAGCAACAATATTGGACTTCATTTCTTTCCTTAGTAATTTGATTACTATTAAGTATATTTATTTTTGATGTAATATACAATAGACATGGTGTGTCTATTTAAATTATACACTATATGCATGGTCAGAGTCAAGAGTGTTATCATTAAATTAGATTAAGTTACAAGCCAAGTTATCTTTTTTGTTAAACGGAGAATTATACTTTAATTTATGTCCACTAGAGACATTGTTGTAGATGTCCATCATAAGATCATAATCTAACAAAGTTTCCTCAATCAGAATATCAAAATCAAAATGAATCAATTGAGATAAACTTGATTGTGAATTTGTCTCCGTCAAAGTCGTTCATTAGAGCTGGCAGCTCACGCAAGTTTAATACTATTACTACTCGCTACTGATGAAATATAAGTAAAAATATTATTTAAAAAGTTGATGTATTTATTAAAAGAATAAGATCAGATGTATTAACTTTTTAGTTACTATTTTTACTATATTTTATTTTCGAGTTGTATGTGAAGTAGCAGTGTCAATCACAAAAACAAAAAAAAAGGTTTGAATTGTGATTCTTTTAAAATTTTGATTCCTATGCTTAATTTAAATTAACTCAAGATCAATCTTGATTGAAATAGAATGTCGAAAATGTTATAGATATGTTAGAAGTAAATAAAATATATTCGTTTATAGTGAAGTATGATTTGTATGTGCAAATAATTAAAGATAAGGGATAGAAATATCACACACAAAAAGTATACTAGTTCACCCAATCTTAGGCTTGTTCAGTCCTCGCAACTGTGAGATTTTCACTATGTGCTTCAGAACCAGAATGTTCTCCTTCACACTTTTCTCTTGATCACACCTTGATCAATTACAATCTTCACTTTTCAACCTAGAAAGGATTTTTACAAACTCACTCAATCTAACATAAAAGATATACTTGAGTTATAAATGATGTGTATGATAAAAGTGTTTGGAATCTTGAAACTTCTCAACACTTGTTTGAGATAAATAAAAACAAACTCAGTAAACGATGATCCACAAATATAGTGAAAAGAGCTGAAGTTCGCTTGAAGAGTTTTTGACTTGTTCTTACTTGAACTAGTGTTGGTAGATTTGTAAATTGAACTCTTGTTTTCATCTTCCAATTGATCTTCAATTTATAGATGATAAAAGACTTTGATTATTCAGTTTAAACTGAATATAGTCGTTTGACACACTTCCCAAGTGGCATATATGTTTTAAAACAATTAACATGTGTTTATATTGTTGTCCAAAAAGTTCTTTCTTTTGAGTTTGATGAAAAACGTGAATGAGTGAGTGAATGGGTTGTCAAATGTCAGTTGGTACTGTTTCAAATCAGAATTATGCATAGCTTTTTGCAGAATAATATAAGTACAATGTACTTGCGTCTTTGGTCACAACTCATCAATTTGAAGATCAATCTTGTCATCAATCTGGAGATTGTTTTCCTCATTTGGGCATTCAACACGAGTTTGGGCTTCACCATTGATTTTAGCAGTCTTGATATTATTTAAATTGTGGTTTGGAATGTGGAAAATTATCTGTTTTAATTTTGTCTTTAAAAGAGAATAAGAATAATGTTCTTTTATAAAACCATAACATTCTTGGTTTTGTGTTGAATGAAAAACGTGGTAGAAGGATTTAACATATGTTTGGTGTCAATCTTTTATCTCAGAAGTATGATGTGTTTTATGCAAAAAGGTGCAACAGCAGTGTCCTTGCTCATATATCATCAATTTGGAGATTGATCTTGATGTTGTTTGCTTCTTTAGACCGTTAGCTAGACTTTTAGGCTTTGATAATTGTTTTGAGTAGTCTTGATATTCGTTTATCTTACGATTTGAACTTTGGAGAATGGTTCATTTTACTTATGCCCATAAATGAAATAAGCAGAATGATCTTAATAATAAACCATATTGACCTTGTAATAAACCAAAATGATCACTTGATAAACTAGAATGATCTTGGTTTGATTAGATTGAAGACTGTGAAAAACCAGAACCATCTTCATTTTTCCAGATTGTTGTTTTTAATAAATTAAAATGATCTTCGTTTTTCTAAACTTCAGTTTTTAAAAAACCAGAATGATTTTCGTTTTTACATATTTTTGTTTTTAATAAACTAAATGATCTTCATTTTTTTAGAATGATCTTGTCATCAATTTTCAATTTAGTTAAGACATGATTTGCTTTAATTTATAATATGGTGTGATCATTGATTGTTGTATGAAAATATTTGATCACATTCTTCATGAAGATGCTATCTTGAAGATGTAATAAACATTCTCTTAAATGATTGATATATGATATATTCTTTCTGAAATTCTTTCATTATTGTGTTATCTACTTATGCATTTTGATGATGTGAATGGCTTATTGCTTGTTTACTTATGCAATTAATGTTCTTTAAACAAAACTTAAGTTCCATCATTAATAGATCACCATTTATAAATTTTAATCATTTATTTTTTAAAATTTTGTTGTCATTAAAATATATATAAAAAAGATTTTTTACCGTTGATAGTTTTTACAAATCTTACAACAATATTATTCATCCATATTATTTTATTGACACCTTTATGAAATTCTTCCATGTAGCAAAACGATAATCAAATAACATAGCAAGCCATTGATCTAGTCCCAAAGCAGTGGGCCAACCCCAAAGGGGTTCTGAGGGTGTTCAAGTGTGATCAAACACGGCTCCATATTTTTAGGGTACTAAATAAGTATATACATATATTTGACAAAACTCATTTTTTAGACTAAGGTGTTTTTTAATATATTATATTTTAATATTAAAATAATTTTAAATAAAAAAATTACTCTCATGTCTTATATCTTCAGTCGACTTAAGTGTTACTTGTAAAAAATATCAAATAGAATATTTTATTATGTTATAGTATAATATTATTTCGTGCTCTAACCTAAATTAGACATTTTGCATTTTTTATTTATTAAAAAATTTCAACCCAAATTTTAAGTATTCTAAAAAGTAAAGCCTAAAGAAAAATAATAACACTTAGTCACCATCATTCATAGGCAAAAAATAAATTTGTTAATTACTTTTAATGAAAAATTTCTCTTAGTGGACACAATTACTAACATTTGATAATATATATATATATATATAAATAGAGGGAATGTATCCGATGAAAACTAATAGTTATTATGAAAAATAAAAACTATTAATAATAACCATTAAATTTAATTAATATTTAAGATTAAACTTGTCAATAAAAATATCATGTAATTGTGTGTCCATCCAATATTTTATTGATTGCTATATCCTAAAATATCATTAAATTGATTGTCTTCCTTTTTTGTAATTCCTATTATTGTATGTTTAGTGACAGAAAAAAAACTAGTTCATAAAAATAAATAAAAAACTCATTCATCTGCTCGCTAATGATAAAATACACGACAAAAAAAGTCATTATTATAAAATGAAAACTACTAGCCTATTCCCACCAAATCTCAATTTCATAGTGATGCATTTTATCACCCAAAACAGCAATAGTGATTATTCCACGTAAAAATCGATTGAAATAATCCAACTATGCTGAATTAAGTTAGCCTGCTCCTGAGCTTTCTATTGTTGACACCTGACACTACACTCTCTGCTCCTAGATAAACTTAGATGTGATTAATTAATAAATTTCTTTTTGCCTTGTATTTCATCGTTACAAAGAAGATGGGTTTTTATTTTTATCAATGACATTTTTTTCCCGACAAACATCAATTTAGCTATATTTCAACAACACATGACAATCAATGAATTATTGAATTGATACACAATCACTTGATACTTTTAGTGACAAATTTAGTTTTGAATATTAATTAAATCTAACAGTTATTATTAATAGTTTTTATTTTTCATAATAAATATTAATTTTCACTGGATATGTTTCTTAGACTATTAGATGATTAAATTTTGACCAACAACTGTATATATATGATTATGAATAAAAATGTCACGTGATTACTTAAAAAAATTAAATTAAGTAACTTTTTATTTTAATTTCGACTATATATAATATAATTAATGGCAAAAATTCACTCCTCGTAAACTCTTATCATAAAAATCTTATTATTTGACATGTTTTCTATATATAATAAAAAAAAAAATAGAATACCAAAATCATCAGTTTACACACAAAAAATCCGAGGAACAACCCTACCAACCGATGTCCATGGTATAAGATTGCCGAGTTGGAAAAAAAAATCCAAATTTTTAGATCTGTAGTTGCTGTAAAGAATGTCAAAGTGAATCCAGACAAAAGTAGTTGTTGTCGTTGACACAAAGCTAACACCCTTAACGATTTAGGGTTTAGGGTTTAAAATAAATTTATGTTTGGGTTGAGTCGTTGTTAAAATCACTCTTCAATATGGTAGCTAAAATCATTCTTAATATTTAAATGCACTCGTAATATGATACTATGACAACTCATAGATCAAAAGAATTACGACACAAAAACCCGCTAAAAAAATGACTGTGGCATTATGATCACTCAAAATCGAAGGGAATACGGTAGAAAAACCGCTCTCAAATAATGACATAAATTGCTCTAAAACAACAATGACACTAGAACCACTCAAAAATCGAAGAAACAAAAAGAAATACGAGAAATAACTCAAAAATATATCGAGTAGAATATAAAAGGGAGAAAAGAGAAAGTTGGAAAATGCATCAAACTTTGATATATTTTTTACAAGAATTTAAAACTCATTATATAGTGATGGAAGTAAACTCAGATATGTTAACCTACTCTCTATATTCCAACAAATTTATACCAAATTCTGGTTTTTTTAATGATTTTATTTTAATTAATTACAGTTTCTTCTGTTTTGTTTTTCATTTTTATTACAGTTTTTTAGTCATTATTAATTTGTTTAGACCGTAATGTAAATTCATTTTTTATTTAAATTTTGTAAATCAAAAGTTATAAATTTAAGTCTAAACATTAAAGTCATTATGTACCTATCGTATATTTTATATTATAATTTAGAATAAGTGTAAAAGTCAATAACTCAATACAAAATTTAATTTGTCTCTCAAGTGAGTTAAGGATTAGATAAGAGAATCCATGAGATGAGGTGTATAACAAAAAAAAGTTAAATTTTGAGGGACTAAGTTATCGTTTTTATGATATTTTAACGATTATTTTGAAGTATTTTTATTGTTTAAAGACTACATAGGGTTGCTCAACAAAAATACTAAATAGTTGGATGAGAGAATAATTTGAATATCTTTTAGTTGATCTTAATAGTTAGTGATTAAATTGGTGAGATAATGTTAGTTTAGTACCAAATTCATTGTTTTATTCAAATTTAAATGTAACATATCTTGCATGTTAGACAATTTAAACACTTATTTTTACATATTCCATTACATGAGTAAAATATTATCACGAAAATTAGTGGATTTATTCAAGTGAGGTTTTAAAAGACTATTTTTACATAAAAAAAGTCTTCTAGATTTTAAAAGACCGTCGTAGTTGTAAAAACTTTAACAATTTTTTTAAAAAGACTTTTAAAATCTAGTTTGTGTATTTTGAATTTCAACGAATTAATAAACTTTATAAATTTTAAGCAAACTTTAACGATAAATGCTAATAACACAATATTGCAATATTTCAAACAATATTTCACAATATACACAATAGTTAAAATTAAAATGGACTATGCTTAATTTTAAGGGTTTATATAAATTTGGTCAAACAGAATAATGTACAGCGAAATATTAAAACTAAAAAAAGATTATTTTAAGATATTGTCTTTACAACAATTCTTCAAAGAAAAAAATATGTTTGATAATGGAAAAGAAAAATACTGATTATATATATTTTTCAGAAAACCTAAAGGTAAAAGTATAGAAATGAAAGTAAGAGAGAGAAATGTAATAATAATAATAATAATAATAATACATAAATAAATAAAAGGTAGACAAGAAGAGTAAAACATGAGAGCTTAACATATAAGAACTAAACAAAGAGAGAGCAAATAAATAAAGAGAGGAAAAGTGAGATAAATGAATGGAGAAGAAAATTACATAATTAGAAAAGAAATTAAGAGAAGAAAGAAAATAAAAGAAAATAAATTATCGTTAAAAATTAATTAAAAAGTGTAACAAAATTCCATAAAATAAAATCTATTGTACAAGAGAGATTCTTTGAAGTGATACAAAGTCTTGATTAAGTTACTAAAAATAAAAGTCCTTAGATTTGTAAATCCAATTTTTAAAAATAATTGAATACTAAAATCCTTTAAAATCTTAAATGCACGCCACTTAATTTAGTAGACTACATGGAGAAAGAGAAATGCTGCCTGTAAAAGTGTAAATATCATGGTGGGTCCCACGCGAAAACACTAACTTCCTCCAAATAGCCGGCCGGCACCCCCAATCCCGCCACTTCAACTCGCTCTCAGATCTTCTCAATGCGGTGGCCGGCAAAAAGCGCCGGCCTCGGCGTCGCTGCAATGTCCTATGTGGCCGTCGACTACCTCCGCCACCTATCCCCCACGTGGCACTCACGTCTACAACCGGCTCTGTGGTCCCTCCTCGCCCTCGCCGCCGTCGTTCGTGTCCCCTCTTACCGCCACTGGTCCGCGGAGTTCCGCGCGGCTATTCCTTTCGTCGCTTCAATGCTCTTCATGCTCGCTGCTCTCCTATTCGAAGCCCTCTCCGTTCGCTCCGTCACCGCCGTTCTTGGCCTCGACTGGCACCGGTAACTACCGTTATCTTCCTTTCTTTCTTTTTTAAAATAATTTTAAGGAAGTAGATCTAAACTATTTTACTATATTAAGCACAGTATGCAATGATTCTCGGAGATGAAATTCGTTTATGATTTTTTTTTTTGCATCCAACGAAGACTTTTGAAGTTTAAGATCTCTGTTTGATAGTTTTGATGGTAATTTATAGTGTATGGTTGGTCAATTCTAATGATCATGTTTATACACGTTTTAACCAGTTCATAATTACCACTAGTTGCTACTAACCAATGAAACACTTGACACTAGCACCATACATGATACTCACATGTAGTCACCTGTTATAAACTGAGAAAATAGAATTGATTGAATATAAAGTGTTGGCGCTACATAGCTACTATCTGAAATATTTTCCTATAGCTAGGGTTGTTTTGTGTGAATTTAAATTATTGACATAAACCTAATTTAAACCTGCTGTTAATTTTATTTTATGTTTTGGAAAAATATGGAAACTTATATACTTAATTTGTTCTGACAGGAATACAGCTCCTCTTCCGGACACTGGTCAATGGTTTCTCCTGGCATTAAATGAGAAACTTCCAGCTCCAATTGTTAAGATATTAAGAGCTCGAATTATTGGGCTGCACCATTTTTTGATGTTGTTTATGATGCTGGCATTTTCTGTGCTATTTGGTTCTGTAAAAGCTCCTGGCCTTGGATTAGGTGCTAGATACATGTTTACCATGGCAATTGGCCGCCTTCTTCGTGCCATAACTTTTCCTTCTACAATTCTTCCGTCAGCTCGTCCTTGGTGCGCTAATTCTCGCTTCAGAGTTCCCGCATATCCTCATCGGTGGGCTCAGAAATATTATGCTCCTTATGCTTCGGATAATAATGCTATCAGCCAGTTGTTAAAGCTTGATCAAGCTTATGGTACGTAGATTGTTGTTTCACTGGATTCTTGTGTTGCTCTTATTAAGTTTTGTTCTCAGACCTTATACTTATTTACTCCAGGGTGTATATATTGTGGCCCTTAATATTAACACATTCACAGGAAAGCTCATATTGAGTATAAATAATAGTTAACTTTTACAACTCATAATTACAAATTAAGGGTAACAAATCAAATCCTGATTTGTTTAACCTATTATAGGAAAGCTCATAAATATAATTACAAATTGATATTATGTCCCGATTCACATCCCCCTCAAATTGATGCGGTTGGTCAAGGAGCATCAATTTGCTAACTAGAAACTGATGGTGCGGTGAGGAATGACTTTGGGAAGAATGTCTACAACTTGAA
The DNA here is from genome assembly GCA_037974295.1 of Cicer cuneatum. Taxonomy (NCBI): domain Eukaryota; kingdom Viridiplantae; phylum Streptophyta; class Magnoliopsida; order Fabales; family Fabaceae; genus Cicer; species Cicer cuneatum. The sequence goes on along the minus strand of JBBPBO010000001.1, from coordinate 6,757,392 downwards.
ACTGAGTATTGATGTGAGGATGGATACAACATGATTATCATAGGCCTCACGGATAGAGTGACAATCTACTTCAATTTGTTTGGTGCGCTCATGAAAAACAGGATTTGCAACACTTTGAATAGCACTTGTATTGTTAGCATAGAGAGATTTTGGCTCTGTTTGAGGGAATCCAAGTTCAGTCAAAAGACCTCGAAGCCAAATTATCTTAGAACAAGCCATAGACATGGCACGATACTCGGATTCAATAGAGGATTTAGAGATTCTTGCTTGTTTCTTACTTTTCCATGATATCAATGAAGAACCAAGAAACAAGCATCAATTGGTGACAAATCGCTGAGTGTCGGGACACCCAGTCCAATCAGCATCACTATAAGCAATCGATTTGGGAACTATTCCAATGGGAATGAAGAGACCCTGTTGAGAGGTACTTATCAAATAGCGAATTATGCGACGAACCGCTACCAAGTGAAGGTAGTGAGGAGAGTGCATGAACTGGTTGACTTGTTGAACAACAAATGATATGTCAGGACGAGTAATAGTCAAATAATTAAAACTACCCACGAGCTGTTAATACAGTAAATGATCTGTCAATAAATCACCCTCAGCTCGATGATATTTAACATTAACCTCAAGAGGAGCATCTAACAGATTAGATGATTGAAGGCCTGCCATAGAAATGAGGTATGTCGTGTACTTATGCTGATGAGGAAATATACCCTTGGAAGTAGAATGAACCTCAAGGCCATGGAAATAATGCAAGTTACCAAGGTCTTTCATATGAAATGAGGTTTGTAATTGATGTTTAAGTTCTTGGATGGATGCCTGATCAGATCTTGTAATGACCATATCATCAAGATAAAGAAGAAGTAGAACAATGCCTGCAAACATGCGATGAATAAATAGAGAGGAGTCATACCGACTATGAGTAAAGGAGAACCCAAGTAGAGTGAAACGAAATTTCTCATACCATGCTTTGGGCACTTGTTTCAAATCACATAGAGAGTGTTTGAGCTTGCACACACCCTTAGATGAAGAGAATAGACCTGGAGGAGGAGTCATAAATATCTTTAGTCAAATCACCATGAAGAAATGCATTTTTCACACCCATTTGACGAAGAGACCACTCGTTAGTAGCAACTATAAAGAATACAGTGCGGACAATTGTCATTTTAGCTACCGCTGCAAAGGTCTCATCATAATCAATTTCATAATACTGCTTGTTTCCTAAGGCAACCAATCGAGCCTTGTAACGGTTGAGGGACCCATCAGAATTCAATTTCAAGAATACACCCATTTGCAATCATTTCAGGTTGTATGACACCACCATCAGATGCACCACTGGTAGAAGGACCAACTGAAGGGCTTGTCGTGGCCTGGAATGCCTACACCGGACGATGTGTTGGTCGTCGAGGACACGTGGGACATTCAGAGATAATATGACCTTGTTGTTTGCAGTAATTTACAAAACTTTTTATTGCAACTACAAGCGACATGCCCAAATTGTTTGCAAGAGAAGCATTGAACATGTCGCATATCACGACCTTTATCTCTACCCTGAGCAGCATATGCAATCGTCATAGGCTTAGAAACGACAACATTATGAGACATGGTTCCTTGAGTAAGGAGACGTTGCTCCTCCCTGAGAAGTTCACCCACACATGTATCCAAAGAAGGAACAAGACTCCTATTCAGTAGAGCACCTCTGACAACCTCAAATTTTGGGCGAAGTTCATGAGAAATTGATCTCTCCTACTGAAATTATAAACATCATGGACATCCGTGAGGGAAGTCTTGGGAACAGCAACATGTATAATAGTATAGTGTTTTGTCCACAAATTTTAAAAACCAAAATAATATTTCTAAACAGACAAATTACCTTGTTTGTAATTGGCTATCTCTAGCTCCAACTGAAAACGTTTGGCCGTATTGTCCTGGTTGTATATACGTTTCAAATAATTCCACATTTATCGAGCAGTTGAAAATGAGCGCAAATTATTGATCATTTGATGATCAATAGTATTGAGGATCCAAGAGATAATTTGAGCATATTTGATTTTCCATGCATCTAAAGCAGTTTCCTCCGCTGGTGCTTTAAAAACCCCATCTAAGTGACTCCATAACCCTTTTCCTTTGACATACATCTTGAGCTGAAATTCCCAAGTAGTGTAGTTCTTACCACTGAAACGAACACAAAAACTATCTCTTTCTTTTTCCAAAGCCATGAAAAACAATATTGTTGCAGCCAACAACAAAGTGGACTTGCTGACAGCAATAAGTGAACAGAATCACAACTTGCACAAGTGAATAGAGGTTCCAAACCTAGCACGTGCACAAACTTAGACTTGTGAACAGGAACACAGGTGAACAAATACAATCACGAAAACAAATAGAAGCAGAAATCAGAAACGCAAGTGAACAAATTCAACGACAAACAAACTTGATCATGGAATCACAAATTGAAGCAGAAATTCAATTGCGACCAAGGAGAACAAATTGCAAGCAAGAGCCAAAGACTTACGAACAATGACAACCAATACCAAGAAACCACGAGCAAGAAATCAGAAAGGGATTTTGAAAAATTCAAAAACCTAAACTCAAAGAAATTTAGAACGTAACAAGTTGATGCCATGTCAGGTAAAATGGCTTGATGCCTTTTTGCTTTCTGAGTATAAATAATAGTTACATCATTTACATCCCATAATTACATATTAAGGGTAACAAATCAAATCGTGATTTGTCTAATCTCTAGGAAAGCTCATAAATATAATTACAAATTGATATTATGTCCTGATTCAAACTTCTTTGCCTGGAAAGAGTAACTTTGAATTGAAGTTGAAAAATATTATCTTTTGTACTTTGGAATTATTTGCAAGCCACTTTATCTTTCTTGATGACATTTTATTTAGAAATCTGAATATGATATTGATCATATGGATTTTAGATTTTGCTATTTATGTATCATTGGTAAATATAATGTTGAAAGTTTTTAGGCTAAGTTTTTAAAAGCTGTATAATAAGTATGTCTGTAATCTAGGCTCTCCTCTAGATTATATGAACCTTTCCACGTTTAAAGATAATTTGCTTGTTAGAAAGTCCTGAAAATTAACATACTTTTCTTTCTTAGTTGACATTGGAAAACCAGTTGAAGACTACCACCAGCCAGAATGGGGTTTGATGAACTTTCTGATTGATTTTCTGCGACCCACTGCCTCAGAAGGACCTTCGTGGTTCAGTCTGTTAAAGAAAGCTGGTGGTGGCTGCAATGACCTCCTATACAGTGGCCACATGCTTGTTGCTGTACTCACAGCTATGGCTTGGACAGTAAGATTTGAAGTCCATTGCTAGACTCTGTTGTCTTATCATCTCGAGGTTATTTGCATCTGATTTAAAGTTGCAGCATAATTTGTGACTTCTATTTGTTAAAAATGGTTGCAGGAAGCGTATGGAGGTTTCAGTTCAGCTCTTGTATGGCTACTTGTAGCGCACAGTGCCCAAAGAGAAGTACGAGAACGCCATCACTACTCTGTAGATTGCATTGTAGCCATCTATGTTGGGATCCTTTTGTGGAAAATGACAGGTTTTATCTGGTCAAAAGAAGTTACATCTGGGAATAGGAGTCTGACTAAGTTTGAGAAGATTAAAAGTAAACTTGTCCAAGCTTCAAAGGATTCGGACATTAATAAAGTGAGGGAACTACTCAAAGAGATTGAGGTAAGCAGTGAAGAGAGCAAGAATCAAACTACAATTAAGTATGCACGGTTATTTCGTGCTGCCACCATTGTCTTTGCACTAACCATCGTTGTTTTGGCTTTCATACTAACAAGTGATGGATGATCTTCTCTTGGGCCTAAATTTTCAGTGTCACACGGTTTTGAACTGTTTGTACGTAATTTTCTTTGTATTCTGGTGTTTGTCGAAGTAGGATTGGAGTCATTTGTTTAAATTTAATTGTAAGGCTGACCATGTATGCCCCCAAGGCGAGGATTTCTAGTTTTTAGCATTGTGACTGTTGTTTCATGTTGTATCACTAGACATGTAAGTTATTCTGTATGAATGGTTTTTGTACAATAAATTGAAAACTTATCATTGTAGGAAAATAGAAATTACAATATTACCTTTGTTTGTTCTTTTTTAATGAAAATATTTAGGTGAGTCCTCCACCAACCTTCGTTGACTCAACTTACCTGTCTTTAACTCTGTTTAGGAGAAAAAGCATACACGGATGACAAGGAAAGCAGGGGTTTTTTGCAATTCAAATAAAAATTCAATAACTCATTGAATGTGTTTTCTTTTTATGAGATCTGTGGTTGAGATTCTCTGTTGAATACTGCTCGACCAATTCACAACTTTGAATAGTGAATTAAATTTCACCATTGAGTACTTTTTTTTTCTTTCCAAAGATTGGTTGGTTACTTTCAAAAGTGGTAATTTTGTTCAATGCACTATCACACTTAAAGTTTGCACAAATCTTTGTCAAGATGTTTTAAGAACTGGTATAACAAAGTGACATCATGGTTAGAGTTTAATTTGTATGTATTAATCATGTAAATTGAGTCACTCTTAAAATATCTCTGCAATTATGGAAGTGGTGAGGAGTGTTTGAATGAATGTAAATGTTAAAAAATTACACTGATGGATGCAAATTAATTTAAATCCAAATAAATATAAATAAAAAGTATAAAGATGTTAGTTAATTTATGAAATTTATTTAAATTCTCAAGAAGTTATACTGTTGGAGTAAAAAAAAATGTTATTTTCCCTTTAATTTAATAAAAGTAAAGTTTAAGTAAATTGGATTATAGTGATAGGTTGTCAACAAAATTGAATTTGGTACAACATAGTAAGGCTAGACTAATATAAAATGAGTTGAAGAACACAAAATTTGATTCACCAGCCTTGGGTATGCTAATTCTATCTTAATTAAAGACATGCGGAAAATGCATAGATTATTATTTTAATAAAATAAAATAAAATAAAATAAAAAAAGACTGAAAAGTAGAAGCGAAGGGAGACTGGTGAGCAAAGCTCACGAGTCGAGACCAGTTAATTGCTTCGTTTTCGTCGTTGAGATATTATTTAGTATAAGATATTATTTAAGAATTTTGTGATTATTATCCAAAGTCCAAAGAAATAGATACATCTTTGTGTTCCCCGCAGCATTTTGACTTTACAATGGCCGTTTCCATTACAGCGTCCTCCTCCTCCTCCTTAATCCTCAATTCTTTCAACTCTTCTTCCACACGTGTGGGAACTTCTTCTGCATCGAAGCTTCAATTCCCTATCGTTCGAATTGGTACTCGCCGCCTTTCCTCTTCCTCCCGCCCTCGATTCCTCCCTCTGGTAACTAATCATTCATTCATTCATTATTATTGTTATTGCTGGAATATGTAAGCTGTTTGTGAATTTTTTTAAATTCTCCAAAACCCTCTTCTAATGCATTTTTCGAGTTCTATGTTATTATAGAATTATTTTTTATTAGGTAGTTTGTTTTGGTTTATGTCATGAAATATGCATTTGTTTAGGTGTTTTTGAGAATTAATACAATTGCCTTATTTCATGCTCAGACAAGCTGTTTTGCAGTTTATTTCAAAGCTCCCTAATATTGTTTATGCTTACCCTTTCTCCCTCTTGGATTACCACTCACCCCAAATCTTCTTATTTTTACGGTGAAATGAAAATAAATGTTGAATTTGAGCACTTATGACATAAATTATCATACGGTTGAATAGCGGAGTGTTGGACCGTAATGAGAATGTCGTGTTGGATGTGTGGAAAGAATATACAAGATAAGATTAAGAATAAAAGCATTGGAAAGAGAGTTATGTTAGCACCTATCATAGTAAAGATGGTGGAAACTCGGCTTAAGTGATCTGGTCATGTGGATAGGAGACCTATAGATTCTGTAGTAAAGAGAGTAGATCAAATGGAGAGTTGTCTAATCGCTAGAGGTAGAGGAAGACCTAGAGAAATTATAAGAGAACCTATTAAGAAATACCTATAGATTAATGAGTTGGATAGAGAGATATGCTAAATAACAAAATATTATGACATTGTTTGGTCCATGTAGCCCACCATATTTAGTGGGATAAGGCTGGGTTGCTGTTGTACGGTCGAAAAGACACACAATTAAGTTACATCCAAATGCTTTCTATACTGGTTTTGTTGCCCCCCTCATTGCCAGATTTTGCACTTGTTTTAAGTACCTTAAAACTATGGCTTTAAGGGTGATGGGCCAGGTCTTATCTATGCTTGCACTCAAACCTGTTAATCACTTAAACTGTACTTTTCTGCTTCTGTGAAAATCAATTACCAATTGACCAGCATTTTTGGATATTGTTTTCTATAGGTTCAAGCAAAGAAACAAACCTTTTCCTCGTTTGATGATTTGCTTGCTAACTCTGAGAAGCCTGTACTTGTTGACTTCTATGCAACCTGGTAACTTTTTCCTTCTCCCCACGTGTTTTCATTTTGTTCCTATCTTTTCGGGTATATTTCGGTTGGTTGTATAGGGTGAAATGGAGTGGAATGTTTAAACTGTTTTAATTTGTAACTATTTATATAATTTCATCTAATCAGTTAAACTGGTAGTATTTCATGTTTAAACATTTTTAACTTATAACTATTTGTATAATTACATCTTATCCGCTAAACTTTCATGTTTCAGCTGTTTTAACTTATAAGTGTATTTATAATGACATCTAATGAGTAACCCAATGCTGGTTTACAGGTGTGGTCCTTGTCAATTCATGGTTCCCGTACTCGAGGAAGTAAGCGCTCGTCTTAATGATCAGATACAGGTAGTTAAGATTGATACTGAGAAGTATCCTAGCATTGCCAACCAATACCAAATTGAGGCATTGCCAACTTTCATCATCTTTAAGGATGGAAAACCCTTCGATCGCTTCGTAAGTTCAGTTATATTTTCTTGTTTTTTTCCTTCTGAATCATGCCTTCCTTGAATATGGTGATTAATCATTTTTCACACTTTATAATGTGCAGAAGACTTATCTGCTTTCTTTGCAATGACTTTAAATTAGATGACATGGCATTTATTTAAATCATCTAAACTGAATATAATGTTAATATATTTTCAATATTAATATGCATATGATGAATCGATAGACAGCTTCTTGTGTGCTCGATATGTTATTTTTTTATTTTAAAAAAGTTCATTGTGTACACTGTCTACCAAACATTGCGAACCTATGTTGGTGTTTTGTATATTTGACAAGACAAAAGAAAACTGGGATGTTTGCTGCTAGGTTAGCATCTAGCTTCTTCAAGATAAAATTTTGGTCTTCATGATTTTCAGGAGGGAGCATTACCAGCAGATAAGCTAATTGAACGTATAGAAACCAGTCTCAGAGTAACGCAATAACTCCGGTAAGTCTTTATTGTTAAGTAATTAATTAAGTAATCATTTTATTTAAAAAATATTCTACATTTAGATTCGTAACAAGTGTCTATGCCTCAAGCACACTTGTTGGCATTTTCCTTTAAAAAATACTTGCTCTGGGACATCTTTATGAGACTTGTCCATCTCTTCAAAATCCTTTCCTAGCTAAATACCTTATTACATTTTTCAGTTAAACTGAAGACACAGAAGTTTGTCTATTGGATCACATACATGGTTGGATAGGAGAATCAAAGTGCTGCTTCAACTTCATTTGGACTTTCTTTTGTAGTTTATCACATTATTTATGCCCGAACTCAGGCTTACAAAATATTTGATTGTTTTATTAGAAGTAGCAATATTAAACAATTGACAAGTAAACCCGGTTCGGATTGAGTTCTTCAATATCTTTGCTTTGTCATCAAATCGCAACTGTATGAAAGTTGGAGTTGGTTTCTAATTTCCAAAGCACAAATTGAATCTAACCACTGGTGCTGTTTGGCATCAATGTTTAAGTCACATTACGGCTCATAGTGAGATGCTGCTCATAATTGTTATCCTCACATGACTAGCACTTGTTATTAGTCAATAATAATTGATTATGCTTCTATGATTTGACTAGCACTTGTTGTCCTCACATGACTAACACATGTGTCTTCCATTGTCAAAACAATCAAGTGTAACACACACCATCCAGTGTCTAAATATCCTGAAAGAGCAATCATGCTTAAGAACACTTGCAAGTCATAAGCAATGTTATTAATGACCAATCTATCATAAAAGTTAGTTGATTTTGTAACACTGGCCACTAACCAGTCGTTTCGGTTTATTCGACAAATGTAAAAAAAATCTTTAATATCCTGTCCAACTACTTGACCGTAACACAACCTTCAACTCACATTACCAACTGAAAGAGTCAAATTGTAGGACTGAAATGGAATGACACTTCGTGCATTTTAAATACAAGAACATCAGTGAAGGTTCTTTGAAAATGTGACACTGGTGGATAATATTTACCTTATGGTAAATATTTGTCTTAGGCTGATTCGGGAAGTGACTAGATAAAAGTCAAGTTAATATCAAAAAAAATTTCTTTATAATAGTGCTTAGGGTTTAGCATCACAAAGACCATGTCCATAATTTGACCAACCTAAACTAACTAAAATAAACTGTTTTTTGAAAGCTTCTTTTGTTATCAACATTATATCTCGATCGTATCCATTCAAAGAGATGGATTCTTCTGAGATAGACTTTGGATAATTAATTAATTATACAATCCCAAGTTTTATTACCTCTAATTCGTCAATTCAACAAGAACTAATTTCGAAGATCAAATTGAGTAGTGATCATACATCAACATTTGCTCATGATTTGACAACGGTTTTTGCAAATCAATAGAACCTCGATGACATGTGGAGCTAAAAACGTGATCAATTTCAAATGAATATCAACGAAGCTAGCCACAATCCATAATCAGATGTAACAAAATTCGAATACATTATCACAAGAAAAGATAAATAAGTCTCAACAGAATAACATAACTCATTCTTCAAAACTCAAAGAAAGAAATACGAAGAAAAAACAAAATAACTCAGCGCTTCTTTGAGACACCAACTGTTTTACCCCTACGACCGGTAGTCTTGGTATGCTGGCCACGTACACAAAGACCCCAGTAGTGTCTCAAACCTCGGTGGTTCCTACATGCAAATTCAAATGTCAGGTTACAGTCTTCTGTTTCACTTGTCAAATTTTCATTGACAACATTGTACAAAATTAAGGAACATAGATGGTTGGTTCCATTGATTCAAATAACTATTCACATGCAGAATAGAATTGAAGGCATAAATATGAAATTTGTAGAGTATAGATATTTATATAATATAACATCACAAATAAAGCACAACATTAGCAAAATAACATGTATAAGCAGTGAGTAGCTTTGATTTTTTTATTGTATAGCATCAAGCATAACCTAACAGTAGATGATCATGCCTTTAGGCTGATACTAAGGTTTGCAAAAGAGAGAACAATGATGCATGTATTTAATTTCAAATGCGGTATTCAACAACTTAGTAACTTATATGACATATATGTATTTGATGATAGAAAGAACAAAAATAAAGCTAATACGGTTGTGCATATCACTTTACTTTAGAAAATGCAGAGTGAATCAGTGTATTCAGTATATTCCGATCATCTGGTGTCATAGGATCAAGCATTTGTTTCTATACTCATTGCTAAGTAATATTAATCAGCAGCATAGTATGCACCAAACTAGATATCATTAGAACAGCTATAGTTAAAAGATTTTTTCACTACAAATTTACAATCCAAATGATAATAACCTGATTTTCTTGAGTCTCTCCAAGTCATCCCTCAACTTCATATCCAATGCATTTGAAACAACCTGAGAATACTTGCCATCCTTGTAATCCTTCTTTCTGTTCAAAAACCAATCAGGAATCTTGAATTGTCTAGGATTGGCAACCACAGTCATCAGATTGTCCAACTCAGCAGCAGTGAGCTCACCAGCTCTGTCAACAAAAACTCATTTCAATACAAACCATAACAATAAAAAATAAACAAATCCAGAAGTATGTGCAAATATCAAGTCAATAATAAACATTCTAACGTGACATAAATCAATTAAAACTGAAATCAAATACAAAATAAAATTAAATGAAACCTTTTGTTCGTGTCAACATCAGCCTTCTTGCAGCAAATATTAGCAAATCTCCTTCCAATACCCTTAATTGAGGTAAGGGCAAACATTATCTTCTGTTTGCCATCAACGTTTGTGTTCAAAACACGAAGAATGTGTTGAAAATCTTCATTTGCAACGAGAGACTACAGATCCCCATATCAAAAAAAAAAATACATTACAACATAGACAACTATAAAACACAACAAGGGTCAGTTTCAAAATTGTTGATTTCAAATCTGAAGTTAATAAGTTTAAATTTTTGTGGTAGTTCTAGAAGAAACAAACTGAAAACTTTGAAACAGAAAAAGAATCAGCGTAGCGTATATATTAATCATAGAAACAGGGAAGGGAAGAGAGGGAAAAGAGAAAACTGCGTACCATGTTCGGTGCAGTGAAGGGGACTGCGGCGGCGGCGCTCTCGGAAAGGGTTTCTTCGACGACTCAAAACCTTGTTGATGATGGAAAGAAAAGAACAGGGTTTTCTAACCTTTTATGGGCTTGGTGTGGGTTTACATATGGGCTTGGCCCATTAGGAAAACTGGATACCATTTTGTAAATAGTTTACCCAACACAACAATTATACTAATCCTCCAAAAATCTAGATTTGCTATACTTTAAAAAAAATTGAGAATATCATGCACCTCGAGATTTCAAATATACATAAAATTTAAATCAAGAGTCTGTTTAAATTGTAAAAATATTATATATTTACATTCTATAGGATTTGTTTATTTGATATTGTTAATGAGTTGTGTGAATGTTAATATCTTAAACGATTTTATTAGATAATGTTAATATTGAGTTATTTCAATAATATATTAAATTATTTTAAATTTTTTATCTTTTTAATTATTTTAAATTTACATAAAAATTTATATATATAACGTAAAATTGTTTTACAATTGTAAGTGTTTTTATTTTATTTTTTTTATAGGTGAATGTTAATTGTTGATTAAATTATTATTTTTTTACACCTTGACCAAAGGCTATCCAACCCCTATTCAATGGTTAGTTTTGTAATATATAATATCATTATCACTTTAACTCCTTCAAACTACGCTTATTTTATAACTCTCGACTTCAAATGTCGTTAAATTTAGAAGAGTCACGAGACAACTAAATGGTCTATGATTGGAGTTCTATAATTATAATTTTTTATATGATAAATGTTTATAATTATCTTTAAAATATTTGTTATATAGTTAAATATATTTAATTAAAAGAGAAACATATATAAAATTTGTGTTTTTAACTTTTTAAAAATATTTTTTTTATTATTTTCAATGTAAAATTTTTAATTCATTTACCGAATGTAAGTCACTTGTTAACAACGTTTTTTTTTTTTATATTGATGGGATTATCCACCAATTAAAAAAGTCTTGGAAGGGATTGAATCATCTCCTATGAAGTGTATATGTTTGTTTTTATATGTCCATATTCATCTACTCTTGTTTGTTAATATGGGACAATTGTATGTTGTGTGTAAAAAATATTGTGTTGAGAGAAATCAATTAAAAAACAAACCAGCACATTTATAACTTTAGAAATGCAACTGCAGTTTATCTTAGATATTAAACATTCTCAAAGAAGGGTGAGAACTTGTGGTGATAAAGTTTAAACAAAAATATTAAAGATGTTGAATGTCTAAAATTTTAATTGATAAAATAAACATAGTATACCATGTTACCATTTAGAACTAGCAGTCGTAAAAATCAATCTTCTATTTGGAACAACTTCACAGTAGATCTTAACTTGGATGAGACATCTATTTGCAACCATTGTAGCAAGAAGCTCAGGTGTGCTAATGGGACGAGTTCGATGATACATTCAAAGGGATGCAAGAAAAACCCCAATAGCGATTTTAACAAGAGGAAAATAACATTTGATGCATTGAATGTTAAAGGCATAATATGTCTTCCACTTCAATGTCGATGTTTGATCACGAGAAATTGCGACATTTACTCGTGAAGATGTTTATAGACATGGAAATGTTTTTTCGACGTGTGGGTACATTTGGATTTCCAAGAATTTGTAAGTGGCTTGAATCCAAAATTCAAATTTATATCACACACTACACTTGTACGTGATACTTTGTTGTGGATGTAGAAAAGTTAAAATGAAAAACTATATATCCCAACACTGCCAAAGGTTTGCCTCATTGCGGACACAAAGACGCCTATCCAAAATCTCTCTTATATGTGTATCACTACTCAATTTATTGACAATAATTGAAACTTACAAAATAAGGCTCTAACATTTTGCCAAGTCTCAAGCCCCACGACAAATGTTATAACAAACACAATTGATGCGTGCTTGACTGCTTGGGGGCTGAATTGTGTTTTGACTCTGACACTTGACAATGCCTCATCAAATGATCTTGGAATCAAACAATTGAAGAAAAGACTAATGTCTTGTAACACCTTAGTTTTTAATTGAGAGTATATGCATATACGTTGTTGTGCGCACGTCTTAAATATCATTTTTAGTGAGAGGTTGAATGATTTGGACACATCAATTTTAAAAATTCATGATGATGTGAAATATGCTAAGTCTTCTCCTCATAGGTTTGCGAAATTTAAAGCATGTGTAGAATGGTCAAACTCTGAATATAAAGGTCTTGTTTTCCTTGATGTAAAAATCAAGTGGAACTCAACATATTTAATGTTAGACTCAACTTTAAAGCATCAAAAGGGATTTAAAGCATTTGAAATTCACGATTACAAGTATTGTGAGGAACTGCTTAAGGGGAAATGGAATGGTGTGTCTACTAGTTTAGATTGAGCGAAAGCACAATCAATTTTGTCATTTGTAAGAAACTTTTATGTTGCCACCTTACGGATGTCTGGTTAATCCTATGATGTCTTTAATATGTACATGTTAGAGGTTTTTGGAATAGGTGAAATGATACTTAAAATGTGTAATTCCAATAATATATGCTTAAAAGTAATGGTTGATAAGATAAAAACAAAATATGACAAATATTTGGGGAAATATGAAAATTTGAATATGATGTTGATTTCTTCTGTCTTAAGCCCCAAGAACAAATTAAAATTTATGAATTGATTGATCACTCATAACTTTAATTCATTTGATGCAACCGGATTAAAAGGTTTGTTGAAAACTCTTTTGGATGAACTAATTGTGGAGTATAGTTGTATTTGAGAATGGTTCTAAAGTGAATCACAATCGACTCAATTTGATTTAAGTGGTAAGGAAGATCTTTATAGTTATAACCGATTTTTACTGAGCACATGTTCGTCCTCTACCGAAAAGTCTGATTTGAGAAGGTACTTGGAAGAATCTTTAGAGAGTCGGTCCTCTACCAACTTTGATGTTTTAAATCGGTGGAGGTTAAACTTAAGTCATTTTCTAATTCTTGCAAAGATAGCCAAAAACTTGCTTGCCATACCTATCTATACATTGGCCTATCTGAGTCTACTTTTAGTACTAGAGGACATGTGATTGACAAATGGTGTAGTTGTCTCACACCTCAAACGATTGAAACTTTAGTTTGTATTGCTAGTTGGTTTAAAGGATTGCGTAAACCGTCCTCAATAAGTGATTCACTTTTAGTCGAAGATTTCAACGAGCTTGAGATTTTAGAGGAAAATAAAATTGTAACTTGATAAATAATAGTTTTTATTTTATTTTTATAAGTAATGCTCTAATAGTTGAGTATAAGTTATGACTTATTAAATTATAACTTGATAAGTAATAGTTTTTTAATTTTATTTTGCAGAAACAACTTCTACAAAATGCGGCAGTGCTTGTTCGGCTCATGTTGCTATTTGTGAAGATTGAGAAGTGTCTCACTTTATTTTGTGCTTTTTAACATTTCTAATTATTTCAAATATAGTTAGTATATATCTTCATAAGTTATTGACTCCACTAGTTACTTGAATCCTATTATACTAGTAGAGGTGTTAAAGTCGAGTTGAGTTGTGGTTATAATTATTTGTGGTTCGGTCTTTTTTGGAGGCTTCAACAAAAGGTTACTTATATTTTGTGTTTTTAGTTTGGTTTGAAAACTTCATGGATTTTTTCTTCAATATCTTGATCTATATGCTAATTACTAATTGAACTTATTGATTACTCGTTGATTATTCAATTGTATTGTTGATCCATGTTTCTCTAATGTTCTCTTTGGTGGAAGACAACAGTGTGATTCTTTTAGTACCTCTTATAAGTTTGTGTTCACTTTGCTGATAATGTTCAGAAAAAATGACTAATTGCTACTATTTTGGTATCAAATTTAATTTTCTTATCTAACAGTAGCGCAATGTGCATTTTTTTTCTCCTTAAAAATGATACATTTTATTGACACTTAATCTTAATCTTATATCATTCATAATAAGATATAAAAATTATTGTCATATTATATTATAAGTCTTACCAAATTTCTCTTATGCAAAAGATATTAGGTAACTCAAGTAATAGTAAAAGTTTCAATTACTATGTGAAAATATGTGAAAATCGCTTTCATTATGTGAAAGTAAATACTTTTAAATTATGTAACCAATTTTTAAACTACAAATATCTGGTTTTTAAAAAATAAATATTAAAAAATAATTGAATTTTAACGGATTTTTTTATAAAAAAAAGCTAATTTATAATTGAATTTGTCGAAAAAGGATTACTAATTATTTAACCATAATCGAATTTACAACTTATTTTAAACCAAAAATAAATTTAAATTCATATAATAATTTTAAATTGGAAATGGTTTGATTTAAAAAAAAAAAAAACATTTATGCACAATCCTAGCTATGATCACCCTTATATTCCGCCAAAGAGAACTTAGGTCAATTAATGTTAAACGTTAAAATCAATAAATCAATGTGTGTTGGCTAAAGAATCTTATTCATACAATTCATTGTCTATTAGGTTTTTGATGTAATGAAAATTAATTTTGAATTAATTAATTTTGCAAAATATATTTTAATTAAAAATGAATTAAATTTAAAGTAATTTATATTTAAATATATTCATATAGTGAATTAGACAATAAATGTTACTAATATAAAATTTAAGTTTAGACTTATAAACTATAAATTTTAACCTCAATATAAAATTAATTCAAATAAAAAACATTCAAAAATACCGGAATCAATTTTAGTAATTAATTTTTTTTATCTAAAGGAAATGATTTAGACTCTTATAAAAGTGGGTTAAATATGCAGCGGTTGAATTCAATATAAGCAGAAGACGCACGAAACGCGTTGCAGCAACGTTGTCTTACGCTGAACTTACACTATCAATCCACAGAACCACAACAAACTGCAATGAATCAGTTTCTGTCATTAGTCAATTCATATATACGTGGCGTCACGACGTGGTTCCATTTTAGCCACAGCTACATCCAAAACAACCAATAAATTAATTCAACTGTCGCATTCACCACAAATATTAGGAGTTTGCTATTCTTATCTATAAAAAATAATTGAAAAAAATATTGATTATTTGAGATTAAATATAATCATTTTTTATAGAATAAGAATAAATACACTTGTCAACTAATAAATTTCAACGAGTAAACATATTAATAAAATTTTCACAAATTTGTAATTAATACTAATCAATTTTTACTATTTTTACAAACTCTAAATACATCTAATGACAAATGAGCTTATATTAAATTAACATATTAAATTTGAAGTATTTAATAAATTAACTGTGAAATTAATTGATAAATATAAAATAGTTTAAATTAAAATATATTCTAATATTTTTTGAAAAAGAATATTTTGATTAATATTTAAAAAATTCAATTGATAAAAATGAGAGGAAAATGGTGAGATATACTAAGTTATAAGTCTACAAATTCAAACTCTATTTAAGATAACATAATAAAAATAAAGTAGTAGTATCTTAAGCTTAGACAAATAAGGAGTCAGTATAATTTTTTTTTTACGATTATTTTTATTTATACTAGTATTTCATTTCAGAGGGTAAAGCCTTAAAAAATTATATAAGGGAGTGTATTTATGAATTTGGAGGAATAGATTTGAGTGAGCATGGAATATTCGCAGGTGCCGACACTAATAAAGGGATCAACTAGCAACTGCCATTCAAATGGGTCCACCATACCCCCAATCACCGCCCATATTATCCACTTCCTTTTTCTTTCAATTTTTTCTCATTGACATTATTTTTCAACTTATGATTATTATTATTTTCCAACATCTATCCTCTTTGTTTTGAATGTTGCTACTATACTTTTAGATAATAATGATACAAAAATATTTATATAAAAGTATTAGAAACATGTGATTATGCACGAGAGTCTCATTTCACATCCCACATCCTTAATTGTTATTCCTCAATTTTAGGTATTTAGGTTAATTAAGTCTAGTTTAGCAAAGTGGGGATTTTTTATATCCATATCCTCTTTTTTTAAAAAAAATTAATGTAATGTTGAAAAATATATATTAAATTTTTTTTTTTTAGGAGATTGCATCTCTAAAAATACAATTTCTAAAGATTCAAATTCAAATAAAAGTATGACATTTTAAAATATTTTTATTGATGTGAAAGTAAGTTTTTTCTAAAAAAAAATAATATATATATATATATAAATTAAACTCATACAAGGTGAGCCTAAAATCATAATACAATGCTACATTGTGGACATTATAATTACCTTCTTCTTTTTATAATAATTAATTTATTTATAAAAAATATTTGTCCAAAATTAACACTCATTTTAATTATTGTGGGACGTAACAATTACAATAGTATATAATTATAATAAGTAATCAATAAATTTTTTATAAAAAATTATCCATTATAAAATGTACACCTCTCTACTTTAATCTTTGATAGTTTAAATTTTTTAACACAGAAATACATAATTTAATTAATTGATTTTTATTTTTATCAAAATAACTTTATATTGATCATTAACTTTATTTTGAACTAAACACTATATAATAACGATGATTTATTTTTATGAAATTGTTTATAGTGGATTTTATATTCTCTCTGAAATAATAAATGAGAACTCGTGAAACAATCAATAATAAAAAAAAATATTGATTTTGACTGAAAAATAATTAAATATAAATATTTAATTAAATAATCCATTAATTTGTGTAAAAGAATACTAAACTACCAAAAATTTAGAATAGAAAAAACACTTTTTATAGAGGAAAATAAAAAGAGTATTTGATTGAGTCTTGTGTTTGATTAATCTAAACTTAATTTTGACTAAATTAATTTTAATGAAAAACGAATTGAAGTACTTAAAAGTAAGTCGACCAATAAACTAAACTTGATTGACAAAACCATATTTAAAATTATAAATTATAAAATTTAATTTTAAGTTTGAATGCAACATTAATTGTTATTGAAAAAGACTGAATATGTTAAAATTAATTTTATTTATTTAAAATCAATTGAGTCTTCTAACGTGAAGAAACATATTCTCCCATATTTTAAATATAATTTTTGTAACAATAAAAATTAAAATTAATGTATTAAATATAAAATTTGAATTAAATATATTATTATTTTTATTCATCTAAAGTTAGTTATATTTAAAACGGGGGAAACCTGATAAAGATAATAAAATAAAAATTAATAATATATATATATATATGGATACTCGACATAATATATATATATATATGGATACTCGACATGTTATCCAGTGGATGAGTTTGTGGGTGTACCCTAATAGACTTTATGTATCTCTTATAGAGCTTTACGCCTTTACCAACGTCTAGAGCTTCGGTCTTTAACGACAAAACACGGAATTTTTTTTTATCGATTCTTATCAACAATTAATTCAAAATAAAAATGACTAAGAAAATAAATAAGTCATTTCATCAAATTAGGTATATATGTACTAATAAAACCCAACCCATTCATCTCCTAGTAGCAAGTGAGACTAGGGTGGGTCAAGGGTGGGGAGGCCTTAAGTAGTGGAGGTGAGATAGATAATGTGGTCATTTTCTATTGACCAAAAAGATATATGTGGTTATTTCCTTAAAAAACACATAACCAAATTAATAAAATTATGTTAAAATAAACATTTTTTAATTTTTAATATAAAATTAACTATTATTTTTTAATTAATATTACCATACATTATTTTTAAAACATTCTATTCCATTTTATATTGCAATAGTGTAACTGTAAAACACGTTAATTTTTAGTAAATTTAATTTAATAAAATTATTATTTCGATACTTATTTATACTTATTTCACAATACACGTGAAATAAGAAAAAAACGACCAATATGAGTAGGAAATATACAAACAAAAATTAGTAAACTAGTGCTGGACATTACATTAAATTTATAAATATCGTTTAATGCACAAGAGAAATTGTACAAGCTCAAGCTCAAGCAACCACGAGAAAATGAATGGTGAATGGTAATTCACTAATTAAAATTAAAAGAAAAGGAAATATCTTAAAGCAAGGAGGGCCCATATTTTCTAATTAATCTTTCACAAGATCATTTATGGCCTACCAAGAAATAAATAAAAAAATAAAAAACTTAACCTACATGTAACATGATCATGTTCACTTTATAAATAGGGAACTTATCCTTTCTAAAAATCATATCACTTCATTCTAATTTCATATATCAATTTTTATTATCAATTACCATGTCTGGAGAGAAACATCACCGTGGTCTCTTCCATCACAAAAAAGATGAAGATAATAATCCTATAGATACTGATTCTGATTACAACAAAACATCATCATATTCCAATGATCAATTTTCTGGTGGTGACTATGAAACTGGTTACAATAAGACAACAACTAATTATGCTAATGACCAAACATCTGGGGGCTATGGTGGAGGATACTCTGACAACCAAGACACCACTGGTGGTGCCTATGGTGGAGGATACTCTGACAACCAAGCCACCACCGGTGGTGGCTATGGTGACGGATATTCTAACACCAAAACAACCACTGGTGGTGGTTACGGTGGTGATGGCTATGGTGACGGATACTCCAACACCCAAACAACCACTGGGGGTGGCTATGGTGACGGATACTCTGACACCAAAGCAACCACCGGTGGTGGGTATGGTGGTGATAGCTATGGTGATGATACCAATCGACGTGACGATGATGTTGATTATAAGAAGGAGGAGAAACACCACAAGCGTCTTGAGCATGTTGGTGAATTAGGTGCTGCAGCTGCTGGTGGTTATGCTTTGGTAATTTTCTTTCATTTTTTTTCCAATACTACTATGTATTGCAATTATTTAGATTAAACTAACTCCTCGTTCTTAAAAAATGGGTATGTAAAGTGAGAGACTTCTACATTTATAAGTTTATTTTTAAATAAACTCATTTTCAAATCATATCAATGTGAGACTCGTAATAATTTATTTGAACCATTTTAATGTTTTACATTTACATCTAAATGTTTCGTTTTAGTTCTTCGTGGTTTGGAAAATTCTGTCCTAGAAAAAAAATCAGCTTTTTAAAATTTTTTATTTATGATTTTTTGTTTTTAATAGAGACACATGAATGATTGAATCACTAAAACCATTTGGAGAGTATCCATTTAACACAACTACTTTAGAGATCAAGATCAAGATCAAGATCAAACAATTCACTTTATTTTTTTTGTAAATTAAGTCTAAAATACAAACTCAAAATGTGATAATTATATTTTGATTAGAGGGTTTAGATTGACAAGTGTATGATAATTGCTTGAATGTTGAGAGAACAAATTTTTTTTGTATCTTGTGCTACATAGACATAGGTTTTTCACCTTTTGAAACCAAAATTGAAAAAAAAATGATTTAGTTTGCTTGATTTGATATTATGTATAGTATGAGAAGCACGAGTCAGAAAAAGATCCAGAGAATGCTAGGAGGCACAAGATAGAAGAAGAGGTTGCAGCAGCAGCTGCAGTTGGATCTGGTGGGTTTGCTTTTCATGAAAGTCGTGACAAAAAGGAAGCAAAGGAAGAAGATGAGGAAGCTCATGGAAAGAAGAAACACCATTTCTTTGGCTAAAGTAATTAATAATATAAGCATACAAGCATTATGGAGATATTCATTATGCTTAGCTTTCTCCTATAATTATGCTTTTGGCTTGATATGTGTTTATTGGTGCTAAGTTCGTTCATCTTCCATTTTACTTTGAGTGGTTTGGAGAATGTTTTCAGCTTGGTGTTGCTTAATTATATTATCTAGAAATATGTATGGATGGATATGTTAAGTTCAGAATATTGTTGTAAAAGAATGTGAGATGATTTCAATAAAATTACTTGTTCTGTGGTGAAGCACAAGCACTTGTTGTATAGTACTACCTCAACCTCTCTAATTTATTATAAGTGTTCTTTGTAATTTTTAGTAAGAAAAATAGTTTTATCAATTTTTTTAAAGTTATTTTTGAAGATTTGTGGACAGTTTATCCATCAATTAATAAAAATTGGTCATATAAAATTATGTGTAAGTGAAAAAAAATATTAATTGTGAATATCACTCACAAATTTATTTATATGGTCCATTTTAGTTTTATGACGTGTAATTTATCCCCAAATATATACAAATATTTTCTTAAAAAAATACAGAAATTAATTGTTACCAATTAACGACATATATGCATAATAGATGGAAAGGTGTTGTTGAACCAATAAGCATCCTACGGGTGTTGATAGAATATTAATGAAAAGTTGAAAGCAACATGAAGCTTAAATATGGAGGAACCCCTACACTATATATAGAGTGAAGGGCGGTTACTCTTGGTTGGGTGTCACTCTGTCATTAATTAATAGGATTAGGCTATAATCCCACGGATTAGGTGGGGTTGGGAACTTGCACCTTTCACATTTCTATCTTATCTAATCTAATGCCCATGCATCTATCATATTTCATCGAGTTAGTATAAAATTTTATGGAATCTATTCATTCAATAAAATTTCATTCAAGTTAGAAAAGTCGTATCCTAGTTTGTAGGTAACATTCACGACAAATAAATTTGTCAAGCTTGGGCACATGATGTTTAAATACAACACATCAATAATGCAACTGTTGTAGGCAGCTGAGATCCAAAATCAAGGGCATTTTCCGTAGGAAAAAAATCTATAGAAACTCTTACACCTCCAATACACTTTGAGAGAAAAAGAAATAAATGACACTCATATGATAAATGTGATATATTAGTGATGTGATAAAAAGAGAGATATAGAAAAAATAAAATGTTAAATATTTGAACAAAAATTATGAGTATACAAATATAACTACCATTTATGTATTGTCTATTTAGGAGAGGAGAGGAAAAAAATTGTTTTTAAGAATGATTGAAATGTTATATAATAGTAAATCATGTTATTTTTTAATTTTAAATTTTAAATTTATACTAAAATATAAACTTAATTAATTCTCTAAAATTTCTCTTCCAAATAGAGGAGGGGTTTGGAGAGGATGAGAGATTTTTATTTTTTTAAATTAAATTAGTTATAAAATATTTTTCAGAATGATTAAAGTGTAATTAAAATGTTATATAATCATAAATTAAATTATTTTTTAAATCTCAAATATAAATTAAAAATATATATTACGCTCTAAAATACTCCTATCATTGATGCCCTTAAATGTTTTACAAGTCGACTCTTTAATTAGTTAATGGGCTGATCTGAAAATAATTGTTTTGGAAACATAGGGAAAAGAAGCCCAATCGAATGGGGACATAAAGGATGCTCAGCATCCCCCAAAATATATGCACTTAAATACTACTTGAAGCGTTTTTTCGATAGTATTTTTATCTTTTGTGAACAAATAAAGAGGATTCTATGAACAATCACCCATTTTGGACCAAAATAAAGTTACAATTCTTGAACATAAAAGACCAATATACACTTTTTTTTTAGATGATTGTTAATTTAACCCCCTATTTTTACTCACATATGCTAAATATACTATCGTGTATATTTCACTTAATTTTACACGTACGGAAAAAATCACTTAATTTTAGGAAGACTTTACCTTTTTATATCCACATTTTATTTTTGGCTCAAAATAGATAATCTTGCTTGCAAAACGTTTTGCTAGTGTGGATTTTTAAAGTCTACCCTGCAGATGCATAAAAAAAGTCCACCAGTAAAAGTGCATCCATCTATATGATACAATATTATGATATTCTTTATTTCTTACAACAATTAGTGTGAATTGATTAGTGAGTTCTTTTTGTTTAGACTAAGCACCCTCAACTGGAAGGAACGAATATGTGCTTTACTTGCACAGTAGTGTTCTCAAGACTACAAAACTGTATTAGTATACTCCCAAAAAAAATACTTATAGCAAAATGTGTGTTTAAAGAAACACAAAAATTTGAAACATTTTCTTTTCATATGCTTTCATTATTTCCACGAAATATTAAGGATCAAGTGTTATGGAGGTTGAGTTGGGACTCAAAATCACAAGAACAATAGATGACACCACTTCTATTTCTGATTTTCATTTTGCCAAAGACAGAGCAGGACCTGTTTTCTTATCTAAAGAAACTGATGCAACTTTCATTCTCACTACACATCTCAAAGGTTTCTTCATTCTCAACTCTTTGGAATAATGTTACTCTCCTAGATACTAATTAGATAGACAATTTAATTAAGCATTTATAATATAAATTTTTATTATATAAGTATTTATATATAAATCATTTATGTAATAAAATTTAAATGAAGTTAAATTATATTTATAAGCTATCGTGAAAGATTTATGGAAATAAATTAAAAATAATTTATAGACACATAGTAAGTAAATTCTTTTCATAAACATTTTTTAATAGTTCACAAACGTTTATCTCGGTAAATAACTTCAAATTAGTTGATTCAAATAAATTTACTAGTAAAAATTTCGTTTGCAACGATAAAAAAAGACCAAACAAATGCGTAAAATTTTGGCATATGTCATTAGAGACTTTTCTTAGAACCCGCAGATACAATTTTTTGTTTCCTTCTTGTTTTTCCTATGTTAATGATGCTATGTTGATGTGATACACAAATGCAGGTTATAAGAAAGAGAATATAAAAATAAATATTAACAAAGATGGTACAAAGATTTCAGTGAGTGGTGAAAAGAAGGTTCAAGAAATGCAAATGATACCATTCAAGAAAGAGTTCAAATTAAAAGGGTTTAGAAAGAAGTTTAAAATTCCTAATGGGGTGGTTTTGAATAAGATCAAAGCTAAGTATAATGAAGAGGAAGGAGTGTTAAGAATATTGATGCCAAAAATGGAAATAACAAAAGGAGTTTTGTGTGGGGTTGGAATAGAAGAAGTGAAGGAAGAAGGTGGTGCTAATAGTAATAGCATGATATCAGAACAAGAACAAAGTGTAGCAAAAGAAGAAAAGGTTTCAGATCATAAGACTGAAGAGGAAAATGTTGAGGTGAAGAAGAAGCGTCCTAAAAAACCATGGCAACCTTGTCCTCCTTTGATGCTTGGAGGATCAACTTTGCTTGCTTCTATTATCTTTCTTGTAATGCATTATATTAGAGTTAGAAAGAGTTAATTTTTTTTAAGTTGATTCAAATTAGATGTTTTGTTTTGTTTATTTTATTTGGGAGAGTCCATTAAAGTTAGCTAGATATATTAGTTCAATGCCCTCAGCTATGGGATTTATTACAAATTCTAGAAGCATCTTACTTATGTCATGTGGAATTTGCACTACAAATGTAATGGGGACATAAGAATTAATATTTTTTTTCTTTTAATTTTATAAATCAGAAAGTTTTTACATGAGCATCAGAAATTTTATAATTTGAAAGTAGATCAGAAAATATAGAATAAATATTTGACCATCTCTCAAAACTCTAATATAGAAAAAATTGTTACAAAAAAAAAACTTTACTAGAAAAACGATTTACATTAGCTTTTGAATCATTTATTAATTTTTAAAATTTAATTGAGAGAAGCATAATTGAAAATTTAAACTTTGCAGATCCTGATTTTGATTTGAGATTTTCTTTTAAAAAGGTTGTAACCAAAATTAAAAATATAAGTGATTGGTTCGCTTTTCATGAGCATCATGACAAAAAAGAAACTAGAGAAAAGAAGTGCCACTATCTATTTGGCTAAACATATGCATAAGTAAGCATGTGGTGTTTGTTTGAGTGAGCATTTGTGAAATGTGACTTAATGATTTGTGTATTTGAATTTATGGTGTAGAGTTTAAAAATTGATTTCAATCCATCTGGAATTATTTTAGAATCAATTTAGTTTGAAACAATTTGACTAAAAGGTTAAAAAAAATATTTCATTAATATAATTGTTTGGTTTATTAAAAAAAAAGTGTTAAAAAATATTGTGTTATTTTAAAATTTTACACCAAATTTTACGTTAAAGTTATTTTATTGTAAAAAAATGGAAACTACCTTTTATACGCACCGTCGGTCGCTTTTATCAACAAAACAAAAAATCGAAACTATTTAGTATTAGGTGGTTGTGTAGGTGTAGTACATTTGTGTGTTTGGTGTCTCTTTCTTTGTTTTGAGTTACCTTTGATTTTTTTTTTATAGTGACTTAACTATTATCTCTTATTTGAGGAACAATTTGTGCTTCAAATAATTTATTTTAATTATTTTTTGCTTTGGTATTTAAAAAAGAACTATAATAACTCCATATGATATGTGGTGAATTTATTTTCTTTGTGACACAAATCTTTAAATGAAAAAATGATTTTTATCGATGGTGTCAATAATATCAAATAAAGTTAATTCAGTTTTAAAAAAATTAATTATTAATATTTTCATAAAAATAAAGCTTAAATTTACAATTTTTTATCACTTGATTGTAATTTAACTCTCACTGAGATAAAAATTAAAATAAACATTTTTAACTGAATAATGAATCCTAGGTTTAATTGCTTGCCTGAATTATGGTAAAAAAAAATCTAGCTTGAATTGCTTTATCAATAGAAAAGAAAAATTTGTCAATAAAAAACAAAATTGTTTTGGACCATGATGGTGCTTAATAATTTTTTAAGTAGATTGTTTCATCAAGCAACTTCCAAGCTTGAGTGGACCTAGTCTTAACCAATTCTATGGTTGGCACTTGGCACTATGCTACTCTATCTTCTTAGTCCTGTCACTGTAACCAAAAATAAATTATTTAACGAATAAAAACTTCAGCTACGAATAAAAACTTCAGCTAAGTAATTCAACTAGTATAATTATTATTTTTTTATTTTACACAAATTAAGTCAAATTTATTAAATTGGTCATATTTAATATCAAAATATTCGAATATTTCTTTTCAATAATATTAAATAATTCAAAGGAGTTAATTTTTGTTCATAATATTAATTAAAATTTAAATTTTTTTATTTTGTAAAGTTTAACTTAATTGACAAATATCAAATTTTGTGTTCAATCTTCAAATTTCGTAGCATATACTCACTGGTAAAAGAAATAAACTAATTTTTTTTTCCAAATTTTTTTATTTTATTTAAGATTCAAGACTTGATGATCAATAGCATACAGTTACCTTCTTTAAATTTTTCCATGTGTTGAGCTGGAAAGCTAATAGTTTGCTAGTGAAGCAAAAATCATTTATTCTTCAAAACCTACCTACACATACAAGTTGCAGTAGACACAGCATGTGCATACAGATAGATAAAGAGATACTTACATAAGTTAACATTAAGACACTATCCACATATACTTGAATATTTTCCAATTCTTAAAAGTAAACTTTAATTATTCTTAGTCATAGAATTGAGTAAATATGAACGAGTGATTGAAATTTTTATGTTAAATAAAATAGTAAAAAAACACATATTTTATATGTATCCACAAAGCATTACAGCAATGCCACGTTGAATCAAACCTAAAGCATTTTATTGAAGAGACCAAAAGAAAATAATGTGCCAAACACCTCTAACATAAACGTTTCTAAAAAAATCTCAAAAGCATACGATTTCGGATTTTCTACCACTGACAACATATAATTAGAAGGTTCAAATATCAAATTTAGTAGTTAAAGTTTTGTAATAAAATTAAAATTTGTTTGAAATTTACACTATTCGGTTTCAATCGAACGGTCACACAGTCAATTGACAGGAAAAATTTAATATCCTATAAAAAAGATTTTAGAAGAGGACAGAAAAAATAAGCTGACATCTAGTCAACAAATTTTATCTTGACCAGAAACAAGTAGTGTTACATTATTGCCAAGAGATTAAATTCTGAATTACTGAAAACCAAGTCAAAGTCCACCTATTCCAATGGCTTGACTTGAAATTCAATCTCACTCAAATTCTGCTTGACTGCATCCAAGATTCATCTATAACATTGCAAAAGAAAACCTGTGATGTTCCCAATTTCTAGATTTGTCGGTGCATATTAGATTAAGATTGAACGGTTCACATTTCAATTTTGAAGTTTGGATTTAATATACCAAACATGGAACTTGAGTCATCAAATCATGATCCAATATAGCAGGACTGCCTCAAATGTATGATTCTCTATGTACAACATTAGTACGTTATTCCCTGTGATACATTAAGATTTGATTTACATCAAATTTATTTTAAGACCAACTGTTAGAACAAAATATTTGTCAAAAGCATATTCTCTAAACACAAATTGTAGTGCTGGAAACACAATTTTATTCAAGAAATGATAATGGAAAAGAAAATGAGAAATACAGACAGAAATTTTAGTTCATAGATGAAAACTAAGCAATCTTGATTCTTGAGATTCCAAAGAATTAAGACAATATTTAACAATAATCTGCTCTTCAAGGTACAATTTATGAGTATATGAACAAAGAAGAGATTTATCTAATAGATATTCATAAACAAAATCAGGTACCATATCAAGTTATATATAGAGCAGATTGATTATACAAAGCAACATCATAAAACAAAAAACAAAGAGGGGTAAAAAGCAAACAGCATAGACCACAAGGATCCAATTCAAAAATAATAACCTCAAAACTCTATACATTTCACAAGGGTTTTAAGTACAAGAATTCTCCCCCCTTAATTCAAATCAACAATCTCCATGTACAATCCCTTGATCTTTCTGTAGTCTTCTAGTTCTATGGAAACAAAATCAAGCTATATGTTATCACAAGTTATAATTTCAATTTCATCACAGGTTACTCTGCATTGCTTGGCCTGCCAAGAGAATCAAGCCCTTCGGTTCGACTACGCACGATTCTATGAAAAACTTCCCTCACTTGGCGCTCCAAAGGGTCAAGTCCATCTTTCAAAGCATCACAAACTTGTGAAACCTCTTGAACTCTTTCTCTAACCTCCCCTTCCTTCTCCTCCGTTATTGGAAATTGGACAGAATCAACCAATTCGCTCATCACTCTAGCACATTTCTCAATCTGTTGAATCTCTCTAAGCAAGCCGCAGGTATTCTTCCTGTCACGCTTCTTGGACTCCTCCGTGATCCTCTCATGAAGAGAGAGCAATGGAATAGCCCAAGTGAAACTCCTCGGAATGGTGAAATGCACGTGCAACCCGCGGTCTTGGCACGGAATCGCAGCCACAAGAGCCCACATAACAAACAACAAGATCGAATTCATGATGTAAATTGGCATTGCAAGACCATTGGTTGCAACAAGATCATTAGCTCTTGGTGGACAAATGTTGTTCCCAATTGCTTGGAGCTGTCTAGCAGCCGACCAAGTACGAGAAACACTCCATGAAAGTGACCTAAAATGACCCAAAGACCGGTGATGATAGTTGTTATTGCCATGACTATGATGATGATTTTGATCTCTATCTCTAGCACCAGTGTTCCGACCAAAAGATCGATTTCGATGTGCAATATTAGCAGTGGAAGAATCCTTATTATCATCAAGCATACTAATTGACAAATCAATAAGAGCTTTCTTAGCTCTACGAAATTGACCTTCACTAATAATACTCCTTTGATTCCCCAATGCAGAAAGCACAATCTCTAAAAGCTTCTGCCACAGACGAATCTGTTCGATACCGTCACGAATGGCATTACAAACATCCAAAGCCTTAACACTTCGTTCAAAATATTCAGAAACCATTCGATCCAAAGGGGGTTTCAAAACCTGTCCTTTGTGTGTGTGAAGAATGGCTTTGAATTCTTCTTGACAAATGAGGAAACAATCAAGAAGCTTACCAACCCATTTTAGTGAAAGCAAATCATCTTGAACAACAGAAGATAGATCAAGAAACCGATCAGTGACATGTTGTTGAAAAGAATCTAGCTCGACCTCTAAGGTTGACCCTTCCATTGAATGAACTTGTTCACGACGAAAACTTAGAATTGAACGGCCAAAATGGGTTAACGATGAAGGAGACGAACCTTGATAGTCCGTTGCTGGCATTCTCACAAAAAAAAAACCACAATATCTCAACAACCCAGTTGCAAAAAATCAAATAAAACCGAAAATTTCTCAAATATTTAAACTTTTTATCTTCAATTACAAAACCCAGATTTCAAAATGTTGAATTTCAAAGACCCACTTTTCAAAATTCAATTTTGACCCAAAAAAACCCTGAAACCCAAAATCAATTTTTTTTTCTTCAAATTGAAAACCCAAGAATCAAAAATTTCCCCAAATAATCTATAATTGAATCACTTCCAATTTGATGAAATCTTTGACCTACTGATACCTGAAACTGAATTGTAACCGATAGACAAAACCAAAAAACAATGAACTGAGAATATGGAACAAAAGTGAGAAACTTTTAAACGATGAGAGACAAAGACAAAGACAAAGAGAGAAAGCGAAGAAGAGAGAGATGCGGGAAGAAGTGAGGCATGGAACCTGAGTAGGAAGGTGAGGGTATATATTAGGGACAATTGGACCGTGTTTTATGGTGGTTGGAAAATAAGGAAAAAAGCTAAATACGCGAAAACAATAAAAAAAAAATGGAAAATTCTTTTCCTTAATTAGGAGTAATGAATAGTTTTAACTTTTGATCTTTGGGTAATTAAAGAAAAAATTAAGGGTGAGCAAGTATTATGACACGTACCGAACACGTTTGAGACACGGTGTAAGGAACCAAGATTCTGAGTTTAGCGGCGTAGATCACGATATGAAAATACGGATTATATCTGAACCGTTGGTTTTGTTTATTTTGGGACAAAGATTATTCATTTGTTCCCTAGTACGACAACACCTCGAGAAGATCAAGAGTTTTCCCTTTATTTGGTTTTTTGTTTGAATTAAATTAAAATTATGTTGGTGAATTTAATTTTATCTTTTAAAAGTAAGTTTGAGGAAAATTATCACTTGTGATTAGATATCGCAATGGTTACCACCCCGTATATGATTAGTTGGATAAAACCTATAGTGAATTATATTTTTTTATCATACGTGAAATTTAAGTCTTTATTTTTCTCTTTCATTTATTTATATATATAAAATAATAAATTTAAAATTATATTTATTATAATTAATATAATAAAATTATTATAATTTTTAATATTTAAATGATATTAAATATATTCAATATGTAAATATATAAAAAAAAATTAAAAATGACAATAATATTATTAGCGAAACAAGTTCAAATGCGGGTGCAGAACGAATAAATATCAACACCCTCAAATTCATTTATATTCCGAATTTTAATTTCAAAGAAAAATTACACCCGTAGTTAATCAAAACGACTTTCCTTCACAATCGGGACTCGTTTGGGAAGTTACTTGTGATTTGTGTTATCATCTTTACTCATGATGCTTTTGTATTTTTCATTTTTCGTTTACATGATCTGTTCTCAATTTGTCATCTATTATACGTTACAATTACAAATACAATTTTAAAACATATATTCGTTTTTAGTAAATACACATTTAAAAGTACATTTAATTATATAATCCAAATAAAATTTATTTTATAAAATGACGTTCGTAGAAAAAATATTGAAGCGTAAATTATATTTTATAAAACTCATTTTTAAGTAAAAGTACATTTCCAAAACAAAGTTTTTTATAAAGTGCTCCCTCTAATTTTGTATTTAAGCAAAAAAAAAAAAAAAGTATACAAACATATTAAGAAATCAAACAATTTTTATTGTATTGAAAATAAACAATTCCACTTTCAAAATTACTTTTAAAATATTTTGTTGACATAAATACATTAATTATGATATTAAAAATAAGAGTAAAAAATTTAAATTTAATAAAGAGTATTGTGAAAAAATAATATTTCTTTTTACTTATATTCGAAATCAGAAATATATTTATAAATTATAATTCAAACAAACATTCAAAACTATTGATCTATGTGCTAGGAGTTATGAAACTATCAAAAGCAACACGTGGTGGAATGTCATGGTGTGGTGTATTTTCAAAATGACCAGCAAAAATCCTAAATTATTTATCTTAAAAAATTTGGCACATAATATTTTTATGTTTAGTTGTTTGCTCTAGTTTTTATTTTTTACTAAAAATGTATTTTTTTCATGAGAAAAAAATACAAAACAAATTACAAGAAAAATTAGGCTATTAAATCTTTAAAAATGATACAGCTATAATATCAGTCAAAAAAACTGAAGATAAATTTTAAAGAGACTCGTGAACCACAACTAAAGAATTTATGCTAGTAGTTTCTACTTTCGTAAATAAATTTGCACAAACATTATTTTACAAAGAGTATAATGAAGGGAAAAGATCCAATCTTTATTTATATAATCTCGAATTATTTCTCACATATTTGCAAAATGAGAGTTTTACGTAGTTACAAATTAAAGAGCATGAAGCGAATATGAGAAACAAATAATTCTCTTATAATTTGCTTATCAATCCAACTAAATATGTCTTTTGGTTTTCTGTATTTAGTCTTTACTATTTAATGCAATATTGATTGATAAAGGTAATTTAGTAAATATATTATTATTTATACTATTTCTTAATATGTATAAAATAATGGAATAACTATAAGACGAATGAAGTAGTATAATAAGGTAGTTTAATAGTGAGATTTGAATGAAAGAATGTGCAATTGCACTTATAGTTTTTGTTGTTTAAATATTTTTTTACCATTAAATTATCGGCTAAAATGTATTTTTGACTCTATAAATTTCAAAATCAGGCAATTTTAACCTCTATATTTTAAAAATTGCACTTTCACCACTTACCTTTAGCCAATTTTGTAAAAGGGAACCCCATTAATTTTGAGCATGTCAACACATTATATAAATATGTCTTTTCAATTATAACACGACAATTATGATTATTTTAATTCATTTAAATTTAAAACAGTTAATATTATTTTAAAATAATAAATTAAAATTAAAATATATATTAAAGACACAAAAAATATTGTTCCGTCTTTGTTCATCCTTTTCTTCTCTTCACCCAAAGTTGCTAGTCAATCTTTGTCTCCAAAAATTATAATCTTTGAACAAAAATCATCTTTCAACACAATAAAAACATTGAAACCGATTCATCCAATGTAGAACAAACAAATTACAAAAGAAATATAAACGGATATAAGAATCAAAGAATGAATGATGATGATGAAAAAAAATGTTAAGAATATGTTTGAAATACTTTTATATTTTAGTTTTTAAAAAATATTTTATAAATTTGATTTTAAAAATTGTTTTAAAGAATAAAATTAAAGAAAAAATTTGTTTGAGATACTTGTTTTTAAAAACAATTTTAGATATGAGAAAAAGAAAAAATTTATTTGATAATTTAAATTTTTAAAACAATTTTTAACTAAAGAATTAAAAAAACTAAAAATTAAAAAGTGAAACATCATTTAACTGTTTTGCTTTTTTAGTTTTAATAAATATGATATTAAAAATAATTTTATAAAACAGTTTTTAAAAACAAGTAATTCAAACAAATTTTTTAGTTTTTAAATTTTAAAAAACTAAAATAATTTTTTTAACTCATACTCCATTCCTTCATTTCTCTTCCTTCTTTAGTGTAAGTGATTCTAGCCGTTGAGAACGAAGATTGAGGTTGAAAAAGTAGATTGTTTAATTTTTTTTTCAACTTGATAAAAACATTTTTTAAATATCAATTTTAACTAAATGATAAATGAATTGTTATTAATATATAAATAAAAGAAATGTCCCTCGATTCTTATGTGCCGATTATTCTCATTAAGAAAGAGAAATAGTATTCGGTTAGCAAACTTGGCGGATACACATTACAACCGAGTCTATGTTGGCGCGTGAGAAAGAGAAAGGACTGGGTCTCATTTTAATTTTTAACAAGGACCGGGTCTCTTATTTTTTATTTAGTTTTTGGGATAAATTTATTATTATTCTTATTTTGATTTTTTATGCTATATGTTGCAGTATGCTGTTTTTTTTTCTAGTTCTAGAAAAGGAAAAGGCGAGAATGATTATTTTAATAAATTCACCTACATATCCCTATTGGAAACATTGGTTATTGGATTTATCGTTGGTTTTTAAATAACCACTATAAGAGTCCATCCGAGTTAATATTAATATAATTTTATATATTTTATATTTAAATTTAT
The DNA here is from genome assembly GCA_037974295.1 of Cicer cuneatum. NCBI lineage: Eukaryota > Viridiplantae > Streptophyta > Magnoliopsida > Fabales > Fabaceae > Cicer > Cicer cuneatum. Next base: position 6,724,880 of record JBBPBO010000001.1, on the reverse strand, counting down.
TACGACGTAATATCAATATAGTAAATTAATAAATGTTAACTCATGTTAAAAATCGTCGTGAGGTTTAATTTGAAGGAACTAAAATTATGTAATTGAAAATTAAGAAATCAAAATTTAGACTTCAAAAAACGGAACAAAATCTTAAATTTTCTAAAAGAGAAGATTCAAATTAGCTATTAAAATTATAACATATTAACATATTAGTTGATCTGATACAATATTTTAATATGGAAAAAGTGTTACATGATACATAATTAATTTTTTATTAATGATATATTAATATAGACTATTACATATGATATACGAATTAAAAATATAATATGATATAATTTTATTTTAAATTATCATCTATAGCTTGGAGGATTTGTCGTGTTTCTAACAAACTCAATTTATCACCTCTTTACTAAAATTGAGATTGAATCCAACTCTTTAATTGCCGTAAACTCTATTTTGAATAGGTGTGGTGTTAGTATCCTAATTACATATTGGTTCATCAAATTAATCGGTATCTTTGTGAATTTTATTTCTTTAACCATGTGCATAAGGAAGCAAATAAAGTTGAAAATTTATTGAATATTCTGAGTTACCTCTTTCTAAAAATAGTAGCATTTTTTATGTGTTATATTTTCTCACTTAATATCTAATTGTCTTATTTGAGAAGTTTTTCTTTCTCGGAAGGTGTGTAGTTTTTATTTGTGAGGCTTGGCCCTAATTTTTCAAAAAAAAAAGAGTTATATTTCTAATTTTGGTTATGAATGTATCTATAAAAAACAATATTAATTAAATTTAATTGTAAATTTATTTTTAATAAAACGTGACACTCACACAAATGATATACATTGTAACATAGATAAATAAATGTGTTCATTTTACAAGTAAAAAATTGAAATTTTTAAAAAATAGAAGAATAATAATGAAATGTAATTTTAATTACATCAATTTAAATATAATCCCTAATTATAAAGTTCAATATTTAGTCTTTTTTTAATTATCTATAAATAGATAAAATATATATCTTTTATTTAAATGTAACATTTTAAAAGTGTATCGAATATAATAAGAAAATTTAGATTAAATATATATACATTGCTATTTTGTTTTTATATGTATGACATTACTAATTTGGATTATGGACCATGTATTTATTTATTTATTTTTTACAAGGTTTATGGACCATGTATTAAAAATGTTTTCAGCAAACGAAAAAGTAGAAACAAATAATATCTATGGATTTAAAAATTTTGTTTTATTTTAAACACAATATATAAGTTGATATTATGTATTTCTTAGTTCAATATACTCTATTATTAATGGAGATTTCATATTCAATATATATTCTCAATATTTTTTTATGATCCTTTTTAGTGGATTATATTAGAGCAATTGGAATATACACCATGCATCCGAAAAATCTCTTTGATAGGGAATATTAGACTATCAATCCAAAACTCATTATAAATTAAGGGGATGACTATATAGTAACTTGTTAGACAATTAACTTTAGACATCTAAATAATGGATCTTCAAGTTCATTTTGTGTATGAACATGTGCTGCACAATGTTCAATATCAAATTCAATACATTCACTACTTTTCAAATTCTTTCTAGATATTTATGAAAACCGACTCTTAGTCAAATTAGTTTATACCAAAATCTCACAATCTTTTGGTAGTGAGTTGACAACAAATATACACAACATCATTTAATTTATGATAGGTATATTGATTAACAAATACAATCTCATATACATTTTAGAAATGTGAGAGACTCATTTCTTTAAATTATCAACTTTTTTTGGGAACTAATAACGAACAAAAAATATTCGATTGAAGAATCTTCTGACTCGTCACTACATGTTAGCATAAACTAAAAATTCTATTTTTTTTGCATCATAATAGATACGGGATAGCCCAACTGGCGTTGCCAACAACAAACTTCAATATGATCTATAAACTTCTAATTTACAAATAATACACATGTTTCAATTGTTTCAACTCATTTGAATCAACAATGAACACACTACAAGAAAACTGACTTCTAGTGACACACAACGTTTGTCACTAAAAGTCAATAACTGTAGGTAAAGGTCAATAATACTTTGAGTGACACTCAAATCTACCGTCAACTTTAAGGGGTATCTTGCTACACTTTGAGGATGGTCGCTCCACGTTTTGAGGAGTGTCACTACAGGTTTTTGATTTATACCTACAACAATGACTGTCACTAAAACCTAGATATATATATAAATAAAAAATTGATCTATTCCTACGGCATTGTCTGTCACTAAAACTTATTTATTATTATTTATTAAATTAAATTTATTTTATCTCTCGACTAATTGTAATTATAAATTATTAATACCAGTAAGTTAAATTTAAATTTCTAATTTATTTTTATTAACTAATGTCATTGAAACATACAATAAAATATAATTCTATTTTATTAATTCTATTAAACGCATGTTACTTGCATTCCTAGTATTTTAATTATAGCACTAACACGAGTATCATATTCTTGTGATCACAAATAAGAATACGAAACAGATCACAAAAGAAAGAATAATCTCAACTGTTTCTTAAAAACTTAGCCACCTTGATAAAAAACATGCTGTTCAATCATATTTCATTGTCTTGAAACATCATAACATCAATTCTCAAAGCCTATTTCCAATGTCTCAATAAAGTGTAAAACATGTTTATAAAGTCAGTGCATATAAATTAAATGAAATCCTAAATAATATAATTCTTGGAGATATTTTAGACCAAATTTAAAGCTTACTTTAACATAATCTGCATGTCCAGGGCAATCTACATGTGCATAATGTCGTTTAGCAGTCTCGTACTCAACATGAGCCTGAAAATCAAAGCATCAAGCAATCAATTACATTTACAATTCAATCGATTCACAAAGCAGAAAAAAACAATGTAAAAAATCAATTGCACTGAACAAATAAACAATAAAACAAGTACAAACCATAGCAATTGTAATCCTTCTTTTCTTCTCTTCAGGAGCCTTATCGATTTCATCAAAAGCAACAGCTTTAGCTTTCCCTTCATCAGCAAGCACCTGCAATTCAACAACATAATTACCTCTAAAACCTAATTGATTTCAAATCAAAGCCTCATTTCACTTCAAAATTGGAAAAAGAATAAAATGAAATAGAATTAAAAAAATCATATAGTTACTCTGGTGATTGCAGCAGTTAGTGTTGTTTTCCCGTGATCTACGTGAATAAAATGGAAATTTTGTTGCACTTGCAACGGGGAATAGCTCTTCAGTGTCTGTGCAAAGTTTCAAATAAAGCTCAGTTGTTTGTTCCTTGACAAACTACATATTAAAAATTAGATAGCTGAGAAATAATCAGCACATTGCCATATTGTTAACATCAGGGCTTACCAGTTTTACTTGCAAAAACACGTACAACTCCATCTTCCATCCTAAAGTGGTGCTGTTTGCAATGCCAAAAAAGTCAGCAAGTCATAATATTATCAGACAAACACTTCAAAACAAAAATGTCTGTTAATAACTCAAGTAGATTGCACGTATATCATAGAATATCTCAGTGACAAATAAATAAATGGACAAGCAACATACTCCTGTTGCTTCAACTGGTTCAAAGTGAAATGGATCAGGGTTAGTTTTGACAAGTTCAGCCTTCCATGGAACAACATTTTCCTTGTAAATATATTTCTTACGCAAATCTAAGCATTCTCGAATCATCTTGCAAACTTCCTCCTCTTCAATATTCAATGGCTCTGAACAAGGCAATGATGCATTTAATACTCGTTCGTTCAGTTTTTCCATATACTATAACTATAAAAGTAAAATAACAATAGAAAAACATAATCATATTGTTTTCTACTGTTAAAAATAGTTAGCACAAAACTTGGGAGCAAACAAAATCTAAAGACAGTAGCAAAAGGAGAATGGGAGAAAGAGATTACATGCAGGAATAAATCTGAAATTATATTATAACACGAAAGAATTAAGAAGCAATAGGAAGAATAGTACAGATCATGATAGCACCAAGTGTTGTGCTTCTTGCAGACAAGACATTGTTGAGAAACACAAGGTCATTCTCAGCTACATGTACTGAAGTCGAATCTATCACTCCACCATTCATATCTGCACCAGCTACGGCTTCATTTGAAACCTCTCCAAACCGAAACTTTGTCTATCATATGAATAATTAACAAAACACAAATTTCATTAAACATATTATTGCAAAAAAATATTTATAAAACTTGAAATGAAATAAAACTTTTAAAAACTTATACAACACCTGAATAAGTTCAATCATATCATTAATATATGACTCATGCATCTTATTCCAGCTAATATAATTGATTGGAGCACATTGGGATCTCCTTACCAAACTTCCTATTTCATTTAATAGAGTTTTTCCTTCCCAGCTCGTAAAATTTTCCCCGTGTTGAAGATTTATTTTTGGCACATAAACTAAGAATTTATCTAAAAGATAAATAAATAAATATACAACAAGATGTAAAGGAATTAAGATGTCGATGTTCAAAGTGCTTGATTGACTAACCACTTTAAAGAATAGCACAACATCCATATATTGGCATTTGACACTCCAATACTGTTTCTGTGATGCTGTCATTTTTCTCAAAACCTCTGGAGGTATATAAAGTGTCGTCTTGTCATATAAAGGATCATTGGGCCTTCTTCCATTTGCATTCAATAAACAACGTGCTAATATTTATTAAATTCCAAATCAACCAACAACGTGTTAGCATTCAATAAACAACATTTATTTTACGATTCAGTAAATGCAACACTAAATTTCTACTATATCTAATTTTTCAGTACATTCTAATTTGGTAAACAATCAGATTCTAATGTGATATTTTCAAATTTTCAAAATGCCTAATCGTGCTTCTATACAGTTTAAAATCATATATATAGTTTCAAATTGACCTACAACGTTGTATCGATTCCACCGTACTTTGTACAGTTTCAAATCATAGGTCATTCTGAACATTAAGCTTCAACGATATTTCCATGACATTATCTTCCAGCAAATCATCAAAACAAATTGCATCGGTGCTTATTCTTTGAAATGAATGAATAAAATAGCAGAAAATATCGAAATCTCAGGAAGTAAGAACGAAGCACCTTCCGTTTTTGCACATTTCTTGAACAGATGAACAAAAACCCTAAGTCTAAGGTATCGATTCGAAGAATGAGAAAAATGATGCGTACCTCTGGTTAACTTTTTCGCCATCATCGACCTTAATGAATTTATGGATAATACTCTCAAACAGAGACGAACCGAAGATGTTCGTGACTGGAGCAAAGTTCGCTGGCAAAACCTGACGAGATACCTTCTCCAGCGGCGTGTCTGTTCCTCTGACGTCATCTACCGACGGTGGTTGATTGAAGACTGGCTTGACAGTACGGTCGTTACGGTCGGCTTGTTGAACCGACGGAGCAGAGTCTCGATTAGCGCCGGAAGTACGATTTTCCGGCGAGGTCTTTTGGAAGAAAGAGAGTATAGATTTCTGGCGATTCATTTTCACTCGCTGTTCAGCAGAGAGTGAGAGAGAAAGGTTTTCCTACCTATAATAAACGGATATGATTTAAAATTGCGTATTTCAAAGTAATGAGCAAATCTCCTTCGATCAAACTTGAGCATGAAGATGAGAAAGTTTATATCTAATTATTGCTCCATCACTATCTTTTATCTGGATATGAATATAGAAGATCTTCAAATCAATTTTAAAATATAAAAAATTAAAATCAATCAAATCATTCAACCAATGCAAATTGCTAATAGAGAAAAAACAAATTTCACTTACTCGTGAAATCCTGAATCGCTGAAACTGAATTGCTGAGTTCGAATGGTAAATCGAAAGTTGATAAATCGTAAAAACGATAATTAATGAAGAAATCGTTGAGTTTGAATCAGAAATTGAAGGAATCGATTGACGATGGAATTGAAAAATAATGAAGAAATCAGGAAAAGCTTCTTCAACTGAAAAACGAGAATCAACGAAAAAATTGGGAAAAACTTTGATAATTTCTGAGATGAAATAGATAGAAATTTTTTTTTGGAGGATTAGGGGAAAAGAATTTCAAAGATTGAATGGATTGTGCTGTCAAAGGTAGAGAAGATATTAAGATTCACTGAACTCATACAAAGTGATTTTAATATTAATTATTTTTGTCATATATAGAATGAATGGATTGTTTTTGAAATAGATTGAATTTTTTTTATATGAATATTTGGATGAATAACTTAGATTTTTTTTTTAAGTTAAATTCATGTATTGATATTAAATGAGAATAGGTGACACTCTCTATTTTTACGTAGCTAAAAGTAACTATAGTGACAAATAATGAGATGTCACTAAAAATTAAGTGTCACAATAGATCTCTTTTTTTGTAGTGACATACATAATTTTTGTTGTTGTCATATAACATATATGCTCATTAAAAACTTATCATAAAGTCGATCCTTTGATGTTTACTTCTCATGAAACGACATCTTTATATTACACATATCCTTAATGTATATTACTTGTGATGTAACTATAGAAAAGACCATGTCATGCAATTTTATCACATTTACTTATAATTCATCAATAACACATCAATGACAATTTTATCACATTCATTTATAATTCATCAACATCACATCAATAACAATTTTATCACCTTCGTTTGTAATTCATCAACATCACATCAATGGTAATCTCTAGCACACCAATGATTTCTCTTTGTTCAATAATAATTTATGATCAATCTCTCAAAAATATTCTTGAAAGTCTTTCTGAATTTTGCTATTTGAGAAACATATTTGAGTGACATAAAAATATATGTATTTTCTCTTATTTCATTTCTTTTAAATTAACACTAAGATCAATGAGATCTTACATATTTCAATCATGGTCTAAATGTGTAGTTCTTCAAGAATTCAATCACAAATTTTTATAAACGGTGACTATTGAAAATCACACATTTTGCAATCCTACAAAGATGTTTGATATTAAATTATCACTCTTCAAGAACTATACTAAAATTCTAAATGATAGCCAATGAAGGGCATTTTGAGCAATCACAAGAATGCTTGAATACTAGTTCTTCACAAAATATATCACAGTGATCTTCATCAACAATTATCAAGAATAATTTATTCTTTGAACAATCTTTCAATGCTGCTTTGATTTTAATTCTTTAGGAGCTATAGCACATATGATCTTCATAAACAATGGTCAAGAAAAATCATTATTTGAGCAATTCATCCGGGATGCTTTTAATGTTAAATTCTTTTAGAAAGAATTTAACAAGAACAAATAATGAAAAATATGACAATTATATAAGATAATATTTCTCAATAAAATTTATATGCAAAAATAAAATATTGACATGAAATAAAATGAATAGATTTTTTAAGAAAGAATATATTCATGAGAAGAAGTAGATAATAATAAGAAGAAATATTATTAGAATAGAACTTCTAAGATGATTATAGCATGACTCATATGGTAGCAAATCATGCTGATAAATGATAATGTGTAATAAAATTAACTAAAATGAGAGCAATATATTGAAGAGGAGAGAAAAGAGAATAATATAATATTTGAATTGTGTTCTTAAAGATGTTAATTTTACAATTGTACGTGACTTCTATTTATAAATCACAAGTCATATTATAACTTACCAGGATTTTAAGAGTCTAATATAATATGTCATTAACATATGAATCAAAATGTAAAAATTATTTAATGATAAAAGTTACGATCCAATATTTCTTTCTTTCTCTTTTAACACATGTTTCATTCAATATTTAATATACAGTTGTGTTGTGTTTGTTAATATATATATATAAATGCGTGTATTTTTCTGCAAACCTAATTAACTTTATATTTTTTGTATGTACATTAGAAAGATTTGCATCCTCATTTTATAAATGTATAAAAATCATTTATGTTACATATTTTTATATGTTTCTATTTTTTGTAGTGGCCTTGTGAAGTAGCTAAAAAATTTCTTTGGATATTTTTATCAATTTATTATATATCGCGTAAAAATATGACATAATACTTTTTAGAATTTTATTTTAATAAATATGATAGAGTTGGTGAATGTAAATTGAAAAAAAAATTATGTTCTTCAATGTAATAATTGTAATGAGAATAAAGGTAATTCACTTACAATATAAAATTATTTTATAGTGTTATCAAATTATAATTCGCCATGATATCAAATAGTTAAGTAATTATTGCAGATTAAAAAACTGTATAATAAGACATGACGGATTAAATTAATAGAATTGAATTGTTAGTGCAGTCCCTCTACCCTCGATTGTAATTTTGTTAAAAATGAAATTTTATATTTTGTGGATTTGAATCAGTGTGTGAGCATGACAAATGTTCCCACAGTTTTTAATCATTTGAAATGTCCTTACAGAAAATACGAACATGACATATATTTCCACAATTTTTAATCATTTGAATTGTCTTTATGAAAAATACATATTTAATAGGCTAAATAGCAACCGTGGTCCCTTAACTTAATTTTTGGTAACGATTTGGTCCTTTATCTTTTTTTTTTCCATTTTGGTCTTTTATGTTTTTAAATAATTTCAGCCTCAACCTTTAAGTGGAGTTCCGTTACCAAAAAAGTTAAAAAGTTACCCCTCCGTTTCCTTTTCTCTGGGTTTTCTCTCACGTTTATGTTTCTTTGGTTTAGTGTTACTTTTCTTCTTCCATTCACTTTCTCCCTTCATCTCCTTTCTTATCTTCTCTCATGTCATCTCTTTCCTTCATCGTCTTCTCCCTTCAATGGAAAATCATATTCATGGTTCACAAAACTCTAAATTTATGGCTGCCTCTTTCACAAATGGGTCAAACTCAACCTCGCACAACTCAACATCCTACAACTATGATTCTTTTGATTCCAATGGAATTCGTGAGCTGCCAAATTGTGCTTGTGGCCTGAAACCTGTAATTCACACAGTGACAAAATGGGGTCCGAACAGAGGAAGAAAATTTTGGGGTTGTAGGAATTTTGTGGTAAGTATAAATACCTTTGAGATTTAGGGTTTTTAGATTTGGTTCAGATGAAAAAAAAATTATTCGATTATTGCTGAAATTTTTTTTATTGATGTTGTCTTTGTTCATCAATTGTAGAGTTATGACATTGAAAGTAGATGCAATTACTTTGTTTGAGAAGATAAGAAAGGAGATGAAGGGAGAAAGTGAATGGAAGAAGAAAGGTAATCCTAAACCAAACAAAAGAAACATAAACGTAAGAGAAAATCCAGGGAAAAGGAAACGGATAGGTAACTTTTTAACTTTTTTTGTAACGGAACCCCACTTAAAGGTTGGGGCTGAAATTATTTAAAAACGTGGACCAAAATGGGAAAAAAAAATATAAAGGACCAAATCGTTACAAAAAATTAAGTTAAAGGACTACGAGTGCTATTTAGTCTATTTAATAAAGATTATTTTGTATAACGGTGTCAATATTTATATATATTATATAATTCCTTTTAATTTGTAGAAAAAAATAATTAAGACGACATTTGGAAGGCTCGGACTATTTCCTTTCATTCATCCAAAATGTGAAAGTGCAATGAATATTTCTCTTGGAAAATGACACTGCCTATTGTCGAATCAATCAATAAGAAGGTTTGGACCCTTACATATACATTTTGTCCTTATTCTTTCTATTGACAGATGTCACATAAGTTAAAATTACAGATCTCCAAATTTTGTTTTAAGCTATTGGATTTTTTCTAGTACTCATATTTGTCATCGTTTTAAAAAAATAATTTTTAACGTAATTCATTTTTGTTATTATTTTTTTTAAAAGGGAATCTGAGTCCTTTTAGAAACACAGATGACTAAGCAAACAATCTAATTTTTAGGCTAAAACAATGAGTCTTAAAATTTAACCCATCTTGAATTGCCATTAAGATGAGAAAAGGCTTTGAATTATAGTACTTCCTAAAAAGTATTATCAATTGTTATTAAAGTTTTAGACATCTTTTAATCATAGTTATGGTAAAATTTGCTTTGATGGGATGCTTAACCACATGAAATTTTGTTCCTTACATTTTTTAATATACGATATAGGAGAAATTTTCTGATGGACCACTTACTGGAAACTAATGCTTAAAAGTCATCCAACAATGATCAAGATGGTGCACTATGGAGTTCGCCTCACATTGCACATTAGTAAAAATACATACAAAATATTCTACCATATACATTTCATTAGTCACTCCCTGCAAGAGTAAGACTCTGTTGACTATTCTGCCATATACATTTCAATAGCAAGTTGATTAGTTACATTTCAAACACAGGTCTTAATGGTGGGACCGATCTAACATTGTCTCCTACACAACCACCAATGACTGACCTATTCTCTATATTTAGTTCCCCAACAAGACAGCATCCTTGACCTCTTGACCTTTGAAGGATTCCAAAATTTGAAGCACTCAATTGCAGTCTTGAATTTATTAGCAAAAGTCATGAAGAATTATTGCCATAAGTAGAAAAGGAGAGGAAAGGTAAAAGTTTAGAAACAGAAGAAATTCAATGACATGCGGTAATAAAAAAAGACATTAAAAGAGAAAACAAGGGGAAACTTAAATAATATACACTATCCAACTTCAAACATTACGACCTCTGGCTCTAATTATAAGCACCCTTAAACAAAACACAAAACTTGGAGTTTATATCAAGGGAAACAAATGAGGTAATCAGAAAAAAATGGTAGCTCAGCATCATATATACAAAAAAAATCCCAGGGATTTCACCTTCTTACAGATTTACATGGTCATATGCATGTAATTTTAGGAGAAAGGGTAATTGATTGTTTCTCTTATACATTTGAAAAGATACAATGATTTAAAACAAACACAATTTGTAGGGAAGATGGGATAAAACCAATCTGCAATAAATTTATAAATTATTAAATTAAATTAATACAAAATGGAATGAGATAAAACGTAATTTTAAATCACATCTGAATCATAATCCAGATTAATCAAAGATGAATGAATTATGCAATTATTCCTAGAAATTAGAAACTTTCGCAAGTACATCATAATTTAGATAAACTTGTCACAATCTCTCTCCAACATGGGCGGCAAATACATGCAACTAGAATCATCAAAACAAACCAATAACAGCACAAAAAAACAGGAACGATGATAGTCATGATTCATGAAATTATTGTATCAAAGAAATATCACTGACAGTTATTCAAATACAAGATAGCAACTGTGCCCTCAGATATCAGTAGATTAGTACTTTTTCAACATGCATAAAAGCCTCTTTGGCCATCCATCATGGTAGTGCACAGAAGTAACAAGCACACAACCTCTATCATCTCCACCCACTGTCAGTAGTAGTAAATGACAACAATGATGTTGAACAAGAAGAAGAAGAAGAAGTAGTAGTAGTAGTACAACAACAACAGCAACAGCATAGTTAGTGATGACAGATAGGAGAAAGGCAAAATGGATGGAAAAGCTTTGACTGATTATTTAGTGGAATATATCTAGTAGTGAAAATTCGTCATTGGGCATATCCAGAAGGAATTATATGCAAATTTATCCCAAGGAAATTGAACAAGTAAAATTGATTGTATTGCAGCTAATCTACAAGAAATGAAAATTGAAAAGTAGGTTTAAACAACTTAATGAACTAATCAGTAGTTTGCGATAAGAGAGAAAGAAGGACAAATTTGATTCTGACAACTATAATATATTTAAAAACCAAGTAGTTAATAAAACACAAGTGCCAAAATACAACCAAAAGTAATATGATATCTAGAGTATAACTGAAATCAACCGTAGACATAACATCAACACCCGAAACAATAAATATGTCAACATTGAAAACTAAAAGTACTTCAACATTGTCGCTCCTGTAATAGTGAAAATAGGTGAATAAAAGCCAATAATGACACAACAACCTCCAAAAGCAGGGAACAGAATAAATTAGAGAAATTAGTAGACAACCAAGAGCACCTAAATTTCCCACCTCTAATTAAATAGGGCAGAGATCATACAAACACAAGATAGCACCTCAGCCCTCAGATAGTGATATGATTGTACTTTTTCAACATTCATAAAAGCCTCTCAACATCCATGAAGGTAGTACACACATGGCAAATGCCCACAACCTCCGCCATCTCAACCCACTGTCACTAAGAATTAATTAATTAATAATAATAATAATAATAATAATAATAATAATAATAATAATAATGATGATGATGATGATGATGATGATGATGATAGCGACGGCGATGAAGAAGAAGAAGAATAAGAAGAACACTTAGTGATGGCAGTGTGAAGAAAGGCAGAAGGGATAGAAAGACCTTGAATGATATTCAGAGTACAATATCTCAACAAGCATTCATCATTGGGCATATCCAGAAGCGACAATTGAGAATTGAGTAAAAGCAAAATATGCAGTCATCAATTACAACGAAAATCCACAAGAAACGAAAAGTAGTGATATACAACTTGAAGAATTACTCAAACGTTTAAGAAAAAGCAGTGCAGTCAATTGTGGATAGCAGAAAGTAGCAGATCATTTAAAGTCCGATAAGCTATTGTGCTGTAGTGTTGCTATAGCCGCTATTCAACAACACTGAGATAAAGGAAACAGAAGGGTAATACATTGGAAAATCAAATACTCATAATTAATAAAGATTATAAAATTACAAACTACTCATGATTTAGTCATTACTTACATTAACATTAGCATAAATGTACAAAACAGATAGCTTTGAAGCTTTGGTTTGCAAATATTGAATTTGAGCATAGTAGCAATTTTCAAAAAGACCAATAGCATGAATTACCAAAATCATAATAAGTCAGCTTTGAAAGAGAATTTTCACACATTCATTCTGTAATCAGCATTGAAAGTAACTTTATGACAAGTAACAATAAGCAATTGCCAATTATGACAAGAAAAATCTACAAGCAAAACTTGGAGAAAAACTCGGACAGAGGCTGCTGGTAAAGGAAAAATTACAGATAACCATCGTAAGTAATTATACTTCAGGTCTATCTCTGGGCCTATAAAACTATATATTTTGAGCTTCTACGACAGCATACTATTATTTTACAGTATGGATTTCTAAAGTACAGCAAAAAGACCTCTTGCAATGACACCAATTTTTGTTATACAGTATGTATTTCTTAAGCATAACAAAAACCCATTTTGCAATAGTCATCATCCATTATCACAATAGACATGAAAAAAATGAAAAAACACAAAGCCCTCAGATCTCATAGCTAATAAAAATCATTTACGGCATTTTCAATGGCTTCATTCACAACCTTCTTGCATCATAGATAGATATCTAGGTATAGATATACAGAATGAAAGAGAGAAAGATATATATATATACACACACACACACACACACACATAGAGAGAGAGAGAGAGAGAAAGAATGGCGCAATTCAGTTATGAACAAAACGATGAAGCCGATCAATAGTCTATTTTTACATCATTGGGCATCATAAAGCTACTATTTTTTTTTCAAAGAAATAATAACACTTGTTGAACAAAAATAAATCACCTAAATCAGAAAGAAATAATGAAAAAAAGGTCAGTGATATCTACCAAAAAAATCACAGAGATTTTACCATCTCATAGATTTACAAGGTCAATGGTATTTTTACCGTCAACCTGTCTCTGCACATAGTAGCCACTGTGAAAATAAAGAAAGAAATGTAAAAACTAATCAAATTTAGCAATAAAATTAAAATCATGCACTTATTGAAAACCCTAAATCGTGGTATCGTTTCATTTCCGTCAATATTGCACGAAAACTAAAACCTGCTTTACTCGTAGGATTGCATGCATTATGATTCACCTAATGTATTCTAAAAATCCTGAGGAAAAAAAAAAAGAAAAGAGAAAGTGTAAAATTGATGCATATGAGAGTTCAGAGCGAAATGGGGCAGTAAAGGATGAAAGGATTTTACAGAGGAGTAAAGAGGGTAATCACGCTTTACTTGCAGTTGTTTGGGCTTTTATCTTTGGGCCATTAGGTTAAAACAGAGGGCTTTTGAGTTTTGACACAAAAACAGAGAGAATATTCGCACCTCCATTTTTGGCAATACACCACATTTAGACCTTATCGAGGAAAAGGTACAAAAGAAAGTGAAAAGGAGAACAAAAAAGCAAGATCAAAACAAAAGTAACAATAAGTAGGGTTATAAGAACTAGTTATAGGACGAATGTTGCAAAGACATGTGCACAATATTTGACAAAACTGTGCAAGATTCGCATATTGTAAGCAATATTTGATTTTTGGATATGCTTAACATGGTTTGGTGAATTATGAAAATTCATTTACTTATTCCTCTCTCTATATCTTGTTATCTTGGTTGGTCTGGTAGTCGATAGCAAAAGTTGTGTCTTTCACATTCAAAATAGATTATGCAAAGAGAGTTGACTGATTATATTAAGAGAATTAACTTTAAAATCAAATTTTTTTCATTAGTAAAACAAAAATTCAGACAGTTCAATTTTTATGAATCAAAATCAAAAGATGATTAGTATCATGACATTTATTTGTCGATATTGTATTGTTTGTAACATTAACTTCTTCTTTTTCACTAGTTTATAACAATTGAACAATTTTTTGTCTCTTTCGAAGCCTCACAAATTTGTTGCTTTATTATTCCTTGATTACCACTAGCATGTCTAATTTTGACTTCAAAACAAATATTGGTTTGTGAACAATGCAATGATATATTTGGAACAATGTGACTAAATGTGGATAAATTAATTGACTTCTACTTATATATGAGATTGGTTGAAATTTTACCCATTTCCAAAAAAATATTATACATGAAGTTCTAAAAGCATCTACAATAGTGAGTGTTTTACCTATTTAATACCAAGTTAAATAAACACTCTCATTGTGGAGTGAATATTGATGTGTGAAACAAGTGGTTATTGAAATTGAAGCCTTCTATTTTCACATTTTACATATTTCATTTAATAAATTATATTAAAATAAATAAATATGTTAAAATATAATGATATAAAATTATTAATATAACTCGTTTAGTGATTTTTTTAGTTGTTGAATGTGAGAGATTGAACATTTATTAAGTACTAACATTAAAAAAAATTATGAAACAAGATATATGTACATGAAGGATCCAATTCAAATATAAGAACTCTAATGTGGATGACGAGCTTGTTAAACAAATAAGGTTTTTTATATTTAAAATAGAGAATTTTAGATTCATTTGCTTAATATATATAGATTATCAAATCAAGACAACCTTCAACATAAAAGATATGCAAAAAGCTATTCATTCGTTATTTTAATACAACCTCAAGCGAAATAAAATTCTGTGAAAGGAGAATTAAAGATTGTATCAACAATGAATGGTTCTCAATTCTTTTACTAGTTAAGAGATTTATTTTATGATTTTTCACTTTCTTTTCTTCTGTCTTTATTTCATCAACCAAACAAATTTTAAAGAAAGTAGAAATTAAATTGTTTCAGTTTAATTTTCTCAATAACTAAAAGTTATTTTTATTTTTTTAAAAAAATTAAATTAAATATCACAATTTTTTCTCAAAAACTAAAATAAAACTTTGCTCAAAATATTATAATAATTATTAAAAAGACTTCTGCTCTTCAATGCTATTTAAGGAAGGCATTTTCTTAAAATTCATTTTAAATTTCAGGAGGTATAGGGCCGATTTTGTATATGTAAGTGTTTTCTTTTTCCCCACTTTTTAATATTTTCAAATACACAAAAATATAAGTTTGAATTAGTCAATCAAAATAAAATTTGATGGCTTTAATCGTTAAATGACACGATAAGTTTTTTAATTAATACATGATGCACTTCATGTTTTCCACTATTTGGTTTTAAAACATGAGTGAAATACACATAGTCTTCTTTTTCTTTTCTTTTTTATCTCATTATTGGGCTCTTCTTATTCGTGGAAAGTGTCGACTAATAGTAAAGGATAACATTATCTTTCAAAGCAGCACTACAGAAGAAAACAGGCTAGACCACTGTCTAATCCAAATGCAATGCAAATTTGGGTGTGTTGAACTCACCCCACTCTCTTCGTCTTTGTCGTATTTGAAATATTTATTTGTGTCATACTATTATTTATTATTTTAAATTATCATTGAAATATTCATATTTTTTTTATTAATATATTTTTATTTATTATATTTCAATTCACATAATTAATATAAATGAAAATATTTTTTTAAATAAAGTTCATTTTATCATATAAATTAGCATGTACAATAATTCTCTTAAGAAATATACATAGTTTAAATGAAACATTTAATATGATATTGATGCAGTAATTTTAAATATATGATGAACAAATAATAAATAAATACAAAAAATTTGCATTAAAAATTCATATATATAATTATTTTCTTAATAAATTTTCGTATTATAAATGAAATCCTTAAAATATAAACAAAAGTAACCATGTACCCACCAATTAAAAAATGTTAGTTAACTTTATTTAATTTTCTAGTAGTAATTAAAATAATAGTCGTATTATCCAAATTATCATTACTATTCATTTAATTTTCTATGAGATTTTTGTTTTGCTTAAATGGATTGCATATAATATGAGAGGTAAGGTGTATAAAATCTAGCTCAAAACTTAGTGCTCCACCAACCAATTAACTCTATATGCAATTGTGTGCTCATGACATTCTTATGGGTCCACGAAAAACGATCCACTAAAATATGGTCTACAAGATTATCCTTTTTGTTATTTTGAAGTTGAACGAGAAACTTGTCCTTTAAATTTGGCCCATGATCACCCAAAACTTATTTAAATTGTGTATATTTTTTAAGAAAGTAATTAGATGCGTTGATTTTTAACGATAGAATAAGTTTTATTTAGTAAAATATTTGTATTAATAACAATTAATGAAATAGTTAAATGAATTGAGATAGAATAAATAAAAATATATTAATGTTAAAAATTAATTAATGTTTTATAAATAATTTAAAAATATGTATAATTTGAGACTAATAAATATTACTACAAATCAGATACTTAATATAAGATAGTGG
Organism: Cicer cuneatum; assembly: GCA_037974295.1. Taxonomy (NCBI): domain Eukaryota; kingdom Viridiplantae; phylum Streptophyta; class Magnoliopsida; order Fabales; family Fabaceae; genus Cicer; species Cicer cuneatum. Next base: position 6,707,797 of record JBBPBO010000001.1, on the reverse strand, counting down.
AAATATTAATCTTTTAAAAATATGTATAGTTAATCACCTAGGGATTTGTCAATTGATGGTTCAATTTGTTACAATAGCAAAAATAAATCTCGAATTGATGGGAGAAATTTTTAAGATTTTTAAAACTGAAATATTAAATGATAACTTAAATATATAATTAAGGTGAATTTTTGTAGGATGTTGGAGAACTTAGATAGAGAAGCATACGAGATAGTTAAGTAGAGATTTTTATCAATGACATAGATTATAAGATGATGACGAGTCATCGACAACTAATATATCAATTTTATATATATATTTTGTTATAATGTTTCTACCAACAACATTGCCGACAACAAATATGATAATCAAACCACATTAAATATCAATAAAATTACTTTATTTTCAAAACTTTCCCAACTTATAGAAAACTGTATATTCTATAGATTTAAAAGCTCACAACAAATAAATTATATTAAAGCTTTTTGGAGTGTGATCTTTGTATTTGTTCTCGTCAACATTTGTTGATAGAAAAACGTTAATAAAAAATATACGAAGAATAGGTTTTATTGTCAAATTCTATTATTATAGTTTTCTGAAAAAAAAATTATAATATATGTATAAATAATATCATGAGAGACAATAATAAAATTAGACTGACATATTTATGTAATTTGTGTTGTATATATATTAGACTTGAGTTGCTTATCAGGCTATAAAAAAATGAATTTGCTATATAAAAAATTAATAAAATTCTAAGTTGGTTGTCAGCAAAAACTTATTTAAAATGTACAAAAATGTGTTTCTAACGTTAATATATATTTGTTTGATTTTTCTTAGTTAAATTCTTTTCAAGGGAAGTAATTTTATTTAAGACACTTCGATATTAGATATATAAAAATGTATTTCTAATGTTAATATATATTTGTTTGATTTTTACAATTAGATTTTTTTTTAATGAAAGTAATTTTATTTAAAAAATGTTTGATATTAAATATAAGTATCTTTTAACTGAAATGCAAACTTTAATTTATAACATTACGAGAGTTTAGATTGTTCCGTTAAACTCAACCTATGTTAGTTTTTAAAGTGAATATTTATCGATTATTATACAACTATTTAAAAAAAAAAAGAATTTTAAGTCAATTATACAATAAGTCAAGACCCTTGTAAACTCTTTTGAAATCAGGTTAAAGGATTCGTCTGTTAGGACTTTTAAATAAATGATTTTTATAATATATTTTTTTTTGTTATATTTTTAAAATAAAAAATTTTAAAAATAAAGTTTTAAATGAAAATTTGATTTAAATAGATTATCTTAAAATATTTTTTTAACTATTTTATTTATTTATTGCAACTTTTTTTGAATAATAAAATTTTGAAAATTGATTAAAATAGAAAACTATTTTGATAAATTTTTCGTAAAAGTTATTTTTGATAAATACCTTTTTTTAAAATATGATTGTTATCATTTAAGAATATTTGATAATAAATATCTAAATTATTAAATGTCAAAATTATTATTTTTAATTGATAACAAATAAATCTAAAATAACATTTATTATTTTAAATAAATTTTCATAAATTTTTTTTAAATATAAAATATAAATCAGTTTTTTAAATTTATTAAAGTTTTTTCTATATGGGTGTATATTAATTAGATCCTTAATTAGGAAAGCTCTTGTAGCTGTCTTACACTTTTTTATACATTCAAGTTTCAACGGCATCAAAACACGTGGGCTTATGAGCTCTCTATATAATTGATGTATGTGCTTGGCATACACTTTGGGGAGAGGGGTAAGAGTATGGAGCTCATCATAATTTATCCCTCCCTCCTACCTTTAATTAACTCCCAAAACCATGTAAATTAAATCACTAATTTTTTACAACTCCTAATTAGTTTCTGATTTCAAATTTGTTTGAAGAAGTAGAGGATCATCAACTGCAAGCATCATCAGGTCAAGACTGAGCACACCAACATATGAAATCATCATGTATTAGTAGTTATTTTCTATATATTTTCTTTTAAAAAGGTAAGATTAATTCATATCATGTACAAGTAGTGCTCACTTCTCGTAACTCTGTCAAACCCTTCAATCCCATGGGATTATACATTGTAGGTGTATCAAAGTAGTATAAATATTTCTATTCCTAATCCTAACTATATGGCATTTTGATGTGTGTTAATCTGCTGTATTTAGAGACATTACGTTAACGTTGATGCTTCAATGGATTTTGAGGGGTTATTCTCATTTTTTCTGGTCATCTGTATGGCAATTTGTGCTATACTTCATTAATTTTATAATAATTATCGTATTTAAAAAAAAATTATCTTAAAAATATTTATCGTTTTTTATTTTCAACGTGACTGTAATATATTTTTATCAATTATATCATCTTATTGATATTATATGCATAACTCTTAATTTATCCTTTATGTACTATGTATTTATAATAATTGGAATCAATAAATAATTTGTAAAAATAATTTAATAAAATTATTATTTTCTCTTCCATATATCATATTTTTTAATATGCGTAAAATGGTCGAATATAACAATTATTTGAGATAGATACAGTAATTTTTTTATCGTAAAATTATAATATTATTTATATATTACTTCAAATAATATTTATAATGTATAGCAATACATTTTTTTTCAATTTTTACCGTGGCTATCTTAATTGAAAAATCTAAATATTAAATAATATTTGTTAATTTAATTGTCAATTTTACCAAATATTAATTTCATATGTCCGTTTATTTATATTGGCTAAATTATCCGCTTTCTATTAAATAAGTTCATCTTTGTCGACTAGCTTTAATTTATGTGTTGTCTTTAAAACTACCATGTACGTGAGAAATATACGTTGTTTCTGACGTTACTAGAACATAAAATGATTGTTATACATAAATTCATTAAAACTACATATATAACTCGTTAGTATTTTTCAAATATTAGTATATAATAAATACTCAATTACTTCCACTCAACACTTTAAAAAACTTATTACACAAAACACATTTATAATTATATATCAATATATTTTTATTGTATTTTCTTATAACTCCCACCAATATTCATTCTATAGTTATAATATAGGCTAAATAGTAACAGTGGTTCCTTAACTTAATTTCAGTTAACGTTTTAGTCATTTATCTTTTTTTTTTCTCGATTTGGTCATTTATTTTAATTTTAAGTAACAATTTGATCCTTTATGTTTTAAAATGTCAACAATATTATCTTTTTTTTTTACAAAAATTCAAAAAACTCATCAAAATTTTC
>JBBPBO010000001.1:6679468-6704510 GCA_037974295.1 Cicer cuneatum | reverse complement strand
TCGATTTGGTCCTTTATTTTAATTTTAAGTAACAATTTGATCCTTTATGTTTTAAAATGTCAACAATATTATCTTTTTTTTTTACAAAAATTCAAAAAACTCATCAAAATTTTCAACCAAAACCCATAAAATTAATTATATTCTTTAATATAATACAAATTTCATCAAATTCGTAACACAAATCTTCAAATAAACTCATATTTTCATTTCTAACAATATCAAATAAAGAATTAAGTTTATTTGATGGAAATATGAGTTTATTTGAAGATTTGTGTTACAAATTTGATGAAATTTGTATTATATTAAAGAATATAATTAATTTTATGGGTTTTGGTTGAAAATTTTGATGAGTTTTTTGAATTTTTGTAAAAAAAAAAGATAATATTGTTGACATTTTAAAACATAAAGGATCAAATTGTTACTTAAAATTAAAATAAAGGACCAAATCGAGAAAAAAAAAAGATAAATGACTAAAACGTTAACTGAAATTAAGTTAAGGAACCACATGTGCTATTTAGCCTATAATATATAATTTTTTTTCTTTTTGTTCTTAAATCATAATTTAATTAGCAACTGTCAATATTGTTAGGTTGAACGTCTTGTTTTGAATTCAAACTCAGAATATCGTAATTGTGTGAGTTAATTACGGTGATATTTACTATATTTTATAAAAAAAATGTTCACTTAAATGCACATTTTGATCTCCTTATTTTGTCCAAAATTTAAATTATCTCATTTCTAAAATTAATTTTATGGTCTTATATTAACTAATTCTTTATATTTTTTGGTCCTCCACCATTTTTTATGACGTGAGACTCTCGTTAATGAGGTGACACTGAAATGATATTTGTAAGTTGGATAAAATATTTTTTCATGTATTATAATTAATTTTATGTATCTATTAAAATATTTAAATTTTGTTTATTTTATTTAACTTTTTTAATAATTTAAAATTTTAATAATATTTATGTAAATTATTCAAAAGTTATTAATTTTAATATTAAAATGTTTAATATTATTTAATATTTATTTATTTATATATTAAAGTCAAATTTATATTATTTTATTTATAAATTCAAATATTTTAAATTAAAATTTTATTTATTTTATCAAATAATAATTTAAAATTTTAAAATATTTATATAAATATTTAAAAAATAATTTATTTTATGTTTAATTTTTAATATACAAATAAAATAAATAATAAAATTAATTTTAACAATAATAACTTAAAAATTATTTTATGTAACTTACAAATGTTATTCAAATGTCACTTTATTAATAAAGTGTCGTGTAATAAAAAATAATAAAAGATAAAAAAAAGTACGAAAGATTAGTTAATAATAAGATCAAAAATATAATTTTAAGATTAGAAATATAAAAAGTTAAGTTTTAATAAAATAAAATAAATATAAAAAGTGCAATTAAGCCCCACAAAAATTTCTGGGACCAGTACATCCAATAAGAGAGACGGTGGTTGTATCTCTCGTTAATAACTACTCTTATTGATCACTCCCCAATTAGGGTATCAAATTATAAGGATGTCTAATAGCTAAAAAAGTCTCTCATTAGAGATGTTCAAGTAGTATAATTCTTCTGTATCAAATATAAGTAAAATTAAGACAAAAATTTATATCTTGTTTTAATTTTAAATGAAATATATTAATTGTTATTGATTATTTTTATTTAAATTTGAAATTAAAATAATAATTTATTAGAATTAAATAAATTTTTAATTTTTATAAAATTTCATAATTTTGTATATAGCATCTATACTTATTTTTTAATCCCTACTAAATTATAATGTAAATAGTTTTAATTACTTTTGAAACGTCAATATATAATTTTGTACGTTTATTTTCTAAATACATTTGCAATATTATAACAAATTCATCTAAAAAAATGATCTTATAATTCAATTTATGAATTTATATTGTTACTTTTATTTTAAATTTACGACATTTACAAAAATTATATTTAATTAATTATAAATTAAAAATTCTAATTTTTTATAAATATTTTTTACTTATATTTTAAATATATTTATAAACAACAATTCAAAAATATAAAAATTAAAGAGTAATTAAATATATTTTAGTTTATTAATAATTACAATTATTTTTAAATTAATTTCATAGAAATTAAAAATTATAATTTTTTATCATAACTAAACAGAAAATTTAAAAATTCATTTAACCTAATTTAATAGATTGGTAAAATGTCATCAACTTTACGACATGTGGTGCTGAACTCTCTAACCCTTTAGCTCGTTCAATGATGTAGTTATGACTCATTAAATGTTTATCAAATTTTGAACCACATTTTCCACGAGGCAGTAGGCATCAAATAAATGGACAATTTATTGTGTAACAACTTTTCTAGTAAAAGAAATAAAATCAATGACAGTAGGTTACCACTGCAGCTCAGATAGAAAAGTGAAAATTATTCACGAACAATTTAGAGATTTTAAATTTAAATTCAAAATAAAATTTTAACATATATAATAATATCAAATATTTATAATTGAATTAAGATTTAAAAATATTTTAATTTTTTAAATTTACTATTCTTCTAATATTAAGATATATTTGGTGTGCAAAATAAAAGACACATTGTGGTCATATACATCAATTTTGAGGTCTAAGGGAAATTTTTTTAAAAGATATAAGGAATTTTTAATTGAATATTTTTTTCCCCCCCAAATTGTCCGACTTTAAAATTTAATTTTCGGACTGCTCTACTTTTTGGATCCAACAGCTCATCGCAAGCCTAGGATGCGACGACCTGAAGGCCTTTTTTTGTTTGAGTCACTTGCTCATCGCATTCTCATGGTGCGATGATGTATATACTTTTTTTTCTTCATTTATTTAATAATTAAAATGTAATATATAATTATAATAAATTATAAATACTTAAAATAATTAATAATAAATGAAATAAAAAAAAACTTTCATAAATAATAATAATAATATTAATAATTACAGATTAAATAATAATAATAATTAAAAAAAAGGAAATTTTAATAATAATAAACATAATAAAAAATTAATATTTAAGATAAAAAAATTGTAATAATAATAAACATAACAAAAAAAATAAAATTATAAACATAATAATAATAACAACAATAATAATAATAAATTATATTAATAAAATAAAAAAATACATAAAGTTGAAAGAAAAAAAATACAGCAAATTGAAAGAAAAAAACTACATCAGTTTGAAATTAATTATTTTCTTCTAAATGTCCTCCAGTTTCACATCTACGCGGTCGTCGAACTCGCCTAGCTCTTTGTACGAGTTCAGGTTGTTGTGGTTGATCCTCATTTTGATCATTATCCTCGTTATATTTTGTATGTGGATTATAACCACTACTAAAAGTTAGACCACCGAAATTAAATCTGTCGAATATATCAAACATAAAAAATATAATAATATTAGTAATATGGTAAGTAGTTAGTTCTAAAAAAAGAAAAATATATAAAAATTATTTTCAATAGTTACCTTTGTGCAAGTGGAAATATCCATGCACTCTGTGATTCTGGAGCGATACAAGACAAACGATATCATGCCTAATTTTGTAATAACAGAGCACATCCTCCAATAGACTAGACGTCGGGTTTCATAGCAACACATAATTCTCTATACAACGTAGGACCCCAACTATATTGGGATGCTTTATTTAAACCTCCTACTAGCGAAAGATATTTCAAATGTACACGGTTGTTGAATTTGTCCGACATCAACAATCCACCAATCATATGTAGAATGTATGCCTGACACGATGCTTGTTTTTGTACTTCGGATGCATCTTCACCAACACCGTCAAATGTATCTTTAAGCCATTTCAATTTAATAAAATTACATATGGTTGTCCCCTCAGGTGGGATAACTCATAAATATTCTTCACAGATACTTTCAGCATTCACAAAATTTGAATCAGAAACTAGAATACCAGAAACATTTAATCTTAAAAGGTAATACACGTCTTCTAAAGTTACTGTGCACTCACTGTTGGAACCAAGTTGGTTCTAAGTACTTAGGATTTTGATGCTTACAAATGTACTCAATGTAAACTTATTTTGTACTTTGAATTATTAAGTTAAATGCCCCAGAAACTGAAGGAAACAGAAGCAGAGATCAAAGGAAAATGAATTCTGGAATTTCCAGAAGATGTTCCAGGATGTCAAAATATCACCAGAGGATATGTTTGGTGGCCCAGAACAGAAGGAAGAAAAATCATAATGAAACAAGGATCATACCATTGGAAAGCCTGCCAGAAGGAGAGTTGTTCCAGACAAACAGGAGTCAAATATCAATTTTATTCCAGAAGTTATTCTGACCAGAAGATGGCATACCAGTAAAAATTACACAGTCTAGAATTGTTCCAGACTTGACCAGAAGGTATGTTTATGAGTCCAAAACAAAAGGATCAATTCAGATTTGGCCCAGATCATAAGATAGCATGATTCAGGGCATGGAACTAAGTCCAGACCAAAAGAAATGAGTTCCAGAATCAATCCAGACCTGGTCCAAAATTAAAGGTAAAATGTCCAGACTGAAATATTTTTTGTTCAAGTTAATTTCAGTTTGTTCCAGACCAAAGTCCAGAATCTGTCCAGATCAGAGTAAAAACTTCCACATCAATGGTTCAGAAATAATTATTTGGTCCAGTGATGGTCCAGATTAGAAAATCAGACCATGGCCCAGTGGTGGCCGAAATCAAAGGGACAGACTGTGCAGTCCAGCAAAGGCCGAATTCAGAGAGTTAGGAAGTGTGGTCCAAGAATGGCCGAAATCAGAGGATCACATAATATCAAATAGGCTGGTCCAGATGTGGACTATCGCATGAAGATCCAATGGTGTAGATTTGATCATGAGGATTAAAGAATCTGAGAAAAATGCCCAAAAGAGAATTGGAGAAAAAGGCTCAAAACAAAATCTGAGAAAAATGCTCAAACAGAAGCGGAGCAAAATGTTCAAAACAGATCAGTGAGCAAAAGATTCTAAACAGAATTTGAGCAAACTACTCCAGAATATTCTCAAAACAGATTAATCGAAATATACTGCAGAAGTAAAGCATCAGTGAAGTTCTAAAAGTTCAACTATAAATAGAGACTTAATGCTGAAGAATAAAAAATTGAAAATCACAAAAGAGTCATACACTTCCAAAGCAACCACTCTCAAATTTTCAAATAAGTCAATTGTGAGTTTCAGCTTTCAAGAAGCAAGTACTCGGTTATTTTCTTTCCATTGTGGCAAATCTAAGTTGTTGAAGTAGAGTCTACAATCTGAGGGAGTCAGTAGAGGTAGCAGGTTACTTGTCAATTAGATAGGGTTGTATCTAAGTTGTTGAAGTAGAGTCTACAAACTGAGGGATTCAGAAAGGGTAGCAAGGTACTTAACTATTAGATTCATAGTGTTGTGAATTCTTCTACAATCTGGGGTGTCAGATTGGCTGAAGAACAGAAGTTGTTTTTCCTCAAAGAAGTCTAGGATTGTTAGACTATTTGAGAAGACTGACTTGGAGGGTCAGTAGCAAGGTTGTAATTCAAGGTTGAATTAGTGAAATCCTTCAAGGCGAAGGGACTGGATGTAGTCTCGTTAACGGTGAACTAGTATAAAATCTGTGAGTTTTATTTTTATTTTTATCCGCTGCTAACTCTGTTTTAATTATACATCAAGTTTTGTTTTAAAAGTATTAAAACAGGAAAAGTATTCAAGTTAAGTCAAATACAATTCAACCCCCCTTCTCGTGTTTGCACCTTCACTCACCTGTTGGAAGACGAAATGTATGAGTTTCTGGTCTTCATCTTTCAACCATCGTTGTAATTAGGCCAACATCTATTTTGTAGTTTCCAAGTTTGATCACTTGTATGTTAACTTTGAAGATGATCCTCAAACATACTCAAACATACCCAATCCCGACTACATCCCATTTTTTCATCAAACCAACCCTTATCAACCCAACTTATATTCTTCATCACAACACTATGAACCATCACAACACTGTGAACCATACTCTAGCCAACTAGAACAAACTCATCCAGAAAGTTTTCCACTCCATGAGGAATCTCTTCCATAAGTCCACAATGCGATCTTCCCCTTAGTGTCTTATATGATATCAACGAGGAAGAATTGAGTGATTATAGTGAAGATGATGAGACATACTTCGATGAATCATCTGGTGATTCTGACGATGACATTGTTGTTGACGAAGATATGGAAGCAAAATTCGATCCACCATCATACATGAAGAACATCAATTTAGATAATGCAAAGCAATCAAGTGAATTTGATGACATGTTCGTTAACGAAGACCCAACAAAAGATGGAACTCTTGCCGGTTGAATGAAGTTTCAAAACAAGGATGAATGCGTACATGCAATCAAACGGTACCATTTAAAACAATCGTTGAATTTTGTGGTACATAAATCAAATTTAGAAAGGTACATTATTTGTTGTTCATCTCCCAATTGTTTGTTTAGATGTAGAGCTTCAAAACACAAAAAGAGTGATTTGTGGGTGATTGGTAAATTGAATTTGCCTCATACATGCACAAATTCCACATTGTCACAAGATCATACGAAGCTCGATTCTAATATGATATGTGCAAGCGTAATGCAAGTTTTGAAAGGGGATCCTTCAATCAAAGTGAAGGTCATTATTGTTCATATTCAAGTCTTACACAACTATACTGTTAGTTATAAAAAGGCTTGGATGGGAAAAAATAAAGCCATCAAAAAAATTTATGTCAATTGGGAAGAGTCTTACAATCAACTTCCACAATGATTATTGGTTATGCAAATGTTTGGTCCAGGAACCAAAATTGAAATGGAAACGATCTCAGCTTATCATGAGAATAGTTTGATAAGTGGGATAAAGATATTTCATAGACTATTTTGGGCTTACCTTTCGTGCATATCTGCGTTCAAATTCTGCAAACCAATTGTACAAGTTGATGGGACTTGGTTGTACGGCAAGTACAAGGGAACTCTATTAGTAGCAGTTGCCCAAGAGGGGAACGACAATGTAATTCCTATTGCATATGCTTTTGTGGAAGGTGAAACAAAATAGGGTTGGAGTTTCTTTTTGAGAAATTTAAGAAAATATGTCACTCCACAACCCAACGTTTGTTTGATTTCGGATAGACACGAATCCATTAAGAGTGCTTACAATAATCCAAATAATGGATGGCAAGATCTTCCGTCAAAGCATGTGTTTTGCGTCCGACATATTGCACAAAATTTTGCAAGGGAATTTAAGGATAATGCTTTGAAGAAAAAAGTTGTTTGCATGGATAATAATTTCATTCTTATTTCTTATAATTAGTGTAATTTTTAATAATTTAATTGTTAATTTTTATAATTAGTTAACAATGCATTGTCTACTATATCAATACAAGTTACTCAATTAATGAACCTACATATCGACACTACCGCAAAGAAATCGACATATTAAACCCGGAGGTTTTGAAATGGTTAGATAACATACCGCGACAAGATTGGATTCAAGCATTTGATGGAGGTAGCCGTTGGGGTCAGATGACCACCAACCTTGTGGAATCAATCAATGGAGTATTAAAAGCACTGCAGAACCTTCCTATCACTGCTTTGGTCCAATCAACATATTATAAAACAGGGACACTGTTTCCAACCATAGGAAAACTACCCGCATCAATTTTAGCTTTTGGTCAGGTATTCACAGAAACATGTTTGAACTTTATGAAATATGAAATAAGTAAATTCAATAGTCATAGAGTTGATAGTTTTGATCGGAGCAACCATACTTTCATGGTCCACGAGACAGTAAATCCAATAGAAGGACGACCAATTGGTCATTACAGTGTAGGCCTTCCTAACAATTGGTGCGACTGTGAGAAATATCAAGCTAAACACATGCCTTGTTCACATGTGATAGTAGTATGTTCTAGACTTCTAGTATCAAATATGATTATTGGAGCCTTATACCTAATGTGTACAAGGTGGAAACGTTATTAAAAGTATACGACGAAACGTTCAGACCTATACCAAACAAATGATATTGGTCAGAATATCAAAGTGTTAAGGTATGTCACAATCCTCTAATGCGGAGAGTCAAGAAAGGTCGCCCAAAAAATAAACATATTAGAACAGAAATGGACACTAGAGAAAGAATGCCAATAAAGTGCAGATTATGTCGGGTCTCTGGTCATAATAGAAAACATTGTCCAAACGCTGTTGGCACATCTACTCAAATTTGATGTATTTTTTCCTTTCAAATTAATGTATTTTTTTTAATTTTATTAATATAATTTATTATTATTATTATTATTATTATTATTATTATTGTTGTTGTTATTATATTTATAATTTTATTTTTTTTGTTATGTTTATTATTATTACAATTTTTTTATCCTAAATATTAATTTTTTTAAATTTTTTTATTATGTTTATTATTATTTCAATTTTCTTTTTTTAATTATTATTATTATTTAATCTGTAATTATTAATATCATTAAAATTAATATTATTATTATTTATAAAAGTTTTTTATTTTTTTATTTCATTTTATTTGATTTATTAATTATTTTAAATATTTAAAATTTATTATAATTATATATTACATATTTTAATTATTAAATAAATAAATAAAAATATGTACATCATCGCACTTTGGTGTGCGATGAGCAACTGATCAAAAAAAAAAAGGTCTTCAGGTCGTCGCATCCTGGACTTGCGATGAGACCCAAAAAATAAGACAATCCAAAAAATAAGTTTAATTCCGAGATATAACACCAAATAAATAATTAGTTTTTCTATAATTCTTTTTAATTTTTTGAGGTCAGTGTCGTTAGCGTTTATAACATCATTTAAATTAATTTTTTTATCCTCTTGTTCGTGATTGAATTTGGAATCAGAAGAATTAGCATTTTCGATTGAACATTGTTGAATATTTTTCAAAACTTTATTCATACTTTCTGTTGAACATTTTCTATTACTACAAAGTATATGAATAGCTTAAAATAATAAATAAATAATTATGAATAAAATAGTTTTTCAAATGAAATAAAAATAATAGGAATTTAAATTGAAAAAATTGAATGTTGACCGTATATCTCAAAATCTGCAAAAATTTGATGTCAATTTCTTTTCTTTTTTAAACACTCTTTTTATATAATAATTTATCGAGAAATTTATGTGTCGCTTATTATAAAATTTTCTTTAAATTTTTTTTAGTAACATATTTTTAATTAATTTTCATATTTTTCTACAATAAATCCTGAAATGAAAGTAGGTTTAAACCTATTTTGTCCACTTCTTTAACCTTCAACAAACCACCTCAAGTGTTTAAAAGAATGTCAAGATGAGGAGAAAATTAGAGAAAAATAAGAAAATAAAAAATATATGCAAAAAGTGTTAAAATTTTATGATATATATAGATATTGATAAAAAAACACAATTAAACTGAAGCACTCAACAATTATATTACTAAATTTGATCTGTTCTTATTAAATACTTACATATTTTTTTTTATAAGATAAATAATTAAGAGGAGTATCAATATACCTGCAATTTCCAACACACTGTTTGTTTTAAAAAAATTGAACTTAAGGCAGAGAGGCCATGATGGCCTTGCACGGCCTAGATTAATTATATGTCGGAGGAAGAGGCCTTAATTTCCAACACACTCTTTTTTAATAAATTAATCTTGCAATTTGTAAGTTATCATATCATATATTTCTAATTAAAATATTTATTTTAAATTTATATGAGATTAGATACTAATAGGATATGATAAAAAAAATTAATTTATTAATTTTTTTCTTATAAAATATAATTTAAAATATTAAAAACTGAAATATAATAAAATATAAATATAAATAATAAAACAAAAAAAATAATTTTATATTAAATTAAAAATACTAATAATTTATTTTTTAAAAAATATATATGATTTTATCAAAATAGTAATTTTTTAATTGATATAAATATTTAAAAATAAAAAATATTAATATTAATTTAAATTTTTGTAACATTAAGTATAATTTTTTTGTAAAGGTAGTTTTGTCACTACAATATAAAATATATCGTATGTTTATTTAATTTACCTAACATATATAATAGAATTATTTAGTTTGTTGTGATTTATTTAAATTGAAATTATTTATTTAGTAGTATAAATAAATTTTTAAAATTTTGAATTAATTATTTAACATTACAATTAATTTATAAAAAATATGTAATTATTTATTAAAATAATTTTATCATTTAAATATAATATTTATACTATATCATGTAATTGTGATGTATGTACAAAAGATACAATATAATGTTATTTTATTCACATCAGGTGTATCCTAATACCAAGAGAGGAATCGATCCTATAAGAAAAATCGATTTAATTCACTTGAAATTAAAGTGTTATTGCTTTATATCATTGGCTTGTTTTATTGGGTTTAAGGTCAAGCTTCCAATCCTATATAAACAACGACAATCTTTATATGAAAATTATTCTTTCCTCTTAAATTACTTCCTATTTTAAATATATTATTGTTTATTGATAAAGGAAGATAGGAATATTATTTCAAGAATTAGTGATCAATATTATAAATTTTCGAAAAACACTCTATATAGAGACATACAAACTAGGATGTATCTGGATTTTTCTCTTTATGAACTAGAGTATATTTTCTAGATTTTTCATGAAATCAATTATGGGTATTAGATCAAATATTTATAGAATTATCTATTTTTGTAAATCCATAAGAATACATAGAGATTTGTTATTAAAATATATATTATTTGGGTTTGGATATCATTTGTGTCAGAATATCAACAAAAAGTTTTAAGTCAATAAATATATGATTCATCTTTTTTATATTTTTAATATTTAATTTATGTTTAATTAATATGAAATTTAGTCACTCACATTTGAATGCAATAATTATCTAATTTTTATTTTGTCCTAATCATTTATGTTATATCAAACCTCAAATCCCATCCCTCAAATCTTACTAGAGCATGGTAGACGTCCATGTACTAGTAGTACAACAAGATAATTTCCAATTGATAATTGGGATCATTATATTAATTGAACAAAAAACCACTAATCCATATAATCCATCATAACTTTAATTATGGTTTAGACACACATTATGAATGAAATTCAAAAGAAAAACCAAATTCATATACCTTACGATAGTCAATTTCACAAAAAAGACAAGAAACATCGATAAAGCTTCTAACTTGTATGATGAAAAAACTTTTCCATTGACTACGTAAACGTGAACCTGGTGACCATTTAGTTACTACTCATAAGATTACTTTCACAAATAAAAAAGAAAACCTTTCTAATGATTACAATATCAATTAAATAATGAAACTTCAGGATTAAAATAGTAAAACAAAACTATTTTGAGTAGGAAAATGTTGTATAATAAGGAGGTGAAAGTAATAAAAAAATACAAAAGTTTGAAATCCATATTTTTTTTCTATCATCACTCTCCCATATTTTTTAGTAAGAAGATGATTCTTTGACCAACTTCTAATAAATTTGAAACTCATCATTCTTATGTCTCATTAAAAATTTATTTCCTACTAAAGAGCATCACCACTATTTGAGTATGTATAGTTTAAATTTTGTTTTTTGTTTTTTATAAAAACAACTAGAAAGCTTTTAAATAACCATGTAGTTACGCAAAATAAAAAATATATATTTACATTGCTTCACTTTAGTCAAGTGATTAGATGCAAGAAAAGACGTTTGAAAGAATCTCAATAAACTTCTCTCAAATACTTTATAGCACTCGTTAATTACACCGATATTTTGCAAAAGAACATACATCAAAATTAATGAAGCTCAATTTTTGACTTTTAAACTCTTATATATTTTTGTATTGTGTATTTAACAGTTTAAATCTATTGAAAAAGTTTATATTTTTCATTGATGTATCAGTAGCTTAATTTTTCTTAAAAAATGTCTCATATTGTATCTCGCGCCCGTATATGATACCGTAACCCTACATTATGTTGGAACAGATTGTATAATCAAAGAGGAATTGAAATTGAGAAGAAGAGAGTAAAAACAAAATGTTCAGAAAACATAGATTGATTATTGATCTTGACACACTCTCTTTCAGAATGTTCTTAGTTTACAAATTTATATAAAAACAGTTTGCATAGTTGCACTTTAACTAACTAACTAACTAACTACATTTCTTAACAACCTTACTAACTAACTACCTTTCTTAACAACCTATAAACTACCATAACTGAATTACAAACACAATTAATAATTTTAGAATTAACTACATCCTAACACTTCTCCTTAGTTCAAAATGATTAGAGTGATGTTAATCCAAGCTTGTTCTTCATCTATTAACCAAAATAGGAAGTCAACTTGGCTTGCTGAACCAACCATGAGAGCAGCAACAGTAATACCAACAAAGTCCTGCCAATCAGAAGGTCTTCCACTATCATTAGCCATAGTAATTGCCATTAATACAACAAATTCCATAACCCATGATAGAGGGTTCCACACACACCCTAAGAACCTCAAAAACTTGTTCTCCTTTTTCTCTTCCAATTTGTTTGGTCCAAATACTTGAAACAATTTGATCCTTGTAACTCTTCATCATCGTCACTGAAATCATCATCACTTCCAGCACGACTTGTTCCATCATCGCAGAGCTAAACACTCATCCCATAAAAACAAAACTGAAGGTTTACAGGTTCTGTCTTACCAATCCGTAAGGGCCCATACATTGTACTTCCAATTTCATTCTTCTCATCCAAAACAACATCCGCACCGTCAACATTTTTGCTCTCCACAATTTCATGATCTTTAGACTTAGACTCGTTGCCTTCCATCACATCAGAATCAACAGACTTGTTAACTTGCTCAGCATCCACAAATGATTTGCCATCATATTCTACAACATGATCCCAATTGTGAGTTGCTTTGTCTGAGACTTTTGCAGCCTATCTTGTCATGGAGTTTAGTTTTTCTTCCAACTCCTGCTTTTCAGACATTAGTGATGCAATGCGACTTTGCTCTTTAGCTAATTGTTCTTGCCTCTGGTGCCTCAACAACGACTTTTACCGTAGTTCCAATTTTAAACTAGCTAACTCTTTTTCCAATATTTAGAGATGGTCTGGTGGCCCAAGAGATGAAATTGTACTGACTATGTTAGTCACTGATTGTTGTTGAATTGAGTTCAATTCTGCTCTCAATGCTGGTGCATCTTCCTCAACACGATATTGCTCATCTTTTGCTATGAAATCCTCCATTTGGCTTACAAAATGCTTAAGCTCTTTGCCTCGATCTCTGAACTCATCCTTTTTTGATTCAAACTTCTTCACTCGGCTTTCGAATTCCTCCTCTTTTGATTGAAACTCCTCCACTTGGTCTTTAAGTTGCTTTTCTTTTAACTTGAGCTCGTTCATCCATATTTCATGTAGATTCTCTTTTGACTCAAGGTCCTTCACTTGGACTTCAAGTTTCTTACCGTAATTAGGAACTTCTTCCAAGGACTTAGCAACATCAACTGATGGATCACTTTCCTCCATCTCTTCACTACCTTCATATAATTGATTTTGATTATCATGGTTATGATACGACGGAGAACCACCCTCTCCACCATCACTTCCTTTCTCATCTACATGGGTTCTTCCCCTGCACCTGCATCTGCATCTACAGTAGTAGAACCTTCTTTCTCCAGTGAGCTCGCCATTTTCACTTTATTTCCGTGTTGGGAACTTCCTTCCATCACAACCATACTCTCCTTCTGCCACATGTCCCTGATCTTGCTCCTTCTTGATGTATCAACATCCACCATCCATTCACTTTGGCTTGTCATCTGATTAGAGCAACTAGTATCAGGAAACTAGACTTGGGATGAAGAACGTTCTCCGTTTGAACACACCCAAGAACGTTCTCCATTTGAACACGCCTAAGAACGTTCTTCGTTTATGGTAGCCATCAAGAAGACTATATCTAAATCTGAGTCCTCAGCTTCCATTTGAGCTTCATCATCATTTCTTTGTTCCTTCTTGGATCTACATTCATTAGCAAAGTGACCCCACTTTTGACAATTGTAACATTGAATCCCCTTCTTGTTAAACTTCTTCTTGCCATTTGATTTCTTGTTGTTGTTGTCATTGTTGTGTTGATTTCTTGAATTTCCAGCCCCTTCATCATAATCACGCCTCTTATTGGCATGAGCCTGCAATGCTTGCACTTGTGTACTATTTGCACCTCTATCTTTTAATCTCAATTCATGAGCCTCCAATGAGCCTTGCAAGTCTTCTACCTTCAATGTTCCAAAATCCTTTGACTCCTCTATGGCCACCACTATGTGATCATATCTTTGTGTCAATGTTCTCAAAATCTTCTCAATAATCACCACTTCAGTTATTGATTCACCATTAGTTCTCATCTGATTAACAATTGCTTGCACTCGATTGAAATAATCAGCCACACATTCATCCTCCTCCATCTGCAACAATTCATATTGCCTTCTCAACATTTGAAATTTCACTTTCTTGGTTTTTTCATTACCCGTATAATACTTCACCAAGATATTTTATGCCTCTTTTGATGTAGATACCTTTGAGATCCTTTCAAAATTGTTTGCATCCACACTTTGCTGGATGTAAAACAATGTCTTGCAATCCTTTTTCTTGCAATATTTGAAAGTGGCTTGTTGTCTTTTTATAGGCTTCGCACCCAGTTGTTCATAATCATCTTGAACAATCTCAAACACTTCTTGAGCTCCCAACAATGAATTCATTGATGCAGACCACTTCTCCCAATTCTTCCTATCAAGAATTGGCAAATTCGATGAAAATCCTCCTTCATTCATGGTTTTTTTTCAATCTTTCATTCACAATTGTGTTTCCCAATTTTTAATCCCCTCACACTTTCCCTCGTGTTTCCCAAGCTTAAAACCTTGCTTTGATATCATTTGTTGGAACAGATTGAATAATGAAAGAGGAATTGTAATTGAGAAGAAGAGAGCAAAAACAAAATGTTCAGAAAACGGAGATTGATTATTGATCTTGACACACTCTCTTTCAGAATGTTCTTGCTTTACAAATTTATATAAAAACAGTTTGCATTGCTGCACTATAACTAACTACCTTTCTTAACAACCACTAAACTACTATAACTGAATTACAAACACAATTAATCATTTTAAAATTAACTACATCCAACACATCATAGTTTTTCTGGAATTAGGCATTATTATGAATTAATAGCCAAAAAGTTTTCCATAAAGCAATTGATATTCTTAAACATAACACCAAACAGATATTGAACGCTACTATATTTTTCATTACACCTTTAACATAAAAAGTATGGAATGAAGTCTACATCAACAAAGCTTAACAAAGATAGTTTAAAGCATACTAATATTATGATTCAAAATAAAAGGGCAATAACAAAAGAGAAAAAAGAACACCGGGCACAGATTGTTTAGTACTTTACAATTTAACTATGAGGCATACAATAACTTAATGCATCTTCACCATCCTATGAATTCCTAAAATGGAGATTACATCCTACTTGTCATAGTGCATATTTGGATTCACGGTAGTTGGCAGAATCACGGTGCCACTGCGATTTTATCAAACTCGTCGTGATTCCAAACATGCACTTATCACATATATCTCTTGTCACTATTCACATGCAAGTTTTGTGTCAAAGCTAGTCAAGCATATGGCGAAAGCCTGAAATGCCGAGAGAGGGTATCGATAGTCCATCGTGAACATATCCTTGCCGACCTTTCCAAACTGAAGAATAATCTTGTCATGATCAGACTGTGTCGGCTGAGACCGTGCAGGTACAGGTCCTGTTGTCGTAGGAGCCGCACTAGCTGCAGGCTGTGTTGCAGCAATCAGCTGAAAATTCTTGACCGACGCAACGGTCACCCTTCCCCTAAAGTTAAGACACCAACACTGCAGCTGTTCGTGCCATCTTGGAGACTTGTTCTTAAGAACGAGCGGCGTCTCCTTCCCCTCGTCGTCTTCCTTGGCAGCTCCCATTATGTCTGAGAACCTACAGCTGCTAAACTCGGTTGAATTGTCGATTGATTTTGCAAAGGATAAACTCCGAAAAGAATCCTCGAGTGAACGGGGAACGAGCTCTGGCTCGCCTGGGACAATGCCACCGGGCTCAAGGGACGATGCAGGGATTGAGTACATAGCACAATTCATCCTTCGTGGGCCTCTAGTACCTAGGACATTCAACTCATAGGTGACTTGGGCGATATTGTAGCTGCCACTAGGTACCTTCGGAGAAACTTTTTTCGAGTAGAATCTACGGCTGCGTCCAGGTGGAGCCAGCTGAGCATTATTATACGGAGGCTGTGTATCGTAAATTATAAACTTGGTTCCGAGAAAATTAGACCTGAAGAGGCGAGAGTTAATACAATTGAAGTACATATTGATAGGAAAGAACAGAAACAACGATTTCTCGCAAACTAAATTATGCATAACCTTCAATTTTTTACAAGACAATCCAAACAGAAAGTTGTGATATACCGTGACCGATGGCATCAACACGAATGTTAAACATATGGAAAACAACAAAGTACTCAAAAAAGCCGTACCTAAGCTTTCCGATGTAAGTGCTACTAGATCTTGATATGTTATCTGCATCCATTGATATAATATACTCCGTGCAAGTTGTTCTTCTAGTACGTTTCGCAGAGAGAAGAAACTTTCCATTTTCAACAAGCAAGGCTGCACGAACACGGTAAACAGTTCATAGACAGACAACCAGGATCTTAAAATTGTTAAATACATATTTATTACAGCTACAAAGTTGAGGCTATGTTTTCGTAGTTTCATATGCCAAAGACCATATGAATTAGACTTATAAGGTTCCCTAAAACAAATAAAGGCTATATGCAGTTCAGCAGAATAAAAAATCATATCGTAGAAAAGTTCAAATAAATCACATGACAAGATGATAAACTAAACAGCTTATTAGGTATCGACAAAGTAAAGCTTACCGGGACTAAGGCAAAGGAAGAGATGATATGTCAGCTTAGATTTGTCTCTCTTGATGAAACACTGAATCGGTCCATCCCTATAACCGGGCTGTAAAACAAAATCAAACCGAACACAAATACGTAAAATTAGACCAAGTTCCAAATTTATATAATAATTTGAACATCTTTCAAACAAAGGATAGAAGATTAATATCTCACCTGCTTCAAAGAAACAGGGAAAGTAATCTTCCCACAGTATTCAAGACTGTTAATAATTTCTTTGCACATTTCTCTCCAAGACTTGCACACAGCAGCACAAGCAACCACGTGCTTCCGACCAGGCCAAGTACTCTCATTCGCTTCCAGTCTCTTAATAACATCGCGAAGAAGCTCTGGTGGAAGGCTAGCCCACCGGCTATTCTGTATAACTGGTGGCTGATCATGCAATTCGTGGACCGAACTACGCGACTTTCTCCTTTGATTTCCAGGAAGCCTTACCTCGAAACTCCGCCTCGATAAACTTCCAAATCCATCCCTCACATCACGAACTATACTACGGAAGGACATTGGTTCTCAATACACTGATAGCCCCGGAACTTAATATATCACCAAAGCCACTTATAGATTAAATTTTCCACTCTAGTTACAAGTCACAAATTTTATGAGTGAACAGCTGCAAATAAACCAAACTTTAATTTAAATTTAAATTCCATCTTCAAATGCTTAATGATCAAGAAATAAAAGAGAAGGAAAACATATAGGGAAAAGCACAAAGTGTTAAAAAACAAAACAAAGAGATTCTTATCAAACGAAGCCCCACATGGACCAAAAGGTTAAAGAAGCCTAAAATTCCATACTTTTGTCAGAAACAATTTTCTGCTGGTTTCAAATCTTAAATTGAACCTCATCAATAGTCAATCAAATTTCTCAAAGGAACAATCAAATCAAGATTAAGCAACTTATCAAGGGCTCAATATTATATTAACTTTATATGAGAACAATAACTTATTATAGAATAGAATCTACCAGCTCTATTTTTAGTTTAACTTTTTCTCTTTCCTTTAAATTTGTTCAAGAAGTTAAGAGACAAAGAATCGAATGAAATACCTCACACACCCAAAGAAGCATACAAATAACACACGAGCACATAATAATAAAAGGAAAAGAAAATAACAAACCTTAAACACCAAACTTCAGTGGTAAATAAAGGTCTTCACTCTAAAACTCTGAGATCAAAGATCATGTGAGATCTATCAAGAGCACAAAAGTAGATCAGAGTTTTCCACTACAACCCAAATATAAGAAAGAACCTAGAAGATTCCTACAACAACTTACCAAAATCAGACAACAAAAAACTGCAAAAATTTGAGACAACCCAGACTATAAAAATGGAAACTTTTGAAAGATGCAAATAAACCCAGAAGAAAAATATTAAAGATCACTACTCATACCTCACAAAAAAAAAATGGGTCTGGAAAGTTTCTTTTCCATACATCACCATATAAACAAAATGAAAAAATAAAACAATAAACTAACAAATGAATAAGTGATGCATTCGAAAACTGATAGTATATAAGAAAGAAGCATGATAGATTCGATTACATGAAGAAGAGGTTGGTGCTGACCATGATGTTTCCAAGTCTTATCAAAGAACACGCTCTAGATCCTCGGTTCTTAAAACACGACACAGTTTCTCTCTCTAACAACTTTTTTTCCTCTCTCTCTTTGATAAACAAATAAGCTGACTCTGGAGGAGACAATGTTCGTTAAATCCAACAGAAGGAACAAGGTAATGAAGCTGATTAATTAACTATCCAAATATCAAAATAAATTATTAATAACAAGTGTCCAAATTGCATATTAAAAATAAAAAGTAAATTTTTTCTATTAAAAAATATAATGTTCAAACTTTTAAGAATTTAAAACATAAATTTTAAAATATAATTTTTATATTTGAATCATTAACCCTTATCGAAATATATGTATGTTAGTTTTCTCTTTATTTTTGTAACAAGTGTTTCTAAAACTGAATATTTTAATAACATATCATTTTTTACTAACTCTGCCTTTTATAATAAATATTTATTGTTTTTTCACTTTAAATAAGAAAAGTGGATAAATTAATTATGTGTTAATTTTATATATTATTGTTACTAACATAGTTTTGTATTTAAATGTATTAAATTTAATTTTTTATATTAAAAATAATTTAGTAGTATTAATAAATAATATATTTAAAAAAATAATAATAATGCATAAATTGAAAAATATACTTATATCTTTTTTACAAAGAGTATTTATAATTAGAGGTATATTTGATTTTTTAATGTGTATCTATAAAGGATTTATTGTATTTTGTTTATTCTTAAATCTTAATCGAATAAAATAATCTAGCACCACTTTCCAAATAAACTAACAGCTTTCTCCCACCCACTTATGAGTGGGATAATTACGAATGTAACCTTTTGCAAGGCAATTACGAAGTTAACCTTGACGGTTGACTTGTTACAAGAGTTGCGTTACCTACCGATGTGTGATGTGGATGTCTGTATATAATTTGATCATTTAAATTTTGAATAATAAAGTAGATAATTAAATATATATATATATATATATATATATATAATTTTAGATGATTATAACGTATCATTGATTTATAAATTCGTGTAGGTAAACTGTTCACAATTCACGTCTTTCGTGCGAGTGGTCGGATCGGATGGCGTGCGGAGCGGTGCACAGAAGTTGAGGATAACAACTCAACCATTTCTGTTTGGTGCAGCTAGTGCCTAGTAGAAACAAAAAGTATAATGATTTCTTTTAGAAACTAGAAAGAAAAAAAAAGTATAATGATAACAACTAGACCTGGATGTAAAGAAATTATGATGTAAACCCATACATTAAACTCATTAGAGTGGTCCGACGTCTGCAAACGATAACAAATTATTATGTTAGTGTAAGCCTCTCATGCTTTAATTCACAACTAAAACGGATTAATCTACTATGTTTAATAATTTGATGTATAATTTGTAGGTTTCAAGTATCAAGTAAGAAAAATACTACAAAAAATATTTAAAATATTACAATAGTCCAAATCAATATTAAGAGTAATAAGAGTATAATAAAAATAATTATGACAGGGATATATATTTGAGTAGTCATCAAGTTATATATCATGTTATATTTAAAGAGTTCCATTCATTTGATTTGATATTATCGTTTCTAATAAACATTTTTTAGAATTACTAGTTGGATTGAAAGTTATTATCTTTTTAATATGGTTATAAATTTTGACATTAAGTTATAATGATTTCACATGTTATAAAAATGTGTTAAAATTATCGTTGTATACAATTACATTGTTTATGTTAATCATAATACATTAAGATAAAAAAAATAATTATAGATTAATATTAAAATTTATAAAAATGATTTATATAATAATAATTTTTAATTCAACAGTTGATTTAAAAAAATATTTATCCGATACGATGTTATTGAATGAATAACATAACTTTTCAAATGTAACTTAATCCCTTATATATATATATATATATATATATATATATATATATATATATAGTTAATTAATTACCACAATTATTAATTAGTTCAAATTATAGTGGACACCATGTAGTTATTGTTTTTCTTAAGTTACACGAATTGGGACCAACCCGCAAAAATCACTTAACACTATAAAGAATTTGTGGCGGCCAATTCAAATATTACACTATAATAGGCTGAATTTTGTGATAATATATAGTGACACAAACGTTTGTAGATATTTTCAATTAATCAAATTCATCGTGAAGTTTTTGATTGCCACAAATTAAAATGATTTTTGTTAATCAATTTTATTTATTTTTTATTTCTAATAATTTTTTTGACTACTAATAACAATTAGTTTGAATTTTAGTATTTATGAACGTTACTTTGGTCAATAAATTTAATTTTTGAGTTGAATTGATGTTATTTTGTAGTGTAATCAACCATCTAAACAGTTCATATCAATTAATCGATACAATTAGTGGACCTTAGTTTATAATTCCATCTACATAGCTATAGTAACAAGTGCCTTGGGTATTGGTATAAGTTTTTTAATTTTTTTTGATACAGAAAGACAAAAAAAGGCCTATATAATGAAATGAGTCTGACTACTAAGAATAATATGGAAAAGAAATACTGATATATGATATTATCCCATGCATAAATCCGTATATTATCAATCCAATTGTAGATGAAAGTCAAAGGTATACCGGTCAAATTCCTATAATACTATATTAATAATCCTTTCCTTTTTTTTTAATCACATATTAATCCATTCACATTGTAGGATGAAAGTGATCCTTTCATTGCATATTGCATTATTAGAAATTATAAATCTTTATACTCTGTTTCATTTGTAGGATATGATATAGATATAATATGATTTAAAATATAATAAGATGAAATAAGAGAATAATGTAATGAATATGATTTTATTATGTGTTTGATTTTGTTTTTATTAACCTATCAAATGTATGAGTGTACATGATAACAAAGAGTCTAATATTATTTTATTAAGTCATGTATTTAGTATAAATTTTATCATAAATTGATATAATATATATCATATTTAAATGATAAAATTATCATTGTGAAACAATTATATACTATATTTTTTTTCAAATAAATTTACGCAATACTTTAAAAAATATATATTAACAAAAAATACTAAAAAATATTAAATAAGTATTGAATGAGTTTTATATTTAAAAAATTCATTGACACTACTAAATAAATAATTTCATTTAAAAAAATATAGATAGCTAAATAGTTCTATTTTATTTGTTGAATAAGCTCAATAAATATGTAATATATATTATATGTAGATGAAAAAGTACCATTGTAAAAAAATATATTTATTTTAAAATTTTAAATTAATATTCAAAATTTTATAAATCATACATATTTTTAAAATTAATTACTACTATTTTGATTTTAAATTTAATATAGTATTTTATTTCTTTTTTATTTAATTTATTTATTAGATTTCAATTTTATATGTTTTAAATTATATTTTATAAGGAAAACTAAATAAATTATTATTCTTATCTTATTATGTTGGTTTTCAACTCAACTCATATTCAATATAAAAATTATAACTATAAAGATATGGTAATAGGTAATTAAAATTGGACCGGCCATCAAATAGACGTAATTACCGGTTAAGATTGAATTTTTTTACCGAGATCCGACTGATAATACTCAAATATAATTTTTATATTCTAAAATAATACTTTTTATATTTTGGAACCACAAAGATATGTTATATATATATATATATATATTACATATTTTTTTATCTAAATATAATACATGTTTTATAGGTTTTATGTTATATAATTAATACTAATATCAAATTATTTCAATTAAAATTATTATCGCTTTAAATTTACGTGTATAGTGAGAGATATAATATAACGTATGTATAATATGGTAATAAGCATGTTAATAAGACTGAGTAAAACAAAAGCAGGATGAATAAGATTTATGCTCCGTTTGATAAAATTAAGTTATAAGTTAGTTAATAGTTAAAAAGTTGATTGATAGTTAAAAAGTTAGCTGAAAATTTGATAATCGATGACTTATAGGTGAAAGTTAATTAATTAAAATTAAAGTGTTTGATAAAATTTAATTTTTAACAATATAAAATGATATGATTATTTAATTTAAAATAACAAAAAGTATGACATTTTTATTTAATCTTCTGCCTGTTATTTTATTTGATCTATTTTTTTTACTCAATTTATTTTCTTACTTCACTTCATTTTTTATGTTTTCTTCTTTTCTATTTAGTTAGTTAGTTTTCTTTGATGTAGAAAATCCAAAAAATATAACAAAATTATGAAATAAAATGAATAATGGAATTCATTTATTTATTTTTATTACATTATAAACATAAATTTAAATAGTTCTATATAAAAAGTAAATTTAATTTTATTAATTTCTTGTCAATAGATGAATAAAACGAAAGGTAATGAATTAAAGAAATTGAGTGTAGCTCTATTCTATATTCATGTATATCTTTGTCAATTTTGTGTTATCTGACAAAGATATTAAAGATAGCGGATGAATAGTAAGTCAGTAAAATGCTTATGTTTTATATATAAAAAAATAATAAAAATAAATTAATAAGGTTATAATTAGAAAAAAAATATAAAAAATTATAAGTTATATAAACTTAAAACTCAAACGCTATTTAAAATAACGTCTCATAATAAATTATAAGCTTAAACTTGTAAGAAAAACTTATTTATCAAACACATCTCATTTGATCAACAAATTTATAAATTAAGTTATGAATTTTTGAGAAAAAAGATGTTAACTCAAAGTTAAATTAAAAATTGAACAAGAAAAAGTCATATTGTATGCAAGGTAACACGAGTAGGACGTAGGCAATTTGAATACTACCCAGTCCCACGTCAATTTACAAGATTTTCATCTAAAAAGTCAGTTCCGTCAAGATGTTAATCAGACGGTTTTCATGCCTAGTGGATGCAGGTCCTATTTCCAGTTATATCCTTTTAACCAGTCGATCTGATTTTTATAATACTATATTATAATCAGATACACTCATCATGCCATTTTTATAAATTGGGATTCAAGGCATGGAGTGCTTCATGAATCATGGCCTATACTTCCATTTTTCATTAAGAAAACATATCAAATTTGGTTTCTTTATGGTTTCAACTTTGTGGTGTTCCATTGATGGATGATTTGAAAATACTTCTATAAGCGTCTTTTTTTTTTTTTTTTTTTTTTTTTTTTTTTTTTTTTTTTTTTTTTTTTAATTCTTGACAACTACTATGACTCTTAAACTCCCAAAACTCAAAATGGCATGTTTCATCTTAAGATGACTTTCTGTGGGTGCATAGCATATTGCACTGGCACAAACCCATCTTCTTTGCAATATAATAATATTGAAGAAAATAATATTTTTAGATTGTAAGTAGCCAAACAAATCTTAGTTGTGTATAAACATCAGTAAGATATAAGAATATTATATTGAAAATATATCATATTTTTTTATAAATGTCGTATTACATCATATTTAATTGAAGAATTAAAGTATATATTGAATTTTTTTCTAAAACTAGTTAACGAATAACTTTATTTGTAAATGGGAAAAAAAATAGAAATTTCCAACACTATAAGTTTGTTAATTACTGGCAAGAAATTTACTATGGTTCTAATTTATTTAGGACTCTTTTGATGTGGTTGTAAACTTTTTGTTTTTTTTTTCAAAGTTCATTTACAATGTTCTTGAGTCTCACTAAATCAAAAAAATTGACCAAATTGTTCCTCTATCTCTTCTCTTTATTTGTTGGAACATTGATATATAATTAATAGAACGCTTGGAACATTCCCATTTTCATATAAAATGCTATCGTTAATACCATTATAAATTATGTTTGGCTATGAGATTCAAATGCTGTTTTTGTTGCTTAACTGTGATTTTAATATAAATAGATTTCATCTCTACATTTCTTTTACGAAGGTTGAAAAAGTATTTCTCTATTATTTAGTGATGCTATTGGTAACTATATTTTTCAAATATGTGTACTATTTATATGTGTTGTTGCGTTTGAGTAATTAAATAGGGAAAACATCACACAAATCAAGATTAAACTTGATTTTAATCAATTTGTGAATTTGTCAGTGAAACTATTAATTTTGATGCTACATGATCACAATTTATATTGGATGACTGGAATAACAATAAGAGCAAACCAAGTTTTTATATAAGGATAACTAGTCTTTATATAAAAAAAATTCTTCAATTTTATGCTTTATTTAAACTATTTTATTTACAATTTTCTATTTTTTACTAATCAAATAACTTATTATTTTATAAAACAATCATATATATTTTGTAATTTCAATTATTTTTATCGATAAAAGCAAACATGTCAATGTTTGTATACACGCCGATAATAATAATAAGGTTAAATAACACCCATAGTTCTTTAACTTAATTTTAACGTTTTAGTCCTTTATCTTTTTTTTTTTTTTTGATTTGGTCAT
>JBBPBO010000001.1:6665952-6679309 GCA_037974295.1 Cicer cuneatum | reverse complement strand
AATGAAAATATGAGTTTATTTGAATATTTGAGTTACGAATCTAATGAAATTTGTATTATATGAAAGAATATAATTAATTTTATGAGTTTTGGTTGAAAATTTTGATGAATTTTTACAAAAAAAAGGATAATATTGTTGACATTTTAAAACATAAAAGATCAAATTGTCACTTAAAATTAAAATAAATGACCAAACTGAAAAAAAAAATAAAAAACTAAAACATTAACTGAAATTAAGTTAAGGAACTATATGCTATTTAGCCTAATAATAATATTAACAATAATTGATGTAATAAAGATGATGTTTGTTGCATTTACAATGGTTGTCATATTTAATCAAAATAATTCTGTCAGAATTTTTCGACACAGGTTAAATAAAGATGACCAGTTAAATAGACTAAAAAAAAAGTACATGGACAAATATTATAATAACTATAAGAGTATATAAATAGCATACAAGTACAGTTGTTCCTTAGACCTTTTCTAATAAGAAATTATTTTTGAACAAACTTCTAGTTATTTTAAGAACTTAGATTTGATGAGAATGGCAAGTTTTTGTGTAACTTTTTTTTCTTCTAATTTTACCATTTATTTAAATGATTTTATTTATAATTTTATACTTCTTTATTTAATTAAATAATAACTAATTTTTTCATATATGTATATATAATATAAGGGTATTCAATTTTTGTATAATTTTTTGTTTGATTTTACCATTTGTTTAAATTATTTTATTTCATCATTTAGTTTTTTAAACTTAATGAAATAATAAATTTTAACAAGAAGTTTTTTCTGGAAAAAAAATAACAACTTTTTCTTGTTAAAAAAACAATAACAACTTTTTTGTTAGCAACTTTTTATTGATTTTTTAATGTCAAATAACGTAAAATAAAATTCTATGTGATTGTAAAAAATAAAAATAATATATATATATATATATATATATATATTTTTATTTTAAATGAAATAAAATATATATTTTCCTAATGAAATAAAATATTATAAATAATGTTATTTTATAAAAATAAAAATTTATAAATATGAGTGACAGTTAATTTGTTTAATAAAAAATAAAAAATACCCATCCAGAATGAAAGAATACATGTGTCTATAGTATCAACTTTAATACTCGTACTCTTGCTCTTTGAGTACTTAATTGTCCGTACCCATACTCATGTTTTTTAACAAAAATATATTGATAAATAATGGTATTGTTGTGATTAAATTTAAAATTTTTCTAAATATCTTAAATCCAAATCATAAAGTATTACAAACAAAAATATTTTCTAACTCAAAAAATCCAAAACATATCAAATGATACCACATTGCTACAATAAACATTAAAACATCGTCCAAAAATAATATTTTATGAAGTTGCAATATATTTCTAAAAATCTGCATGAAAGAATTTTGAGTCTAATATATATACATATGTACATTGGTATGTGTAGAGCATCATGTAAATTGGTATGGATAGAGCATCATGTAGCTTGATATTGTTGAGACAAAAATCCCTTTTTCAAGTGTTTTAATGATGAACAAAAACAAGCTAATTAATTTTATTAATTATGATTCTAATCACAAAAGAATTTAACATATCTTCTTGAGTGTTGTTATCAAAAGATAAGTATCAAGCAATTCTTTCAAAAAAGAGTAGATCAAAAGCAAAATAAACACAAGACTGTTTCAAGATCAATCTTTAACTCATCAAATCAAAACAATATGTACAAATATTGATCGGCCGTCAAAATCATTCAAGATTGAGTGAATCTGTTCCAAGAAGAATGACATAGCTCAAGAGTGATCCATAAGATCGATTACATCACAAAAATTATGCAACAGAATCTGAAACCAAAGAACAAACAGAAAAAAACAGCAAAATTCTAAGAAAACCAGAAACCAAGATCAATTTGGAGATTAACTGAAACTGTCTTCCTTTTACTCTGACACATGCCTAAAAGTACATAATCTTTACAACCTGTATCTTAATGGCTACATGAGCTGGCAAGGCTTCTAAAATGCCTATAAAAAGGAACTCCAAGGCAAAGGGAATATCATCAAATCTGAGTGCGATCATTCTCCATAAAAGATCACCATTCTCGAATTTCATCAAGCTTGAAAAAACACAGCAAGACTCTCATTCTTTGTCACCATTAAAAGTCAAGCTTAGAAAACTATTTGCTCAAAACAGAAACTCAAACAAGAATTGCAGATCTTCTTGAGGGCTATTTGTTCTTCTGGGATCGTCGAGCCTCTATCCTCTGGTCAAATGTAGGGTGGACAGAGTCTTGAGGCACATAATTGACGCTCGTACTTTTGTTCTAGGAGCTTACTCATTTGTTTGGAGAGGAATTCTCACCAGTTTTAGTTAGAAATGAGTCAATGGAGCTGAAACGTCCAGGACCTCAGGAAGAGGAGCATTTGATGGTTCACCAATGATTGGGGGAGGAATGGATGAAACATTTAGTGTAGGGGCAATACTGACCTTGGCATAATATGAGAAAATTTGAGACATGGTGTATGATAATTGAGCAGGTTGAGAAGGGCTTACAGGAGGATAGGGAAACAAGAAGGTGTCCTATAGATTTTGAGAAGTTTCCATGGCTTCTATAGCTGGAGGAGCTTCTGGAGGAGAAAAGTGGTGAATAGTAAAGTTTAAATCAAAGTACAGTTCCTCACCATCTTCCAAGATTTGCGGATGAGAGTTTTCTAATGCGTCTTCAGTAAGAGGATGGTGTTCATTGTCTTGAGAAGAGGTGTGGTGAGTTGGAGAGAAGGGATTGTTAGGATTGATTGATGGAGGAGGTGCAGAAGTGAGGGTGTTCGTAGGAGTAGAAGGTTCTGAAATGGGGGCAGCGAAGTCATCCTCAAAAAGAGAAGTTGTTGTTTTAGGAGGTTTGGGAGTTGAGTTTTTATTTGTTTTTAGGCGTTTTTCTTAGACGTGGTCTGGGCAACAGACGAGCGTTTCTTGGTAGGAATGGGTGAAGAAGTTTTTTTAGTGGAAGACTTTTTGTGAGAAGGCTTATCAGTTGGATCTAATCTCATCTAGTTTACATCTCTTAAGGAGAAGATGTTGTTGAAGTATACAGATGGTTCGTCCTCAAGAGAGAGACTTTGAAGAATTTGAAAATTTTGGTTAGGATCATTCCATAAGGGGCTGATCTTCCCAACCCTGCAGCATTCAATATAAAATAAAAAATGATGTTTCCCAAATGTAGGGGAGTACCAGATATGAGATGATGAATGATAAGGAGGTCCAACTCAGTGACGTTTTCATAGCTTCTAGCTCTAGGGACAATAGGGTGGACACATATATTGGGTAGCACTCTACACATTGGGAGGAGGTTTGAGGCTACTTGAGGTTTTGGTGGATTAATGAGGATGTTGTTGAGGACGGAAGTACGAGAAATTTTGTATTGGGAGAACCATGACTCAGAGAAGATATGAGAACCTTAATCACGAATGTCAAGAATTTGACATAATGAAGTAGGAGTGATTTCTACATAAGCCTGTTGGAACCAAGTTGGTTCTAAGACTTAGGATTTTGATGTTTACAAAAGCACTCAATGTAATCTTATTTTGTACCTTGAATTATTAATTTAAATGCCACCAGAAACTGAAGAAATCAGAAGCAGAAGATCAAAGGATTCCAGAAAATGAATTATGGAATTACCAGAAGATACTCCAGGATGTCGAAAACATCACCAGAAGATATCTTTGATGGCCCATATCAGAAGGAAGAAAAATCAGAAGGAAACATGGATCATACCAGTGGAAAGCCTGCTAGAGGGAGAGTTGATCCAGACCAAAAGGAATCAAATATCAAATTTATTCCATAAGTTATTCTGACCAGAAGATGGTCTGGCAGTGAAATATTAAACTGCCCAGACTTGTTCCAGACTCAACCAGAAGCTAAGTTTATGAGTCCAGAACAAGAGAATCAATCCAGATTTGACCCAAACAATAAGAGATCATGATTCAGGGCATGAAACTAAGTCAAGACAAGAAGAAATGATTTCCAGAATGATCTAGACCTGATCTAAAATCAAAGTTAAAATGCCCAGACTGAAATATTTATTGTTCAGATTTAATTTCAATTTAATCCAGACCAAAGTCCAGAATTAGTCCAGAT
This sequence comes from Cicer cuneatum, assembly GCA_037974295.1. NCBI lineage: Eukaryota > Viridiplantae > Streptophyta > Magnoliopsida > Fabales > Fabaceae > Cicer > Cicer cuneatum. The sequence goes on along the minus strand of JBBPBO010000001.1, from coordinate 6,675,178 downwards.
CAGAGGGAAGATTTCCAGATCAGTGGTTCAGAATTAATTATTTGGTCCAGTGATGGTCCAGATCAGAAAATCAGACCATGGCATAGTATTGGCCGAAATCAGAGGGACAGAATGTGTAGTCCAGTAAAGGCCGAATTCAGAGGATTATAGCATATCAGGTGCACATCCAAGATGGCCGAAATCAGAAGATCAGAGGGTCAGGAAGTGTGGTCTAGGGAAGGCCGAAATCAGAGGATCGCAACATAACAATCAGTATGGTCCAGATGTGGACTAGCGCATGAAGATCCTATGGTCCAGATTTAATCAGGAAATTTATACGGTGGAGAATTTAATTTATTTTGATCAAAGGTTTAAAAAGATTTATTACAAAAATAAAGTGAGGTGTTGTGGAATTCAGGAGCTGTGGCGGGAAGGAACCAACAGATTTAATTGGCCAGTTATTTTGAAAGGAAATCTGAAGATATGTTTTTTATTTATATGAAGCCCAATTGGTCAAGTTATTTTTACAGAAAATCCAGCAAGATTCAGCTCGAATTTAAGCATTGGAAGAGGCCCAAATTTGCATATGTAAAAGGAGGCTCAAGGCAGAATACTTAAGCATCGAAAATCACAAAGAGTCATACACTTCCAAAGCAAACACTCTCAAATTTTCATAGAAGTCAATTGTGAGTTCCAGCTTTCAAGAAGCAAGTACTCGTGTTATTTTCCTTCCAATGTGTCAAATCTAAGTTGTTGAAGTAGAGTCTACAAGCTGAGGGAGTCAGTAGGGGTAGCAGGTTACTTGACAATTAGATTCATAGTGTTGTGTGTTAAATCTAAGTTGTTGAAGTAGAGTCTACAATATGAGGGAGTCAGAAAGGGTAGCAGGTTACTTGGCAATTAGATTTATAGTGTTGTGATTTCTTCTACAATATGGGATTGTCAGATTGGCTGAAGACAGGAGCTGCATTCCTCAAAGAAGTTTAGGATTGTTAGACTGTTTGAGAAGACTGACTTGGAGGGTCAGTAGCAAGGTTGTAATTCAAGGTTTGAATTAGTGAAATCCTTCAAGGTGAAGGGACTGGACGTAGCCTCGTTAACGGTGAACGAGTATAAAAACTGTTACTCTGTTTTTAATTATACATCAAGTTTTGTTTTAAAAGTATAAAAACAGAAAAGTATTCAAGTTAAGTCAAACACAATTCAACCCCCCCTTCTCGTGTTTGCACCTTCAAAGCCCCTTTTGGATGATGTTGATACACATATCTCCGTTTGAGACGTTTGCTGTAGCATAGAAGGCCCTGACAAGTCTAGGGTATTGAGGTTCATCTATTAGCAAGAAAGAAATCCATCCAAGTTGATCAAAGATTTCTTCAACATTTACTCCTCCTCTTTTTAAACCTTCGACATCAATAGTCTTGTCGATTTATCACTATTTATCTTGCCATTTTTCTATATAACGGGTTTCTAAGACTTTAGATTCGAACAAGGATATTTTGGTGTTGTTTTTGGGTGAGGGGATACGAGGTTTGGAGAACACTGGTTCTGAGATATTTTGGAAGTTTGAGTGTTGGACTTGGTGGTGTCGGATTGAGTAGCTTCTGAGTCGTCAGAATCAATGACATGAATAGTATCGTCTTGAGGTGTTTTCTTTGAGGAGATAATTTCAAACATAATATAAGAGGACCGTTTGGTGGGAGCAGAAGAGGATGATTTTGAGGATGAGGGTTTTTTAGGTTTAGTAATGGAAAGACGACCAGAGGAGATGCAAGGATAAGTGCAGTGGTGGTGTATAAAGGAGGATGAATGACGCTGACTGGTTCAAGAGAAGTAATCTCCGGTGAGAATATGTCTTCATGAGATGAATCACTGGAAAAACACTCAAATAAGCTTTCTGAGGATTTGTAGAAAATTTCTTTTTCGCATAGACCTTTGTTCTAGCCATGTTACTCTATTTTGCTAAAGTAATTTTTCAAGGGTTCTTTTGAGAAAAAAAATGAGAGAGAGCTTGATTTCAGAATCTGGATGAGTTTTCAATGAGTTTGCGCATGTCAGTTTTAAATGCGTGAACGTTTGGAGGAAGATTAAGGATATTAGGTAGGTAATCATTTCAGAATATATGGTAGAGTCATGGTTGCACAAAACTAGCTGTTGAGCCGTTTTTGCCTGGTGGATAACGAGAGAGAGAGGCAATCAGCAGCGATAGGCGTGCGCAGTTTTTTAGCTTTTGATTTTTTGGTTTACCCTTTCACACTCTAGAGGAGGATAGGGGCGCGTCTGAGTGTTCCATCCTCATAATTTTTAGAGGACGAATTTTAACTATAATATTTTGAAACTCTGATAAAGGATAATGAAGTTTGACCAAAAAATAATTTAACTAAACATGTTATTCTATTTTTGACAAACTGATGATGGAGAGTTTTTCTAAAATATTTTTGAAACGATCCTCTTGAAGAGGTTTTGTGGAAATGAAAATTAATTCTACATGTCCTTTTTTAACATGATCTTGTATGAAATGATGTTTAATTTATATATGCTTAGATCTAGAATGTTGTATGGGTTTTTTTGAAAGATTAATTGCACTAGTATTGTTACAAAGAATGAGTATTTTGGCGTACCTTAGTGAATAATCTTCCATTTAATTTTTTACCCATAATATTTAAGAGCAGCAGAGACATACTCAGTAGTTGACCATGAAATGGTACTTTGTTTAAGAGCAGCATTAATTTTTTACCTCAGGAGCTGACAGGGCAATAGTAATTCGTTTCTTGCATGACCAACTTATTAGTGATTGACCAAGAAATTGACAAGCTCCACTTGTACTTTTTATTTCCACTTTGTCTCCTGCATAGTCTGCATCATAGTAGGTTGTATGATCATGATTTTGACATTTTTTATACCATATCCCAATATTAGTTGTCCCAGCCAGATATCTGAATATTCTTTTTACAGGAGTAAGGTGTGATGATTGGAATCTAGCACAAAGACTAACTTCGAATATTATGTCTGGTCTGCTAGCTGTTAGATATAGTAATGATCCAATCATTTCTCTATACTTCTTTTATGATATGGGAGTTCCTTCATCGTCTTTGTGAAGTGTAGATGATGAATGCATAGAAGTGCTCGTAACTTTGGCTAGATTCATGTTGTATTTTTTTAGAATATCTTTGGTGTATTTTTCTTGAAAAATTAAGATGCCAGTTTTCAATTGTTTAATTTGTAAACCAAAAAAGAACTTTAACTCTGCCATCATGCTCATTTCAAACTCACTTTGCATAAGGTTTGAGAAGTCTTTGCACATCTTTTCATTTGTAGACCCAAAGATTATGTCATCAACGTATATTTGAACAATGAACAGATCCTTTCTAAGAGTTTTCTTGAAACATGTGGTATCAATTTGTCATCTTGAGAATCCATTTTCTTTTAGGAATAACCTTAACCTGTCATACCAAGCTTGCTTTAAGCCATAAAGTGCTTTAGAGAGTTTGAACACGTGATTAGGCTTTTCCTTGTTTACAAAGCTAGGAGGTTGATGGATGAATACTTCCTCATTTAAGAACCCATTTAAAAATGTACTTTTGACATCCATTTGGAAAAGCTTAATGCCTTTATGAATAGCATAAGCACGAAGTATTCTGATTGCCTCAAGCCTAGCAACATGTGCAAATATGTCATCGTAGTCAATTCCCTCATGTTGGTTGTATCCTTGTGCCATTAGTCTTGCTTTATTTTTGATGACTTCTCCATCCTTATTTAATTTGTTTCTTAAAATACATCTATTTGTCTTGAGACTCAATAATTGCTTGATCAATTGTTTTTTGTTCAACTTCGGATATCATAGCCATGATATTTGAGTTTCCTTTTAATGATTGTCTGGTTCTGACTCCATCTGTCGTGTTTCCAATTATCTGATCTGGAGGATGATGTGTTACCAGTTTTCATCATCTTGGAGGTTGCTGAGAGGTTGGATCAGAATTGTCCTATTCATTTGAGCATTGATTGTTAGAGGATAACCTTTGATCTTCTTCGTATTTATCCATGTTTTCTAAACACAAGTCATCAAACTCATAAAAAATAACATGCATGGATTCCTCCACATTTTGAGTCTTGAGGTTATATATTTTATATCCTTTTGACGATGTGGAGTATCCTAAAAAGATGTCTTTATCAGATTTTGGATCAAGTTTTCTTTATTGTTTAATATGTAACAGTAGCTCCAAATATATGAATGTAAGAAATGTTGGGTTTTCTTCCTTTCCACAACTCATATGGAGTTTTGTTCAAAAAATTTCGGAGGGATACTCGGTTTGACACATAATAAGCTGTGTTGATTGCTTCAGCCCAAAAATATTTTTCAATGTTTGCTTCACTCAATATTGTTCTAGTCATTTCTTGTAGGGTTCTATTTTTCCTTTCCACAACTCCATTTTGTTGAGGAGTTCTTGGACAAGAAAAATTGTGTGATATCCTATTTTCATCAAAAAAAGGTTTTGAAAGATTCATTTTCAAATTCACCTCTGTGATCATTTCTCATTAAGATAACTTTTAAACCTTTTTCATTTTGAATTTTTTTACATAAATGAATGAATGCTTCAAAATCTTCATCTTTATGTTTTAAAAACAAAACCCAAGTTAAACGTGAGAAGTCATCAACTATTACAAAACCATATATTTTTCCACAAAGATTATGAGTTTTGATAGGACCAAAGAGGTCCATATGAATAAGTTCAAGAGGTTGATTTGTTGAGACAATATTTTTTGAGTGAAAGTTGCTTTTAACTTGTTTTCCTTTGGCACAAGCTTCACAAATATTGTCCTTTTCAAAATTAATTTTTGGAAGACATTTAACTAGTTCTAATTTTGATAATTTAGAAATAGTGTTTAAACTTGTATGACCAGCTCGTTTGTGCCAAATTCATTTATCCTTTTGAATGGAAATAAAACAAGATTTAGAAGGCAAGTCGTCCAAATATAATTCATATAATTTTTTCTTCTAATGTCAGAGAAAAGAATTTTACCTGAGAGTGAGTGTTTAACCTCACATGCAGTTGGTTTGAACATTACTTCAAACCCACTATTACATAGTTGACTGATACTCAGTAAGTTGTGTTTTAAACCATCCACAAATTGAACGTTTTCAATTTTGACATAATTATTTTTTTCTAATAATACATGTTGCTTTGATTTGAGCTTTATCGTTGTTTCCAAAAGTGACTAATCTTCTATCCTTTTTCACCAAGGAGATAAAACATTAGTTATCACATGTCATATGTCTTGAGCATGCACTGTCCAAGAACCAAAGTTTTCTTTTGTTGATGAGAGTTTAAAAGTGACTTAGGTACCCATATTGTTTTGGGTCCTTGGTGGTTAGTTTTTCCTTTCGTAAGGATTTTCTTTTTGTGATAACAATCAGAGTCAAGGTATCCACGCTTACCACTATATGAACAACCTTGTTTGATATTTTCAGCCATTTTCTTCGTAGGACAATTTTTGATAATATGACCAGCTTTTTTTGCAAAAAGTGCTTTTTGGTCTATCCTCTTGTTTTTGAGGTAGAAAGAAGTTTTATATAATTTTTGTTTTTGGGAGCTTTTAAAACCAATACCTGATTTGTCAAAGACTCCAGATTGCTCTCCCATGATTTTCATTCTTGAACTCGTGTCTTTTATGGCTTTCCTTTGTCCGGGTAGAGGTATGCACTTCCTCAAGTGTAAATGTTTGTTCTCTTCCAAACATGATAGCATCCTTGAAGTGTTCATATGAACTTGGCAAGGCATTAAGAAGGATCAGAGTTTTGTTTTCATCGACCAACTTGACTTCTAAATTCTCTAAATCATCAAGAATCTTGTTATAATCAGCAATTTGTTCTATAACAGGTTTCTCTTCATTCATTTTAAAAGAGAACAATTGCTGTTTCAAGAAGAGTCTATTCGAAACTGATTTAGTCCTATAAAGAGACTCAAGTTTAAGCCATAAGGGTGTTGTTGTTGGTTCTCTTGAAGCTTTATATCCAAGACACAAGATGATAACACTCTTTGCCTTTTCAATCAGATCCTCCTTTTCATGAGCAATCATTGTTGCAGGAAGAACCGATTCACCCTTCAATGCATTCGCCAAACCTTGATGTAACAGAATAACACACATCTTTATTTTCCAAATACCAAAATCATTTGATCCATTGAACTTTTCAATATCAAACTTTGTGGTTCCACTCATTATTTTCTTTCTTTTCCCATAGACAGCGCCAATTGTTAAAACAATAATAGGATCTGAAACAATGAATAACCAACAAAAGCAAAAAAACAGAATTGAAAAGGAGAACGTTCTTGACTTCTGCTGGAACAAAGAACGTTCTTGACCTGCAAAACTGCAGTTGCAGTTTTAAAAATCAATGTAAAATGAAATTAAAGAAAGATAAGAACAATAATAACACAAAGATATACATGTCAGTCTCAATTACTTGTTGAGACTTAATTCACGGGCAAGGAAGCAAAACAATTCACTATGAGTATTGAATTTACAAGATTAAGGTCTTCTTCAATTGTAGTGACATTGTATCTATCACTACCAATACAATTTTCCCGTTTACAATCTATCTATCTTCTCTCTCCCTTAGTCTCTCAAATTATGATTTTATATGAATCTTCTTGATAATTGCATAGACCTCTCTTTTACCATTACACGCATAAAATGCATTCACAACTATTTATAATATTCTAAAACAAGTTAGCTTAACTAATTATAACTACTTATCATAACCAAATTGGCCAAATTCAATTATAACAAATATTAAGAATAATTAACTCTAATAGTTGATGATTTGAGGCATATCTGAAATCATTGCTCTACCATTTTTGTGTGCCTTATATTTCACGATTACAATTTACATTTTTCAACAACTAGTATGAAGTTCGTGCCAAGCACGGGTGGGGTAACTGTTTGCGTAAATTTTAATTAATGGATTATCTTTTTAATGTTTTTAATTAAACTTGAATTATTCCAATTTTTTTATACATATGATTACATTAATCATTGATATCATATTTTAGCATTTACATGAATAATATGATAGATGATATTCACCCATTTATTTATTTGAGTCAATGATATTTATTAAGTTAATCTATACATAAATAAATACCATATAGAATGTAATATATATATATATATATATATATATATATATATATAATTTATTTTAGAAAATATTGATTTTATATCACATAAAAACATAAATTATAATAAAAGAAATTTATTGACCAAATACATAAGCTATTAGGTCCAATGTAAATTCTTGAATAAAATTACCCAACAATCCATTTTAGAGAATAAATTATAAACTTTATTTAATGATTTGTTTTAATAGATTTTGGATCTTTAATTACTTGTCAACACCATTTTATCTTTATTTCAAATTATACTCATTTGATTTAATGGTGAACTAAAAGTAATTCTTAAAAATTTAATCTATTATTATAAACATCAATATAAAAAAACGAAAAGCCCTTTTCTCTTGGGCCTCATTGGCGAAGATATGTGCTCTATCAATATCATTGCTCTCTGCGGCCCATTGATGTACAGTTTAGCCCTTTTCTCTTGAGCCTCATTGGCTACCAATATAAATTGAAAATTTCTATTTTTACTCTATGTCTTCTAAAAAATTCTCAAATTTTATTTGAATTTCAGAGGTGTATTTAGACGTCGGGATTAGTTGATTTAAATGTATATTTTTATGTATTTAAAAACATTAAAGATGAGAGAAGAAATACGAATATAAATTCGGTCTATCTTTTAACTTAATATTTATGAATTAGTAGTATTCACTATTAAGCAAGAAATGTAAATACTTGGATAATGAAGAAACTCCAACAAATAAAGAATTTAAAATATAATCCATCTTGTACAGAATAAATATATATATATATATATATATAATTAAGATATATATATAATCCATCCATTTTTTAATGTGAGAATTTAATTAGATACATATGTTTATAAATTTTAATCATAAAGGATCTGAATTAAGAGGCATAAAGCAAAATTTATTACAATAAAAGTAATAATCAATAACGATCAAAATAGAACATATAATAATAAATTATGATATCAAATATTACTTGAAAAAGAATAAAATTTTAAATAAAAATTTGCATTGATTAAACACAATATTTTTTAGGAGATTAAAGTCATTTACTTAACTTTATATAAATTGGTTAAACAAATTATAAATTAAAGAAGTCTTTTTTTTTCTCTCTCGATTAAATAAATATATTTGTCTTGCCAAAAATAAATAAATCTCTTACACAAACACTATATAAGCAAAACAACTTATGAGTTATGATACAAATATCAAATAATTGCGTCATTTAAATACGTAGTCGTAAGATTAATCTTTGATTAATGATTATGAAAGAATATTTTATCGAGAAAATGTATATTGTTTAATAAAGGGTACATGCATTTATATTTCATGTGGGTGTGTATATATTGAAAGAATGCTGAATTCATATAAAAAAAAAAAGAGAGAAAAAAAGCAAAGACAGAAAGCGTCTTTTTCTCTTCCATATTATAAAGCTACACGTAAATTGAAACATTAAATACCGTATCTTTGTGAGGGAAATGCATGTGTGGGGTGTGTTTTCATTTTCAGTACAGTCCAAGTTGGCATTAAAACTAAGGTGGTTGAATTAAAACTACTTGTTCAAGTTGGCATGAAATTCCACTACATATATTAGTGACTGCTCAAATTACACATCAACACCACAATATATATATATATATATATATATATATATATATATATATATATATATATATATATATATATATATATATATATATATATATATATATATATATCTACCATAGTTTCATCATGTGATGTAGATATATGGGTCCTAGTTAGCCATGACCTACCCCTGGTTTGGCTTCAAATATAGTAACCAAACAGTAGTTACATGGTCCACTTTAAGCTTTCAACTGTACTATCACACTGCCCTCGAAGCTTAATATATATAATGTTAGTATAAATAGTATATATATTAGGGAAGCGAATTCTTAATATCAAAATTTATATTATAGACTTCTTACATGTAATAACTCTTTTTTATTTATAAAATTTAATGATAGATAATTTTTTATTATAAATTTAAAGTTAGAGTTTTACATATTTTATCTTTAGGTCGCTCCTCACTTCATTTAATTATATATATATATATATATATATATATATATATATATATAT
>JBBPBO010000001.1:6608089-6665884 GCA_037974295.1 Cicer cuneatum | reverse complement strand
TTTATCTTTAGGTCGCTCCTCACTTCATTTAATTATATATATATATATATATATATATATATATATATATATAATTTAATTAATTATTTAGTTTTAATAAAATATGAAATATGAGTATTTGGTATTTTCTTAAAAAATTACATTGTATATTTAAAGTGATATTAATTATTTTTTTTTCCAATTGTAACCCTCTAATTAATACTACAAGCATCACCCATATATTAATATCGTTGATTTTGTATTTATGGTAATTGTGGATAAATCAATACTAATAAGGTTATAGCTTGGTAAAATTGTCATTACATTTCTTTCATTTATATTATCTACTCATGTGTAAAATAAATAATTCATTGTGAGACCAAAAAACAAGTGATATATTATAATTTTTCAATCTCCCATTTAATGGTTTTTTTATCCGTCCGTGGATCGATCCAATTTCAATACTAGCAGAGAATGCGACTTCCTATACAATTTATGTGAATGGAAGAAAATAGCAATATTTACACTAGAGATCCTTAAATCATGTAAACACTAGCTAGAAAAGTAATGCTATAATCAAATGCTGTTACCATTTGTGTGTGTAATTAATTTTCGTATGCATAAGCGTGCTATTGAAAGTATACAAATAAATTATGTAGGACTTGTGTTGGTGTAAATTACAAAGCAATGAATTATATATTTAAGAATTAGTTAAATGTTAGATATATAACAGTGGTGAACTACATACCCAATGTTTAAAAATTTTGGGTTAAGATGTGGAGTTAAAATCTTTTGCGGTCCTGAAGTATTTGATTTTTTGTTGCTCCTGCGCTACTTTGACTCTCCAACAAATGTATCAAAGTCATGATTTAGTTTGGTGAAAAAGCAAAAATAGATAGTGATATTGAATCCTTATATCAAAAGTCTTTCTAACCTAGAGCATTTAGCTTGCTGTTTCTCCACTCTTCTAAACCCCTCAAGAGTTGTTTTGTAGCATGAGTACTCTTTGTACTTCTTGTAATTCTATGGTTTTGTTTCTAATATATTTTTGCGATTAAAAAAAACATCTAGCATGTGTGTGCATGTGAAGCTTTGTTCTTTGTAATAATACTAGTGTGAGACATATTTCATACACGAAAAAATTTGACTAATAAAAATACTTATAAGATATTAATGTTAATAAGATTCTGCATAAAAATTTGTGTGATAAAATTACAAATTAGATTTATGTTAAGTTTATAAAAGGTACTCGAAACCAAAACAACAAAAAGCAATAGAAACGTAATAATAATAAAAAATAATAAGATGGACTAATGTGTAACTACGGTTTGGATCGATTTTTGTGATGAAAATCCATTCAATTTAAGATAAAATTACATGCAATTTAGTTTGATAATAAGTTTAAAAAAAAATCAATTTAATTTTAAGCGGTTTAATTGGAATCGATTTTTGAATATCTAAATTACAATCGTAAAAAAATTTATTAATATTATAAAAACAAGATAAAATAGTAAGTTTGATGCAAAATTTATCATTATGGAATAACAATATCGACTATATTTGAAATATATAAAATAACAACTAAATAGATTAAATTAAACTATTAAATATTATTAAGAAAAAAAATTAAAAACCAATAAATAATGTATAAATACAATATATCATATTATTAAAATAAATAAATACTAAATTTATTATTTCAATTTGGTTCAGTTTCAAAAAAGAATTCAAAATCAGTTCCATACGATTTTCACAAAAACACATCTAAAAATATCCAAAAACATTCTTTTATGCAGTTTTTAAATTTTTTTTTTTGAATTGATTTGCAAATTCTTTTTTGGGTCGGAACACTTCTGCTAGCAACACGCTTTAAAGGATCAACAATTCACTCCTTCCTAGATAAGAGTTTTTGAAGATTGAACCAAGAATCATCGCCAATAGGGTGAAAATAGAGTAGACATATTTTAATTTGAAGGGTGTTTTTTATATGAAAGTCAGGTAAACCTTTTAATTATTTAAAAGTCTAATTCATATTTATAACTTAGTTTGATAATAAAAAACTTTTTAACATAGGAGGTCAACGAAATTAATTTTTTTTTAGATTTAATATGATATTTTAAAAAATTTAACTTTATAAGATATTTATTTCAATTTTATTTTATTATAATATATTTAAATATATTAAAAAATAATATGATTAAATTTTTAAAAGGTTAACAAATTTATAATTTTATATAAAGTTTAAAATCTGATATATAATAATAATAATAATAAATTATTGACATTTATTTAAGTCTCCCAATTTAGTAGTACTAAAAATAGCCTTACACAACACTACAAGAAAAAGTGTTATTACCTACGGCAGATTTTAGCTTTACCTACGGCAAATCCGTAGGTAACATGAAATTACCCACGGACACGGGTCCGTAGCTATTTGCTCGTAGGTAAATATTTACCCACGGACAATCAGTAGGATATGGGTACCTAAGAAATGTCCGTGGGTAATTTACTCAGATTTTCCGTGGGTAAAATACCCACAGATTTTCCGTGGGTAAATTACCCACAGATTTTCCGTGGGTAAATTACCCACAGATTTTCCGTGGGTAATATGAGTAACTGATTTTCTATACATAAAATTACCCATAGATTTTCATCCTACAAGAAATCAATACTATTGGAAAATTAAACATATAAACAAATGCAGTACACAATATATAGGTAACATGAAATTACCCACGGACACGGGTCCGTAGCTATTTGCTCGTAGGTAAATATTTACCCACGGACAATCAGTAGGATATGGGTACCTAAGAAATGTCCGTGGGTAATTTACTCAGATTTTCCGTGGGTAAAATACCCACAGATTTTCCGTGGGTAAATTACCCACAGATTTTCCGTGGGTAATATGAGTAACTGATTTTCTATACATAAAATTACCCGTAGATTTTCATCCTACAAGAAATCAATACTATTGGAAAATTAAACATATAAACAAATGCAGTACACAATATATAGGTAACATGAAATTACCCACGGACACGGGTCCGTAGCTATTTGCTCGTAGGTAAATATTTACCCACGGACAATCAGTAGGATATGGGTACCTAAGAAATGTCCGTGGGTAATTTACTCAGATTTTCCGTGGGTAAAATGCCCACAGATTTTCCGTGGGTAAATTACCCACAGATTTTCCGTGGGTAATATGAGTAACTGATTTTCTATACATAAAATTACCCATAGATTTTCATCCTACAAGAAATCAATACTATTGGAAAATTAAACATATAAACAAATGCAGTACACAATATATAGGCAAAATTTAACTCAGGTATTAGAGATATTGTTATTCGTTAACTTGTAATCAATAGTTGTTAGCCTATATAAAGGCTTGATGTAATCACTACTCATTCTAAATACAATTTCTGTTATACTTTCTACATTTTTATCTTATCCATGCTTCCATCTAGAATTGTATAACATCCAGAAAAGTTCTAGTTCCTGACCTTAGTGGCTCCAATAGCCAGCCGCTTCGCATAATCATCAGTTGTATGTTGTTGGGCAGTTCCAGAGACAGCCAGTAAGTCCTCATGTTGGAATCATCAACATCAACCTGTATGTATGTCAATACACATGTTATAAACTTTCTAACAAGTAACTGATAGATAAAGGCTAGCGAGATTGGATGATTGGCTAGTCCCCCATTTCGGTTAAAACAGATACCTGATCATCGAAACCTGCAGGAATAAAGGAATAGGAGAAATATAACCCGGGCATCAAATCTTGACTTCCTATGGTCAAATAGTTCACTCAATTGATTTTATCTAAAAAAGCACCATGAAATAGAAGTATTGAACAAGTATGCAAAATAATATTGTCATTAAATTATTCATTATGTTCCCTCTCAATCATATCAGTTGGTTCAAATAACATAGAATTCACATAATTGACAGAAGGAATAAAAATTATCCAACTAAAGCGTACCTGTCACCAGGTAATTATGGCAATGCAATAGAAAATGAGCAACCAAGAAATTGCAAAATTGAAGGTGAATTTCAGAAGAGGAAAACAGTCTATAATTACAGCCTAAAAAGTGCAGTATATAATTACAACCACTCATATAATAACAATAAAACCAACCAATAAAAAAGGCCAATTGGATGTATAATTCACAAACAATTAAATAGATCAAGAGAGACATATAGCAAGAATCATTTTCTATACATACCTTGCAAGATGTAATAGTTCCAAACTCAGAAAATAGGTCATTCAACTTTTCATCACTAAAACCATCATCAAGGTTTTTCAAGTACAAATTAGCACCTTGTAATTTCTCGAATCTGCTGATTCTTTGCTGGTCAAATTTGGCTTTCAACTCATGCTGTCTTTCTGATTTCCTGAGCTCTCCCCACAAATAAAACCTTGTCATCATTGATAGTAGTTCCATTTAACCTCTCAACAGCAGCAGCAGCTGAATCTGGACTCTGAAAATTCACGAAACCAAAGCATCTAGAGTTCCCATTTGCATATTTCATTACTGTAAAACTCATGATATGCGAACTAGAAATGCCTTTCGGCACTGTGGCGGTAACTTTTTCCGTGCCTCCCTCCTCTGCATTGCTATTGTGGCTTTCACCCAAGGACACTAAAGTCTTATTTCCCTTCCAAGAATAGAAAAAGCTAAAAGCCCTGTCATACTGGCAACCTTCAACACATGCAGGTAAAATGATGTTGAGACACTGTGTATTAGGTTCACAGCCAGACAATAGCATCTCTTCAAATAATTGAATTGCCTGCTCTACAAGCCCTGCATGTGCACAGGCATTGATTAATGATGACCATGCAACTGTATTAAGAGAAACACCAGCCGACAGCATGTCATGCTTGATTTTTAGAGCCATTTGCCACAATTTCGCATCTGCAAAGACCTGAAATTGGCATTGGTCAGAACATGCCAAATATTTTTTACACAAGTGTTACATAATTTTTAGGAACAATGCAAAATCAATGAAATTATAGCGATATTATTGATCTACAATAATAATATACCTTAATAATTGTGCTGTAGGTAAAAACATCTAATTTCAGTTGTCCAGTTGATTCCAAATGCTTAAGTTCCTTATACATGTCTTGGGCCAAGTCAACTCTTCCAGCAACACAACATGCTTTCAGTAGGATGTTATAGGATGTCATATCTGGTTTCAAGCCTACCTTCTGGATTTGTAGCAGGAAATCAACAAATATATAGCAGTTGCTTGGATGAATATAAACTTTAATGTTCTTGCAAACTCTCGTTATCAAAATTAAAGCATAGTCAATCAATTAATATGTCAAATTATGCAGAAGATAATCTAATTAGCCTTCTTTTCTCATTTTTCAAGGGAAACAAAATGGATACTGGGATATACAAGATTTGCTTGGTGTTGTTTATTTAGTACATGAAACAAAACTTTATGATAAGATAGGAACAGTAAGAACAACTGATGCCTTATGCAAGCTTTTAGAATCATAATTAAACTAGCTATATATATGTGCACGTCTATCTTTTCGAGTTTTGTATGTATGCCATAATAATATTTGCAGACAGCAGGAGTCACCTGCATATTCTGGTATAGATTTATCGTGTAGCTGATATCATGGGCATTGGCATTCATGAGACTGTTGAATACATATATATTTGGAGTGATTTTCTGATTAAGCAAATTCTGCGCCAGAAATTATCCAAAATGAATGCTATAATACACAACTGAGAAGTGAATTATTAGTATAAGATTTTAACAAGATAATCAAGTTTAAGCTTCGTATTTTAAAAATCTAAGACAACTTTAGGAAACATGCAAAAGCCAAACCACAAAATAAGTAGAAAAGTTCTTAAAATTTAATTACCCTTTCTTTGAATGAAAAGTCAATAAAAATGCTTAAACTAGATATTTCTTTAGTGGGTTGTAACTGGTAAGTAAAAGGCCTTTGCATCATAGCTACATTTAAGAGTGTAAAGTTGTCAAATAAAACCCAAAATTCTTTAATAGGCTCTTTGCTTTAAGTCGCCTTATACAAGTTGAAGAAAATGTAAACTGATTGAAAAATACCTCATATATGTACCTAGATTTCATGAAATCGCCACATAGACCACAAGCATCGATTATTGCCCGGTATATGTACATATTGGGACGTGAATTTCTTCATTGCATCGTAAGCTTTCAAAGCAGAAACTAAGTCCCTACTTTTGCCAAATTCAGATATGATGCTACAAAATAGTATATGTGCTTGTGGAAGAAGGGACGCATACCTGAAAAATGTGACACTATCACATAAAATAGAATTGATTATATAAAGAAAACTAACCTATATGAATGAACTATTTATAGAATACCACAAAAAGCAGCTCAATGTGCTTAAGAAATTGAAACAATATACTAAAATCATGCATACCTCACAGCTAAATTTGGCTTACGATTAAGAACACATCTTTTTATTATGTCAGATGGCTGAACAAGTTCTCCAATTGATAGCTGGAAACCTAAATTGACAACACTTCATCGCATTAATTTCAATTACACAACAGGAATCAAAAACAGCCAATAAATAAATTAGATAGAATTAAATTTAACAGAAATCAGAATAAGGAGAATGCATGCAGATGTGGAAAAAGAAATAGTAAGTGATTGAAAATCGAGGGAAGAGAAGTTTTGTTGTGACCTGTAATCATGCTGGTAGAAATAGAAAGATCGAGAAACGTAAAAGAAAGTGAGAAGAAGAAAAGAAGAGAGTGATTTAGGGCCTGTCTAATTATAAGGTCACCCTCTTCCCTTTAACAAATAGAAAATCAAAGCAATGGAAACTAACCTAATCGAAGATATAAGAAACCAAACGGCGATGAAGGTCAAGAATATCGCGAAGAGATGTCGCGAGAACGGCGCTGAAGGTCGAGAATGTCGCAAAGCTCGTACGCGAGAGTTATGAAGAAGGCGAAGTTATGACGATGGTAATGGCAGCGAGGCGAGGTGTAACGCTAATGTGCGGTAAGGTTGAGGTATGGTGGCGGCGAGGTTGAGTATATTATTAGGTTTGGTTGATATGACAGGTTATGGTTATGTGATTAGGTTTCTATACAATATTAGTTTTTTTTACATTTTGTCAAGTTTAAAAAACAGAACAATTTTAAAAAAATTTACATTTTTAATTTTACCCACGGATAATCAGTGGAACCATAAAATACGAAGATATTTTAAAAATTAGTTGAGTTGATTTTTTTTAACATTACCCACGAATTATTTTTAATGTTACCCACGGACTAACCGTGGAATTGTCTTAAAAAAACATTTATTCAATAATAAATTTACTCACGGTTTGTCCGTGGGTAATTAATATTTTACATACGGACTAAAATCCGTGGATAATTTTCTGTAAGTATACCAACATTTTCTTGTAGTGCAACTTTTTTCGTCTAACCCTATCGTAATAGTAGAGAGTTGTTTTCACATGAATTTTTATTTTGTGTTATTATATTGTTGTTCTTTTCATGAGTTATATACAATTTCTTTTTATTGTTATATAGATATTTTTTTATATATCATGTGTTCATATATTATTTAGTAAACTGTTTGGTCTATATACTATGGAACATCGAGATGATACATATTTTAATAAATTAAGATACACTTTATTTATTTTAATTTGTTTTGTAAATTAAGATGTATTTTATTTATTTTAATTTGTTTTGTAATAATTCTTAGTTTGCTTTGATTTAGATTTAGTTATTATCATGTCTAAGTTTATTTTATTTAAGAAAAACACGATGTTAGTACAGACTAAAGAATAATGTCATTTATGACACATTTAAATTTAGTTACTATACATATATCTTTGTAACCTCAAGACAAGTTTTAAATGAAATTGAATTTCTCTCGTGAGATTGTTGAATGAACTAAGTTTGTTTTTTGAGTTCTCATATTATAAGTTGCTTGAATCTTATCAACAAATTTTTTAGCAGTGTGACAATTCCTCGTTGACTTATCAATCCCTTATATTGTGGCACTTTCATTCTTATTTTCTCAACCTAATCTATGTTTGTTTCTTTCTTTTCTCATTTATTTCACCACTTTGTTTGATAAAATCACTTGGTTAGATCTTCAATATCATGTGAAAGAACTCAAAACCACATAATTTGATATTTAGAGTTTGTCACCAAGTATCTTTGTGATTAATTTCTATTTTTGTATTTTGTACTCTTGAGATATTGGAAATTTTAGTTTCATTTTATTCAAAAGTTTGTTCAATCTTGAGTTGTTTGTTGTTTATAAGTGTTATAAAATGTGTGGAAAAGTTTATTTGAGAGATTACTTGCTCTTATCTTGGAGAAGTTTTGAGCCCTTAGTTGCTGTTTTTGAGAGAGAGAAAATTTGGATTTAGTTTCATCATCTTCTTCACTTGCAATTGTTTGATCCAAAATTTCTCTAGCAAACTTGTTTTTTATGTTATTTCTTCCATATATGTCCGATTCTGGAATTCAAAAGGCTAAGATAATTAGAAAAATGAGAGGAATTCAAATATTCAGAGAAAAATCTGAAAAGATAAGTTTTGCAAAAAAGTGATTATGCACAAAAATTACTTATTGAAAAAAAATATATTTTTTACAACAAAAAAAATATTTCAGAATTGGTTCACTTTACTTCCCACATATTTGGATCACCTAGTCATTTAATTCTAATATTTCTTATTTATATGATAATTTATTTGAGTGTGTCTTTATTTACTTAGTTTTTCTTGTTTGTCATTTTAAATTCTCTTAGTTTTATCTTACATTTTTTCTTCTTGAACTTAAAAGAGGAGTTTTAGTTGAGAAAGGCTAGAGTGTATGTCATTGAAAAAAGTTGTCATTGAGTGATATACAAGAGTGATACATTTCTTGAGTATAAATACTTAGTGAGTGATGAGGGACTTATTTTTATTTTCTTAACCTGTTCTTGTCATTTGTTTGATTATTGTGGTACTCGTTGATTTTTTGTTGTTGAAATCATGAGTGGAAATGAATCAATCTCATCTTCTCATAGAATTGTTTCTCTTATGGTCATTTTATAAAATATTGAAATACTCAAATGAATGTCTTGAGATAAGAGTTAGTGAATCAAAGAGATAATAGATCTCATAATGGAAGATCATCTCAAAATGAAGATGGGTTTAAAATTTAGAAGAAGAAAAAAAAAAGAAAATATAGAGGTTATGATGAGAAAGAAAGGAGATATAATATGAGTTATAATGAGTAGAAAATGAGGTATGAAAGGAGAGATAGAGAAAAATGAATAAGATATAGAGATTATGATGAGGATGAAAAGATGTATGAACAAAGAGATAGGGAAAAAGTGATGAGGTAAAGAGATTTTGAGAGGAAAGACAATAAGTATGCAAAAGAGAACAAACGCAAAAAATATAAAAAAGAGAATCGAGAAGAAAAAAAAAGTATATCATATGAAAAGTATATTAAAGATTTTGTTTTGGATCTGGAGTATGTGAAATATCTTTGTGAAAATGGATATGCAAAAGCGGCAAGAAAAGTAGAGAAGTTAACCTTTAAAGAGAAAAAGAAAATCGAAGAAAAGAAAGCAGAAGAGGAAAAAGATAAGTTAGCCTTGAGAGAGAAAGATAAAATTATAGAAAAGAAAGAGGAAGATGAAAAATATTTGTGAGACAAAGAGCAAAAAATGGACTATAACTATTTGTCTAACTTTGATAATTCTCTTGTGCAAATGCTTGAAGAAGTATCTCTAAATGAGCAATGTCATCAATATATTGACTTTGAAAGCGAAGAGAATGATGATGGTAAAATCAAAAGTCTCTTTAAACAAGAGAGTGAGGTGAATGAAGCTATGTTAGTGCTTGAAGGTGATTGGTTAAAGGTTCCTCAAAAGAATGCTTGGAAGAAAATTATTGAGTCATCATTTGTTTGTAATGAAAAGAATGTCCATGAGACTCAACTTGCTTCGAAGCCTTTACAAATTCAAATTAACTTAGCATCAATATTCATGATCAAAATTTTAAACTTCAAAAGGTATAACTTTGTCCCCATCTTTAGAATTTCTTACATTGACTATAAATGTGATAATATGTTAATTGTTCAAGATGAAAATGTGTTTCACCGACTTATCACATTTGATGTCTTTTCCAAATTTTCATTTGACCTCGGTGGATATGATGAACTTGTGGTTTCTTTGGATTCTTTCTTCATGTACGATATAATGGAGCTTAAATTCATGGTCAAATTTCTTCAAGAAGAAGAAAAAGATAAGGACCTCAAGAACATGAAGATGATCCATATTTCAATAAATTAGAATGAATTTTATTTATTTTAATTTAGTTTGTAATAGTTCTTAGTTTGCTTTAATTTGTAATTGTAATGGTTTTAATTTAGATTTAGTTGATATCATGTGTAAGTGAATATATTTTGTTTCCTTACATTTAGTTTATTTTAGAAAAATATGATGTAAACTCAATATAGACATAGAGAATAGCGTCATTTATGATCCATTTAGATTTATAGATAGTCTTACTATAAATATGCATTTATAACATCATTGAGATAAGTTTAAAATGAAATAGAATTTCTCTCATGAGAATGGTGAGTGAACTAAGTCTCCTCTTTGAGTTATTGGAGTAGAAGTTTATTGAATCTTATTAACGACTTCCTTACTATTGTGGTGATTCATCATTGGCTAATCAATTATTTAGATAATGACGCCTTCCTTCTTCATCTATTCTATGTTTGTTTGTTTCTTTTCCCTTTCATTTTGTCACCTTATTTGAAGAAATCATTTGATTAAATATTCTTCTTATGTGGAAGCAACACAAATCCACATCACCTCTCCTCGTCTCTTTTGAATCAAATCAAATATATATACAAATAAAATATTCTCCCTTCCCTCACTTCTATTAAAATCTCTCTATTGACTTATGTTGAACCATAAATATCCTAAATCAAATTCTAATAAACAAATGCATTCTTATGCCTCAAAATACCTAAAAAATTGCATGCCAATTTTTACAGGTGAAATGACTAGCTGCTCTAATTCCATTATTATTTAATAATAATAAACTTGGGGTCCTTTTATTTTTAAAATTTATGATTTTAGTCATATCATTTTAAATAAACGATTTTATCTCTTAATTTTCAAAATGTTAAACTAAGTTCTAGCTCAACTGAAAAATACCGATATAGTTAAGTTGAATATTGTGTCTCAAATTCAAACTTAAGACATTACAATTATGTATGAATTTATAGTGATATTAAATATTTATCATATCTTTTACAAACCAAAATAAAAATAATCAACTTGAAATAATATTTGTAAATTGCGAGCGGTAGTATCATCACTTATGAGTAATAATACTTCTTCCATCCATCAAATAAGTAATTCATTTGTAAAAAAATTGTTTAAAATGAATGATTCTTTTAATTTTTAATATATTATTAACACAAAAAGATACTTATGATCCTTTATGTTTTGCCCGGTTTTGTTTAGGTCATTTAAGATTATTTTTTCTTGATGTCTTCATTTAAGTGATATTTTATTTGCAAAATTAGTTTTTATTTTATGGCCTCCGTTTGTAGAAAAATCAAATTTTAGTAATTCCGTTAAAAAAATGTCATGTTGTCGTTACGATGCTGATGTGCATATAATAATACTCTTATGATCCTTTATGTTTAGTTTAATCCATGCTTATGTTCAATCTTCGTTTTTTTCTTTCTCTTCATCATCTTCTTTTTCACCATACTCTTCCTGGTTCTCTTCTTCATCATTTTTTTTATAAAAAAATAAAAATATCAAAATAAAAATTAGAATTCTTCTTCCATCCAAAAACACATCAATCTTCACTCCTTCATTCTCTCCATCACTATCATCTTCATCAAATCCATAAATTCAAAGAAAAAAAAGTTTCAAAGGAAAATTTATTGGTTCATCTTCTTAAAATCAAATATTTCTTCTTTTGTTAAAAGAAAAAAAAATAATGAAATTAAGCTACCCCTTTGTTTACACCATTTTCCTTTTTTCTTCTTCCAAAACTTACTTTCTACCCTCCAGTCATTCATTTTTTTTCCTTAGTTTGAAAAAAAGCTATATATTAAAATTCTCAATTTAAAAACAAAATAAATCAGATGATAAAACTAAAAAACTGCAAAATCTCAAAAATGTATCTTAGCCCCATAACAATAGATTTATAATGAAAAATGAGAACTAATATAATAAATGAGTGAAATTTAAAGAATCACAGTGACTTTTATTTTTTGGTTCTAACAACTGCTTTTAGAATTTTTTATAATAAAAAAAATTATTTTTACTATTTATCACATCAACTATGTTATGCACACTTAAACGACAATATTTTTTTTAATAGAACTAACAAAAAAAAGAGTATTTATGTAAATAGATCATAATATAAAAATAAACGAAATATAACTTAAAGAATTAAATTTTTTTAGAAAAAAAGACTTAGAAAACTTAATAGGTCAAATAAATAATTTATGGTGAGAAAAAAAAATAGTGTATAACCTCGTGAAAAAAGTTATCAAGTTGCACATATTCCACAATTTATTGTAAAATAAACTTGATTTAAGTTCGACTAGACCAATTAAATTTTAAAATCAAAATATTTGATAAAAGAAATTAAAATCTGTCTTAAAATATAGACCGTTTTATGATCTAACGTTCAAAATGCGTATAACCTGATAAATCTAATCCAAATCCATTAATTATACATTTGTTTATGTAATCCTTCGTTAATGGGTCACAATCAAAGGATTTCCTTCACGGAAAGATAACCGACGCTGACCATTAATATTTATATAATGCTTTCATAATGTGATTGGATCAACTAATCATAAAACGCGTGTGCTTCATTCAGAATTTATTAATTACTATCACTACTTCTTAATTGAGTCAAAATAAATAAATAAATCACTACTTCTTAATTAAAATACCGGACTATATGCAATCACTCGTTTTGGAAATAAAATTGAGAGAATTTAGTAAATAAATTAATAAATAAAATTGAGAGAAGTAAACAAAAAGAAAAAAATAAATATATTTTTAATTTCTATTATATTTTAATCCATTGTAAAATAAAATTTTAATTTTTAATTCTATAAAATTATTCAATCAACAATTTTAGTTTATGTGGAAACGAAATTTGTTTAATATTTCACCTTAAAAAATTTTGAACAAGTTTTTGCTAATATGTTTAGAATATTATGAAAAATTGATCTACAAAAATTAAGAATTTTTTTTTACTTGATATGAATTAAATTTAAATTTTTTAAATACGAAAAATTATAGATAAAAATGACAAAAATATGAATCTAAAACTTGAATTTTAAACTTATTTTTTATTAATGGACTTTTTATAATGTTGTAAATATATTTAAAAAAAATTCATTAAAATATATATATTGACTTAACATTAGAAACTAAAACTGCATATATAATAATTTTATAAAAACTAAAAATAATATTTTATATTACAGCTAAAAACATATGGGTTTGGGTAGGTTTTGAGTAATAATAATAATAATAATAATAATAATAATAATAATAATAATAATAATCATAATAATAATAATAATAATAATAATAATAAATTAAAAAGCACATAAATGATATAAGGGTTAAACCACATGGTAGACATAATTTACAGGGTGCATTCACATGCCCTTTCACGTTAACAGCCAGCAAAGCTAGCTGAGTTGATTCCTGCTGTGATATATAGGAAGATCCATTGTCAAGTCTATAAATTATTAATTACTACTATAAAATGCTTTTTAAGGTGGGTATTCGTTGCTTCAACTACTTCAATGAAAAATAAATAAAACAGACTTCTAGAGAAGGCAAGTTTTTCCATAAAGTATACAAAAGATAAAAAACATTATACATCAACATATATATGGTGTGACCAGGGCAGACTGGTGGGATGTGAAAGCAATCCAAAAACATAGGATATTTAATTAGTGACGTGTTAATTCTTTTCTATAAAATGAGGGTGATCTTTTTTAAGTTAAATATATTTTTAATTATTACAAAATTAAGACATTTTAAGTTTAGTTTTTAAAAATATTTATTTATTTTTACTTTTTGTTTTGATTTTATAAAGGTTTTTTTAGGACTAAAAATATCACATTTTTATTAAAAAAACTTTCAAAATAGGGACTAAAAATTAATAAAAAATATTTATGAACTAAAAAGTTGATAATTTTTTTATAAGAACTAAAAATAAAATTTTGAAATTTTATAAGGACTAAACTTTATAATAGCATTTTTTAATTATTAAAATGATATTTTTTTATTAGAAATCTAATTTTTAAAATTAAAATACAACCTTCAAAATATTTAAAACAACACTGATTGTGATATAAGGGATAAATACTCGATTCTCTAGATGAGGCTAGAGTTCGAACTCAAATTATTGTAAAATTAATATCTACAAATTACATCTATATCATGATTTACAAAAATAAAATAAGACTATGAGTTGTAAATAATTAAGACTATGATAAAGGCCACAGTAGCTTTTGGTTCCATTATTTTTTTTTCTTACACATAATTGGGACAATAGCTTTAGCTTTTGATCTCAATTTTTTTTTATAGAATATCTTTAACTTTAAAAAATAAATTTATTGATATCTTTGATTTTGTATACTGACTACTTTAAAATTTTATATTTGCACTTTATACATAGAATAAATAAATAATATCTCTATCTTCAGTCTAGACAGAGATTAAATCTAATTTCTCTCCACTTTCATCTCCTCTCCACATCCCAACATTATGTATGTGACAACGGCTACATAGGTAGAACGCCATCACCCACTACTAAATGTTAGAATATTGAATGTTGATGGTAGAGTTTTGTGATTTACTGATTTTAGTAATTCAATTGATTTGAAATGGTTGATTTACTATATTAGAAACTCAGTTTCTTTTACGGTTTAATAAGATGTTAGGGTTTTAAGATTTACGAACTCATTACTATTTTTGATTTTTGTTATTTATAATGGTACTAATAGATCGTTTGCTAATAATCTATTAAATTTACAATGGAACTCATTATTGATTTATTAGATTATTTGCTTCAAAAAATATTAGAGTGATGACTCTCTTTAAATAGTCAGAAGATTAGTATTAACTTGATATTATATTTAGATATTATTTACAAATTACTTGTTTCGATAAATTTAAATAAACTAATTTGAATTTTTAGTACTTTAATTAATAAAAATATAATATTTTTAAATAACTTATATTTTTAAAATTGTATTTTTATTAGAAATCTAATTTTTTAGATTCCAATAGAATTTCCGTAAACATTAAAACGGTCCTGCCATCTTTTAACATATACATTGTTTGAGTGGGTGCATTTTGTTTTTTAGGAGAGATAAAGTAATAATAAAAAATTAAAAATGTATCCAAATAATAATTGACATGACGTTGGAGGTTAGAGTTTGTGTCCACAAAATCATTATTGCTATATAAATAACTGTATAGTAACTGCATATACAATATACAATATCATAAAATAAATAATTATATAACACCTGACTAATTCCAAAAGAACCATAATCACCATTAAACCATTTCATTAACAATGTGGTGTTAGAAAAAAAAGCTTTAAACCCAAGAAAAAATCATGTTAATCATCATTAATAATATTCAAAAGTTTATCTGAATTTATAGTGACAAAATAGTGATGTGATTTCACCTTCAAAACTAATACAAATTCTTATTGAGATAATTATTTAGTCTTTTAATTATCTTCTTGTGATAATGAAAAACCAACAATGAGGATTACTAGTGTATGTAGATCTAGAGACCATAATTAACCTCTTTAATTATTTATAGAACCATAGTTAGAGTTAACTATTGATATTTCTATTTTAGTTCATCACAAATTAGAATTATTTTGTAATCTTTACACATTAAAACATCAAACACTATTAGACACATACAACCAAGTATCATCTTAACCTTATTAGATAACTTTTAACATGACTTAACTTAAATGACAACCTAACAATACGTAATTATTCACATATAAAACTAATGTTGGATTAATAATCCAACATGTGAGACTCAAAAAATATAATGACGAATAATATTGAGATAAACAATAATTTTGTATGTATAGTTAAATGGTTTATAGGGGAAGGATGAAGTCCAATCGACAATAATTCTAATAATCAATTACTCTATATTGAATCTTTCTAATTCTAGATTAATACAAGTAGATAAGCCACCTACCATCCTACAAATAAAAATATAAAATAAATATGATTCAACAGTTAACAAAATATTCTAATAATGTATCACATTTATATAAGAATTTTCTACTAACAATGTTTTCAAAGTCTCGTCAATTTTCGAGCTCTATTTTGAATCAAAGTATTGTGGAACATAGAAGAGTATGATTTTTGACATGTACATGAGTGGTATTGTAAATTTTTTACAAGAAGTTATTATCACATGTGTGACAAAAAATTATTTAGTGAACATATCATATCTAGTTTGATTGAATATAATACCTAACAATTAATTACGCAAAACCACCCTTTTATTTTATATTTAATTAATTTTTAAATAATTTAAATTTTGAGTCGATTTAACTTAATACATATGTCATTAAAAATTTACCTCTAGCACTCAAACTCCGCCTTTTTAATGACTTCATATTCACCTTGTATTATCTATTAGTATAAATTTAAAAAAAATGAAAATTTCTTTTCTTTTTTGCTGCCACAAAACTTTAGCAGATTCCTTGCATCAATTAATGTTCTTAATTTCACTTTGCATATGCATGCACATTCCATAAGCATATGAATTATGCTTTGTGCAATAAAAAACAAGAACGATTAAATATTAGGATGGCAAGGCAACTTTTCTGTTCCAATATTTTTACAGCACACTCTCATAAGAAGGTCAACAATACGAAACAAACCAGCTATAAAAAAAAAATACACACTTGAAGAGAAGGAAATTTTATACCAATCTCACGTTGATTAAAAATATAATAAATATTAAATTTATAAGAGTGATATATATTTAATACATTAAAATTTTGAGTAGAAATATAATGTTAAAGTTTTTTGTGACACATCTCTTAAATTCCTCAACAATTCACACTAAATATTATATCTTTATTTTTTTAATCTAAAAGTTTAAAATAATCACTAAATTATTTCACATGGTTAAATATTTTGTGATTTATCCCACAATATTTTCTTCAATAAAGATTTTTTTATTCCAAAATTAATATAAATTAATTGAATTAACGGGCTAGCTATATTTTTAAATTCTTTTGGTTTATGAAGCATAGTTTTATAATTGTCCATAAAAGTTATGTTAATTTTCTCATTATATAATGAAAATTTTACCGACCCCATTACTTATACTCCAATTTTACATTTTATATAAACTATTTATTTTATTTTTAAATATAGTATTTTTTTTCTATTCCACTAAACTCGATATGGATTCCGAAAAACTTAAAAAATATAAATTTTTCAGAACATGTGTGTTACAAAATATTTGAACTTTGTGATTTAAGTTTTTCGGTACACAAATGTGTTTTAGAAAATGTAAACTTTATATATTAGAAAACTTGAAAAAAAATTTCCCATATAAAAATGCGTTTTTGAAAATTGAATTTTGTGTACTGAAATTTTTTTTCAAAATTTCCACCGCACAAATATGTTTAAAAAAATTATAAACTTTGTATACTGAAATAATATTTTTTAAGTTTTTCAAAATAATTTATCTATCGAAAAACTTTTGAAAAAAATTCGTCTACAAAACTTGATAAACAATTTTCGAAAACATAAATATTTTTAAAAAATTTAAATTTTATGTTATGGAAAACTTTTATTTAAGTTTTTCGAACACATTTGTATTTCAAAATTGTTTTTACAAATTGTTTAAAACACCAATGTATTTCAAAAAATATAAAATTAAATTTTTTAAAAAAACTCAATAAAATTTTTATCAAAAAAATGTAGGGACAAGAGTATAAATTTAATATATAAGATAATTTTTTTTTATATAATGTCTTCCATAATTTACACGGTGTCACCTTGCAGCTTTTGAAAGATGTTTACCTACCTTACTTGTCCCTCTAGACCTCCAAATCCTCAATTTGAAGTACTAATTTACCCCTTCTAGCTTATCCCTTTAATAGATTTTTTTTTTTGACGAATTTAAAATTATAAAATACTAATTACAGCTTTCTATCAATAACTTAAAAATAAACCATTACCAGTAAAGAAATAAAGCATAGTAGTTGTGATTTATAAATGTACTACTTATCGGGGATGAATTATTTGGGTCCCACTTTTTTGCACATTATATCTTAATCCATTTTGTCCTTCCATTCAATAATTGAGTTCTAATGATTTATTGATTTGTTGTGGCCAAGCGCATAAATTACTTTTTTATTTTATTTTATTGTAGAATACACACATTAATTTCATAAAACACAAAAAATTCAACCCATTTTTTTATTTAAAATAAAGTAAGAAGTAATTTTGCAGCCTACATGACTCGAAAACGGGAGCGACGGGACAACATGAAAGTTGTAATTAGGGGTATTGATATTAACCGGTTAACAAAAAGGTTATTTAACCAAACCATTTTTTTTTAAGTGATATATCCGTATCCGTTTTCTTATAACCGGGATGTTAATAGATATAATTATCCGTATCCAACTTGTTCTCATCTCCACCGTCTGGTCCATCGTCCACGCCTCAACAATCCCCAAGCCTACAAACACTGTCAAAAGCTGCCACGTCATCACCGGCGACATCGACATCGGTACACTCCGCAAAGTCCGCGTTATCTCGGCCTCCCTGCCGCCATCAATACCGAACGCCTTGAAGTCATCGACGATGAACACCGCGTCATCAGTTTCAGTATGATCGGCGGCAACAACTGTCACGCGAACTACCGCTTCGTCACCACTCTTCATCCTAGTCCGATCTCCGATGGCGGCAATTATTTAACTTTTGTCTTCAATTTCTTCTTGTTTTATTGCAATTAGTCATTCAATTTACTAATTTTTGTACTTTTCTGTAGAGAAAAACTACTGAATCGTTTTGAAAAAATATTCTAAACCAAAATTTTTATTTTAGAAAACTGGTTAGATTTTGAACAAACCGGTTTTGTATCGGAACCAATTTTAAGATATGGATTAAAACCGGATGTATGTTCACTAATTTGGATGAATTTAAAAACCAATCCATATTTTGGGTTTTATTTTGGATAGGTTAAATATCCAAACCCGGAAGACCCCTGGTTGTATTGGCCTAACCACTGGGGTAGAGTTTGTTTACGTGTCAATCGTTCCATATACATTATAAATATATTTAAGGTGAATGCGGATGTGATCTTATGTTGATATTTAAAAGTCGTTTGAAATTTTAACTATGATATTATCTTTTAAATAGTTCTCTTAGTCTTACTAAGAGGCAACAATTCATCAAAGTTATATCGATAAAAAAAAATATCTTTCAATTAAATTAAATTTGTCGAATCAATTACATCAATTAGTTAATAATCTTAGACATATATATCGAAAGAACTATTAAATTATACTTTTAAAGATGTGTCATTGATGGTTGATAATATTTCAAGTAATTTTTAAGGAATGATCCACGATGAACAATCTATGCATATTCTACCTTAAAATTTATCATATTTAAATTGAAAGTACTTTATTTCTTTTGTATATATAATTCCACCACTCTATTATTAAGAAATTTATTTAAAATTCCATTGACTAATTTATTTTATTTCTTTTGATAGAATATATGACTAATTTAATATATATATATATATATTAGTTAACTATTTTAATTAAAAAAAATGATGTAAAATTTATGTCGTGAGTATTTTTTACAATTTTAATAAACTTCGGATTAATAATTATGCGGTTCAACTAATAGTCCACTGATATGATAAATGACATAGTGGCATAGGGTCTTGTTCTAGTCAACTATTGATCTAAATATTAAAACATTGGTGTGAAGCTATCAAACGTCTTTTGTTATAAGAGAAGATCTAAACATATTTATAATTAAATTAAATTAAAAAATAAAACATATTTGATTATAAGAGAAAATCTAAATCCACACCCAATCAAAACGAAGTTTATTTGCTAAAGTCAATATGAGTTCGTGAAGGTAAGATTGGTTGGTGCGAACCTATGATTCTATTTCAATTATATACTAAGGATACTCTCTATTGGAACCAAGTTGGTTCTTTCAATTAAAGTTTTGATGTTAAAACCAAAAAGAAACATTGTCCAGAAGAAGACTTGGTAAAACCAGAAGGTAATCTTGTCGAGAAGGAGACTTAGTCATACTAGAAGGAAATAGAGTTCAGAAGATAACTCAGTCCAAAACAAAATACATGTTCCAGACTTGGTCCAGAACAGAAGACTTGGTCTAGATTTGGTTTAGACTAGAAGATAGCATGGTCCAAAACAGATCACATGGTTCAAATCACAGGTCCATAGCAGAATATCACATAGTCCAAATCAGAAGGTTACACTATCCAGATCAGGAAACATAATGGTACACATCATATCACATAGTCCAGACTTGATCCAGATCAGCAGATCATATGGTCCAAATTTAAATCATGATGCAGATAAGTGAAGACTTAATTAAAATTCGAAGAAGACTTGATTGATTTTTGATAGAAATTTGATCAAAGTATTAAGGAGATTTGATTCAAAAATCACTAAAGACTTGAAGGAAATTCGAATGAAATCTGAGCAAAGAAGATATGGTTCGAAATTAAAAAGAAACAGGATGACTAACAGAATTTTCAAAGGAAATCTAAGCAAGATTTATCTCAAATTTAAGCTTAGACAAAACCCATACTGCAGCTGTAAAAGGAGGCTTCAGACCGCAACAATATGCACTGAAAAACACAAGAACTCAAGCTTACAATTTAAAGTTATCTGAGAGTTCAAAAGAGAGAAATACTTGTGCGAAAAATAAATATGCTCGAAGTATTTTCAGAGAGTGAGAGTCAATGTTATAATTAGCTTTCCAGAAGCAACAACTCAAGAGGATCCGTGCAAAAATCAGCTTTCCAGAAGCAACTACTCAAGAGAAATTAAGTGTAGCAATCAGCTTTCCAGAAGCAACATTGCAGAGTTCCAAACCTTTGTAATCAAACTCGACAGAGGTGTAGATTCCTTCTTCAATATGGGGTTGTCAGATTGGTAGAAGAAGACTTGACTTGTAGGGTCAAGGTGCTGTTATTGTTCCTCAAAAGTATGGGGTTGTCAGACTGTTTGAGAAGACTTTAGTTATAGGGTCAAGGTGTGGTTGTTCCTCAAAAGTATGGGTTGTCCAGCTGTTTGAGAAGACTGACTTGGATGGTCAGGTGCTGTAATTCAAAGTGTTTTGAATTAGTGGATTAAAGTCTTCAAAATGAAGGGACTGGATGTAACCAAGTTAATGGTGAACAAAAATAAATCTTTGTGTTCTTATGCTGTTATTATCCGCTGCTAAGTTTGATTATTTATTCATCAAGTAATTCACATCAACATTCGTCAAAAACAACAAAAAGAATTCAAGTTTGGCAAACACAATTCAACCTCCTTCTCATGTTTGCACCTTCACTATCTATTCTTATATGTATTTTAGAGTATATATGTTTGGGCTGAAAATTTTGAATGACTAAGTCTATATTTGTTATGCATTTGAGAATTTTAATAAAATATTGTATTTGATCTCTACTTTTCATTATTATAAAACTAATTTTTTTTCCAAAATTAGTAAAGGTCCACCCTTAAAATATTTTTGAGAGATCCATATTAGGCACACTCTAATTATATAATACTTTAATCATACTTACTAATTTATTCTTAAAAATATTTTATACTTTTCCTAATTTTAAAAAGAAGATTAACCATTTCCTTCAAAATCTTTCTTCCAAACAAAACCTTAAAGATTAACTATCTCTTTATGAAGGTATGTGTAAAAAAGAATTAATAAAAAAAATAGTTAACAAATTAAAATTCATAGTTAATGCAAACCTTAGAATTTGCAAATGATTTTTTTTTAAAAAAAATTGATAATTTAAAAGAAACAGTAAAAATATTATCCAAAGTCTTAAAATTAATCATCTCTATAGGACTAGAAGGAAAAAAAACGGTGTTTTAGGTTAAACGTCTAAATTCTCAAAGCCAAACAATTTTCTTTTGTGGCAAAAGCCAAATAAAATACTAATGGCTCATAAAACCCATCACGTTGAAGCACGTTGTTGTGGGGTCATTATGAACTAATAGCACTCCTGGATCCAAAAAAATATATCATAAAGAAAATAAATCCCACTTTTTCTTCTTCTCTTTTACATGCATGTTTTTGAAATTTTATTTTACACCGAGGGAGAAAAGGGAAGAAGTGACCCAATTAATAGTATATAATAGTGATATCCATCACCATTCATCTCATTATGCACACCGTTGGGAATGGTCCCTAACAAAAGTTTAAATAATTAGTGAAATATGTAGAGTTAAAAGATATTTCATATTTAGCTATTAGAAAATCTTAATAAAAGCTATCAAAAATTTCATTCTATTTATTATGTTAGGTTGAAAGCTAACTGAATTTGTCACCGGTTACTTCCATTCATAAATGGTCTTTGTCATAATAAAATGACCTACATCTATGATCCATCTAACCAATGAGTCATTAATTCATTTCTTATACACAAAAAACATAATTAAGCCATAGTTAACAGCTAAATAGACTGAAATTAGTATTTTCTTAACCAACTTCTCAAACAGATACTGTACTTACATCCAACCCACGTGGCTTCATGATTGCTTAGAAATTATATGTTTTTTACCCAGCCTAGAATTTACTTTAATTATTACTCCTTTAATTTTTAAATATTTTAAGAAAAAAATGTTGTATATTTTATGTATAAATGTACTTTGAATAAAAAAATATAAAAATATCTAAAATAGTCTTTTGACTTTTTATTTTCTAAGATACTTAATTAATGATAATAGAGTTTATTTGGAAGATTCAATAAACATAACTATTAGTAGTAATTTGAAATCAAACTTAGATTAAAGACAATTTTTTTATCTCAAAATATGCTTACAAAAAGAAATATTTCAACAATTACATCAGCAACAATAATAACAACAATAATAATAATAATAATAATAATATTAATAGTAATTCGGTAAAAAAATTAATAATAAAGGTGAAACTGAATTTAATAAATTATTAATTCTTTACAAAATATATTTTATAATTTCTTTTAACAATAAATAAATAAAACTCAATTGATATATATATATATATTGTCGTTTTTTAGTTAATTATTGATATTAGCAATTGAAAAAAAAAATCAATTTTACAGACATTACATTTTGGGGAATATGTAAAAAAAAGCACCTAATGATAAGTACAAGAACACTATTGAAAGCTCCCGATGAATGTTAAGCTCATTATGCGGCTGTAAAAGAATTTTTTTTTGTGATTTAGAGTTCCATGATTAACAAAAGGTCAATGACATCCATCTCAAAGGGCAATAAAGTAAATTCAAAATTCCCTTCGGCACTTAAATCCAAAAGCCCCCAATAACCAAAGCTGACCTACAAATGGGCCAACTTATTATCTCCATCGTCGCTATCTGCAGGCTGTTCCCACTTACATCTCTTAATTTATCTTTCAAAATTAAATAATTATCATATTTTCCAATTTAATATATCTCCCTATCATTATTTTCTCTTTAAACGATATCCATGTTATAATTTTCTTTTTTACTTTTCCAGCACTTACGTATGACACACATTATATAATCCAAAACCACTTTCATTGGACTTGGATCCTTATCACATGTATGTGTAGTAGATATATTTATAATGCACTAGTTGTAAGCACAGTTATAAATTTTTTTAATTTAAATTTAATAATTTCTACATTTTATTATTTTTTTTTATGTCTTGTTATTTATTTATTTTTCAACCAACACCAACAAACTAAAAAATAAATAAATATAATTATCGAAGATTCCATACCTCTAATCATAAAGTTTAAAATAATGACAACAATAATAATTATATACACACATAGAGAAAGCAATAAAGTTAACCTGGCTTAATTAAAGCATATAATAATTTTTTTTTCTAGCTATAATTTTATCTTCAATAATGAAATTGACAGATCCCACCTAAAAATAAACAAATATATTTCACCCCATAAAAGCATCTCAATGCGCATAATAAAAACCCTTTGAGAGAGTATACTATACTATACAACTATACTATTCCTCTTGTTTAATTTTCTTATCATTTTATTCTCTATTTTTTTTTTTTTCTCTTCAAGCTGTAATATTATTGCATATAGCTATAGGTAGGGACATATATATCTCTCTATATGGAGCTTGGAGATGTAACAGTGATGGATACTTCCTCTGGTGAGATTGTGGCACCGGAGGTGCATGACGGTAGCAACGGCGGTGATGAAAAAGGAAGGAATGGTGGTGAGGAAGATGATAAGATGTTGAATATTAATGGTGGTGGTGGAAATAGGTGGCCCCGGCAAGAAACATTGGCTTTGTTGAAGATAAGGTCAGATATGGATGGTGTGTTTAGAGATTCAAGTCTTAAGGGTCCACTTTGGGAAGAAGTTTCAAGGTAATATACACATACACAAGTACAACTTTGATTTAACTTAATTCAATAATAATTTATATATGTGTCTTCTCTTTTTGTTTTATTCCTTTTCTTCTTCTTCATCTTTTTCTATGCATATTTTAGCTTTTTCAAGTGGAAGCTTTTATAAATCTTCATCAACATCATGCATGAAGAAATCTATTTATGTGTATATGAATTTCATTTTCAATTTCCAAATTAACCAATTAGTTGGTTTTTAAACTCATTTTCTATAATTGAAATTGTCAACCAAAAAAAAAATCTTGGATTAGAATCATTTTTTGAAAAGGTTATGGGGTGCCATACTCCATATCTTTTTTTTTTTTATATATAAGCATACTCCATATCTTATTATTCTCAAGTATATGACACAATAATTCATTGTCATCATAAATTTTGTCATAAGATAATCCATTCCTTTAGAATCATCTAAGTGAAGTTCTTCTATTCGAATCTTGTTGCTTAAGTTGAATTGAATCATAATTTAAAATTTTCTCTCCATAATTTAATTGCTAAAAAATTATATTATTGAGTTCATCTTCTTCAATTTTCTTGGTTTCATTCTTCCATCTAGCTAATTATTACTTTGTGTGTCTTAATATTTATTGTTCACTCTTTTAGGTATGAACTACCTTCATGTGTTTTAATTTGGTAGGATATTGATAGTACTTTTGTACTTTTCCTCATCTCAAATTTTACCTTTTTTTACGTAAAAGGGGTGTAGCTATTTTTTTTCCGTTTTATTTCCATTTTGAATAGTTATATATATGATCATAAAATTTCATTTATCATCATTAATTATCACTCTCTTTCTCTCTCCTTATCTTGATCCCTCTATATACATGTAGGAAACTAGCTGAACTTGGTTATCACCGAAACGCAAAGAAGTGCAAGGAGAAATTTGAGAATGTATACAAGTACCACAAAAGAACCAAAGAAGGTAAAAGTGGGAAAAAGTCCGAAGGAAAAACATATAGGTTTTTTGATCAATTACAAGCACTTGAAAGACAATTCTCACTCTCTTCTTATCCTCCAACTCCAAAACCACAACCTAATAACAACATGGTGTCATTGCCAACAAAGCCTAATAACACTACAACAACATCACATGTTCCATCCACAAACCCTACCACACTCATTTCTTCTTCACCATCACCGTTGTTGCCGCCACCAACCAACGCCACAACCACCACAACGTTAACCAACAATAAAAACAACAACAATGTTCAATATTCTTTACCAAATATGAACCTATTCTCAACCACAACTACCTCGACTTCTTCTTCCACGGCTTCTGATGAAGACTTGGAAGAGAAGTATAGGAAGAAGAGAAAATGGAAGGATTATTTCAGAAGACTTACAAGAGAAGTGTTGACAAAACAAGAGGAAATGCAAAAGAAGTTCTTGGAAGCCATAGACAAACGTGAGAGAGAACACATGGCTCAACAAGATGCTTGGCGAATTCAAGAAATGAATAGAATCAATAAAGAACACGAACTTCTTGTTCAAGAAAGATCAACATCAGCCGCAAAAAATGCGGCTGTTATTGCCTTTCTTCAAAAATTGTCTGGACAACAAAATTTGACAACACAACATAATTTTATTCAACCACCACCACTACAACCACAACAGACATCACCGGAGCCAACTCAAACTCCCGTATCACAACTACAAATACAACCACACCAACCGATGATGCCAAACAACAACATTGTTGAAATTCACCAGAATAACGGACACAAAAGTGGTGGTGGAGCTTCATCAAGGTGGCCAAAATCTGAAGTTCATGCTCTTATAAGAATAAGAACAAGTCTTGAACCAAAGTATCAAGAAAATGGACCAAAAGCTCCATTATGGGAAGATATATCAGCTGGAATGCAAAGACTAGGGTACAATAGAAATTCCAAGAGGTGCAAAGAGAAATGGGAGAACATAAACAAGTACTACAAGAAAATGAAGGAAAGTAACAAGCAAAGGCGTGATGGTAGTAAAACATGTCCTTATTTTAATGAACTTGAAGCTCTTTACAAAGAAAAGAACAAAACATTTCATAATAATATTATCAAGTCAAGTGAGATGATGGAGCCATTGATGGTGCAACCTGAACAACAATGGAGACCTCCAACAACATCAATTCAATATGATGAAGAGGAGGAGAAGAAGAAGAAGAAGAATAGTAATGAAGCTGAACCAAAAGAAGAAGATTATGATGATAATGATGATGATGAATATGATGAGGGAGATAGCATGGAAGAAGAAGAAGATGAAGGGGGTGTTAATAGCCGTTATGAAGTTGTGACAAATAAACTTTCATCAGTGGACACAGTTGAATGAGACAAGATAAGGAAGTTTCTGATTGGACGTGAATGAATGAGAGAACGTTTTTTATTTTGGATTTTTAATTAAATTTATTGTGCATTTTGGGATTACAACATGTTACTGAACTTTGTCATTACAAATAGTTATCAATATCATATATTAAAATTTAAAAGCATGCCAAAAACACATGCACCATAAAAACTCTTTTTTTTTTTTTTTTTTTTTTTTTTTTTTAATTATGGTCTCATTTCAAAAGCATCACTATGTATGTCGATGTTCATATCTTAAACAGTATACTATCACCACTTCATTTTATAAAGATGTGTATGATTAATACGGCATCAATACAAAAAATTAATTACGTTTAATTTCTTTTATTTTAAAAATTATAATCAATATCGACGTGTTAACGTCTATGTGTAAGTGATTCATAGGATCGCAAAATACTTTGTGAATATGATCATGGGCCAGCTTAAAAAGCAGATCATTGAAATTGTGGGTCAGATTTGGGCTTTCATGAAAAAGAATAAGAGATTCAACATTGTTATAAACACTAAAACACTTCACATGGGCCAGCAAAGCAAAACAAGCTATAGTGGGATATATGAGAGGATCAGTACATGTTTTTTTAGGGTGATAATAAATATTTGTATGTAAAGTGTAAATTGAACATGACAGAGAGGTCCCATATTGAATAATTAAAAAAAAAATGTCACATGCTATAGTGTTTTGTAATTTTCCTTTATTTTTTTTATTAAAGTTGTGGAATGCATAGCAGAACCACCTGTATTTCAATTTTTCATGTTGTTAATATTTAATTTTTCACCATTGACTCTTTTCTTTTATATATATATAGGATTAGCTAGCTCACTGATCAGGAGTGTCCTTTTTCATGACATGTATTGTTGTACAAGTTACATTACCTTTTTTTAGAGGAAATAATAAGTTTTGAGTTTAATCCTAAGACAGTTACATTATTTAATTTATTGTTCACATATGAAAATAAAATAAAATTGTTCTGTTCTGTTCTGTTCTCCATTAAAAATATAACTTAAATGTAGAGGGGTTTAATTTGTACTTGTTTTTATTATATTATTATTATTATTATTATTGTAACAAAAATAGGGTCAACAAAATAAATAGTAGGTCTAATCTCCACGTCCCTTGTTCCAATATAGCACTAGTTGTAACAACATGACAACTTTGCAAGAGGCATTCTGTTCAGGTTCCATAAAAGAGGAATCTTATGACTCATGTGATCCCAAAATTAAGCCATTCAATTACAATATTCTATTTCTTTCTTGACTTTTATATATAAAAAAATTGGGAATTTCCAGATCATCAATTTCATTATTGGATTCGTTGGGGGAGTTGAAAATGTTATTCACCGTAACTTACAAGGAACATACAGGCATACAGCTAGAGAATAAATAAATGGGATTTTTATTATTTTATAAATATGATTTGTCTGTCAATAAATTTTCAAATGTAAGATTGTGTATAATTTTGACTGTTTATAATTTTTGATCAAATTAAATGATACTCCTTAATATGAGAGTAATTTTGGTGCGAAAGGGACCACTTTCACGTACATAAATTCACTCCATCGAATCATAAGCTTTATTGAAATACACCTTGAATAAGATTAAATCTCTTGTAAATTTCTTTTCTTCATTCACCTCCTCTAGGCTATTAAGATTGCATCAAGAATCTGTCTCCCTTTCACAAAAATAATATGAGTCTCAATTATCACTT
Organism: Cicer cuneatum; assembly: GCA_037974295.1. Lineage (NCBI taxonomy): Eukaryota > Viridiplantae > Streptophyta > Magnoliopsida > Fabales > Fabaceae > Cicer > Cicer cuneatum. The sequence goes on along the minus strand of JBBPBO010000001.1, from coordinate 6,637,114 downwards.
TTATATTTCTTTCTTTTCTATTAAAAATGAGTTTCATCAACAACTAATTAAAATAGTTTTTTATTTTTAACATGAAAAAAGCTTACACAAATATAACTATATATATATATATTTATAAAAAAGTACTTTATTCCCCAAATAATTTTGAACAAGCTTTGGGGTGACAATAAATTATAAGAGTGATATAAATAATAAATGGTAATTTTGAGGTGACAAGATACTTCAAATGTGATTTATTTGTATTGTAATTCTTGCTTAAAAAGAATCTTGAACAAAGACACTCATTGTAGAGGGACGCTAGGTGATCAACCAAGAAATGGAAAAAAATAAATATAATTTTATGTCGAGTAGAATTTAATATAAAATTTAAAAATAAAATATTCAAAAAGTTAATTTTTAAGAGTAGAAATGGAGTATTTTTTTTTAAATAATCCTTTTTTGAAAGAAAAAAAATCAATAAATCCCATTTTAAAAATTAAATACCAATCTATCCTACTTTTTAGATAAATGGGAGGTTGCTATTTGTAAAGCTGATTTGTGGTACTTTTTTCTTTGAAATATTGAAAAAGGTTGTCATTTAAGATGACAACTTCAGACTACTTTTAATTTTTTTTAGTTTAAAATAAAAAACGTCAAATAATATAAAAAATAAAATAATGATTAAATAATAATATAATTCATTAAAATAGATAAAAAAATCCAACAATAAAAACTAAAAAAATTACAAAAGTCGACTACAAATATCTATAATATTCGAACAATATTTTCGAATATGATCAATAATCCGACATATTTTGTATTTTTTGGCACTTTTTTTCTTATGTCAGATTCAATTATATGAAAGTACTATTTTGATGATTTTTTTATTTAAATGTATAACTTAAAATGCGGAGCCTTAAAAATTAAACAAAGAAAATGCTTAAAAACGATCATCTAAATAGTATACATATTTTTTTGTTTAATTTTTAAGTCTGCCCATTTCGTAGTCCCCAATGGAAAAAAAAATTATGCCATACACTTCAATTAAAATGGTCGTCTAAATAGTATCCAATTAATTTTATTGATAAAACAAAATTCTATCTGTATTTTCTTTGTTTAATTTTTAAGTCTTCATATTTCATAGTACACACTTAAATTACAAAGTTCATCTAAAAAGTACACGCATTAAAATTAAAATGGTCATTAGAGAAAAAATGCGAACTATGAAGAATTATCGATAATTCTAAAAAATATTGTTTGTATATTATAGTTAACTCTAATCAATCTTTATAAAAAATTGTTGGTTTTTTTATTTATCAATTTCAATAAATATTATTATTATTTAATTGACGACCTTTTAAAATATTTAATCATTATTTGTTGAAAATGTTGATAGTTCGAGCTAGTTGTTATGAAGTGAAAAAATAAAGTTCTACATAGGAGGATGATACACACTAGTAGTGTTTATAAGGTGAAAATATGAAACTTGGGGTGTGCCCCAAAAGGTACCTAATTTTATGAAGTGGTGAGAACACATGCAAATAGACCACCACATGCGCGCGCCACCGTCCAACCGGGCCTGGGTTTGGGCTAACTGGTGTATTATTTTTTTAGTATATGGGAAATTTATAAATTATTTATTTATTTATTTATTTTTAAACGAATGCTTGCGTTTTTATGTGATTGATAGGTTATACACGTCTCTGCCCTCCACCAAGTCAACATTCAACATTTGATCTAATCAGTTTCTTTCCCTCGATTTTTTGTGGACTCACGCATCAGTTTGTTGTATAGTCAAAAACCTAGTAAAGATCGGAGAACACGTTTATGTTGATCTGAACTGATGGATCACACGTTTTTTTTTTCATCTAGTTGTTGATGTCCTCTATAAATAGAAGGTTCTACTCAATTGGAAAAGCAAATCAAAAGCTCTCTGAAATATGAGGTTTTTCTTTGCTTCTCCCCCTTTTTTCTTTCTTCTTCTTCTCTTTTTTTAGAGTGATCGTAGTATCATATTACGAATGACAGTCATTCGACTGCCATATTGAGGGTGTAATTCTAGAACGGTTTTCTACGTGAAACTTCGATACAATGTATCTTTTATCTTGAAGACTTTGTGGTTGATAGTCTACCTTGTACAATTTGGACAGTGCCGCTTAAAGAGGACGACTTAATCTGCGACTAAACTAAGTAACATTTTTTGTGACATAAATTAGTCTTTAAACAGTTTTTTAAATTCAAAATTAACATTATTTAATTGTTGACTTTCTAAAATATTTCATAAAAATAATGGAAAAAAAATTGAAGTAGCATAAGTTTGCCATTTCAAATGGTGAGCGGCTATATAAATTGGTATTTAATTTTTAACATGTAAAAAAAAATCTAAAAATGGTTTAAAAACTCTTTTCAAAAAGAAAAGTCTACAAGTTAACTTGTAGACGTACGTCGGTCAGAATGAATTAAAATATATCTTACAGGTATTTTGAGAGAGAAAAAATAGACAAAAGTGTGTATCGGTAAAAATAGGGGTAAAAATAAACCGCCTATTACACCAATTGCATCGTCGGTCATACGTTGTTTTATAAATTCGACTTTTTTTAAAGTTATCAATTTATTTTTTTTAAAAATAAAATAATATCAATTAAATAATAAATCAAAGATAGAGTTTATAAGTCTATTATAAGTTTGTTATAATAATAATTTTTAATTTTTTTTACACGCTAATATATTGCATAACTAATTAAGAACCAAAATTTCTCAAATTTTACCGATAATGTTCAATCACATTAACAATTGGCTTGCAATAGTATTCCATCATTTTAATTTTTTTTTATATAAAAAAAACCACTTAATTTTTTTGTCCAATACAGAGCATTAAAATATTTGTATAAAATTTTACGTAATTTTAAAAAAATTAATACATAATTAAAATGCTTCAAAATTACTTAATGTTTAGTTTCAATGATGAAGCCTAATATAAGCATAGGGTAGGTTTGGCTACCACAATTTTTATTTATTTTTCTTTAAGTTGGTATGTTTATATATTTAGCTACTCTAATAATATATATATATATATATATATAATTACATAAAAATAAGTTTATTTGTCAATAATTAGTAGAAATAGGACACTAAAAAAATTATCACTTTATTGATAAATTTATACGTTTTGTTTTGATTTGATAGTTCCGATCTGAATAACATAATTTACAAATAATTAAATTACACTATATTTTTTTGCAAGTAACTTAATTGTTTATATTGAAAAAGACATTTGCAAATATTTTCATAAATACAATTATAGAGAATTTAACTCTTAATTTGAAGCATTGTTAAACCAAATTTTTAAATAACTATTGTCAGTTTTTATTTTTTGTTTGTATTGTTTAAATCTAAGTATAAATATTGTGAATTTTTTGCTTATTAGTTAAACTTGATATATTAGTTTATATAAGTATTTCATTTTTTTTTCTTTATACGACCCTCTTGTAATTTTATTTTTTGTAAGACCATTTTCAAATTATAAGATACAATAATTATTTTTCACAATCATATCTTTAATTATAGAAAATAAATTAAAAGATAACTCATTTCACTTTCTTAAGAATGGAAGGATAATATTGAATAGAAAAAAATACACATTAATTGCTGCAACTTCTTAAAGATTCTTTTTTAAGGAACTTGGTTTAATTCCCCAGCCCATTTCCTGATCACAAAGCAAGATATCATGGCCTTGAAAAAAATATAACTTAGTGACTAATGATGGTAGCTAAAGTTAATGACAGGGACACTCTCTTTTTTCTTGCTTTTTGTAAAGCAATTATCACATTAGTCTAAAAATAAACCTGAATTTGAAATTCTTAATTTCTTAAATTTCATCATCTTTATCAGAGTTGAAACACGGTGTCTGTTTAAATTATGTGATTAATTATATATATTATTAGTGTAAAATATTTTACACTATAGATAAATTATAATAATTTATATGTATAACATTAAAAGTAGTGGCATATATATAATTAAAGACAAATTTTTTGAATAATTCAATTGGTATGATTGATTGATACTATACAATATTTACATAAATCATGTATATAAATTATTATTTTTTTGAAAATTTATATAAATTAAATCCTTAAATTACTATATCTAAGTGACTCTATTAGAGCATCTGATTTTGGGTTTTATGCTTATGCTTCCAAGTTCCAATCTTGTCCAAATTTGTGAAATATTTTTGTATTTTATGTTAAACTCAAAGTCATGCGCGTGCTTATAATAATATTTTAGTCAATTGTTGATTGTACTATTTTATCGAAATGGAATCATCTTTGAAAAACTAATACTAGTTTATAACAACAACTCAAAGTGATTGTTAAAAAACAACCTAAAGCAACTTGATGTTATCCTTTTCAACACGACTATATCTTCTATCTCTTATGCATCATCATAAATGTGCAACATATCAAACTTTAATTTGACTTTCTTTTAAAAATTGATTGAACCCCTTAATTTCGGGAGCCACTCCAATTTGACAAAGATAGCTCTTGTCTTAATATGTATATTATTATAGTCTTATTACATGAGCCTATTGATTTGACCTCTTATAGGTCTTTCTGTTGTTCTTTTTGAAGAAATTATCTTACATATGACTTGAGATTATTGAATTGAAATTAATTAAACAAAAACATTATTCCCCTATTAATTCATTGTTTATTATATTTTTAAAAGAAGTTTGTTCCAAACACCGTTTTTCGTATGTCTATAATGCGTTAGTTCATTAGGAAGAATTTCACCTTACAACTCCAAAAGAGATTAGTAAAATGTTTTTTAATTCATAATTAGTATCACATTCATCAATAATAGTTTCTTCTTCTCCATATTTTTTCTAAAAAAGAATTGGTTTTCACATAAATAATGTTAATACTATATGTTATAACTTAAGAATTCATGAACACATTTGTTTAATTAGTTGAACCTTAAAGGTGGGACAAGAAACAAAGTCAAAGTGATACGACTTACTTTGTTTTATATAATGCATTTTTTTTTCTTAAAATGTTTCCCCTGCCTCAAGCATGCATTTGAAATAATTTATAGAGATGGATAATATGATATGATCTTGTGGTCCTGAGCACCGAATCCAAAGACCATCCATAGCCACCTTTAAGAGAGTCATGCTTGTAAGTGTCAATTTCATAACTTAATTAATTATAGGTTGTAATCCATGTGTTTGAGGGCAACAAAATTTTATAATTAAAAAGGCTGTCCTTAAAAAGCTCAAAAAATTAATTTTTTTTTTAAATTTTGTGAGCTTTGTAGGACATATGAGTCTACTATTCAAATTTATCTTTTGATTTTGTTTTTTAAAAAACTTATGGAAAAAATTTTGAATTTTTTTCTCTCAAAAGTTTCAGTTTTATTTATTGACAACAAATTATTTAAACAAATTTTTTATTTTTTTCAAAAAAAGGATTTTGATTTTCTCAAAATTTTTCGAAAAAAAGATATTATTTATTTTATCAAAATTATTTTTTACGAGAAAAATAAATTTTTAAAATAATTTCAACAAAATATTTAACTCATAAATTCCTTCCTTAAACCCACAAAAATAATAAAATAATGAGTATATTAAGAGACTTGGTAAAATTCTTTTTAAGAGACACTTAATTGACAGCTAGTCGTGTTGCCTTGCTGGTTGTAATGAAACATTTAGCTTCTTCACCTTGGTGACCAAATATTCCACAACATTTATATATAAAATTTGTCTAAGGTCCTTTTCAAACGGTAGTTGAAACTTATCTCGACTATATATATATATATATATATATATATATATATCCTATCAAAATCAGACTTAGTCTTAATCTAGCAAATTAATACTATATAGTTTCTCGAGCTTACAAGCATTCTTTATCCAATATGTTCTATATCTTGATCAGACTGTTCTGTACATCATCACACTGATGTTAAATTTGTAATAAAGACAAATCTTCAATGCTTTTTTATGTTGAATTCGATCTTATTGAACCTTTGGAATATACTCATTGTTTCTTTTGGTTGAGTGTGGCTTATGACTAAATATATTTATTTATTTATTTTGAAACTAGTTAAAAACTGGTGCGTTCGCACGTTCTTAAATATTTGATGTGAAGAAAAAATAGTGCAAGATATTTCAAAATCATGTTTTTTTTTACAAAAGTGTAACATAGTAAAACGAACATCCTTTATTTGTTAACATGTGAAAATTTATCATTGATTCTCTTGTAAATAACATAAACATGTCTATTGAAATTGGCTTCTGTGGCTTAATCCATAATATAGAATCAATTAGTGCGTACAAATTATTGTAGACCGCTAACATAAGTGTGTGTTATAAGACAAATCCTCGGTTTAAATGAATGATCAAGTGTTATCTAAATTTTCATATCCGCATTTCAATATGGATTATTTCACTAGGATTTGAACCTGATTCAATTTGTTTTCACTTGCTAACCTTAGATTGATTACGTCAAAAAAAAATTCTTAAATTTATGATTTTGTATTATGTTATTATAAATATTCATAAAGAATAAAAAAATCACGACACTACTTTGTTGCCTCATTGTATTATCTTGATTTTCTCACAACGTTCAACAAGATAATGTAACGAAGCAACAAACAGTAAAATTGTCGAGTAAGTGAAGTTGGTTTTCTCATTCAATTGACTTTCAACCACAAAAATCTTGTTTAAGTCAAATAGTTTCTTATCATTCAAATTCCACTATGTTAAAAAAAGCCTTGTTCAACAATTTTCTTTTAACTCTCAAGATGATTTCATCCTAGTTCATATTAGATTTATATTCTTCAATCTAGTTTAGTGAATCCTCATCGATCTCAATAACAACTTCACATAACTCCTAGGTAATTTGTTCAAATAAAAAAAGTTTTTCGCTTTAACATCGTCTCCATTCTCTCTATTTCATTTGTCAGACCGAACAAAGACTACTTCTTTATTGAAAAACTCATAATGGTTTATACATGAATATTCTATTTAATTAGTTTCATTATACAACATTTTAGTGTATTATCTTTCAAGTATATGAATTATCTTTGTTGAATACGTTTTTGTTTGCTTTTTCTTCCACCATTTCATTCTTTTTCTTTCTATTAATTTTCTCATTGTATCTAAGCAAAATTCAGTGAAAATATATCAAAGAAATCCATTCAATTATTATATATATTAGGATTTGAAGTCATGTTCAGTTCTTATATTAAAAAATCATAAATTTATTTGTTCAAAGAGGTTTGTCATTTACATAACTTCCATGCATGTTTTTTTTTCTTATTGTGTGTTTTTTTTATTTTTTTTATTTTTTCATATTAATCATTACATTATATTCACCGTCATGCATTTATTTTGTTTTTCAATCATGCATTAAAAATAAATTTTATTATAATATATTTTTCAAAATATAATCAACAAATATTATTACTAGTTTTATAAATGACGTAAATGTAATTGAAAATTATGATGTTTTGCCTAAGATCTCATATATAAGTTTATAATTTGTTAAGTCTCTTTTCTTAAAATTATGAACATAGTTTTATTTTTAAAGATCCACCTTTATAAAAAACATAAATAACCACCATAAAATATATTGTTTACTAAGTTCATTAAAATGTATAATTATAGTCAACGACTCGTTCCATTTCCATCGACTCCTTTTTATTAACTCCTATTTTTTATTGATGAGTCAAATGCACTTAACTCTTCCTACTAATTCTTCAAAAGTCAATAATTCATTAATAAAAGAAATTGTTAGCATAATTTCTAAAATTTATTTGGAATTATCTAATAGTTAAATAACTTAATGTATCACTTGGTCAAGTGGTTGCAATGTTTGAGTTTAATGTATCTGTTAGTCATCGAACCAATGCATCTGTTAAGTTATCAAATGTTACGGTTGTTTTCAAAAGTAGTTTTCTTTTACAAATTGGTATGAGTATCTCTATAAATAGAGATACTTTAGAGGTAGAAAGTACAAGACAAAGTTTATGTTGCATGAGTCAAATTTCTCTCAAAAATATTTCTGAATCATTTCTTCTGTTCTCTAATGTACGAGAGTAAATGAAGGAACTTTATGATGCAAACTATTATTGATTGATAGGTTTGATGTGAATGTGCAATTCACTTTAAGGATTCCAAAGTATTCTGAAGGGGATTCTCCGATTAACCCATTTGCATTCAATGTACATAGATTGGTAGAGGCGAATCAAACCTAAAGTTTAGTGTGTTACACACGCTTAGGAATTTATTTGTGCAACTTTCATCATCATCAATTTCATCATTTTTTTATTTAAGATTTGCAGCATACCTTCAAAAGATCCACAAAAAATGTACGACGAATTGACAAGAATCTTTCCCAAATTATAAAAAATTCTAAGTTACTTATGTTTTATTTTACATATATTATTTTTATTATGATTTTTATAAAATAAATTTCAATGTCATGCATGAAAATGAAACATGCTTTTGGCTCAAAGTCTATATTTTGCCGGCATGATAAGCCTAATCAAATATGACACAGTAATAAAATTCGTAGACACAAAATATATTATACTTTATTTCATATTTGATTTAATACCTGCTTTTTATATTTTATTTATGTTTTTTCTTTGTCCTATTTTTACAATGTCATTTATCAACATCTTCATTAGTATTTTTATATGAAGTTTTATATGTATCTCGTATCTTGAATCAAATCCAAAAATGTACCAAACACACATTTTTATACTTTAAAATGCTAAACATTCATTACATTTGTAGGTACTAATATATGATAATGACTAGCATCTAGACAGACACAATAATATTGAACACCTTTTTCATTCGAGTGCAACATATTAATACCAATTAGTTGATTGTATAATTTTTTTTTCTTTCAAATAATTGCATATTTTTTTATTTTTCCTTACAATTGCATTATACTTTCTTGGTAACATATATATCATTGGAGATGGTTGAATGATACTTTATTTTCTAAGTTTTGATTAACATAATAATTTATTTTTAGAAATAAAGAATCCGGATTTAGCTTTTGAACATACTCAAATTGAATATATATGTGCAAACTAAACAATAAAAAAGTGGACATATGGACACGGGACGTACCGGTTTGGCCGCCAGTGTCCTATAACATTTACAAAATTTAATTTTAAAAATGTCACCTCACAATGCATGTATACATTTTAAACTCGTTGTTTAGATAACCGTTGATATTGGGTTTGGATCTCCTTTACTCCTTTTAATAATACTATGATGTTGGATTAGGACTCTTTGTATTCCTTTGAATAATACTCCTTTTAATAATTCTTATATATAAAAAAAATGTGTGTATTTAATTTCAATTTCGATTGCTATAACTAAATAATTTCGACAGAGTTATCTTAAATTTTTTAGAGAGTTAAACTTTATCTTCTTTTTAAGTTTTATCTTTTTTTTTCATTCATCTTAAATGAATAGTTTTTGGTTATTTATTGACTTGAAATTATTCATGTGCTTCTTTTTTCTTTGTTTTTATCTAAATGAATGGTATTAACATGAATTTTTCTTTCGTATTTTTTTTTATTTCATCATCCTAAATTATATTTTTTTTCAATTTTTGTCATTCTGTGGTGTTTATTTGATTTTTTGCTTAATTGATGTGTTCGTTTGATTCAAATTGATAGATCAACTTCGATCAATTACTGATTCAACCAATGACTAGATTGTCAACATTGTAAATCTTGAGACACAAGTATTTTGACCATTTTGATTTTGTCGAATTATTTGTAAACATTGTATCGTTTTATACTGTGAATTTAGATACTCTAAATATATTCACAAATTCATCATCTTTTCGTTTTAAGCGATGTTGAATTTATGTTTGTATTTGATGTTTTCCACTTATTTAAATGAATGAATATTATGTTATTATTGTAAAAAAAAAAATTTAATCAATGTTTTAGTACGATTATCAGTGATGAACTGGTTGATCAATGGAAATTTTTCTTTTAAATTTTTTTTGGTTCCAATTAATAAATCTAGGAGACAACAGTTCCATAGTACTTATTCGATTTGTCATCCATTTGCTTGATTATATATGAGATTCTAAATCTTTTATGCCATGATTCAATAAAAGCTTTATTGAAATTGCCAATTATCAATTGAACAAATCTCTTAAATTTTCCTTCAGCATTTTATCTTAGAATATTCATAAGATTATTTTATTTCCTCACAATTGCTTTTTTTCGTACTTTAAATTATAGCTGTTCATGTGATCAGAAGAAAACTGTTGCTTAATATCTACCGGCAAATGCACATGCTATAGTTATAAATTGCCTGGTAATCAGATTCCTTCATCTTTTATACCCAAAAAATTATTCTAAGAATGGATTTTCAAATATCTTAATTTTTTAAAGTGATGAACAGCTCTACATTATTATAGCCTATCTTTTTCGTTTAATATTATTTAAATTTAATTTAATTGATAATTTAATCCTAGCTCGAACATAGATAAAAAAATGTTAAGAGTTAAACTATTGAATATTAAAATAATTTTGACTTAATTGCAATTTTAGTTATCTATTTTAATTAATTTATAAAATTGATCTCTTATTTTAAAAGTCGATAGATTTGGTCTCTCGTTTAAATTTGTGAACTAAAAAATGATAATTTAACATATTTTAAATTATATGACATATAATTTCATGATATAGAACTCGTATAGATACATTAATTATTTATATGTCATTAATTAAATTACAAAAATGAAAAAGTTCCAAAGTTGAAAGTTAAGTTTTTATAGAGTTTTATTGCAATTTCATATTTGTTAATTATCGTATCATATATCACTTATTTAAAACATATCACATCATCATTTTATAGTTAAAAAATCAGAATAAAAGACTAAAACTGTTATATCTTAATAGGAAACCGAATTCGTGAATTGATAAAAATAAAAAGACTAAAACTACAATTAAGTTAATAATTTTTTTATTTAAAATAGAAATAATATAAATGTTATATTTAAAAATTGCAAAACAATTACACGATTTTTTACATCAGTAGTACAAATTTTCACTGAAATTACCAAATTGATGTAAGTTTAGAAAGGATATATCAAAAAGGGATAAATCAGGGATAAGTCGCACATGCTTACCTTCTGATTTATTTTTATGATTTTTGTTTTTAATTGTTAATTAAACCAAAGATATATATATATATATATATATATATATATATATATATATATCGTTTTAATTTTTTATTAAAGTCTTTTTTAGAGGATTCTTTTATTAAAGTTTGTTACCTATAGTATGATATAGGTTTTTCTTTCTTTCTTTCTAAATCGTTAATTCAAATAACTTAATTTGTTAGAAGGAGAAGTTTTTGTCATTCCAACTTCTCCAAAACCACCAAATGAGACTCTATGTATAAAGGGAATACACCATTATTGGTGTAGTCTAATTTTTTTATTACAAATATGTCTTTCATATTTTTTTTCTTTCAAATTCTTCACTTCTAAATTAACAGCTTCTACCATTTCTTTCTATTTGTTTACTTTTTATTAGTTTTTTCATTGTAATTAGGCATTGCAAATCCAAATATTCAAACTGACACAAGCAATATTTGAAACAAATTTATTTCAATTATAATTATGATTTGAAGTTACACTCGATTAATTATATTCACGACAATGATTCCTATTTTTTATGTAAGTGGCAAGAGATTTTTAATTTTATTTACCTATATATATATTAAAATTAAAATAATATAAAACACCTTATACTTATATGTTATACATAAATATTATAAAATAGCTCCAAAACTATTCTAGTGATGTGAAGAAATTCTACAATGAGATCTTCTTCTAACACCTTCAGTTTAAATCCTTAATTATTATGGAATTTGTTCATGTCTGCCTCATGTTCTACAACATAATTGTGGTTGCGGTGTGTCATTAGCGCCGAAACTTGCACAAAATATTGGAGAATGCAACAAGTATTAATTAAAATAATATAATTTAAATTCATAAAAGTCATATAATTTTATCAATGATTCAACATACCATCAATACAAAATAAAAGTATAATCCATGAAAAAAAAAACATTTATATCGAATTAAAGTTGTGTTTTTCTTTCTTTTAAAGCTTTGAAATCATTGATAGTTGAATCAGAACTAAAGTTTTCAACTATTTTTTTTCAATATAAAGCATCATATTGTCAACAAGAAATTCATCATTCATCTTGTTATGCATTCTTGTCTTGATAATTTTCATTGCTGAAAATGATCTTTTTGGAGTGGATATAGAATCTGAAGAGTTCAAATAAGGCGGATTAGACGATCAAGCAAATAATATGTATCCGTCTTTCTTGTTTTTTTTTAGAGTTTCACACAATTTATACACAATCGACGAGTTGGAAAAGTTAGAGTTTCAATTCACACAAGTTTTACAACTTTCACAAGTCACACATTTCATAAATTTTTTTAGGGTTTCATACAATTCAATCAAATAAAGTGTATCCGTTTTACATCATTTTTGTCAAAAACTTTTCTCTTGAAAAATACATCAAATTTCTTATGTTTAAACATTGTATCACTCCTAAAAAAATACACAAATTAATTACACAAGGCATTTACACAAACACAATTATCAATGTTACAACTTACATTAACAAAGTAAAACAGTTCACAACCACACATTCACACTACAGATAAGAAAAACAGTAAACAATTCACAATCACAAAATCACAATTCACACACTAAAATTCACAATCTCAATTCTCACACTAAAACCGTTCACAATTCACAAAGTCACAAATAGAATTCACATACTACTAGTAATTCATAATCTTAAATTAAAACAATTCACAATCAACAAATAGTAGAAGAGGAAAAGAGTAAGAATCTGAAAAATATAAAAGCAGATCGAGAAAGTTTAAGGACTAAGACCAAGAGGTGACGTTGGCAGTTGGTCGATGCGACAACGAAACGAGATAGAGAAATGGAGAGAGAGACGGGCAGCGGTGGCGTTGGTCATAAAGAAGGGAGACTACATAATGGAGATGCAAGAAAAGGAAAGTCTGGGTGAGAAATCAACGTGTCGCGTATAGGTTGCATTGAAGGGGATGATGGGAAGGACGAGCGACGTGTGTAAGTCGCTTGGAAGACAACGAACCCCATGTGGAGATTAGTTGGCGGCTGCGAACAAGATGGCTGAGAAGGAGAGACGAGAGTAAGTCATGGAGTAGAGAAGAGAGAGAGTTCAAGATGGCTGAGAAAGAGAGACGAGAGTAAGTCATGGAATAGATAAGAGATGGAGAATTGATCAAAGAAGAGATAGAGAGTTGATCAAAGAAGAGAGGGAGAGAGGGAAGGGTGATGACAAGTGAAATGAGTTTTTCCAAACTCTAAAAGTTTAGAATATTTTAGTAACTTATCACTAAAGTGGCTTTTTGAAAAATTGTTTGTCATTGTATTGTAATATTTGTTTTCATTCTCATTATTATTGTCTACCTTTCTTTATTCTACCGATTTATAATAAGGTCTTATTCTAATATGTTATATTTTTTTTAATTGTACCATTAAATTATAATTTTTTTCATAAATAATAATAATAATAGTTGAGAACGATAATCGAGTAAAACCATATTTGTTTTTCTAAGAAATGATTGATGGGCAAGAAATTAATAAGGTGAAGGTGAGTGAGGATAGATTGGTTTGGTCCGACAAAGGAATAGGGTCCTTAGAGTTTTGTGCATGCAAGTTATGTACTAAATGAAAGAAAAAGAAGGTACTGGCAGCAACTGGAGCGTTTATGTCTCAAACTGTTGCTGTGTAACAGAATAATTATTCCAATCCGTGGGAGGTAAATGCAGGCCAATCAATATTGTGGACCATATATCTTTAACGCGCAAATGTTCAACATTTTCATCAAAATGGACAAATCTGTAGGGTATACATAAAGTCAATTTCTATGCACTACTATAATGTGCATCACCGCCACCTGCCAAATTCACAACCAACTTTAATCCTTCATCATTCCCTCTTTTAAACGTTACTCACTTTTTATTTCAATTATTTCATTCAATATAATTTTAACTTAATTCGTTTAACTTAAATCAAACCAAATTTCAGAATATGGGTATACAAGTTATCTTGTTTCTTTATTTTGTTGTATTTGTCACAAATAAAATTAAAACTAGATTTATAAGTAAATATTACATCATTAAAATATGCAATATACTTTATATTAATTTACCAATAATATTTTTTTGAAAAGGGTTTTACCAATAATTTTTTTAAGTTTGCTAATTTAGTAAGTATTACTTAACTTTAATTTTAATTGAGGGGAAAAAATAACATTATTCAATGATTAACGAACACAAATTTAATTAGTGGCCGGGGGAATATAAGAAAACATGCTACTATATAAAACAAAATTAATAGTCATAAATGATTTACACTTAGAAGATAAAAGAGGTTGGGTTACTTTATATATATAGAACTGGGCCTAAAGCCCCAAAAAAAATTCCAAGAAATAAAATAAGGAGTAGTAACTCCAAACAAATTAGCCTTCTCCAACAAAGTAACCTCATGAGGGGATCAAAACCTTGGTACCAACATGATCCAAGTAACAACTGAAATTAGCAAGACTATCTGCAACCTTGTTAGCCTCACCGTAGTTGGGTTTTATGTATATTCTTTAGAATGAATTCAATGCACATTTCAAGAAATAAATGAAACAGAATATGGAAGAGGAGAATTGGATACTCCAATCATTATATATGCGTATAAAAAGTTCAAAAGAAAATTTTATATGACCTGCATATGATTCCGTTTAACAAATGAGTTTGGAAGACAATAAATTAACATGTGGAAATAAAGAGTATGACTTTATTGTTAGTTTAATTAATAGATAACGATATTGTTAAGTTAGACGTAATTTTTCAGTTTAGAGTTACGACTTTATTAATTTAATTATGATAATATTTCTTATATTTTTTAAATAAATAAATAAAACTATGCTTTACATTATCAGCTGTAAAAACTTAACTAAGAGAATTGGATGCCCAACATATCAATATCATTTCAAGTTTTTCAAAGAAAAATAATGACTTTCGTTATTCTTTGCGAAAATTCCTTCATTATATCAATCTCTTTGATGTGCATCTACAATACCAAAACCACTGCATACTCCCTTTAATAACCTTATTTATAAACCAATCAATTTATACGTCTTTATCGAAAAAACAATCAGGCATATAAATAACTATAATAAACTAGTTTTTATTTAACAAGTGTAGTATTAAATTAAAATAAAATATGAGCACATATTTGCTATTACAGTAAATTTATCAAATTTAAATTTACAATGAATCATTGTGCTTTTATTAAAACTATGCATTTGTTTGATTTTATGAGACTTCTAAAACATTGCAGTAGACTGTCATATCTAGACAGAAGTTTAATTTTGTAACTTCAAAATTTTCATACTAAATATATTTTAAATCAAACACATTAATATTTTTTATAAAATCAGAGTAATTTATTATGATTTCAACAAATTCAAATATACACCTAGATAACGATGAAAGGCTGACAAAAAGCACATTTAAGAGCTGAAAAAGTTGAGCTCATATAAGATGATGAAGCTTGATGATCTGTTTTCTTAGTACTGACACAACAATGAAGAGAAACACTATATACATACATCACCTTGTGTGCACAGCACAGTGTGATGACAGAGACAACAAGTGCATGCTGGTAGTAGTGTTTATGTTCTTTTCAGAGATGAGGAGGTTACTCTCACACACAAGATTCCTCCTACTGGAAGAAGTGGACCCTCTTTCAAGGGTTTAATACTCCATGTGTGATGCTGGTTTTTTCTGCCTCTGTTACAATGCTAAATGTGGGGTCTCTATCCAAACTATTTATTGCCCTTTTTTTTTATAGTATTATTTACTTTATCACATTTTTCAATATTAAACCCTGTTTAATTAGCATGCCATTGTTTCAGTGCCACAGTTAAAATTTTCTGCATAGTTTTCCCATTATTCTGCCAAAATATAAAAATGCTCAAAAAAATTTCAGTTAGTAGTCTAATGTTTTGCATCGGTCTCTATATAGAGTTAAATGCTAAAAGAAACTAACTAAAGAATTAATTTACCTATACTTGAAGTGTTGTACAAAATTGTGGAGACTCATGCCACATAGTCTACATCAAGTGGTTGGTGCAATGTATGATTGTTATAAATTCTGGATATCGACCTATAATAAAAAATAATTTTAGATACTTATCACTAAACATCAGTATAAATATATAGAAGCCATAAAACCAGAATGGAAAATATGTACGTAAAAGACAAAGTTTTTTTGTTTCTGAAAATTATAGAAGACAGAGTTAGATCATAACGATTTTAAAATTATTATTACACTATCATTGGTAGATTGAAATTTGAAACCATTAATTAATTAAATAAACTAAAAGAGATCCAAAGCATCACATTCATGCGCTATTGTGACTGCATTTGAAAACTAACTACATGTCAAAATTAAATTAAAAATTAAATGAAAAAGAAAGAGCAAAACTCTAAATAATCTTCTCCAATTTACACCACCATAAACATAAAACAAGATAAATAACTAAAAACTACAACCTTAATTAAGGTCTCTCTATTTTCCTTATTTTGAAAGCTGAACTTTTAAATTCCTCTTTAATTGGACTTATTTAATCACCCCAAAAAAAATAAACAAATTTTATAAAATTGAAAAAGAAAAAAAAAACATATAATCTTATTGACTATTTTTTTTGCTACAACAAAAGTACCAACCAACCCCTCTACCAAATTTCCCTCTTCAAAAATAACCCATGTGTCATTCCACACCGTACACGTATATTCAAATTCTTCCACACAAACACAAAACAAACTTTCTCTGCCACCGCCACCACCACCATCCTCCTCCACTTTTCCGACAACTCCTGCGTTCTCTCTGACCCACCAAACAAACTCATTTTTTTTTTAATGTTCTTTTGGGCCTTTTTTGCAACTGCTCCATTCTCATAATTCTCGCTCACTATTATGCACCCACTGAAGGCTTGTTAGCCACTATTTCAAAATTACTACCACCACCACCACCACCACCTTCTTCCATATCTTCGTCATCTTCTTCTTCTTCACCATCGTTATCATCTTCATCCATATCATCTTCTTCGTCGCCACGGTTCCGCTCCATTGGATCTCCTTCCTGTTGAGGTGGCCATTGTTGCTCCGGCTGAACCATTAACGGCGCCACCATGTTCTCCGCCTTGGCCGACTGGCTGGAACCATCGGCCTTGTTTTTCTCCTTATATAAAGCATCCAACTGGTGAAAATAAGGACATGTCTTGGAATCTTCGGGTCTCTTCTTGTTACTTTCCTTCACTTTCTTGAAATACTTGTTTATGTTCTCCCATTTTTCTTTGCACCTTTTTGGGTTCCTATTGTATCCAAGGTTCTTCATTGCTGAAGATATTTCTTCCCATAGTGGCCCTTTTGGTCCATTCTCTTGGTACTTATTGTCTAGCTCCGTTCTCAGATTTATCAATGCTTGAACTTCCACTTTTGGCCACCTTGATGAACTTGCTCCAATTGAATTATCTCCATTATTATCAAATTTTACTATTTCCATGTTTTTCACTATTTGTTGATGTTGTTGAACCATTGGTGGGCCTGGCGGAGTAACCGGTGATGGTTGCAATGGTGGTGGAGCATTAATTACCTGTGCCACTAGTGTTGGTGTTGGTGTTGGTGCTTTACTTGGTAGTGGTTGATGTTGTGGCGATTGTTGTGGTGGTGGTTGTGCAACATTGATGTTATTCAATGCATGTCCAAGATTTTGTTGGTGAGCAATTTTTTGCCAGAGAGACATAACCGCAGCGTCTTTAGCTGCAATTATAGATCTTTCTTGTGCGAGAATTTCCCTCTCTC
Source organism: Cicer cuneatum (assembly GCA_037974295.1). Taxonomy (NCBI): domain Eukaryota; kingdom Viridiplantae; phylum Streptophyta; class Magnoliopsida; order Fabales; family Fabaceae; genus Cicer; species Cicer cuneatum. Next base: position 6,619,145 of record JBBPBO010000001.1, on the reverse strand, counting down.
TATTAATTCTTTGAATCTCTTGTGCTTTCCATGCTTCTTCTCTAACCATTCGGTCATGTTCACATTTTTCAATGGCTTCCAAGAATCTCTTATGTAACTCCTCTTGCTTCTGGATCACTTCCTTCATTAGTCTCTCTAAAAAGTCCTTCCATTTTCGCTTCCTCTTCCGCGTCCCTTCCATTGTGTCATCCGAAGAGGTTGAGTAAGAGCTCCCCATGGAATTGGACAATAGATCTGTAGGAATGTTAGGAAAAGAAAGTGATGGAGGAGGGTTTGTTGTTGATGGTTGGAAACTAGTTGCAGGATTGGAAGGTATAGTAGTGAGATTCACATTCATTGGTTGAGTAGTTACAATATTGTTTTGAGGCATGGGAATTGATGGAACAGTTGCATGAGGCATAACCACTTGTGGCATTGTTGTTGTTTCTGTTATTGAAGTTGTAACAACTTGTGATTGTGATAGTGATAGTGTTGGTGATGATTGTAGTTGTTTTGATAGATTTTGTGGTTGATGAGTTGAAGGGTGGTTGTGAATATGATCAAGAGCTTCTAATTGATCAAAAAATCTATAAGTTTTACCATCTGATTTTCCACCTCGGCCATCTTTGGTTCTCTTGTGGTACTTGTAAACATTTTCAAATTTCTCTTTGCATTTCTTAGCGCTTCTATGATACCCAAGTTCTGCTAGTTTCCTGATTAATCATTTACCAAAGTGACCCAAAAGAAGACAAGTCAGAAAAAAAAAAAAATAATATCTTATCTAATCAAATTCAGCTACAAGACAAATGCATGATAAAAGACATTGGAATTTGCATAAGAGAATAAACATAAAATAAAAACATGAGATAATTAAAGTAGTGTTGCATCGTGGAAAAGCAAGGAAAAGGAAGTAACTGAAATAGAGAAAGGAAAAAACATGAAGCTAGCTAGATTGATGAAAATTGTTGTTTTATATGTAACAAATTTCCATGAATTGATGAAAAGAAAATGTGACACACGAAAAACGCATGAATTCTCGAGTTAGCATATTTTGATAAAATTGGATTTCAATTTCCCATAAGAGTTGGTAACCGAAATAAAAGGGGGGGAAAGAAAATCTTGCTTTTGATAACTCAATTCAAGTTGGTAACTTATTTGGAAAATTGAACATGAATCAGAGTTAGTGAATGTCAGAAAAGCAAATCACACCCAAATCATGTAACCTTCACATCTAAAAAAAAATCTTTCTAATAATTTAATAATGTTTTTACACCACCAAAAGTAAAGAAGAAAAAACTAGGAGAATTTTAAGGAAAAGATGAAAATACGAAAGACTTAAAACGGGAAGAAAAAGAAAGAAAAAAAACTAAACCCAAATGATAGCTAGAATTGAAGCTAGTGGAATGAAATACATTTTCAGACAAACTTAGTAAAAAACAAATAAAAATTGAATCATCAGATCTCCACATCCCATGAATTTAAAAAAAAAAAAAAAAACTTTTGAAAATGAATTGAATTATTGAATTGAAGTAAGTGAGAATTCAAAATGACACTAAGTAACCAAATAAACCAAAAAAAAACAATTACTTACCTTGAAACTTCATCCCACAAGGGACCTTTAACACTTGCATCTCGAAAAGCTATGTCCATATCAGATCGAATACTTAAAAGCGTCAAAGTTTCTTGTCGCGGCCACCGGTTACCGCCGAAGCTACGTTCACCTTCTTCAATTCTTCCTCTTTCAATATCACTCTCTGAATTTGATCCAACTCCACCACCTGAGGCCACTTCCGCCGTCATGTTATGAGTTCCGGTGACCGCCGCTGCATCTCCACGTTCACCACCACCACTCAAAATAGCTGAGTCACCCATCATAGTTTCCTCTCTTTTTCACAAACAACAATTACAGCACCTCAGATAAGAGGGAAAAAAAATTAAAAATATAAACAGAGAGAAAAAAAAAAGAGGGGTGGTGAATTCTTTGAATTTTTGATGGGGTTTTATTTATGTGTATATGTTTGTGTATGTATATATGTATGGATGAAATGAAATGAAAACGCTCTCTCTCTCTTTGGAGGTGAATTTATTATTGTTGATATTCTATATATATTTTTTTAATAACAATAATAATATTAAGAAGAAGAAGAATGAATATGAATATGAATATGAATATTTTCCTTTTTATTTTTGTCGTTTTCATTATTTTACTTTTACGCGCTTCCTTTTTTTATTTTATCTCTCTTTTTTAAGTAGTGAATCTTGAGTTTTTTTTCTTCTCATTTTTTAACTATTTTTTGTAATATTGTTTAACACTTCATGTCTTGACCAGATGAATTCACCTGACTTTGCTCTTTGGATATAATAATAACAAAAGTGGCACAGAAAAATATATGGATGTATTTATTTATATTTATGTATAATGTTTATTTTTACGAATAAAATAATAAATAGATGCAGAAATTTTTGAAAATATGCGCTCAGAGACGATAGAGATGATTGTTGGCTTTTGTCTGTCCAGCTATATTTAGTTAAAGGCCGGCACCTGTAGGTTACTTTTTTTCTTTTCCTTTTTATTTTTCTCTCTTTTTATTTTCTTTTTTAAAAAAATGTTTTTCTATTTATTTTTTTTTGAATTTTTATTAATTATCACTGTTTTCCTTTTCTTGAGATGGAGATGGAGATGAAGATGAGCCTTGGTTGCTTTTACTTTTGGGATGTGTTTTCTGGATTTCAGTGGCGGTTGGGCACACTAATTGTGAAATGACCAAATAGACCCTAACATGGTTCTGCATTGACCTTTAATCATTGATGCTAATCTATCCTCCTATATTTTATTTACATCAGCTTGTTTGTGATCTGGGTTTGTCCCTCGTTTTACAGCTTCTATATTATTATTTTTTTTTTATTTTTTGTTTACAGTTGAGATCTGTCACTTGCCTGAATCACCTTAAGGATTTATTTTAGATTTGAATATCTTTAATTCTTTAACTAATTTTGAGCTGTAAATGGGTCATTTAACTAGCAAATATTAAGATTTAAATATATAAATTTATCATTTAAATTATATAAGAATTTGTATATTTAACTTTTTTAAAGTTTAAATTTTGTTTTTTCTAATTAAAATTTTTACTTTGATTCCTTAATATCACTTTATTCTTTTAATTTTTCTACATTAACACAGTTAATTTGAAACTTCACGAAATCATATTCAATTCATGCATTTACTTGTTGAATTCAAATATATGCTTAGTCTATTTTATTAATACAGACAAAAACAATGTTTTTTGTTAACAAACATAATGTGACGCATTATAGTTTCTTATTTGTCATTTTTATTTTTTTACAATATCTAACGTGAAATATTTCATCAATGTCTTTTCCTCCACCACAATTAGCCACCACCATGATACTATGAGTATATGTTCACTTGCGTAAGTCGTAACAGACACACCCATGCGCGGCAACGACAACCTTTCGATACATTTTCCTCTATTGCTCTTCCATCCACCCTCTCTTTTCGATATCCAACAACTAACATTATCTCCTTCGATCCCAGTCCCTCATACATTCACTCCCTGCCAATTGTTCCTATATATGCGCCAATCACAACCTTTATTCACATATTGCTTTCTTTCTTTAAGATTTATTTACAAATAATTTTTCTAGGATTTTTTTATTTTTATTATAATATTTTTAAAAAATAAATTTTAAATTAAAAATTAGTTTAAATAATTTATCTTAAAATATTATTTTAAGTATTGCAGTTATTTGTTACAATTTTTTTGGATGGTGAAATTTTAAAAAATAATTAAAATAAAAATTTATTTTAAAAAATTCTTCATACAAATTATTTTTGAAATATACCTTTTAAAAAAAATGTAGTTTTTATCATGTTTAAATTTATAATAATGAATATATAAGTTATTAAATGTCAAACTTATTTTTTTAATTGATAACAAATGATTCTAACGTAATTTCTACTATTTTTAAGTATATTATGATAAAAATCATTTTTAAAATATAAAATCAAAATTATTTTTTAAAAATTTTAAACAATCAGACATATTATTTATTCCTTCCCTTTTTTCTTCTCAATTTCACTTATCTTTGTCTCAAAATTCATTTTCCTTTCTCTCACTCACATATATGAATTCTCTTTCGGATGCTATAACTAATTCAAAAGTAAGGGAACCAATTGCATTTTCAAAATAAGTTAAGAGATTAAAAATATATTTAAATCTTTTATTCTAAAAGTGGTAGTTGAGCTCATAAATTACAAAAGTAGTATTGGTATAAAAAAAAAGGTTATCAAAATGGTGTAAATTATATGTAAAAATAGTTTAAATTAATTAATTAAATATATTTTCCTCCACGTAAAATATTCAATTAAAAGATTCGTAAGATTTAGATCAAGAGATAAATATCGATGATCTTAGCTGAATATTATATCCCGAATTCAAACTAAAACCTCACTAAATTTTTTTACCATTTCATCATACCCAAAAAGAAATATCCAATTAAATTATAGACAAAAAAAAGGTAGATGGAGAAATTAAACAATATGTATTTTAAAATAATAAACTAATTGTATTTATTGTATGCCTAAATAATTTTTATTTAGAGTTGTGACTACTTGAGTATTGTTTTCATGGTAGCGTTTAAAATTAAAGGATAATTAAATTGGAAAAAATATGTCAAGATAATTCATAAGATATATGTGTTTATATTTTAATCTAACAATAATTATGTTTTTTTTATATTTATAAAATCTTGTATTTTGTTTATAAATCTTAGTTTGAATCGTGACTTTGATTTTAAAAAAAATAAATATTAAATAAAGGGATGGGATCAATTCACACCATGGTGCAGTATATATTGGGTCAATTAAACAAAAAAAATGTTTCATATTTAAATTATTTGCTGCGACGGAATTTTTAACTAGCCGGTGCAGTATATATGTGATTTATATTTTTTATCATCAGATTTGTATATATCTCTTAATTTTTTTAATAATTTTGCATACCTAGTCATGACTTGAACAGCTTTGGTAATTCGATAATTTGCAAGAAACGTCAAAGTTATATTTTCATGACAAGAAAACAACCGCCCCTTTCTTTAACTACAGATTATATTGTTTGTCAAAACAAAATTTGAATATTTTTCAACTTGGTGCCTAGAGTTATCTTCAGGGTCCTACCCTGATTATGCCAATTGCAATTTGGACAAATTTCCTCCACATAATAACTTGTAGAAAATTGATAAAAATTAAGTGAATTAAAATATCTTGCGATTCTATTTAAGATTTTGTATAAAAATTCGGGTTGTAAGTATGAATAACCAACTCATTTAATAATAAATTATTTAAAATAATATGTGTTTAATCGTGACTGACAATCACTGATCAATGTTTTATTTATATCCCATAAAAATTCTGATTACTAAGACCTTATTTCATTGCCTTAAAAAAATACATTTTTGTAAATAGGAGGATAAGAAAAAGAATTAAAATAATATATATTTCGTTCTAAAATAATTGAATTATTTCACACATATTAAAAATATATATAAATGAAGAAAAAAAGTACTATTTTTAACAAATTATTCTTGTTAAATATTAGAGTGGTATTAATATCATAAAAATTGAAATTATCAATTATTTTAAAATAAATTTATTTTTGTAAATAAGTGAATTATTTTGAGAAGGAGTGAGTAATATGGTTTGAAAATTTGTAATTATGAAAATTGTAATTCTCATGTAGTGGGAACCACGGTTGAATATAATAAGCTAGCTAGGTTGAAGGAGGTGATATTATTAGGCCAAGCCATTTATGAACGGAAGTAAATGGTGACCAGTTCTGTTGGGTTTTGTGACCTACCGTAATAAATACTAAATAGCGTCAAAGTTTTGATTGCTGTGATAATGTGCATCACGGTTGTATTCCAAATTAAATCATTGATTTGTTAAGTTTAAACGCAATAATAAGTAGGGGTCTTAATTTGTCCATGTGACTTAGATTTCAACAGAGACTGTCTTTTTTTTGGCCTACGAATGGGGGATATTTTTCACACTCAACACAAAATTCTCTTAAAAGATGTTTAGTCCGATAAGATATTTTTATTTTTAATATTTTTGATATTTTTAATAAAAATATAATTCATATTTTTTGAATATAAATTTTGTTGACGTTAATAGATATTTAATATATTCTTTTTTTATTATTATAAAATTATTTTTATGATTTTTTAATAAAGTTTTTAATGAAATGGTAGTCTATATATGAATATTTGAGAATTATTTTTTAAAATTTTATCACGGTTCTTCGACCATGTTGTATTTTTTTTCTTTATAATATTTTAAAATACTGAAGAAGAAGACAAAATTTGCAATGGAATGCGTGTAGATCATGCACCCACTTGTGGGGTCTTTGAGCCAAAATATTATCAAAAATATATCCTTTTATAAACATATAATTTGTTACAAATATAATCTTTTTAGTTCTTTTGCCATTTTAATTAAAAACAACATAGTTTAAAACAAAATAACTCGGCACATTCACAAATATCACAATTAGATTAAAATTCATCTTAAAAATAAAATAAAAAATAAAAATTCATCTTAAAAATAAAATAAAAAATAAAGTTTATATTTTTTGTATCGATGGATTCTTCAGATACTCATGAGAATTGAGATCTACAAAGCTAAATATAAAGAAATAAAATATTTTCGTGATGAAAAATTAAAAAAAGATTAGAAGATATTTTAATAGGCAGAAATAAGGAGTATTCTCCGTCTTTATTTTGTTTTTGTTATATCGAAATTTTATAAATTATTACTAGATCCAATGCTTGTATTTTTTATAAAAAATAAATTAATAAAATAGATAGATGAGAAACACTTTCATGCAGTTTTGGTATAACCCCTAATTTGTTTCTTTTTTCTATTTTTAATAATTTTGTTGTGTTGAAGTTTTGGATATTAAGGTGCCAGCAAAATTGTAATGGGGTTCTCCTTTTACTCCCAAACTTCGTTAGCCTTAAAAAAATTGATAACAAATATTATACCGAATTATTACACACAACAAGGATGATTTTATAAAATTATGACACACAATTAGCTTGAAGTGTTAATAATTCAAGTTGACTTCTTGATTAAATCTTGCATTTCGATGGTAAAAAAATCAGTGGTATGAGTTTGGTTCATTTATATAAATTACCACCAAAAGTTTTGATTTTGTTTGGCAAACCTCGAGCTTGACTTTTTATGCACATTTTTGTTAATTTTTAAAGTTAATTGTTAATTATTTAATAAATTGTTTAATATTTTTTTCTATCCCACAACAAATTTAATGTTTGTAAAAATAATTTGTCTTAAAAATATTTTTATTTTTAGTTTTCAATTACTTTTATCAATTGGATCATTTATTTAATATTATATACATCACTTCTAAAGTATTATATTTCACATTTTATTTATGCAAAAGTGAGTACATAGATGATTAATAAGAATAAATTTGTAAAATTATAATTATTTCATAATTTATCGTACTTTTTAATTTGTGTGAAAATGTCAAATGCAGCTGCTATTTTGGGACTAAAGAAATAATTCATAAATCACTCGTTCCTTGAAATTTATTTAAAATACAGCTAAAAGTGATACACTTCTTAGAGTTTTTATTTTATATGTTTAATAATAATTATCACGTTTGCAAAAAAAATTTATCTCAAAAATACTTTTAGTTTCTAATGCATTCTAATTAATTTTTTTTAATTATACCTTTAAATTAATATTATATATATTATTTTTAATTTATTATTATTTTATCACTTTGCATATAAGATAATTAGAATACACCTTAATAGTTAACAAGGCTAAGTTCACAAAATCACAATCTTCTTTTTTATTTATCTATTTTTTAATATGCGTCAACACTACAACGTATCATTTTACTCAAACTACCCTTAAATTTATTGGCAAAATTGTCTAATGTCTACCCAAGGAAAAGTTTGTGCTGGTAAATCAACCAACTTATTAGTGTGTTTTAAACAAAAATAGTGAATTAAATATTAATATTGTGGCAAAAAGATAATTAATGCATTGGAATTTTTTTTACATAGATGAAATAATAAAAAACTTCGTCTAACAATTATAATAATTATCAGTTGAATTAGATCTTGAAATTAAACAATTTTAATGAAGTGATGTTATAAAATGAAACAAATGATTTATTGGAGTACAACCTCCCTCACATTTTATAAACACTCTCAAGAAAGTTAATAGTAAATTTAGTATAATTACGGCGCCAATATATGCGATGTGAATGTTGCGTTTCATTTTGTATTCCTTACCTGTATTTTTAATTTATTTATTTTCACTAATTTATTATAATTTTTGATTTTTTTATTTAAAAAATTTAATAATTTTGGTCGTTTATTAATTTTTAATTAAAAAAATACTAATTTGATATATTTTAAATGCGAAATATATTATCTCGTAATATAGAATCATCTAGATACATTAATTATTTATATATTATTAGTTAAATTATAAAAATGAATAATTTCATAAATTAAAAGTAAATTTTTTAAGTATTTTATTGCAATTTAATATATATTAATCATTCAACATCATCTTAACATATATCGCATCATTTAAAGTATGTTACATTATCATTGTTTTTTAGTTAAAAATTTAAAATGATTAACCAAAATTGTTGAATGTTAAAGTAGAAGACAAACACTTAGATGCAATTTTTTACCTGCATTTACAACTCAATTAAGCAAAAAAATGTATTTAATTTTTATAGACTTATCTAAAATGAATCTAATTTAAATGTGAATTTACTATTTTTAGTAGATTTTAATAAAATATTATATTCGATCTCTATTTTTTGTAATTTTAAAATTCATTTTTTTTACTACAAATAGTGAGAGTCCATCTTTTGATATTTTTAAGAAGTTCATACTAAACTGATCTTTTTTGATATCCTTCGAAAGACAAATTTGCTTAGAATATATTCACGAAAAACTTGCTTAAAAATTAGTACCATAAAAAATGTTTTACAATAATTTTTTTTACGAAAATCATACAATATTTTTTTGGGAGAGGGGAGGTGGAAGAGATGCACTCTTAGTAATGTGAACCATATTAATGTAAATAAAAATTTGTAGCACAAAGATTTCTCAAATGGTATATCCCATGCATGGTTTTATAAAGGAATTTATCTATTTATTTATTGACAAAATAAAGGAATTTATTTATAGTTATTGCCTATGGAAACATAATATATATTGAAATAGAGAAAATGGAAGAAAGGTTTTTTTAGGGAGAAAAATACTTGGGAAATATATTTAATTTATTTTCCTGTGTTTTTCTGCCATTAATTTTGCAAGTCAATAATTGAGTGAAACAAAAATAAGAAAATTTAATATGCAACCATATGAAGGAGTATTATGCAATATTGTGGGACCCACTCCATCAATATACTGCCATTTAATGCGGATAACCATGAGGGGTTATCTCTATTTCAAGTTCTAGCTTATACCGTATTATATTACTGGTACAAATCCAAATTTGCAAACCACGCGCACAAATCAAATAGAAAGGGATAACATTTAAATTAGTATATTAATTTGAATGTTAAAATTAAAATTTTGGTTTCGTTATTTTTTATTACTTTATGTATTGTTCATGTCTTTTTATTTTCTTAATTATTAAATTTGATTTTATTATTTTTATTTTAGTACGAATGAAAATTATTTTTCTATAAAAAAAATAGAAAGGATACTTTAGTCAAAACTGATAAAAACACACAAGGCAATGAAGAATGATAGGGTGTCTTGGTAAATCGCGGATGATAGGTGTAGTTAATTAGTTGATAATCAATTTAGTCTGGATTTTATTATTTATTTAAGTGTCTGGATCTCATAGAAATAATGTCTTGATAATTTAAAACTCAACCGAAATATATGGAAACTTTAGTAAATAATTGTTAGATTTAGTCAATAATTATTTGACTGAAAATTCAAATGATTTTTTATTGACAATCATTAATTACTTGATTAATTCAGATATGATAATAAATTAAAATAACTAATTTCATATTTAATATAAAATTTAGTCTAGTATAATTGATCTTTTATTTCACAAAAATATAAATACATTCTCAATAGAAACCCTTTATCATAATTGGTTATATGCCAATAAAATTAAGAGTCATTAAATTATTAAAAGAAACTTATTACAAAATAAAATGTATTTTGTTTATTGTTGGTATATCATATGTGGGTAAGAATTTTCTATTAAATAAAAAAATGAATGTTGAGAATTATATAAATGGGAGGATCTATATAATTAATATCATAAAGTTTTTGATAAAAATGTGTAATCTAATTCGTCTATATAGTTACCTTTTGCCAATCTAATGATCCTAGGACTATTTGATTACGACGCAACAAATATATAATATTTTAAGATAAACATTTGAAGTTAAATATAGTTAGAGCATTATAAAAATAAAAAAATTGGTCCATAAATTTTAGTTGGGTTAAAAAAAAATTGGTCCATTGTAAAGCATTAGAAGTTATATTTAGTTGGGTTAAATAAATTTTTGGTCCATATAAATATATCATATTTAATTTGTGGTTTTTCTAAAATCCATCTTCAAACAATTGTAATTTCTCAACTATTTTTCATCAATAATTTTAGTCTCTACTTCTAAATCAATTTATGTGTATTGTATCAATTTTTGAATAATTTTTTGCATGCATATTTAGAATATTATAAGAATCTATTTCACAAAAATTTAGAATTTTTTAATAATGTATGAATTAAATTTGATTTAATTTGTGAAAGCGTTTAGCGCTTAAAATTTCATCTTTTGTTAAAAATTTCTAATTTTTTATTACAAGTATTCTTATAATGTTTTAAATATGTTTATAAAAATTATTCAAAAATTCGAATAAGACATATGAGTTGACTTGAAATTAGAAATCAAATTTGTTAATAGAAAATATTTAAGGGACTAATGTTTATTTGAATTTTAAAAAAAAAATATAAAATATAATATATTTAGAAAAA
>JBBPBO010000001.1:6580447-6606414 GCA_037974295.1 Cicer cuneatum | reverse complement strand
AAAAAAAATCTTGGGGCACTAGCAAGGCCAACTAATACTTATTGAGGCATAAAGCAATGTTGTCATAAAAAATAAAATAAAAACCTTTTTAATAATAACAATAATATTTTATTATAATTTTATTTAAATTCTGCCTTTTTTATATGCAAAGCATTTTAATTAAATATGTGAGTGAGTGTATTTTTTATTATTGTGTGACATTTTACTTGTTATACTATTTATATATTTTTATTTTTAAGGCTTAAATATACATGAAAAAGTTTTTTTTTAAAAAAAACTAGAGGTCTAAAGTCATTGCATTACTAGCTTTGGCTTTGGGACTAGGCCAAAATCCAAGAAAACAAGGATAAATATTGTTTCATTTAAAATCTTATTTAAAATTTACAAGGGAATAAAATCAAGGTGAATTGAAAAAAAAAGCACAGTGTAACAAAGCAAATAAAAAAATGATAAAAAGGAAAGGTTATACCGATTTCGGTTAAAGATATTTCAAATACAACGCACTAAATCTCACCAAGTAAAACAACGAATGTTAATACTCAAGTTAGCCAATTCGTTAGTGCGTGTTGTCTTCTCTATAAATATAAGAGATGTGAAATTGCATTTGTCTTGTAAGAAATATATGATTCAACTATCTAGTCTTCAGCTTCTAAAACCCGATATTAGAATTAGTGAAAGACATAGCAACCAACATAGAATCACAATCCATAACAGTGGACAACTCAACATGAAAATAAGTAGCAGCGCCCAAATACTCCAATAAACAACCAGCAATAACGCCACTAGAATCTCTAAAAATAGCGTCAATATCAGAAAGATTGAGATTACCTTTATATACCAATAAGTATCACAATTAATCCACTACATGAAGTCTTTAACCAGTTCATTTAGATAATAACAAGATTTTTATGAGCATGATAATCAATAAAAAAATATTTAATCCACGAAGTCTTTAACTAGTTCACTTGAATAACTCTTGCTAGAAAACAAAATGACTTAAATGATATGAATGACAACTAAGAGAATAACCTCAGTTATCTGAAAACTCCAATTCTTACTAAGGAAATCAATTAAAAAAAATAGAAATAAAAAATCAATCATAATAAATAAAACATAAGACAATAAGTTGTACAAATGAATAGAAAAAATGCATTAAAATAACAGATGAGTGGTAGTTTCATACGCCTGAGACTATAACCTATAACATAACACCACCCCACATACATCATTCCACATATTATATCTGTAAGTATTTTATTATAGAAGAGACGTCAAACAAAAAAGGGGAGTGTAACTTCGGGTACGTGTCATCGACAACAGCACTGTGCCCAATAATATGAATCGGACCCAATCACATACATAATGCAATGGTATTGGCAGCTTATAGCATAAATTTATTTTCACAAAAGTTGTGATGGAACATGTTGACTACAACATATGCGAATTGAAGCATATTAATTCATACATTCCATTATATTGAGAAGCAGAGCAGTACCTAACAGTATCAATATACATATAGTGTGGGCAACAAAATAGTTCTAAAATATTTACAGCAACAAAAATATTAAAGAAAATGTCCAAAGTGGTCTTAAAAAAATACAAAGAGCTATTTGGTTTTTGGGAAATAAAAAGTACCTATTTGGTCCTCAAATATGAGCATAATTAATTACTATTTTAGATCATTTTCAGTGACATTTAAATGATTATCAAAGTTTTTTTTTTTAACAACGTTTAAATGTTTTATAGTTGATTTAATAATTTTCACTTCTAAAGGTAAATTAGGCTTTGAAGTTTTTCTCAGAGATCTGTAGGGTCTTTACAAAAAATATCACAAACTTTTATAGTAAGGTATATGGCACGTCAATTAAAATGTTCGTATAGTAAGGTCCATTCGAACTTTTATTTGACTCGTCATCATATTTTTAACGGTGATGACTGTTTCGGAGATTAAAATTCTAATAAAAATTTAATATAGACTAAATTTAGAAGATATCGATTTTATAGAAATTATACACATATTTAATTATATTTATGCATGTATAAAACGAAATAGACAGTGAAAGAACAATCTAACTAACAACGTTAAATCAATGAAAAAGTTTTCTTGCACAAGCACTCACAAAAGCCACAATATATTTAAATTTAGCCAATGCAGAGGTTAGCGGTATATATGTCTTTCAAAAATAATGAAGTTACAATGATTGAAAATAGATGGAGGAAAACAAGCTAACCACATAATTCAACCATTATTAATCCTTAAAACAAATTTAATAATAGTTTTAATCTTTTTATTTTTACGCAAAATTGATTCTCATATTTTAAAAGTTGAGAATTTTGATTCATCATTCTGATTTTTTAACAATAAAAATAATGATGTGAGATATTTTAAATAATGTGACATATAATCAATGATTTAGAGTGATTAACGTTTATGAAATTTAAATAAAATGCCTTAAAAACTTAGCTTTTAATTTCATAATTTTTCATATTTTTAATTTAATTATTAACATATAAATAATTAATGCATCTATATGGTTCTATATCATAGAATTGTATGTCACGTCATTTAAAAAATGTTAAAACGTTATTATTTTTAGTTCAAAAATTTGAGAGAGATACCAAAATTATCGATTTTTAAAATAAAAGAACCGATTCCGTGAATTGATAATAATCGAGAGATCAAAACTACAATTAAATAAAAAATAAACACACTTCAACTAGTAATGATATTGTATTTCTTTATTTTTCGGTATACACAGGAAGAGATATTCATTTTCACTATATTGTCACCATAAAAAGTTTTACACTATCATCAAATAATATTCATTCACATGTATGACTTCAAAAATAATAATGACCAAAGTTAAATATTTTTAATAATTTAATTATTATGATTAATTAACCGTATAAAAAACAGTGAATATGTAAACATTATAATTAACTCATAGTCAAATATTTTCGCACAAACTTCTAATCACATTTCTCCATATCTAAAACAATTTATATATAATATGCAGGGTTGTTTTAAACATTTTGACAACTTTGTACTAATCTTAAAAATGAAACCACTAAATAAAATAAAGTGGAATTTTAATAATTAAAAAAGAGGTAAAATAAATTTTAGTCTCTATAAAATTTTAAAATTTTATTTTACAACCTATAAAAAAATTGTATAGTTTTTATTTCATAAAAACTTTTTTATTCACTTTTAATCTCTATTTTGACTTTTTTTTAAATAATATTTTTAGTTTCTATAAAATTAAAATAAAGACTTTAAGTGAATAAAAAAATTTAAAAACTAAACGAAAATAAAACTCAATAACGCGTCTTAATAATATATAGGTGTAAATTGGGGGAGGGAGGGGCTACATCCACACCCACTAAATTCGTCAAATAATGAAATATGATGATACATGTGTAAATTTTTTTTTATAATATTATTTTTAGCGAGAAATTATTGAACTCTTTATTTTTATATTTTTTTAATAGTATAATTAGAATTTAAAAAAAAATAATATGATTCTTTTTTTCATAATTAAAATGGTAACTTCTATAATAGTATGATAAGATTATGAATAGGTAATCGTGAAGAAATCTATAATTCAAACTCATAATTATGTTATTTTTTGAAAAAAAAACATATATTTTTTAATTCATACTATATATCCTTACAATTAATTTTTTTCAAATATTATTAATATATAATATTAATTAATCTAACAATAATAAGGATAAAAAATACAATAACTCAAACAAAATTAATTATTTTGGGTCATGATTTCTAGCTATTTATTGTAAGTTTCATGGTACATGCAGGGCCAACAAAAGTACATCCAGCATGAATAAATTTGGGTAAATATTTTTTTTCCTTAGATTAAATTTAAAATATACACAAGGTTGTAACGTTGAATTAAAGAGAATCAGGATATATGTGTGGCAAAAATAGGAACCTACCGTAATATTATTTGTTTCTAGAAATAATTTTATTTTAAAGTAGAATAAAAAATATAAAAGTAACTGTAGAGTGACCCTGCAGACAAGGAATCGCTGAAAATATGAGGAAATGGAGGAGTGGCTGTCACTTTTGCAGTTGCTGAGATGGGAAGGAAAATAAAAAATAAAAAAGAAAAAACATATAGTATACATATGCATATGCATATGCACTCATTAAATACGTTAAGGTTATAAAAAAAATTAATAGGATACAATTTATGCTGACTTTAGAATATTTACAGAACATATATACATGAGAAAAAAAAAGTTTTACTTGTAGACAAAAGGTTTACTTCACATGGGGTATGCATGTGATGTGAATGTACACTTACATTTTTTGTCTACCATGTGGATTAACCCTTACATTTATCTGTCACCAGCTAAGCAATCCACCAATCTTATTCTTCTTCTTCTTTTTTTTTTTTTCCTTTTCTTCTTCTCTTTCTTAATTATTCCTTTCCTCATAGTCTTGTCCAAGTTAATTTGAAATTTCACAATGCATGCACCACTATATATATCTTCTTTCATAAGATCCAAATTAAATAAACAAAGGTGAATTAAAGGTTCAGCACATGAAAGGTTGATTTTTGATCTAGAGCTAGCAGCTCCATTTTCTTATAGTTCAATTACCACTCAATTATTAATTGTAAAAACACACAGACACACAAACTACTAGATCAATTCCAAACTATGACTTAATTTTTTGGATTAGTTATTTGTTTTGTAAGACTTCTTTTAAATTATCCGTTTGTATTGATTATTTTATAACCACAATGTATCCATATTTAATCAGCATCATTTTTGTCAATTCAAAAAAATATAAATTAGGTAATCTATCATTACAAATTTACATACTCTATCTTGATACCCAATTTCACCAATGAATTCAAGGATAACTTGGTAAAATGATACACAGTTTAGCCAATTTTTATGCTTCAAACTAAATTAATCAATTTTTTAGGTGCGAAATATTTATTACTAGTTAAATTCTAGTTCTTCCTCTCCTAATCTTTAATCCTTTTAAGATATTAGTTACGTCCAAAAACTTTGGTCTTTTAAAAAATAAAAAACAATTAGATAATTTTTTCTCTCTATATCCTTGCAAAACCCAAAATATATTTATTAAATTATTTTTTTATCTATTAAATTTGTATAATTGAAAAATGTAATTAATATTACATTAAAAATTAAAATTAACATTTATTTTAAGAGAATATTTTTTACAAATTGATCACCTATTATGAGACGAAGGAAGTAATAGAGTATAATAACTCGGTAAAAGTGTCTGCAATGTGTATTTAGAAGTAGGATAAAAAAAATTACACTTATTTTAGGATTTTATTAATATGCTAAAACATTTAATTTGGAAGTTGGAACCAACGGAGTATCTAGTTTGGAGCTTAATTAGTAATATAGGGTTCGTTTCTTAGAGATTTTTTAAAAATGATTTTGGTATTGCATAATTTAGATATTATATTTTAGAGATTTTTTAAAAAATGAGAAATTATTTTATATTTTTTTGTCAAAATAAAAATTAATATATTAAAAAAAATTAATTATAAAAATGATTTTTTGAGAAGCCATTAAATATATTTTATCATTTTAAATAGTTGTTAGATTAATTTTATTTTTTTTTTATTTTAAAAACTATAACAAATAAAAACTTTTAAAAATAATTGTTTTTAAAAAATAGTTACAAACACGCAGTAGTACTTGAATAAATTACCATATGCAAAAGAAAAGAAGGTAGTGAAGAGTAAATTGCAAACAATCGTAAAGAATTGCAATCGATTATATACTAGTAAAATTTCTGTGTCTCAAAGTACAATTTAAGATATTAAATATAGAAATTTTACTTTAAATTTTTTAATTACAAAATCTTAAGTTTGAATTTCGTACGAAACGTTCTACTTAATAATATCATCAATCGTTAAGTTAAGGTTTAAGAATATTAAAATTATTTTTTTAATAAAATATTTTAACTTTTAAATTTCATAAGATTTGATATCAGAACATATGTTAGCTAGATCTAATTTTTTTTTTAAATATTACAATTCTTACTTAATTATAATTAAACAATTCTGGTAAAATTAATATTCCTCCATCTCACAATAGATGTTATTATAGCAAAAAAAAATATCAAAATAAATTTTATTTAAAATTTTATATTAACTTTCAATGACTATTATATACATAATATTTAAAATATTATTATATTTTATATTAAAATAGTAAAAAAAAGTTAATCAACAATTAATATAATTAGTTCAGTAAAAATGGTTTATCTCTTACTTCCTATTAAATAACACACGTTATAATACAAAAGAAGTAATTTTTCCGTGTGTTTGTAGTAGATTCATTGGAACGTGAAATCATGTGCACATTGCACGTAGGGTCATAAATAAAATCCTTAGCGATCCCAATGCTACTTACTAGCATTATTATTAATTTATTACTACTATTATTATCACGGGTAAAATTAACGACATTGCTAAACATGTTGCTAACCCTAATTAAGAACGACATTAATATGAAGAAGGTCGTTGTAAGGGGCCCACAAGAATGAAAGCACTCAAAAAGCCCATATTGAGCAAGGAAGGGTGGTGGGCCCATGTGACCACAAACAACAATTTACAATAGGGACAGAGAAGAAAAGAATTAAAGGGAGAGTACTACGTAACAAATAAACACATCTTCTATTGTCCACTTATTGGCTTTTCATTTCTTTTTTCTTCATCTAATTTAACGGCTTATATTATTTTTGTTTTAACTTTTTCAATCATTTTTTTCACCCATCCACTTCTTTCAAAAATGGATAATTGGATAAGCATGTGCAATAGGACTTTATATAAGCGTGTTTGGCAACTATCTCTTCCTTTTCATCCAAACGGACCACCATGGAAAATAACATTACGAACTCAAATAATATGCATACCATTTAATCATAGCTATCTACTACTAGTATTAACTAAGAAGCAAAGTTAAAGATGTCATACAAATATTCAAATTAGTATGATTTGAGTCGTAAGTAACTCAAGTCTATTAATCATATGACCATGAATTTCATTTTGTTTTTAAATTTGTGCCGATGAAAGTTTACTATTTAAAAGAGTCATTAATTTAAGGAATAATTTTTGTATGATCACAAAAATTTAGACATTTTAATTAGATACGCACATAAAAAAATTACAGAAAAATAATAATTAAATAATATATAATTTAAAAATTATTTTAAAAAATTATATGTACACTTAAATATTGTATTTAAATTCTTATATTCTTACAAGAATTGTTCTATTTAAGGTGTTCTAAATATTATTTTTTGGTAACAACAATTCAGTTAGTAACTGCAAAAATATTAATATATAGATACTCGAGTTCGAACATAAAATTATTCGTTTATCTGTATTTAAATGTGTGAGTCTCAACCGACTATTTAAAAAAAATAATTATTTAAATATTTAGAGAGAGTTTCATCTATGTTGCACATACATGATTCTGAAAAAAACCTCAAAATGCTCTCTATATTATTCATATGGATTGGAAAGCTCCTTATAGTAATTAGTTCAATTATAATAAAGACCGGGTCTCTAAAGACTCTTTCCCTCCATCATCTTATGGTCATTTCCTTAGGGACCACATAGTTTCGATTGTTGGTTGTTTTGCTAATTTTATTGGTAATGCTACTGATGTTATTGTTGAGTTAACTGCACCTATAATAGCAATAGAAACTGACTTCTAAAAAGGTTGAACATAATTTGGTTTGAGTATGACTCTATATTGGTGCTTAATGCCTTCATAAATTACTACCCGTTGCTTGAAAGCTTCGGACTATACGGTTTGATGTTTTATATTTTTATCAACAAACCCATTTTGTTGTTTCTCGCATATTTAGAGGATAATAGTTAGTGCCGACAAGTTAATGTTTTTTAGTTTTTCTAGAAGAATTTACACTTGGTGGATTTTGCCAGCAAACATTATCTGTTCAATGAATGAAAAAAAGTAACAAATATAATGATAAAGAGACTATGAGTTTGATTTCCAGCCAAAAAAATAGATAGATTTTTTTGGTTATTTGGTTTTTGTTTATTTTTGTTTCATAATTTTTTGTCAAATTTTCCATATTTTCGTTTCTTTCTTATTTAATATATAATACTTGCTTGTGTTCTAGTGGTGACAGCATATTTAAACTGGACGATCTTGCTCGTTTAAAAAGACCCTGAAAAAATTAAAACAAAGGAGGTTAAAAAATATACACACATAATTAAATTAAAGTTTATGATTAAATAATATTACCCTCTTCATTTTTTATAAACTCTTTTCATTGTTTTTATATATCATTTAAAAAATACCCAATATATTTACATGATATCGAAGTTTAATTTGACTTAATAAAAAAAAGATAGTAATTTTTAATATATTAGATATTTATATTGAAAATCTTTTTAATGGTATAGTTGGAAAATATGTTATATTGATTATAACTGTGATGTAAGTATATGACGTGAAAAATATTTGAAATAAAAATGTAAAATCTTACTATGACTATAAATAGATTAAATATACGAAAGAAATAACTTATATATTTAATATTTTAAAAAATTAGTTGAAAAGTAAAATCAAATTTTCTTGTTATCTTTAAACATTTAACATTTAATATGCTCTTGTGTTCCACACTCCTCTCCAACAATTGTGTATAAATATTTAAAAATGTTTGGTATATTAATTTTTAGTATATTTAAAATTGAGTTTATATTTTAGAAGTACAATATTTTTCTCAGAAAATTAGTGTACTTTTTAAAAAACAAGGTTAAAGACACGAGATAAAAGCAACAGATTAAAAGGTGTACACTCCCTGTTTTTCGGTCACGTCTAACTTTAGGGCCGTCATTGCTAGAGTTATCACCTTTATTTCCTTTTCTTTTTTACTTTTATTTTTGTTAATAAATTTTTCTTTTTTACTTGTGATCATGATGATTCACACATTTTGATAAGTGGAATGTATAAATGACTGGAAAGCTTAATTCTCATTTTGATTATTCTGAACATACTTTAATTATAGTATTTTTATAAAAATATATTTGTTTTAAATTTGTATAATTTTTCAGACCATTAATTTTTTATCTTTGATAATTTGCTCTATTTCGAGTTTCGATTCAAAATAAATTTATAGTATCGAATATATTATTGTGTTGAGTTGCGGATTAGATCATTCTCTTTATGCCATCAAAAATTATTTTAGAATTACATCTTCAATTTGACCGTCAAATGATACCACTAGTTATATGATAGTATGATCAAGAAAAAGAAGAAGAAATAGAGGAAGAAACAAAAAAAAATCTCGGATTTTAAGAGAATTTTTTGTGTGCTTTTTTAATTGATTAGAGTTCTCTCTACAATTTAAAGAGAGAAAACTTCACTCCGAATTTTCTAAGTTTTTGAGTGGGTCAAAAAACTGATGCGCCACTCTACATAAAACTAAAACGCAAAAAAATTAAGTTTTGACCGGGACAAATTAATACAAGAATTAATTCAAGACGGCGGCAGCGCGTGTGATACACTATTTACGTATGTTTTCATCTCACTTAGCTCTTCTTATTTTTTTCAATTCGCATCAACTAGGTCTTATTATTATATTATTTTCAAACATTTTTTTTATTTTAAAAAAAATTGATGTGGTTAGTTTGTAAATGTTAAAAAAAGCTGATAAATAGAGATGTCGTCGGAGAGAGCAAAGATCTATATTCTCGTTTTCCTAAGCAAGACATCCAATTCATTTCATTCCTGAGCAGTAATTGTAGAACAAGATGAGGCGACCGATTTGCAAAGAAAGGGGAAGAAATGAATAAGAGTTTCTGATTATAGTTTTTCTTATGTTTTTATTGTTTTTTTAATTTTAAATTTAATATAATTTTATTATTTTTTATTGGATTTGTCTATATTTTTTTTGGAAGTTTTGTTTTGTATTGGGAAAATAGATGTGATTATGTTGTTGGTACGCGTATGGTAATGAGAAGAAACACACAGTAACTATTTGAATTTATTTGGTAAGGAATTAATGAGTACTTCGCAACCATGAAAGTAATTCGGGTGAGATTAAGGAATTATAAAGGTAAAGTATTAAGGTAAAAGAGTTTTTAGGTTGAGTTAGACTATGAATTTCTGGATTATAAGGTTGAACAAAGATGAATATGAAGTTAGTTAGAAGGATGAATATAGTTTTGTAGGGATTAAAATTTAGTAGGCTCTTTAAGTTTTATTTTTCTTAAACCTAATTTTGACTTTAAAATTTGTTGTTATGTTTTAAATAAAACGTTTTTAATGAGTAAGCATAATTGATTTACGTCACGTGTCGTTAAAAATTAACTACACCGGTATTTTTACAAATGAAAAATTTACGAGGAACTAAAATTGATAATTTAATAAATTAGAGTAAATAAAATTATTTTTTACAGAAAATAAAATAAATAAATCTGACTAGAACTATTCTCTTAATACGATGTGGTTTAATTAATCTCAGTTATATAGGCTTTGCAATATTTCAGTATCACCTAGAGGAAGTTAATTTCGGTTTAGGACCAAATGGAGCAATTCTCCAATCCAACCATCACTAAGAAGTTTGATCTTTATATATATTTTCAATCTTGGGTCGACCTTTTATGCCAGATCATTTATCTTCAATCTACACGTGATAAATGGGCATTTTGATACTTCAATTTGGAAGAATTGATTAATTTAGTTGGTTACATTTGTGAACTAAAAATTTAATTCCTTAAATTAAAAAATATCAATTAATTTTAGGCTAAATAGCAATCGTAGTCTCTTAACTTAATTTCACTAAACGATTTAGTCCTTTATTTTTTTTTCCATTTTGGTCCTTTATGTTTTTAAATAATTTCAGCGTTACCCTTTAAGAGGGGTTCCGTTACAAAAAAAAGTTAAAAAGTTAAAAAGTTACCCATCCGTTTCCTTTTCTCTGGCTTTTCTCTCACGTTTATGTTTCTTTTGTTTGGTTTAGGGTTATATTTCTTCTCTCATTCACTTTCTCCCTTCATCTCCTTTCTTCTCTTCTCTCGTATCATCTTTTTCCTTCATCATCTTCTCCCTTCTCATCTCCCTTTCATGGAAAATCATATTCATGGTTCACAAAACTCTAAATCTATGGTTGCCTCTTTCACAAATAGGTCAAACTCAACCTCGTACAACTCAACATCCTACAACTATGGTTCTTTTGATTCCAATGGAATTCGTGAGCTGCCAAATTGTACTTGTGGTCTGAAACCTGTAATTCGCACAATGACAAAATGGGGTCTGAACAGAGGAAGAAAATTTTGGGGTTGTAGGAATTTTGTGGTAAGCATAAATACCTTTGGGATTTGAGATTTTGGTTTTTAGATTGGTTTTCTCATATTAGGGTTATTAGATTTATTGTTTTTGGTTCAGATGAAAAAAAAATTATTCGATTATTGCTGAAAAATTTGTTATTGATGTTGTCTTTATTCATCAATTGTAGAGTTATGACATTGAATGTAGATGCAATTACTTTGTTTGGGATTCAGACTATAGGCTTCAAGCACAACAGAGAAATCAACAACAGATACATACACAATGTTTAGAGTGTCCTCAAAAGGAGTTGGAGATTATGACTCTTAAGAATGTCATTTTGAAGATGCATGGAGATCACAAGTCAACCATTATTAAGATGAAGTTGCTGCAATTTTTAATCGTTTTGATTGGTGTAACATGTGTTGTTTTATCGTTTATCTTAGCTCTGAAATGAAGTTACTGTATTTGATGTATTTTTCTTGATGTTGATGTAGTAGATTTGTTGTAAGTATGTAGTTATGATTGAGTTTGTTATATGACATTTGAAACATATTAATGTATTTTGCTTTTGCATCAATTGTGGCTCCAATGATGTTGGTTGTTCTTTCTTTAATTATTACTGTTAATTACTGTCAATTATGAATGAAATATTTTTGATTTGTCTGCATGTGTATTGTTAATCAGAATGTAGAATCAGAATGAATCATAATGCAAAATCAGTCTCCATGTGTATTGTCTGCAAGTGCATAATTCATTCATAAAGAATGTTGTTCCTGATTCATTCAAAAAATTTCTTGATCCAATTGATGTTTCTGCATAATTGCTTATTGGTTCATTCATAACTCAGAATTCATTATTGTTCCTGATTCATTCATATGTGGTATATAATCAATATACCACCCCTGTACCTAGACAAAATAATGATTATTGCTTAATGTTGTTCCTGCTTCATTCATAATTCATTCATGATATTTATCTTTTGATGTTCATCTTCTAAAGTTCTGCTACTGGTGTTCAACTTTTGCTTCTGGTGTTCAACTTCAGGTTTTTATATTTCTAGTTTTCTGCTTCTTGTTTTCTGCTTCTGGGTTTCTGCTTCTGATGTATTGCTTCTGGTTTTTATATTCTAGTGTTCTGCTTCTGTTTCAGATGTTCTGCTTCTGGTGTTCTTGAATCTTTAAATTTTAATCCTGTTCCTTTCTTAGTACAATACTTAAATGCACGCATTAGCATAATCATAATATTGAGATAATTATGTTATCATTAAAAGATATTTTTTCTCAACACATAATTCATTTGAAAAACTTGCTCCATTCAAAACAATGTAAACATGTTTCAGTTGGTACAAAATACAACAAATGGCCTAAAACAAAATGACAAACAGCAAATGGCCTAAAACAGTGGCCTAAAATTTGGTACAAAAGACAGCAAATGGCCTAAAATTTGGTACAAAAAACAGCAAATGGCCTAAAACAATGGCCTAAAACAGAATGGCAAAGTTGTTCCTAATAACCAAAAAGTGTTTGAACTTTGTCCTAAATCAGAATAACAAACTAGAACATTATTAACCAGAATGACAAATACATAAACAAAATTATTTCCTTCATGTTTTGAACTTTGGCCTAAAAGTTTTGGACTCAGCTTGTGCAGGCTGGGACTGTGCTTGTGCAGACATGGACTGAACTTGTGCAGGCTGAGAATGAACTTGCGTAGGCTGGGACTGAGCTTGTGCAGGCTGTGACGGGGCTTGTGTTGGTTGGTTTTTGTTGGATCTTCCTCTGAGTTTGACAGGTTGAGATTGGGCTTGTGTGGGTTGGTTTTTCTTGGGTCTTCCTCTAGGTTTGATAGGTTGTGTTTGAGCTTGGGCAGCTTGATTTTGGGCCTAGGCAGATTGAGTTTGGGTCAAGTTAGGTTGAGTTTGTGTTTGGGCTTGGACAACTTCAGTTTGAGTCTGGCTTTCTTGAGTTTGGCTTGGACATGATGCCTTGTTATGACCAGTTTGTTTACACTTGGTGCACTTATTTGGCATCACTTTCCTACTAAGCATTGTTGGGTCCTTAATTTTTTCATCGCCATCTTTGTTCCTTGACCTTTTGGGCCTTCCTAGAAGCCTTCTTGATGGTGGTGGTAACACATCAGGATATGGAGTTTGAGACCATACATTCTGTCCATTTGTTGGGTAAATAATAGGTCGGTAACAAGCTGCGTATGTCTCTCGCCTATAGTATGCTGGAATCAATTCTTCTGGATCTTGTTTGAGGAAATTGCATCAACAAACTACATGGCAACATGGAATTCCAGTAAGCATCCATTTCCTGCATGAACATTCTTTATTTTCCAGTGATACCACAAACTTGTCTCCTGTGTGGTTGATGTTACTAACTCCGAATATGTTTTCACCAGCATACCTTGTTCAACAAACATATAACACATGATTCAGAATGACATAATATATAGTCAAACCAGAACATATATAACCAGAATATTAATCAAATCAGAATCTATATTTGATGTATATCTATACTTATCAACATATATATAATGAAACCAGAACATATCTAACCAGAATATTACCTACACATCCACATTCTTGATAATTCTGTTCTTTTTCTAACTTTTTCTTGATTTGAGGCAGAACAGAACCATTATACATTTCCAATCTAGTTCTATTTGTTGCTCACCTTTCCATTAAGTACACTTTGATGTCTTCAAACATTGTCACTATAGGTTTCCCTCTAGGTCCAATTATGACACTATTGAATGTCTCTGACATATTGTTAACAAGCACATCACATTTAGATTTGAAACTGAATCTTGACTTAGACCAAAACCTTGGTGGAATCTTCACCAAATATTTGTAGGCCTCTTCGTTAACCTTCCTCAACTCTTTCATTTCTCTTTCCCATGTTTGATGATATGTTGACTTGGCTGCCTTCCACATCAATTGCTTAAGCTTTTTCCTTGGGTGAATTTTTCTGAAGTTGTTATAAAGGTGTCTTACACAAAACCTTTGTTCAACCCCAGGAAGCAACTCATCCATTGCAGGAAACAATCCCTAACATAAACAACATAAATAAATAAATTAACTAGAATAAATAAATTAACATAAATAAGTAAATTAACATAAATGAATAATGAATAATTGAACTTAAATTAATACCTTTTGCTGATCAGATATGAAAGTGTAAAACTTGCATGCTTGATGTCCACCCAAGTCATCAATTAATAATTTTAGGAACCAAGTCCATGAATCTCTTGTCTCACCTTCAACTACAGCAACAGTAATTAGAAGTATTTGTTCATTTGAATCTCTACCAACAGCAGCAAGAATCATACCCCCCATAATACCCTTCAAGAAAACAACCATCAAGACCAATTATTGGTCTACAAATCAGAAAACTCTCCTTACATCCATTAAGAGACATATATAGGCCTTGAAAACTCGGTAAAAGTGGTCTGTCCACATAATCAGTTACCTCTGAATTTGTAGCTTGGACTTCTAACTTAACAGTACTATTTGGATTTGATCTTAATAACTCATGACAATAATCATACAATCTTAGATATTGCATTCTGAATGATCCATCAACCATATCAATTGCAACCCTACGTGACCTAAATGCCTTCATCTTACTCACTCCAGCATTCCACTTTTGATGAACATTGTTAGAAATATTTGTAATTTTTATGTTCGGGTTCTCCTTCACTGTTGAGTACAATCTTTTTCCGAGCCAACTTGATCTCATAAGTTTGACCTTATACTCTCTATTACATGAATGTGTGTCAACTAGTTTCCTAAGTTGCCATGTATCTTCGTCAGGTAACTTTGCACAATAGGCAAACCACTCACAGCCTTCCTTACATTTAACTCTCACTCTTAGATTGTCATTTTTTATAAACTTCCAATCTCTCCCATTATGAATGGCATATGTTGTCATAGCCTCCATAAATTCTTCTTTATCGGTGAATAGGCTTCCTAAAACCCACTTATAATCTTCCATTTTTTTGGGCATCACAAATAAAGGATACTTCTCTTGAGTGTCATCTTCATCACCATCTTCATCACTCTCCAATTCCTCCGTCAAATACTCTTCATCTCAAAATTCCTTCTCAATTGGTTTTAACTGCTTCTTTCTTTTTGAAGTCAAATTCAAAGAGTCATCACTTGGCACATTAATCTCCTCATCTTCATTCACAATATGTTCTTTCTCAACACGAATCTTCTTAGGTCTCCCTCTTTTCTTACCAGTACTTTGTTTCTTCTTTTTACTAGTACTAGACCCTTTCTTAATTGCACTATTCCTGTTCTCAATTTCAACTTCACACTCGATTTCCTTACCACCTACCCCTCCTTGTTCTTCAACTCCATTGCCACCTATTTGGACCTCATCAAACCCGTCATTATTAGGCAATTCATCATCTGAGTCTACAAAAATTACTTTAGCAGCACTATCATCACTATCAGACCCAATATTGTATTCTGTTTGAGTTGGTTCATGTACATTTTGGGTTGGTTCATGTGCATCTTAGGCAGCTTCTTGATGGTGTGCATTTTGGGTTGGTTCATGTGCATCTTGGGCAGCTTCTTGATGGGCCTGTTTAGCTTTATCTATTTCAGCCTCATTCTGAACATTATCAGCAAATATGGGCTGAGATACTGGATGAATAAGATACATGTTCACTTTCCCATGAGCCTTAGCAAAAGTTACCATTTCCATAGCCCCAAAGTCATTTTCTAAATATTTTTTCTCACCATACACCTCGTACCATATACTAATAATTTCAGGATACCCCATTTGTTTAACAATATCATAAATCTCAAAGTAACTCCACTTGTCAGCATCACATTTCCAATTTGACACTTCACCTTCGTACACTTCCATTGTGTCATCCAAAAAATGCCCTCCATGGTGGATATCAACAAAAAAACACATCCATTCTGCTTTTTATACATTGAAAAGACAAAAAAGCTCATTAATAGAAAACTATAATCACATGGTAGGGACCATAAAACTGGTCCCATAATCTTAGAAAAAGAGGAACGAATATTTTAGTGTGGACCACAAACCCTATATCCCAATAAACAAAATATGCAGTAATCAACTCATTCACAAATCAAACACATGCAAATAATAAATATCATATGGAACCCACTAAACCCTAAACCCTAAAAAAAGAGGGAATCACTAAATATCATAATCAATAAAAAACATATCTTTCCTCTTCATTCAATGTTGATTCCGATAGTGTTTTCTATGATATCGTGCTTCGATTTTCACGCGTGGGTGAAGGGAGAAGATGATGAAGGAAATAGATGATACGGGAGAAAATAAGAAAGAAGATGAAGGGAGAAAGTGAATGGGAGAAGAAAGATAACCCTAAACCAAACAAAAGAAACATAAACGTGAGAGAAAACCCATGGAAAAAGAAATTGATGGGTAACTTTTTAACTTTTTTTTGTAATAGAACCTCACTTAAAGGGTAACGCTGAAATTATTTAAAAACATAAAGGATCAAAATGGGAAAAAAAAAAGATAAAGAACTAAATCATTAACCGAAATTAAATTAAAGGACCACGGGTGCTATTTAACCTTAATTTAATTATTTCTTCAAATTTTGTATCGTAATTTTAAAAATTTATACTTATTTTGATGCTTGAGTAAATACTATTTAAGTTGATAGATATATATTTTTAATTGATATTGATGAATATTTATTAGAGAAATATTTTGATTGAAGAATTGAATTAATTGAAATTCTGATATGTGAGAGACTAATTTACTATGTTGAAAATTTAATTTACTTATTAAATTGACTAATTCCTATATTTTCAAGGGTCATAGTGAATACCGATCGAAGACGTAACTAGTCTTTAAAATTTGTGTATCCGATAGAACAAAATCGTGGTGCTCTTATAATAAATTGTTTAAATATCATATTTATTTAAATATCAGTTGAGTTATGAATTAATTACATATATTTTGACATTTTATTGCAAAATCGTTAATAATTTAATCACAAATCAATATTTTTTTAAAATATATTTGATAAAAAAAAAACAAGTAACACTATTTAATCTATCATTTTATATAGTAGATGAGCATATTTAAAACTAATAATTAAATATTTTCTAATAACTAAATCATAACAGCTCGATTTTAATTACTGTAAAATTCCACTAATAACTTTCAATTCGTTAAAATTATTTCATTAAGTAAAATTTCAAAAATCTTTCGCATGCATGTCAATTCAACAAAATTTCAAAAAAATATGTGTTATTAGCTCAATTAATATTATTTGAGCTTTTCAAAAATTTGAGCTCAATTAAAAGTATAAAGCTCAAATATTCTATTAATAGAGCAATACTTAATTTGTTCCTTTGTATATATTAAATAAATATAAAAATTTGTCCTTAAAAATTTGTACTTAATTTGACCCATTACTATTATAAATATATATTAATTATACTACTTCAATAAATATAAAAATTAGAGTCTTACGTGATCGTTCACCAATCATATTCCGGACCATCATTGACCGACAATGTATCATCATTTAATAAAATATAGTACGAACAAATATCATTTACTATGTATGTAAATTAAATCATAAATACGACAATTTTTTACTCATACTAAATAAGTATAACACTAAATTTTGTTACTATTATGTTGCTAGCGTCGAGATGAGCTAGTTTGCTCGCTTTTATCGACGAAAAGTTCAATTACTTGGTTGATATATGTAATAGTTTAAACAATGGATACAATTAAAGTAAAAAAGTTTACACCAAAATTTATTTAGTATTTATTTATATATATTTTTTAAATATTCAATATTAATTATTAATTGTTGATTGAATAATTAAGGATAAAATCTAAAATGAAATATTTTATGTAAAGGGTAAAATTGTAAGAGAAATAAACAATACCAAAAGTTTGTATCTCTTTTATATATTGTTTATTTTTTTACTCTTTCCGTTTTTAGAGTAACGGGACCCTAGTAATCCGAAATTTAATCGAGAGGTAAATAAATTATGGTCAAAAATTGTTTCAGCTAAGATTTAAATTTAGTCCAAACGATTTATTCTTAATTGAAGTTCATTAATCACTTAACTCAATAATTGGTTAAAATAATTCAACTTTTATATATAGTGTAGATATATCAATATTGACCACATTTTTAATCCAAATAACTATTTTTACTAATAAAATAATATATTTATTTAAATTGGTAGAATATATATTGTGTATAATAAAAACAAAATACGGTGAATTTGCAAAGAAATTTATAACATCAAAGTTAATAGCATAAAAAGGAAGTATAGTTATAATATTACAAATCAAAATGATTGAAATACTTATATCTCTGAGTGTGTAGTATTGACGACCAACTTATTGACTGAATTTGTAATTGATTAGAGATGATCTATCAATTTAAATCAAACAACATACACTAAAACGACGAATAATATCGCACTTAAACGAATAATCATAATCAATTCAAGAGTAAGGATACTTCAACAATTTGTCTAAGCCTTCAAAAATAAATATAAAATAAATATCATCTCGACTAAGATTAAATAGATTGATTTTATGTCCAATTAATTAAAAACATATTAAACAAAATCAATCATAATAATTCAAAAAATGATTTTGTATTCTTAAATGTCATAAAAATAAAATTTACACTAAATATAGTAATAAAATTATAGAAAGGTCTCGTCTTGACATGAGACTTAGGTTTTGTTAAAAAAGATGATACAAATGGACTATTCTAAGTAAGAAGAAATTGATACAAACTCCTCTCTCATAGATGTGAAAGAAGGAAGTGAAGAGTAAATACAAAATTGAGAGATATACGACTAAATTATGGACCTTATTTAGCCACACACAAAAGAAAAAAGATAGAGGAAAGATAATAACTTGTTTATTACTATTTGAAAAAAATTAAATAATATAAGATTTGTGTGTACCTAAATCAATTGTATATGTGGCGCACAAGAATTACTACAGCTAACCGTACATCAATATTATATTATCTTTTATGAATCGTTCAAATGGCCTTGTCTCCTTTAAAGACAAAATTAAATCAAGTGTTGTTTTTGTCAAGTAAGTGGTAGAAGGGTGAATTTAATTATAATTTGAAAGCTGAAGTTCACAGCTGTAATATTTTTTCCTGAAATATTATTAGAGTATTATTTTGAAGTTTTAATTATTGGTAGAGACAAACCGTATTCAATTCAACAATGATTGATGTATTACAAATGTCATTTTTTAATAATCAAAGTATAGCAAAATTGTCAATGAAAAAGAAATGAGAACTCGTGCTTTGTTAAACGAGAGTGAAGAAACTAGTGAAGGAAAAAACAAATCCAATTCCAATAATCTCCGTGGTCGTGTGGTGCCCATCTCCATGTCTATGACTTCTTCTCAACGGCATCAACCTATCAGTAAGTTTAAATTATTAATATCTGCTGTATTTTTTATAATAAAAAAAAATTAAAGTTTGCTTACAAATGTAATTATGTATTAATCATCAATGAGGTTTTCACTCGGGTTCTTATATGTTATGAGTTGAATTTTTTCTTTTTTATAATTATTAAAATTACAATTTCTTTTTTATTAAGCTTAAGTTTTAAGATTAGAACACACCTCTAAAATATTTAAGTCAACTCGAAAAATGGTTATAGTAACATCATTATTGTCTTTTATCTGCTCTTAACTTTTGACAACCCTAAACCCTAAACCTCTGTAGTAGTTTTATTTTGTATAAGCACTCTTACAGAGCAATAATGGACTCAGGTGAGTGCAACTCACCGGTCCATTGACTCAGCCCGATCTAAGTGATCCGGGTTCAATTTTGACCCAGTCCACAGTAAAAATAGGACAAAATATATTATTGATAGATTTGATTATTATTATCAATTAAAAAACATATGTCTCCGAAAGTATAGTCCAATAGTACAGTTTTATTACACCTGCATCATTCGTGTTATTGCTCGTATATTAAATGGATTTTACATTGCAGAGACCAACAGAATGAATAGGCCACTAATAAATTCACAAGGACATTTTGCTGACAAAAAAAAATGACTTACATATATACACTCATCAAATCTATACAAGCAATTTCTGTAACAATGCTTTAGTTTTAGCATCTCAATTATGCACTAAGGTGTAACCTTTTCAGCATAATTCAGTGTTTTTATTTTAAAATATATATATAGGTCTATTTTCTGGCACCAAATGCATGGACTGTCGCATCAATATATATTCCTAAACAGACTAAAAGTCTATCAATATATATGTTGGTAACGTAACCCAAACACCACTAAACCACTACCAAAAACCAATGTGTCATCCACGCTGCCGCAGCCGCACAGTGCTAGTCTCATCACCAACATGCTCTTCCATTTGTGTCCTCGTCGATTTTTTTAGTGTCAGTCATATGTCTCGGTCGGAGAGACTTTGTTTTGGGAAAAAAGTGTATGTTGGTTTGAAAATGTGTAGAGGAAGATTGGGAAAGCCTAGAAATTCAAAAATTTGATAAAAACGTAATATCGTACGATTACATTCGATTTTAACAATTTTGTTCCGAATTAACTCAAGTTAGATTGCTTCAGTCAATGATATTACTCAAAAACGAGTCTACAAGTGTTTTATTACGAAATCGACACCTCGTATCGTAAACAAATTTAAAAACTTGTTAAAAACATAATATCTTACGATTTCACCCAATTTTAGCAATTTGGTTCCAAGTTAACTCAAATAAAAAAATCACTCCGGTCACTGACATTACTCAAAAACAAGTTTGTAAGTGTTTTATCATGAAATTGACGTCTGGTATCGTAAATTCGTATGATATTACGAGTTATCACGCGTTATGGACAACTTTGATTAGGGATCCTTCAGCTAGTAGTGTAAGCTTTTAGGAAGATTAAGTTCTTGACATATGATACAAACTAGAATTGTATTCAAACAAACTAAAATGAATTCTTCTGTTTACCGTATGAATTGCTGGATATTGGTTGTTTATGTAACACCGACACTTTAGAATAAAAGTGTGTTTGACGCGTGTCTGTGTCTACATTCATTACTTCGATCTTTTTAAATTATTATCAGTGTTAACGTATCAGCATCAGTATCGTATTTGTGTCATTGTTTCATAGTCGCATTGCACCTCCCAATGCCAAAAGGCCCTGATTTTCACGAAATGGCTCAAAAACGCCTTCTCTTATTTACCAGCAACATAACTTATTTCTAACTATTTCTCCAACTAACTCACCAAAATGGTTACTTGGGGACAAAAATTGGGGGCTTTCAAAAAATATGGTAAGAGAAGAGACTGGCGTGCTTTTTTCCATCCTTTAAGCCCAAATGACTTTCATGTATTGGACTTGTTAGAGATAAAAAAAACCATTTCCAAGATGGAAACAGTAGCCAGGAGTTTGATCCTTGCAACCCATATTTCAAAAGTATTAATTAAAAAATTGAACAATTGGACTATAAAACTATCTCTAAATTGCATTAAGAAAATCCTACGCCAAATGCAACTGGTTTTTGAGAAATATAATATATCTGTATTAGCAACACATGACATACATGAGGAGATAAAGCATATTTATAATAATGCATTTAGAGCCATCCAAATATAAGAGAAAGACTTGACCTAGGAGGGAATTCTGAACTTTCTCACCATAGCTTTTCAAGAAAGAAATTCCATGTATTCAAGCAAAGAATGAAATTTGGAAAAACAGCTTAAAAGAAAACTCACCAGTGGTAATGTGACTATAGATGCTCCATTTTTATCTTAGGTAAATGAAAATGAAGGTTTCCAGCTTCAGGTAGCTACCTACTCAATGCCTATAAAGTTAAATGACCCCAGAAAATAGACACTTTTACCCATATAGTCATACTTTCATTCTTCTTTTTTTCTATTTGTGCGTAGAATATATTCATTTTTACAATTAGTGCTAAATAATTGAAAATAATGGCACAGAAAATTATTTGATTGACAAAAATGTTGCTATTATATGATTTAGAAAGTAGATAGAAAAAACTGCATTTCAGCTGTAAGAGTTTCACTTTGTAACTTCAAGGGACAAAGTTCAAATCCCCTCAAAGGACAGACAAGATATAATAATATAAACTCGCGAAAACAAAAGATTAAAGGGATTTAAGCCACCAAGGCTTTAAACATAGGCAACAAAAACTTCAGTAAAACAATCATTGAGCAAAACTATTACTATATGATACAAATTTTAACATACTCAAATGGTACAAGCATGAGGGAAGATTAATGACTTCCAAAATTACCCAATCAAAGGACAAATATCCAATCTTTCAACTAAATAGATTACATCTTACCAGAGACACCAAAAAAAGGATGGAGCGCTATGGATGTTAGGCCGACACAAAGTTCGCAAGATTGGCGAACTACTTAAAGCCAATATTCATTTCCTTCCGCTTCAGTTCTAAAGCCATACGCTCGTTTTCAATCTTCATTCTTTCGTTTTCTAGACTCAGCTTCTCCAACTCCCGGTCCTTTTTCTTACTAAATCTCTGCCACTTGAATCTCTGCTTCTCTAATTCCAACATCTCAGCCTGAATTTGTAGCTTTTGCTCTTCCAACTGAAATTGGCGAGAGTCGACCCATTGCTTCTGTAACCACGCTGCTCTCGTGCTTTCAGGTAAAGCTTGATTAACATCAGAATGGACCATTTGTCCACGCGGATATGAACCTTTGTTGTAATCTTGACAATTCAAAGAATTACCAAAAGCATTAGCATCTTCTTGACCTTGGATCTGTTTCAATTTCTTCATAGATCCACTTAATTGTCCAAATATTCCTCGGCTATCACCACGGGAAGCACAAGTCTCTTTAAAATCATCTTGTTCATCAATTTCTACATCTTGCTCATCTTCATCATGATCATCAAGATGAAACCTTCTGATATCATCGTTATCATGATCATCCCTATTTCTGATAGCTAATTGCATTGAACATTGCAATGCAGGATCATGCGGCAAATGCAACCTATTACCATTATGATAAGAACACATCTCTTCATAAAACAAGTGTTTCGAGCTTAATATTTTTCGAACGTCGTCCTTTTCTTTCTCAGAAAGATAATCTGTTAAATCCAAAAGTCCGGGATTTTCAACAACTTGACAAGAAGTCCCTCTCCCTAACATATCATTAAGCTTTTTATACCTTTTATTAAGATCATTGAACTTATCCTCACATTGCTGAGGCGAAACATGACAACCTCTTTCAGCCATAACCTTCGATACAGATTTCCACTTACCCTTCTTCTGTAAAACCGCAAATCTCTTTCTTCCACTTCCACCACCACCACCATCAGAAGTTATATCCTCACTTATATAAGAAACCGCCGTAATCATAAGTCTCACCATCTTATCAGTCCACTTCACCCTCTGCCAAGGCCACGACGATCCCTTTTTACCTCTCCCCGATTCATGTTGACCATCAAAACCATCCTCATTAAAACTAGGTTCATCATCCTCACTCATCGAGTTTTTGCTTCTATCTTCCATTGAAATGTTTTTATCACAGTTCTGTAAAGTTCCCATTGTGAGTGGAAAACCATCATGATCCGATGAATGTAGCGAAGACCCTCGATTCGGATGAACTTGATGTTGGTGAATGGTGTGAGGATGATGTGCTTGATGATGAACCTGAATTGATCCAGGCAAATCAAAACCACCAAAAGAAGTCCCAACCCCACTTTGAAGTATTCCTCCTTGTGACAAATTCCCATCCATTTTTCTCAAAAATCAACAACCAAAATCAAAACCAATAAACCCTTTACATATCAAATACTATTTTCAAACCCTCAATTATTTTTTTCACCTAACCTAACAATAAAAAAAACATCATTTCTAATAAACCAATATAACACCTCAAATCCAGAAATAACAAACAAATAAAAGGAACAAACTTTCACATGACAACAGAGGGGTAAAGTTCAAAAACAAAACCCCAGAAGTAAATTAAAGGGAAATAATCAAAGGGTCGATAAAAAAACTAGAAATGAAAACCTTGTGAGGTTTGTGAATAATAAAGGAAGTTAGAGCTACTTATCTGGTGGAAATCTGCGAAAAATTGGTCACTCAGAAGCTGAAAAAAAGGAGCTTTCAGGGAACAAAACCCGGATTTTAGAGGTGAGAATCACGATATAGAAGAGAGGAAAAGTTAAGAGGCTCTGAAAACTGTAAAGAACCCCGGCGAAGAGGAAAATACAGATACCCAGTTCATAACATAACATAACATAGACAACACGAGAAAAGCCGTACCTATTATAATAATTAATTAAATTTTTTTTTATATAATAATAATCATTAATTAAAAAGATAATTAATGTCTATTATCTATTTAAAATAGTTTTGCATTCATATTTAATGTGAATAATCAATTTTGTGATGTATTATCATAAAAGTGGGAGTAGAGTGGTATGAAATGACATAATGCGTGAATCTATTTTAAATTGACTATGTAAGTTGTTTTTTCTCTTAATTAAATTAAACTAATAATAAAATATTTTGATAATTTTTTAGAAAAATAGTCTTTAAATTATAATTCAACTTATACATATTAATATTGTTAGATTAACTGTATTATTCTATATTTAAACTAATAACTTTGTCGTGTGAGTTAATTATACATATATTTATCATGTATTTTAAGACCTAAAAGAATTACAACTCATTTAGTATTTGAAAAACAATAAATTGATATTCAAAAGTCTATGATAAAATCGATATTTCCCAATTCTACTATTAAAATGTGTAAGTTTAATTACTAAGTTATTTATTTGTTACAGTAAAATTTATAAATTTAATTAGGATCGTTTTATAAAATATTTTTTACTCGTATTGTAATAACTTTTTTCATTTACTCAATTCAAACTTTTTCTTAATTTTTTTTATGGTCTATTATGATTCTCTTTGACCAAAAACAAATAAGAAAAAAATATTTCTATAAAACTTTACTTTATATTAATTGCATGGGTACAAGTATTTTACACACCATTAATTGGTCATAATTATCACATTTTTAAAAGTATTTAACTTTAATTGTAATTATTTTTGAAATTATACATATAAAAATAATTATAATTTGTCGAGGGTAGAAATAAATTACACTAACATATATGAAAAATAATCTATTTTAATATCATGACGAGTCATTTGTCAAAAATATTTTATACCCACTATGTATGAATATATCATGTGAATATATCATGAGGGGTCGATAAAAAAAAATTAGGTTGAATATACTTTTTGTGTTCTTATTTTTTATAAATGAATTTTTAATCCTTTATTTTTAAAATCAATTTTTTGGTTTTTTATTAACAAATTATTAATAATTTTTTATCCTCACTATCTTTTATGATGTGTTACTTTTATTAATGACACGATACTTAGATAACATTTGTTAATTGAATTATGTCATTGTTGTTGTAATTAAATTTATTTATATATTAAAATATTAAAAATCAATTTATTTTATTTTATTTTTTATGTTAGAATTTTTAAAATTAAAATTGAAATTTGATTTTAATAAAATATTTTCTTTGTCATTATTTTTGTAATTAATTTTATTTATATATTAAAATATAAAATATT
>JBBPBO010000001.1:6513989-6579976 GCA_037974295.1 Cicer cuneatum | reverse complement strand
GAACCAAATAACTGGTTTTAAAAACAAAAAAAAAAAAAATATTTTTGATAAAATAGAAGAAAAAAGTTCATTTAAACTTTTCTTTAGAAAATTCATTTTATTTTTTTATACAGACTTTAGTGGAAAAATTTAAGTCTTTATTTTATTTTTTATCAAAAAAGAAAAGTGTGTGATGCACTGTTACTTTGTAATTATTTTTTATAAAAAAAAATACATTTGTATTCTTTTAAGTTAGTTACTTATCGATTAGGTTATTTAAATTTATCTCATTTAATTTAGTTTTTTAAATACATTCAGCTTGCACCACTAATTTTAAAGTTATAATAAATTGTGTAGGCAATTCTTTGAAATTGATAATTATTTCGAATTATTATCATTAAATATTAAGATTTAATTAAAACATTGCACGAAATTGAATCTTTTAGACACTTTGCATGAGGAGGAAGTTAAAATACTAATTATATGAACAAATTTTTCTTAACTTGTTTTTAAGTTGCAGACGTGTCTAAATTGTTGTTGAGAAGTCAATAAATATGGATAATTTATAAGGTGTAATGAATATTTTTTGAAAGATTTGTATGAGTGACATATTATTTCAATATTTGATATAGTTTTTAATTATCAATATGATTTCAATTGCATTAACCATTGGCGGAATTGAGACAAATGATTAACGGATATATTACACATGTTGTCAAATAAAACTTATAGCTTTAATGAGAAATCTAAAATAATCCTACCTTTGGTCACATTTATAAGAAAAAATAACAAAAATCATTAAAATCAAAGTACTCGTTAATTATTTTAACTTTTTTATTTTTTGATTTTTACATATATACTCTTATTAAAAATTGACACGTTGAATACTCAATAATAATATCAAAAAGACAAATATCTTAAATAAAGATATAAAAGTAACTTAAATAATAAATGTATTTTAAAAATCGTAACTTTTTTCTTATATATAGAATCCAAATTTTTTGTTATATATGATATCGAAGCGAGTACTATACCTTTGTTCTTAATTATAAATATCAATTATTTTTTCACTCTTATTAAAAAAATTGGTAGGGTAGTTAATATGTTTATTTTATGTGTTAATGTTTCTAAAATAACTTTTGTATTTAAATGTGTTAAATTTAACTCTTCATATCATACATTTATAATATTTACATGCATTTTCACTCATTCGTAAAATTGTGTATCATTGGGACACACTTGAAGTGTCATACAATCACTTTATAAATACTACTCATATGATTTTTTTGAATTTACATCAACTACCTCTAACTATCATCATTTTCAATTGTAACTATTAACATTTATGAGTTGCATTTAATCTGAATCTAAATTATAAGAGAAGTTACTTTATTTATTCTTATATATATATATATATATATATATATATATATATATATATATATATATATATAATTAGGTCACTTTTTTTCAAAAAAAAGTAAACGATTTACTTGACCCAGATGATCTCATTTAACATGTTCAAAGTATTAAAAAAAAATCAATTATATTCTTTAAATTGTGGTCCATGAAAACCTGTTCCACGAAAAAAAAATCTAATTATTATAGGAATAACATTAAATGTGATAGAGTTAATTAACTTTTATTTATATTCAATATTACGCAGATTTTGTTGTTTATATTCAATAATAGGTGAAGTAAGTTGAAAATATTGTGTCAGCTATATTCTTAACAAATAATACTAGTAAATAAAAAAAAATATTCATTTCATTTCATAATAAATGTCACATTAGAAACAATTAACTTAAAAATAGCTATTATTTTCAGTTTTCAATGTATTATTAATGACTTTTTTTAATTATACTATTCAATTAATATTATGTGCATCATCACTCAAAAGTTATTATATTTTACTTTACAATTATGATAATAATAAATATATAAATAAATAATAAGAACGTTTTAGTGAAATAAGTTTATTTTTATTATTTACGGTGTTTTTTTAATATGTGTTTTTTTAATATATGTAAAATATATAAATGAAATTTGATTCAATTGATAATTGATAAGAAATTGACTTGTACCATGCAAAAGGTATATGTCCAACACTAACTATCAGCATAATAATATTGTCGGTGGTAATTTATAAGTACCCACTCCAATGCTCTAAGAACTTTGAGGCATACACTAGCCACAATAAGTCTTTAATAAAACTCATAAAAACTTTCTCTTATAAATAGATACTCATTCTAGTCAATATTACAAGGAAAAATAGTTTGAAATAGTGATCACAGTTATAAACAAAAATTAATTAATTTTGAACAATTTAATGTTGTTACTCCTAATATATATTTAATTAAAAAAATTATAGCACAAAGTTAATTGTTTTATATTAAAAGGAACTGTTTATTAAATTTAACTTATATTTTACACAAAATTTAGAAAATTAATTCTACTGAATTGAATTATTTATAATGGTAAAAGTGTTTTTTTTTACCTTAAAACGAGGATAGAAGGGAGTGTATATATGGAATAGCGACATTAATTAATATGTTTCTCTTTAATTATAAGCATCATCATATAAGTATTATTTTAAATTACTTGATATATATATTTATTTTTTCTTTTTCAAACACATTCTTTATTAATTCTACTATATATTGAAAAGAGAAAAGTCAAATATAATACATTGATGTATAAAAAATATTTTAATAATATTTTCACAGACACATTTAAATTTTTTATGTATATTTTTTTTAATATATGCAAAAAGACAACTAATGTTTATAATTTGGAATAAAGATAGTGCTGTTAAACAAAGTTTGTACCCAAGTGGGCTTGTGGCATGCATTGGTTTATAGTGTCCTACATTTTTACTTACACAGTGTTAAAAAATATAGTTTATAGTAGTAGTAGTTGCTGTGCATGACGCCAGACAAAAAAAAATAAAAAAAATTAACATGTTCAATGTATGAGAGGATCCGGTGGGTCCATATCAAGATAGGTTGACGTCATATTCAAAAAAAAATAATGTTGTAAATTGGGTGTGAATAATTGAAAGTAACTCAACGCCAAGCATAATAGTCGGCACAAAATAATGGAATTTAATGGAGACTGGGCCCCCTTTTTGTTGCAGCTTGGACATTTGGTATTCTAATTAAATACATCTAACTCAAAGCAATGTCGTATTCATGTTTACGTTGTTTTGATTAAACTATTAAATTTATTCTCCCATATAATTTGAAGCGCCCATTTCTTACCATACAGTATTATTATAATTTGCTGATTGGTCCTATCGTCAATTCAATGAAGTGGCGTATCCAAAATTGGAAGTCATTTTAATTAACGTCCCATTTATAAATAAATTAAAATCAATGTACTTATTCATTATTTTATTATTTTTATATACATATTTTGTTAAAAACTGTATGACATTAAATAATCATTAATAATATTACAAAAATAATTATTTTAAATAAGAATATAAAAATAATTTAAGTAATAGTATACCTTAAAAATTGTAATTTTTTTTATATATGAATCTATTTTATTTTTATACATAGAACCAAAGAAAGTACTTATTATTGCTCCATTTGTCTTGCGGTGAAGAATAATATAAATATCGAGTTTAGTTTAATTTTTAGGAGAAGAAAGTCTAATTCAATAACAAATATTTGATCTAATTTGATTCTATTTTTATAAAATTTGAACAAATAAAATTGATAAATAACATATTGATTTAATTTGATTCAATCAAGTTTGACAATTTTAAAAATTTAAAAACATTTATTTAAGAAAATGTATAATTTTATTTTCTTTTTAAAACACTTTAGATTTTTTATATTGTAAAAAATGTATAGTGACATAAGTAAGAACAATATGTTTTTAAAAATAACACTAATCAAATATAATAGTTTTATTTGAGTCACAACTGATTGATTTCAAATAATGTGAAATTGAAGTTTGAATTAATAGAAATCGAGTGTGGTCGGTTTTAAATTATAATATCAAAAAATCGAACCAAAGTAATTGGTTTGGATTACATATTCATTTTCTTCGGCTCATTGATTTGGTTCTCAGTTCTTACGATCCTAATAGTTAGTATTCACAATAGTATGTACTAACATCACTCTCAAATTATTATAAACATTTTAGTTCCTAAAAATTTGACGTTTTCATTTTTAGTCCTTAGTTTTTAATATACTCATGCGCATTTTGAGATATTTGAATAATATTTTAGAGTTATGTTTGAGACATTATAGATATCTTTCTCACAAAAAATTATATATTTTTTTTAAAAAGTGATGGATTAAATATGATTATTTTAAGTTTGTGGTGTTTAATTAATTTTTTGTTAAATTTTTGCGTGATAAATTATTGTAATGTTTTAAATACAACTGAGAAAAATTATTTAAAACTTTAAAGGTACACAATGGTAATGAAAAATTAATATGGAATTTTTTGAACTAAAACGTTAATAAATTTTTATTGAGTCTAAAAATAAAATGTTAAAATTTTATAAAGACTACAAATTTATTTAACTATTCTTTTATTTGTGAATATTTTTAGTATGTGATTGACAAATGAACAAAAGTCACATTTATTGTAATATAAATGGAGTATTATTACGCGGTTATAAATATAATATATATATATTAAATAAGACGTTCATTGGCTACAAAACACTTAATTATATGGAAATTATATTATTCATTACGAAAAAAATCAGTGTATTATACAAGGTGTGTCCTATAAATAAGAGTTCGGTAACATTGTAACATGTACTTTTAAAGAGTAAAGGCTATATTACTAGATTATTCTATTTATCTCTATCTGACGAATAACGTAATTCGTGATATTGTTATTATGGTTGATTTCTTGTTTGCACTATTTTTATAGGTTGTCTATCATTAACTATGACTTAAAGATAATAGAAAATTATAATAACAATCAACAATTTTATTTAGAAATAATAATTTGTGATCCTCTTCGTCTTAATGTATAACATTGTGATTTAATTTATGTCGATTCAATATACAATATATATTTTTAATCAAATTAATATCATTTAAATTTCAATAACAGAAATAAAAATAGTCATTAACGTCGATTTTTAAAAGATAACATTTATAACCGTTATAATTTTAAACATTTTAAAAATTATTTCATGTTAAACTACCGTTCATATCAAAATTTACATGTCATTATATTATAATTATTTTAAAAAAAGTAGTTAGCGTCATTTAATTTTATTAAAACATAATAATAAAAAAAGTAATTATATCTTAAAAGTTAGTTGAAAGTTAATTAAAGAATAATAACATTGTGAGAGTAGTTAGCATTTCTTTATATTTAAAAATAATTTAATATAATGCTTGATACTAATATTTGAGAAGAGATAAAATATTTAGTACATGTTAAGTTATATGACGATAAAATTAATTTTATAAAATTAATTATAATTAAAAATAAATTAAATATAAAATAATTTAATTTTAAAAATGTTTACATAAAAATAAATTCAACAATAAATTAATACATTTAAACTAAAAAAATTATTTAGTAAAAAAAAAAAAAACTCAAAAACTATAGCAAAACACATCAAAATCATCTTATACCTTGAAAATTAAATTTTCCTCTTCCAACAAACATGCCCCTAATAGTAAAAGCAGAAGCACTTTTTGTTTCCTCTCTGTTAAAGCAAAGTATCACCGATTCCTAGTGGCTGCAACTAAAATAAAATATTTAAATCCAAAACTGAGAAAGTTCCATTCCCGACAGTACCCTCATTTGTTCACTTTAATTATTCACTCTAGTACCACTGCGATACGTCTTTAACTCAGGGTTCATACCGTCATTTCACCATCATTACATCTACAATAATTCATCACCATTCATTCTAGCACGACACCGTTTCATCCACTCATCGGCACCGTCGTGGTTTAAGTTTCACCTCGACACCTCCGCCTCGTTTACAAATTTCATTTCCATTTTTACCCCTCATCAGTTCTCCAAATTCCAATTCTCACCAACCGCGGTTCAATTCAATTCGCAAGAAACTCGAATCCAAAAGATTCAATTTTCGATCGTCTCGAAATGGAACCCTAAAAATAACTCCGTTAGGGTTTTTGCGATTTTCCGGGATTGAAGGTTTTGATTCTTCCTGGAATGGCGGATCGAGGAGAAGACGAGGATTTGCAAATGGCGATCCGGATGAGCATGACGCCGGAGCCGAAGCGCAATAAGCCGAGAGACGAAGTCACTGGCGTCGTTTCGGGTTCGCCGGAGGAGTCACCGGAATTTAAGACGCGGAGAAGAGAGCTCATGGCGGCGGCTGCCGAGAAGCGGATGGCGACTGTCGTTAGGGTTTCGCCTTCGCCTTCGTCGCCAGTGGTAGCTAAAGTGGGGAAGAAGGGCGGTGAAATTGGAAAGAGAGATGAGGTGATGCCTTTCAGAAGGGAGGAGTTGAGTAATGAACTGTCTATGGAAGAAGCTAATAAGTTATTTGTTATGGTGTTTGGGAGTGAAGTCTCAAAGGACATTCTAGCACAATGGTGCAACCAGGGAATAAGGTAGTTGCTGCTGCTTATGTTTGTTGTTTCTTAACAACCTAAACCTCTGTTGCATTGCATTGTTTGGTCGTTTTGATTCAGGATAAGCATATATTCACTGTCTATTTGTGATTGGTTTGTAGCTCAGTCTGAATTGTTTCTTACACAATATTGAAATTTTTTATGACTTAAATGCTATGTTCTCTCTCTAATACTATATATAGCGAAATTGGTTATTCTGGCATTTGAAATAGCAATACATTACATGGAAATTGTTTTTTTGGAACCATTTATGTCCAAGTAATATATTCATCTAGTACTTAAAACATATGATGAGTTTCCTAAATCTGACTTAATGGTTTGAGTTTCGGTGATCATGCAAAAAACACATGGAAAATAGTTTATAAGTAATGAGAATGGAGTAAAAGTGTTAGGTGACTATTAGGCCTGTTGGTGATAGGGATAAATTAGTTTGTTAGGTTAGTTGGGACGAGATAGTTACTAGAAATAAGAAACGTTGCTTGTAAACAAAGGAGAGTGCTTACCTGTCTTTCAAATATAATACCAGGGTTCTATTAGCTACTATCAGACCTCTCACATCCTAAAAGCATCACATGGTGGCATGAGAATAGAGGTGTAGAGAGATCTTGTTGTGAAGGATGGACCCAAATTCTTTGGAATTCAATAAACACCTCAAGAGGAAG
Source organism: Cicer cuneatum (assembly GCA_037974295.1). Taxonomy (NCBI): domain Eukaryota; kingdom Viridiplantae; phylum Streptophyta; class Magnoliopsida; order Fabales; family Fabaceae; genus Cicer; species Cicer cuneatum. The sequence continues at coordinate 6,572,742 of JBBPBO010000001.1, read as the reverse complement.
CAATGAAAGGAGAAAATTCAAAACGGGCCAATAAGCCAAGAAGAGTAAGGCTAGTAGAACACTCTCCATTGGGTGAATGTTTAGCTAACATTTCTCAAAAAGGAACCAAAACAATAGTAGGTGGAAACATTGATGTTTCAAATGACAGTGGCTTGGAAGCCAGAAACAAATAAAGAATAGGAACACAAATTCAGAAAACTAGGAATCTTTGAACTAGAAGAAGATCCAAAGTGGCCATCACTGTCTTCCGCTTTAAAGTAAACAGCGTGGAACTCCAAAGTGAGCCTAAATGATGCAAGGATCTTTTTTTATATCAACACATGTATTTTCCTAGCACAAGAACTTTTATGAATGTTGAAATAGCAGAACTTTCCATGAAATAATCTGACCACTCTTAGTGAGAACAGTAAGGGGGCATGTAGGACAGCATTAATATGGATTTAATATAAGTCATGAACTTTTCTCATGACAACCTACTGTATACAAGTAATACATTCATGTAGGATGAAATGGGCTTACTTGGTTTACTTAGTCTTCATGAAATTATAGCAGTGTGGAGACTTGCGAGTACAACCACAAACATGTTGGAGAATTACTGCAGTATAAAAGAACAAGACTAAACTCTAAGCCTGATTCAATGTCCCTAAAGGTTTACGCATGGAGGCTATTAGGGAGAATCGGTAAGAGGGAAGTGAGGGATGGAAATTAGTTAGAGGAGAGATGGAAGGAATTTCATGTAAAAAGGCAGGGGTGGTTTACGTAGCGGTCATTAACTTACTTTTGTATTTCCCTTTGAGCTGTTACAGCTGGGCTTGGATAGATCCTCCATAGCTGGGAGCTTACTGCTTTTACATCGTATTTCCTTCTTTAAACAATAATACACATTTCAGTATTACTGATAGGATGTTCCTATCACATTTCAAGGACAAGCTAATTACGTTAATTTTCTTATTAACTAAGTCAGTTGATACATGCACAATCTACTAAGGGCAAACCTCTTGACCTAGATCACGACTGTTCAAGCAAGATCTGATTGTCAGAGTTGGACTTTTCACCTTGTCTTGATAAAACCATCTCGGTAATTTTGGAAGAAATTTATCACCATAAAAAGTACCAGCTCTTCAATGATTGCTCAATGGAAGTGGTTTATTAAACCATTGGCTGATAAAAGCGTGGTTCTCGCTGCACGTTTATTTGCATAATAGTAAAGACTGAATAAAGTTCTTGTTAAAACATAGGGGGCAAAATTAATAAGAGATTTTAAAATGTCGTATTGCTATTAAATTTGGCCATCTTTGCGGGAAAAGGGGTGGCAAAATTCCTTGCTATTCAGGGTGATTATGTTCACTTGATGCTATAGAACTTATTAATTAGATTGTGAAGTATTGATGGTGCTATCATGACTTAATATTGTTTATTTGTTATTTGAGAAACTGTTTTCAGCTTCTTCCAGGTCTGTTCAATATTATGTATTGGTATAAGCTTTGCATCTTGTCCTGTAATAGATGAATAACTTTTCTTTATTTAGCAACATTTGTGTCTGTGCATCTTGTCCATCCTAACCTTTATGCTGTAAAACTAATGCTATGCTACACATTTTCCAGTTGTGAAGCATAAATTTCTGAATGGATCAATTTGATTCACTGAAAAATCGAACACATTAAGGATAGAAAAAAACCCGTCCTCAACTGATCATCATCATGTCATGTGTTTTATCATATTGTCCTTTTTCTAAAAATTAGTTTGACTTCTGATTTATTTGTTTCTAATAATTCTAAATTCCAATTGGATTATTACTTGCTTTTTTTGCTAATACTATGCAAACTTTCCTTTAGGTTTAGCTCTGATCCTGTAACATCAATGGGCCTAGTGCAGCATGAAGGAGGCCCTTGTGGCGTTTTGGCAGCTATACAAGTAATGATACATTTTTCAATATTGCTTATGAACTTGTGACACACTATCCATTTTTTAAAAGTCTTATAAAGTCCCTATCAAGCGATGCAAGATTCCTTATTGGTTCTTATAGCTTTACTCCTGTAGGGACCTTCTGGATAGTTAGCCCAGCTAATAGTGACCATCAAAGCCACTAAACTATTGAGACCTTTTCAAGGGTTTTGAACTATTAGGACAAAGTTGATTTCAGAGTGAAACTATAGTCACTAAAAGATTAATTCAGCCTATAAAATATTAGCAACTGACTGTATGTTCAATGTAATTTATGTATTTCATCTTCCTTTTGTGCTTTGTTTTCCCTTATATTAAACAATGTCCTGCTATGCTCATTCATTCACTGTTTTCCACTTTTTTCATTATAGTAATGTAGAACTTGTTGCTTTAGAAATAAAATAAAATATTTTGTAGCTTGTTGGTTCATGTGCGGGCATGTCTACACATGTCCATAATTTATTTTCATTTTATTTATTTCTTCTATCGATATACAATATAACTTCCAAATTATTTTTTTCGTTCTACATTGATTTCAATTGTTTTTCTCTTTAACTTTTCAGGCATTTGTGCTCAAATACATTATTTTCTTCAGTGATGAATTGAAAGACTTGTCACGCATGCCACAAAATCGGGGTTTGGGTGCATCATGTAAAAGTTACTCTGTTCCATATAATCTTTCTTCACTCACTGACAGTGTAAAAGTAAGGTGATTAACTTTTTCCTGATCAGTCATTTGTGCTTAGCTAGGTAAAAATAAAGTTCACTGTAATAAAATTATAAACTTCCATTTCTTGTATTACGTCCTTCGTCCTGTCAATTTCTTTGATTTCAAACACTGTTTTCTTGTTATCATGAACATGAATGTGATTTGATTCATTTGGGTGTCCTTTTTCTGAGTGACACAATGCAGTTTTCCTTAAATTATGTTTTATATGTTTCTTTCAGTCATTTTCAATCTGTCTTGAAATCTTTGATTCACAAATTGCATTTCATTTACAGTAGGCAGTATTAGTCTTTCACCTGACAATATTGAGTGAGGACTTACTCTATTTATCAAAGGGGGCGTTTATTTCGTGGACTAAAAAATTATTCCAGAGAATAACTTACCTGGAAATATAAGGACGAGTCTTTGATTCCTGGGTTTTTTTAAAAAAAAGTGTTTGGCACACAATTTAATATTCCTAGGAAATTTTATTTTTTGTTGCGGAAATTCATGTTCCAAGGCATTTTTTGAGTGGCCATGAAGCTCATATTATCCCCAATTACTTGAAGAGAATCACTATTTGGGAATTCTTGATAGAAAGTAGTAACATTTCCGGTCAGTAACAATTTAACCAAACAAAGTGGTGAACAGTTCAAAGAATGTTTATTTTCCCAGACAGTTCCTGAACTATAAATCTCCCTTTACTTTACATATGAGGCATTGAAATGGAATGGTTAATGGCTGGTGTATAGACCTGTCTAGAGAGCATCAGATGCAGATTAGAGTCTCTTGACTTTGTTGTGTAACCAAATATGTTTTCATTCCTTTCATCCATTTTCCTTGGTGATTGAACATTGATGGTATACTTGAGCCTAACTTTTATGTTACATGGGCTTTATTTGCCTGTTTTATTTAATTAGTTAATTTAATTGAATGATGGATTTAGTACAAACACAAGTTATTGTGTTTATTAGTATATTCCATACATTAATTTTCAAAACGGTCTAAAGATTTAGTTCCTACACAATGTTGTTCTATGTGCTTCTCTGGTGTTTAATATTGGCAGGTGTTGTCTTTAATGGTTATAGACCTGTCTAGAGAGCATCAGATGCAGATTAGAGTCTCTTGACTTTGTTGTGTAACCAAATATGTTTTCATTCCTTTCATCCATTTTCCTTGGTGATTGAACATTGATGGTATACTTGAGCCTAACTTTTATGTTACATGGGCTTTATTTGCCTGTTTTATTTAATTAGTTAATTTAATTGAATGATGGATTTAGTACAAACACAAGTTATTGTGTTTATTAGTATATTCCATACATTAATTTTCAAAACGGTCTAAAGATTTAGTTCCTACACAATGTTGTTCTATGTGCTTCTCTGGTGTTTAATATTGGCAGGTGTTGTCTTTAATGGTTATACATATGCTATGCTCATCATATATTTCTGTTTATTGTTTCCTTGGCAGAGCTCTTGTAAGGAGTATGGGTGAAATTTTATTTTTGTGTGGAAGTAATAAAAGGGCTGTGATTGCAACTTTGAGCATTCCAGGGAATGATTTTCAGCGTTTTGAAGGAATCTCAGAGGATGAGGTACCTTTGTTATTGTACTCATATTAGTAATTTGTGCAACATCTTGTTGGCAACAGATGAACTGAATTTCCTATCTGTTTATTGAAGTCTTTTACTATGATTTTCCGATGTTATTCTTATATGCTGAGTCTTGTCTTTTCCAATTAGCAGGTTATTGCAAGTTCACTTAAAGCTCTTTCAATTGAATCTGCCTTAGATCTGCAGAAAGTTCTTAGAGTTGAAACACACACATCGCAAACGACTGCTTTGCAGAGGCTTGAAGCAATTATTCCTTTATTCCAAAGTCGTATGGGGGCATTGCTTTTCTTAATCTCTGCTCTACTTTCTCGTGGGCTGGTATGTTTTCTAACTCGAAGCTTTGCTATGTACTTCACATTGCATTTTCTAGTCTTGTAGATAGTTATCGCAAGCTTCTTTTAATTTTTTTTTCTTAAATTGATCTGAAGTAACACAAACTGCATTGCATCAACTATGCAGATAACTTAGATAACCAAAAGCAGGTAAGAGTTGAATCACATTGCTATTGTTTGAAATAGTATAGGTTGCCATATTCTTAAAATTGTCATATACTACCTTTTTTCATTACATGAATATTCCTATAGAAGCAACTAAACGTACAAAACACAAGCAAACCTAATAAATCAGTTTCCCTAGAATGCTTAACATATTTTAGAAAAAAGATAATAGAGGCAAAAGGGCCAATATCTCGAGTTTATTTATTTATTTATTTTTAAACAAACTTCCCGCATAAGTTGAATTCAGCTTCTGCATTACAATTTTTCATAAGCTCTCTTTTTTCACTTCTCCATAAACATATATAAGTTCATAAAGACTTTTCCATAAGTGAAGAACCATAAACATATTTTAATTGAGAAGCTGTTAGGATATACAAATAGGGATAATTAGGAGTTTGTTAGCAGTTGTGTTCCTAGGTTGTTAGTAGTTGTATAGGTGTAACTGTTTTGGTGTTTGTTATTAGTTAGTTACCTGGACCAAATCTCTATCCTAATGTATTCGAAGTCTTTAAATAGAAGTTTCCACTCCTTTAGAAATCATCTTTTGATCAACTTTAGAAATTGAGTGGTGTAAACCATTGTAGGAGCGTATCTGTTCTTGTGTATCATTTTCTTTCAATCAATAAAAATCAGGGACGAATTCTTGGGTTCCTAACAATTGGTCCGACCTGCCGGATTCGAAGGAGTGCTAGTGTGCATGGAAATGGAGGATTGGTGGGCTAAGAAGGCGGAGCTACACAACTTTTCAGGGACTGATCCTACTGGGTGGATTGCAAAGGCTGAAAGGTTCTTTCTGAAGCATGAAATTCACGGGTTCGATAAAGTGCAGTGGGCGTTCATGAGCTTGGATGCATGGATAATGTTTTGGTTTCGTTCTTGGGATCAAGAAAACCCAGATCCAACCTGGGAATCTTTTTGCATAGGTCTGATCTGTAGATTTGCCAATCAAGAACTAGAAAACAAAGCCAAGAAGGGAGTACAAGAGGCCCTTGAAGAAGCCACATCAGCAAATCAGCTGTGTAATGCAAGGGGGTTGCTGTTGGAAAACCAAAAACCATCAGAAAAATCAGAATCAATAAAGGGTGGAAAGTTAACAGAGCAAGAATCGATGAAGAAAGATTCAGAAAAGGAAGAAAATCCAGTCTCACGTTTGTGGTTGAAGAAGGAAACATCACACGCCTTAAATGACCCGTTTGGTTGGATGAACAGTGCTAGGAAGTTCTTTTTGATTCAGAAAATTTCTGAAGAAGATGAGCGTTCTATCAGACTTAAATTCTGGAAATTTGGATATGGAGGAAATAATGTTTAGCGACAAAAAAACAACGGTGGCAGAAGAAGGAAGCAGCCACTGCATCCTGCGCAAAGGCACTGGTTGTGTCCTTTAAGATTCTGGCAAGCCTTGTGCTGTCGTCAGATTGGAAAGTGCAATTAGAAACAACAGGGATCGCAGTTATAGGGAAACCAACCACGCAGGAACTACATCTGATGGCTTATTCGCTGATTGTAGTTTCCCCACCACCACCAAAACCACCAGACCTACCACCACCAAAACCACCAGACCTGAAGGACAGCAGCAACGAGTTGCCACATCTCAAGGTTCATCAATGGCATTGTTCCTTTTTCTTGTCTTGTCCTTATTTTTCGTCTATTTTTCTTTTTGCGGAGCTTTCCCCCGTTAAGCCATACTCGACGCAGCTAATGTTCTCTTCAATTCAAACTGTCTCCTTGTTCCTCACACTCGAAATTGTGGCTGAAAAGCTTCTCGAACATTTGCCTTCCGCCACCACCTTTGGTCTGTCCAATCCCGCGTTCGAGAAATCCGACACAACCAGATTGGTCCGACTGCCATTAAATAGAGGCCATACTTTGTTGGGCAATTCAGAACTCAGCGGTGTTGCAACTATGACAGGGAAGTGAAGAAAAAGGGAATATGAAAGTGCTTGAAGCTGAAGTTGAGTCCTCAACAATGGGATCCGGGAGGATTTTTTTTTTTTAAATTTTTTTAACCATTTAACAAGAAGAATTTAGTATATGTCAACCTTTGAGGACAAGGTTGTTTTGAAGAGGGGTGTAATGTTAGGATATACAAATAGGGATAATTAGGAGTTTGTTAGTAGTTGTATATGTGTAACTGTTTTGGTGTTTGTTATTAGTTAGTTACGTGGACCAAATCTCTATCCTAATGTATTGGAAGTCTTTAAATAGAAGCTTCCACCCCTTTAGAAATCATCTTTTGATCAACTTTAGAAATTGAGTGGTGTAAACCATTGTAGGAGTGTATCTGCTCTTGTGTATCATTTTCTTTCAATCAATAAAAATCAAGACGAATTCTTGGGTTCCTAACAGAAGCTCCTACAAGCTAGAAGCTAATTCAAATTGGGCCTTCATATATGAATGTAAGGTTTAACATTGCCTGTAAATTAGGAGACCAAGCAAATATGTGCTGATTTGGCTTGAACTGGCTTAAATATTTTTGCAACTTGCTGTCATCCCCAATCCCTGCCCCTGAACCAATTTTGTGGTTATTGGTTTTTTGAGACCTTGGATATGGTCCTGAGGTCCAAATGGGTCTGAAAGGGCTGGGTGCTCAATGTTTGTTACAAGTTTGTCTCTTTTGACTGGAAATGAGTTATATTAAGGATATGGACAATACTTATGGTTGTGGCAGTACCTTCATAGTTTGTTAAGCTTTGGGGGGAAGTTCAGAATTAGGGTTTTCTGGCAACTAACTGTTCAGGGTTCATTCAGAGTTGGGGTTTGTTTTAATCATGTCTGGACTCTGGTCAAGAAATTGTTTTTGAAAAGCTTACCGAGCCAAAAATCTTATTCCATAAGAACTCTGTTGAAATCATATGGATTAAATGGAAAACTAGCCAAGGAAGTATGTTTTACCAATAGAACACTGGATGATTGTGATTTTGTGATGATAGACACTAGCTGAATACTTCTATTTATTGTATAGAAACAATAAACAGATTTCAAGTAGCATAATAGACAGAGGAGTAGAGCAATGGTTTCCAGTACCTATGCCTTTGGAGTTTTTAAACTTTGAGTTCTTTCACATTCTACGCTTCCTAAATTTTGGGGAATACAATGGTAAATTAGACGTTATAAATTACTAAGGGTACTTGAATTTAAATTGGCTGCTAATTGTTATTATGCCTTTAAAAATTTCTCCAGTTTATTTATGCAATATTTTGTTTTCCTCTAGGATTTGGTTCAAAGTGACAGGGATGATCCCAGCCTACCACTGGTTACTGCTCCGTTTGGGCATGCCTCCCAGGTAATTGAAAAATGCTGCTATTCTTTTAAGTTTTAACTACAGCTCAATTTAAATTAGTTTTAGAACATAAGAGATTTGTCTTTTTCTACAAATCTTGTGCAGGAAATTGTCAACCTGCTGCTCTGCGGGCAGGCGGTTCCTAATGTATTTGATGGAAGAATGGATTTAGGTGGGGGAATGTTTCTGAAAGGTATATCCCGAAATGTGGAAGTTGGATTTCTCACCCTGCTAGAATCCCTGAATTTCTGCAAGGTTGGTCAGTTTCTGAAAACCCCGAAATGGCCTATATGGGTTGTTGGGAGTGAATCCCATTACACAGTGTTGTTTGCTCTTGATCCCAGCGTTCAAAATGAGAATGAACTTGAAGGAAGAGAAACACAGATTCGCAAATCTTTTGATGCGCAAGATCAAAGTGGAGGTGGCGGCTTCATTAGTGTGGAGGGGTTCCATCAAGTCATCAGAGAAACAAATATCAAACTTCCGGCAGACAAGCTAGAGAACCTTTGCAGTGCAGGGTTCATTGTATGGAGTGAATTCTGGCAGGTAATTTTGGACCTAGACAAAAACTTGGGAGGTTTGAAAGATTCATCAGGATTGATGGGTAAGAAGGTCTTTGATCTTTTCCATTTTAATGGGATTGCTAAATCAGATTTGAATGGCAGTCAAGTAAATTCTGGGGGTGAAACTCCACTGCAAAGACCCAGGCTCACAAAATTAAGTGTCTCAGTTCCCCCAAGGTGGACGCCTGAGGAATTTATGGCAGATGTGCAAGGTCCATCTGCTTCTAATGCAAGTGACTCTGCTGGGAAAGACACTGAGGTATCTAAACCAGAGCCGGCTCAGCATGCGCCTTTGGTTGACTGCATTAGGACACGCTGGGCTCGTGCTGTCTGCAGCTGGTCAGGTGATCCTCCTAGTATAGTCTGAAAGACTTTATTTGGAATCATTTGTTGTGCTCAAATGGGTTGAGCTGGGAAAGCACAATCGGTTCAGCAAAGCCATCATGAAAAGAGGAGATGAAGCTTTCATGTTTTACTTTGATATTGTACCTCGAGGCACATGAAAATAAGGAGAGGGGGTCAATTCTAAAAATTTTCTTCAATATTTGCGCAACCAATATATGATGTGGATTAATGTATTTTCAATTTTCTCTTTGATTTTGTCTTGACATTCAAGGAGCGCGGGGAAGAGGGGTGTGTGGTATTTATTGTGAAGCTTACTTGTTGTCAATTAGGAAGGGTTATAGTTGTTGGGGTATATTATTATTAATAAACGTGGAATCTATTCTTGTTTCTGAATTTGTTGTAATATAGAATATCTTCGAGCTTGGCTTCTGGATAGGAGGAGAGTGAGTATTTCATAAAAATATTGTATACCCTCTGTTGTAGAACTTCTCTCTCTGATGATCGGCATCTTAATTTTATCTGTGCTGGTCTCACTATCATCAGCATGGTCTACATGAGTTTAAATTTGTATTTGAAACTTGAAATTGTAGTATCTAGCTCTTGAGAGTCGTTCTAATTAGTAGCAATTATGAAGATGCTCTGGTGCAATTATGCTCTGCTGTCGGCTATTCCAGCATGACTGTGTGTTTGATTTGAAACTAAGGTCTGGAAGGTATCAAAGGGCGTCCAACTAAAATGGATTTAGATCGACTATCTTTGTGGTTTGGCTCCTCTCCGGTAACTTGACGGCTCCAGTTGGAACTGTCTAGTTCACGAATCTGATCTCTTTTGGGATTGTATGACTAGTGAATTTAGATGATAGGAAATTGTGTTTAGAGATAGAAAGGAAGTCACATGACTTTTTCTATTTAAATTGATGCAATTTCTTCTTGTGTGAAATGCGTAGAAGATAGTTTTTATAAAAAAAACAATATTTTGCCATTGATTTATTATTATTATTTGAACAATTTACTCCATACACCCAACATTATACCTATATCCCCACAAATTTTTTAAAATGTCAAATATACTATTGATTTTTATTTACTATTTTACCAATTTAAATTCACTATTTTTTTTTTACCTTCTAAATATTTCGGAAAAAAAGATTTCCAGTAGCTACTGGAAATTTTTTTCCAAGATTTTTGGTAAAGAAGCGTAAATTTAATACTATCGAAAAATTTGGGAGAAAGTTGTTTGAGAGTGTTCCAAATTTTTTTTAATTTTTTTAAGTTTTCTAGAACTGGAAATTTTTTTAGAAGTTTTTCGGACACTACTAGAAATTAAGGTTTTACCTGCGGATTTAAGCTAAACATATATTGAAAACACATTATATTTCCTACGTAAAAACCTTCGCGGATAATGTTTCCTGAGAATTTCTAAATCTACAGGTACAGTAGATGCGGATACATTCGCATGAAAAGTAAATACAATCTGCAGCTAATATTTAACAAAACTTAAGGCATTTTCTTACGCGTTATTATAGGACAAATATGCAATACTATTTCCGTGAATTTATTCCAAATGTATTTCCGCAGGTAGTGTCTGATTGATATTCACAAGTAAACCTCGATCAAAAGTGTTTTTGAAGAAAAATCCGTAGGAAATATGGATGCTGTTTTTTTTTTTAAAATTTTTTTGAATGATATGAAAACTTATATTATTATCAATACATTTTTAAATTATTTAATATTAGTTTTAATTGGAATATTATTGCAAATACTCTAAAATAATTTTTATTATATTTACAAATCATAATTAAATATTAATTAAAGCATGATTCAACTATTGCAATACTCTTAAACAAACTCATCTTTACCTGAAAATCAAAACGGTTTGAGTGGATACTGTAGTGCAAATTATATTGTCAACTCTAATTATAAAACTTGTCTTACTTTTTTAATTTGTTTAAAAAACAAATCTACTTTATTTATATACAAATAAAAACTACTTTATTTATATATATAAAAGAAAAGAATTTACTTGCGGAATTTTTAGAGGATTTGACAATCATAAACTTTTCTGTGGAATTTTCTACAGAATTCACCGCAGATAAATCCTAAGGAAAGAATGTGAATTTTATTGCGGACGCATAGCTATGTAAACCTGCAACAAAAGAAAACATTTCCTGCCATTTTACTTGCGGAATACCAGAGAAAAATCTGTGTGTATTACCTACGGATAAGTTTCCGCATGAAAACGCTAATTCCTAGTAGTGGGAATAGATATGAAATATCGGAAAACTCGAAAAAAGTTTTTACGGAATACACATGAACTACCGAAAAACTTGAAAAGAAATTTTCGGTTGAGTTTTCTAAAATTCACTCACTTTTTCCGAAAATGTTAAATGATAGAATGAGAAATTTTTTCATATTTTATGTTTTATATAAGGACAAAAACGTCATTTTCTTGCATTTGTAGGGGGTAAAGGTAAAATGTGGGGGTATGGGGTAAAATTTTACCTTTACCCCCCACAAATGCAAGAAAATGATGTTTTTGTCCTCATATAAAACATAAAATTTGAAAATTTTCACCATTATATAATTTAACATTTCCGGAAAAAGTGAGTGAATTTTGGAATCATTTGTGTTCCGGAAAACTTTTTTCAAGTTTTTCGGTAGTTCATGTGTATTCTGAAAAACTTTTTTCAAGTTTTCCGGAAGTTCATATTGAAGTAGCAAAATTGATTTACAAGGAAGGGGGGTTTGAATTGTAAATCTCTCTTTTTAAAATTTCCAAAAAAACTTCAGTTTTAAGCTCAAGAAAGTTCTTAGTTAAGGAAGCAGAAAAACAGAGAACGTTCTTGGTTTTATCAGAAAACGGAGAACGTTCAGTTTAGTATGTAAAACAGAAAAACGATTTTGTATTTTAGTCTTAAAAACAATCAAACTTGATAAGGAGGTTGGGGATAAGAAATACCACACGCAGATATATCCTGGTTCATCCAAACTTGGGCTACGTCCAGTCCTCACGAAGTGAGATTTTCCACTAAGTGTTTAAAACAAGAACCTTCTTGGTTTTACAGCACCTAGTCTAGATCAACCTTGATCTTTTGTTTTCAGAACTTAAACTAATTCCTACCCAGAAAAAGTTTAACGAAATCACCTATCAATCTTGATAGGATTTCTTACAATCTACCCAAACTATCTTTTACTCTTATAGTTTGAGTTTACAATGATGATGAGATTGATTTTGTTTAGAATATGTGAATTCTCAACTCTTGTTTGAGATTCGATTCTTTACAGATAAATCATAATATATATCAGAGTAAAACAATTTAACCAAAAACTGATTCTGTAAGAGATTTTCAGAACTTCAAGTATGAATGTGAATGATTGTGATAGCTGTGTTAGCACTTGAACTTCTGAGTTTTCCTTGAGTTGTGGCCTTCCTTTTATAGGCTTGAAAGCAGTGAATAAAGGCCAATATAGCCGTTGTAAAGGCCTTGTGTCAGATTGGTCCAGTGGCTTTATTTCTAATTAAAAAATAATCCTTTTATTTTCCTGATCAGTCTTGAGCTGTAGTGTTTTGGATCAATCTTTCTTGAGTTGTTAATGATCTCTTGAAGCTTCTGATAAGTGGCAATATTGCTGTCTTGATCTGAAGTTTTGGATCAATAAAAACAGATTGAGATCAATCACGAATAGCTTGATGTAAGGAGCTTGTACTGAAGCTTCTAAAACTGCCTGGAGATTGATGATTGTTCTGGACGTTTGTTCTTTAGGTATCCTCTGTTAAATTCCATAATGTATCATATGGTAATTTCCAGAATGTATCTTCTAGTAATTTACTTCATGAGGTATCTTCTGGAGTCTGATAATTACTGTTTCCAGAACAGTCTGGACAGGCTTGTTTGAAAGTCTTTATCTTTCTCAATTCGAAAGTTCTCTTGATCTGAATTGATCCTATGTGTTCTCTGCCATGTAGTGATCATATCCATGTAACTTCCAGAGCCAACAACTTCAATTAAGTGTTGGAGAAAGTTTGGTCTTTATGGTGTCGTGGTCTAGCAAACATTCTCCGTTTTCCAGAATGTGGAGAATGTTCTTTTGCTGCTGTTTTCTTTGATTCTTATGAAACCTATCTTTGATTTAAAACACTCAAAAGCACAGATTAAATTAACAATACATTTAGAATCATAATTAAACAATCTTTAATTAACTTTTGTTTGTTTTCATCAAAACATTAAATTTGAGAGTTTGTCTTAACACATATGTATTTCTGCGGTATCAAATTCTGCAGGTAAAGTTGTCTTTTGCTGTGGATTTACATGTGGTTATGCGTCTGCAACAAAATTCACCTTCTTTCCTTAGGATTCATCTACGGTGAAATTCTGCAGGAAATATCCGCAGGAAAATTTATCATTTTCAAATCCTCTAAACATTCCGTAGGTAAATTATTATTATTTTTTATATATAAATAAAGTAGTTTTTATTTTTATATAAATAAAGTAGATTTGTTTTTTAAACAAATTAAAAAAGTAAGACAAATTTTATAGTTAAAGATGACAATATAATTTGCACCGCAGTACCCACCCAAACCGTTTTGATTTTCGGGTAGAGATGAGTTTGCGACTCAAACTTTTTTTCCTTATATAAGATAAGACGGTAAAGTTGCAGCGGCAATAGAGATTGCATCACATTATTTATTTTTATAATTTAATTAATAACATATAAATAATTAATTAATCTATATGATTTTACATTTTTCGCCATTAAAAATATCTCACATTTCTTAAAAAAATTGAATGAGATACCAAAACTGTTAGTTTTTATATGAAAAAATTAATTTTATGGATTAGTAAAACCAGAGAAATAAAAATTATAATTAAAACTCTTGTTTAAACCTTAGAAAAATTACTTCTTAAAATTTTAACTATCTGTTTGATTTTGTTTCACTAAGAATTAATTTTTGATATAATGCATATTATATTAGAAATTATCTTTATATTAATATATAGAGTTTAATTTCAGTTAATTTTTTTTATTTACTTTTCCGTTAATTTCAGTTAATATTATAAATTATTTTCATATTTATATTATTATTTTTAGTTAATTTATTTACTTTTCCTGCACTGTACCTGCGGATTTATAAATTCTCATGAAATAATTATCCACAAAGGTTTTACGTGGGGAAATATTACCGCCAGTAAATCTGCACTGCAGATGTTTAGTTTAAATCCGCAAGTAAAACCTTAATTTTTAGTAGTGTCCGAAAAACTTAAAAAAAATTAGAACACTACCAGAAAACTTCTCCACAAGTTTTCCGGTAGTGTTAAATTTACGTTTCTTTATCGGAAATCTTAAAAAAACTGAAAATATTTAAAATGTAAAAAAAAAAGTGAATTTAAATTGATAAAATAATAAAAAAAAAAGTATATTTGACATTTAAAAAAATTTATAGGAATATAAATACAATTGTAGAATATAGGGTAAATCGTTCTTCTAGTTGATAGGGAAATGACTCGTTTATTATTATTTATAGAAATGGCCCGTTCATTGATCTTGAAGTGGGTCCAATATAACGTATTTCAATGTATTCGTTCTCCCACTTCTTCAGTAGACCATCTCGCTTCTCCATCGCTCTAATTGAAAGACTTTGTATATGTTTGATTTGACATAGATAGAACGATTAATGTAAATCGTTTTATATTAACAATTATTAATTATTTTAAGATGACAACTACTAATCATAGATAAAAGGATAAAATTAAGGTGTTTATTAAATATCAGTAAAAGTAATTTACACTAATATTTAATAACCACGCTTAATATACATATATTGTGGATGAAAACCGTTTTACATCAACAACTAACATAAATCAATGATTTATTAATTATTTTAGAATGATACTTACCAATCTAGAAAATAAAATCAAAAATATTTATTAAATGTTTGTGTAAAAATGATTTACACCTTAAAAATTAGTGATAACCATAACCTCTCCATGGATGAAGTGTTTAGGTAGTATATACATGTGCAAACCATTTTGGAGCCCGAACAAGTCGTAATATCCCCAAGTACAATTTTATATAAAATAATAATAGTAATAGTATATTATTCAAATTGTACATTTCATTTTACTTTATCACATGCCTCCCTTTGTCCCTCTTGTCTTTCATGACTCCATCCCTTTGGCTCTTGCATCTCCCTTGTCGCGATGCTGTTGACTCTGTGTCTCAGTGTCTCCGGTCAACAGTGTTGCTCGCAGCAGAAGTTTTGATAAAATTATAATGGATTTTAAGAATTTGAATTATTACATTTTTGTTCACGTTTATTGCTCCTTTTAAAATTTTCCCCACCGGTATATGTTTAGATTGACAAACTCAAGAGTTTAAATAAATTCGTAAAATGGGCTTGTAAATTTTATTTAATATTAACATAATATATATATATATATATATATATATATATATATATATAATTCAATATTGGATCTCTATAATAAATTAAAACTATTTTTAAATAAATAAATATTTATGATAGACCAAAATAATAACAAATTTATATCGAGATATAATAGTGTTTCTAAAAACATAAATTTTATCAGATATAAACAAATACATCTTGCCCCGTTCGAAATCAAACCTCTAAGAGTAACTAAAGTTTTTCAACGATCTCTCTTAATCGGAGATCCTCTTCCATCAAAATAATTTTATTACTATAATTATTTCAAAGCTGAAGAATCCATTTCAGATAAGTTTGTAGGTTCAAACTTAATTGTCTCTCCATTGTGCATGAGACAACAACCAAAACAAGTGATGAAAATTACAATATATTGAAGGAGACATACACACATGTTTCTTTGCTGTCTCACTCAAACACCCAACCCAGCAAAGAATCAATGTCCATGAACCCCCAATGTGGCCTCATCAATTCAACATCCTTATTCTCCTTTCCACTTCAATTCGATCTCAATCACAATTACAATGTCTCATTCTCAGAAGACACTATTGTCTATGGTCAATGAAAAAAGACCCAGATTTAGAATCAGCACTATCACGAAATCGACGGTGGATAGTTAACAATCAAATAAAAAACATAATCCTCCGTTACCCCAACAACGAAATCCCAATCGAAACCCTCCAAAAGAAATTCAAAACCCTAGATCTTCAAGGTAAAGCCAACAATTGGATTTCAAAATACCCTTCTTGTTTCGAACTTCACCAACGTAATTGTCGTCTCACTAAACGCCTGATGAATCTCGTTCACGAAGAAGAGTCTCTCAAAGATTCTCTTGAACCTGTCTTCGCTCAGCGACTCGCGAAACTTCTCATGCTTTCCTTCAATAAAACCCTAAACGTCCTCAAAATCAACGAAATTAAGAACAGTTTAGGGTTCCCTGATGATTATTTGATTAGAATTGTGCCGAAATATCCCGATTTGTTCCGAATTGTTAATCAGAGTGGGAGGAGAAGTTCAATGGCGGTTGAATTGCTTCATTGGAACCCTAATTTCGCCGTTTCTGTTGTCGAAGCTTCGGCGCTGAAAAATGGCGTGGAACCTAATTTCTCGTGTTGTTTGCCTTCTAGTTGGGTGAAATCGTTGGAAAAGTTTCGCGATTTCGAATCGGTTCCGTATGTATCACCTTATTCGGATCCGAGAGTGTTGGTGGAAGGGTCAAAGGAAATGGAAAAGAGGAATGTGGGTTTGGTTCATGAGTTGTTGTCATTGTCTCTTTGGAAAAAAGCTTCAATTATGAAATTGGGTCATTTTAGAAGAGAGTTTCTTTTGCCTGATAAGTTGAATGTGTTGTTGCTTAAGCACCCTGGGATTTTCTATGTTTCTAATAAGTATAGGATTTATACTGTTTTACTTAGAGAAGGTTATATTGGGTCTCAATTAGTTGATAAGGATCCTCTTGTGGTTTTGAAGGAGAAATTTGGGGAGCTTATGCAGGAAGGACTTCATGAGTATAATCAAAGGCGACGCCTTGTTAATATCGAAAAGAAGAGAAATAAAGGTGTTCCGTTGACAAGGGTGGATGAAGATGTAATGAAGGGCAGAAGAAGGAGAAGAAGTAGTGAAAATTCTGATCAAGATAGTGATGGTGTTGTTGGTGGAGAAAATAGTAGTAACCTGGGAGGGTTGCTTGACCCTGAAGAAAGAAAACGGTTTTATAAAGTTCTTTTTGATGATGATGGTTCATGAATGAAGTTTTGCTCAGCCTAGGTGTGATACAGAGTATAGATAGTATTATGCATTTTTATTTACATAATAATAATAATAATAGTAATTTAGAAAAAGATGATTGTATTGCATCCAATTGTCCTCGGAAATTGAAATAGGCTTGTGTCAATGAGGGAGAATAATCATGAAACTTCCATTTTTGGTAGATCATGATGAGTATATTACTATATTATTTGTTACTAATTTGTTCTGCGTTGGAGGTTTAGAGATTTAGGGCAGATTAGTTGGAGCCATTCAAAGTAATGGAGTTTTCCTATGTTACGTTTTAGGCCAGGAAATATTTATCTGGTGGTGAATGCCATTTGATTTGTATCTACCTAGACAAGATAGGATAATAGACACCTGCATGGCTGCATGTAAGCAATGTCCATGGTAAGGAACATAGTGAAAAGAATATTTCTTAACCTGAACTCTTTCATGTATTAATTAATTTTGAGCTACAATTGCCAATTTGTTAACCTTTCTTTCTTTTCTTGCATTAGTTGTAATAAAAAGTGCACTGTGCTTGCTATTGTCTAACCAGAGACTGCATATAAGGAGTCAAAGCCTAGATTGCTCCTCCACTTATATTATTAGTTATACTACTAATGCCTTAAAATATTAGCAACTGGCTGTATGTTCAATGTAATTTGTGTTTTTCATCTTCCTTTTGTGTTTTGTTTTCCCTTGTATTCAGCAATATCTTGCTACACTCATTCACTGTTTTCCACCTTTTTCATTATAGTAATGCAGAACTTGTTGCTTTAGTAATAAAATTAGATATTTTGTAGCTTGTATGTTCATGTTCGGGCATGTCTACTCATGTCCATTTTATTTATTTCTTCTACTGATATACAATATAAGTTCCATCTTTTGTTTTTGTTCTACATTGATATCAATTGTTTTTCTCTTTTACTTTTCAGGCATTTGTGCTCAAATACACTATTTTCTTCAGTGATGAATTGAAAGAATTGTCACTCATGCCACATAATTGGGGTATGGGTGCATCATGTAAAAGTTACTCTGTTCCATATAATTTTTCTTCACTCACTGAAGGTGTAAAATAAGGTGATTAACTTTTTCCTTATCGGTCATTTGTGTTTAGCTTGGTAAAAATGAAGTTTATTGTAATAAAATTATAGACTGCCATTTCTTTTACTTTGTACTTCGTTCCGTCAATTTCTTTTATTTTGAACACTCGGTTTTCTTTTCATCATGAACATGAATGTGATTTGGCTCAACTGGTACTGTTATATATTCCGCATTTGATTAATTTATTTTTCAATCACATTTGTTGCTTGGTAGGAAAATTATAACTTTGGTGCACGACTATCTAGTGTGCATATGGACATGAGATTCTGATACCATGTAAAATCTGGCAAATGCCGGTGGAGGTGACAAATATCGTCGCCAGCAGCGGTAATTAAGCACAGAGATGGGTAACAGAATCAGAGTAGGCTTTGATACCTTGTAAAATATGAGTTGTGTTTCTAAACAAGATCACACACCACTATCTATAATGGTGTTACAATAATTATATTGAATGTCTAAGAAGTTATATTGACCAGGAATACTAACAATTAACGTAGGAAGTTGTACAATCAAGGAATAATAAAGAAGGATTCACTGAAGTTTAACAGTTTCTTTAAACTTGCATCTAATATTGTCTATTTGACAGATTGGAACTCTGATTTGTATTCCTTCCCAAGAGTTCATTGTATTGGTTGCATTGCCTCCATTGAAAATAACCATAAACCGGTTGATTATGCGAAGAGAGGGCAGAAAGTTTCCATTAAGGTATGTGCTTGTAAATATTTGTAGAGATGTTTCTAGGGGTGCACATGGGTTGGATTGAGTCGTTTTTGGCCAAATTTGATATTCGAACCGATCAATTTTGCGGAAAAAGGGCAGAAAGTTTCACATGGGTTACATAATGAACATCTCTGAACTCACAAAGTTATCCCCAGTAAAGTGAATTTGAAAAAAGGATTAAAAACGACCTTTATACCTATGATTGTGCAATGTTGAAAAAGAAAAAAGATTACTAATGTCTGTTTTTAAGTTATTTGTTTGTAGCAATAGTTTTATTATAAAACTAACTTTTTTACCCCGATAGAAAAGTGATGATCCATTTTAACTGATTTACATGTGGTCAAACTTTAGACTTAGTTATTGAGAAGGAGGATAAATAAAAATGTAAAGATGTTCAACTTGGTCTGCAGATTGTTGGCAGCAATTCTGAGGAACAGCAGAAAATGTTTGGGAGGCATTTTGAGATTGATGATGAACTTGGAGATCTATTGATATTCTCAAAACTAATTTTTGGGTAAGTCATTAATAATAATATATAAATGCATCTGCAACAATGTGTATGTATCTAGTTACGGATTTTGTTGGACTGTTTCATAAAAGTTGCACTGTCGAATCATTGATATAGGATAAACTGTCTACGGACGAAAAGAAGCTGGTGGTGATATTGAAGACTTTTCAAGATACAATGGACTTGATCTGTGGGCACTCGGTATTCATTTCAGAAAGACAAGGTTTCAGTAAAATGTTTGGTTCAATGCCTAATTTCGAAGGATTTATGTGAGTATGTGGTTTGGTTCACCTTGTAGACCAAAGATTCGACGCAACGTTGCAGATTAAAGGCGTTCTATAGTGGCAGAGTGACTTGTATAAGAAACTCCTATGCTCTTTCAGCTGGAAACCTCTGGCAAAAAAGGTTAACTGTCAAGGACAAAAAGGTTAACTGTCAAGGACAAAAAGGTTAACTGTCAAGGACATGAAGGTCCAAAATTTGTGATTTACTATACACATGTAGTATACATGGAAGCGAATAAGTTTAATCTGCATTTGTTTGCTGAGGGAAAAGCAAATATTCACAGGAGTATTTATCATGTGGCAAACAAAAATGTTCACTTATGGTTTCCGTATTGTGTACAGAAATTTTCCATTTGTTGCCGAGGCATGATATTTATCGCGAGTTATGCATCTTTTGATGGTCCCTGCCAACCATTTTGGTTGTGGAGACAGGCATGAATATGTATACTTGTTTGATATGTATTTGTATGTTTAATAATTAATATTGAAACATTTGTTAGTGATGTTCTTAATATATGAAAGCAAGCTTGAAGATGCTTCAATCACTAGAACTGCTTTCATCCCCAAGCTTCTACTATCATAACAAGTCAAATCAACTTAAAAAACTTTTTCTATTTAGTGAAATGCTTCTAAAATGCACTTTCTTATTTATACTGGTGTTCATGACTCAGAAATTGTGTTTCTAAGTGTCATCCTACTACTAAAAACAGAAGCTATTAGATTGCTTCAAGCAATAAATTTAATTAATGGTCTTGGTTTTGATAAAGTAATCCTTCAGATGGAATTTTAAATAGTAGTAGATTTAGTTAACAATTATTCGAAAGATAGACTAATCACAGTTACATGTTATTTTAGGTGACAACTCTGATTTTTAACTACTACTTCAAACTTTAATGTGATGTTTATTGAGAAATAAAGTGGTTGAATTGATCATAACTTAGTAGGGGAAATTTGTTTTATGGCTAGTCCTTGTAATTTTTATCAAGCTCTATATTGTATTTATCCTTTAATTTTTATTAAAATTAACTGGTTTTATAAGATAAACTTATTTTTAAAAGAAATAAAATTTGTAATGACTGGATTTATATTCTAATTTAATTTACATACATTTGTTTTTCATATAAAACATCTAATATCGTGAAATGAACACTGGTGTTCTAATTGACATAAATATAATAGAAAATAATCAGTAAAAAAAAAAGGATAAAGTTTTGGACAAATTTCTTTGGTCAAGGTCATCATGTTAATTTCTAATAAGAGGAAAAAAATATTCAAAAAGCTGTTATAAAGGTTCACTTCCAAAAGTAACTTTGCTTCACAAGATATACTAATATAAAATTTAAATAATAAACAGGTATTATAGATGAATTTAATTTGTAGACATTTTTTTTATCAGATGTATTAAATTATTTATTTTTATAGATGAATTTAATTTGTAGACATTTTTTTATCAGATGTATTAAATTATTTATTTTTATGTAAATATTTGTAGAGATGTTTCTGACTATAAGATAGCAAAATAGCAATATATTAGTCGAGAAATTTAACCTAGTTGCATTTTCAAGATTAGAAGATGTATATATAATTTTTACATTGTTATAATAATATATAATAATTAATTAATCTCATAACATATATGTAAAAAAAAAAATTGTAAGTAAATATAAATATTTTTTGACCAAAAAGTGAAGATAAATTTAGTATGTATCTTTTAAATAAATAAAAATAAAATAAAAGATAAATGAAAAACACAAGTAGAATACAACCCTAGATTCTTTGATTTTGGGTTATTCTTCTTCTTCTTTGATAGACTGTGTTTGTTTGTGTCTTTGTGGCATTACATTCTTCCTTCACCGCCGCTCCAACCATTATTTCCTTCCAATTTTCGTATTCACTGATTCTAACTGATCAGATTCTTTTTTTCAGTTCTCTTTCGTGCATCCAAACACGAATCTCGCATTTTCTTCAAAAATCATTGCGAATCGATCCAATTTTTCGTGCTTTGTTACTACGCACGAGAAAACCCTAATCTGAAACATGGGGAAGAAGAAGCCATCAATACGCGACGAAGATAATCCTCCGCCTCAAGCCGGTGGTGGGAAATCGAAGAAGAAGGCTCCAGTCATCGACGACGACGAATACGCTATCGGGATCGAGCTATCGGAGGAGCAACCGGTGGCGGCGGCGGAAGAGAAACCGGGCAAAAAGAAAGGTAAAAAAGGTAACTCTAAATCTGTACAAGCTAAAGATAATGGTGATGATTTTGATGATGATGATGATGATGATGTGAGTGAAGTTGTGTTTGCTGGGAAGAAAAAGGGGAAATCGAAAAAAGGTGGTGGTGGTGGAGGAAGTGTGTTCGCTGCTGCTGCTAGCTTTGGTTTGCTTGGTGGTGATGATGATGATAATGATGATGAAGAGAAATCGGAGTTAACTGGCGATCGAGACAGCGATGAGGATGAACCAGTTGTTAGTTTTTCAGGGAAGAAGAAGCCGTCGAAGGGTTGGAAGAAAGAGGGAGGTAGTTTGTTTACTGCCTCTGCTTTTGATGCAATTGATGAAGATGATGAAGACAATGGTGTGGTAGAGGATGAACCTGTGGTTGTTTTTTCGGGGAAGAAGAAGCCTTCAAAGGGTTCGAAGAAAGGAGGTGGAGGAGGTAGTGTGTTTAGCGCATCGGTTTTTGATGTAATTGATGATGATAATGATGATGATGAGAGGGGTGAGAATGATGTTGATGAACCGGTTGTTGCATTCACAGGGAAGAAGAAGTCTTCAAAAGGAAGCAAGAAGGGTAGTTCTTTGTTTTCAGCTGTTAGTTTTGATGAGATTGATGATGGAGAGGAGGAGAATAAGAATGAAAAGGTAGATGATGAAGAAAATATTGGACCAATCACTTTCTCTGGTAAGAAAAAGAAGTCATCCAAGTCTTCGAAGAAGGCGGTTATTCCTGGTGAGGATAGTGTTTCTGTGTCCGAGTCTGCTAAAGATGGCAATGACATAGATGATGGTGACGATGTTTCGTTAGTTGCATTTACTGGTAAAAAGAAGTCCTCTAAAAAGAAGAGTGGTAGTGCTGCTGTCAAAGCGAGTGATGAAATTGGGTTTGGAAGTGAGAGTGTAGATGCTGTTGAGGCTGAGTTACCTAGTGGTGGAATTAGCAATAAAAATGTTGACAATGGTAATATAAATAAAAGTGAAGAGGTCACTGAAACTTCAAAAAATAAGAAGAAGAAGAATAAGAAGAGTGGGAGAACTGTTCAAGAGGAGGACGATTTAGATAAGATTCTCGCAGAGCTTGGCGAGGGCCCTCCTACAGCAACACCTGCTGCTCCTCCGCAGCAGGAGGATAAGGTTCAGCCTGCTCCTAATGTAGGTTCTGCCCCTGATGCTTCAGGGGAAAAGGAAGGAGAAGAGGAGACTGTAGAGTCAGCTGCTGCAAAAAAGAAGAAAAAGAAGAAGGAAAAGGAGAAGGAGAAGAAGGCAGCTGCTGCTGCAGCAGCAGCCGGAAGTGCCCAAGTAAATGAAACTGTAGAAGTAAAAGCCGAAATAATTGAACCAAAGAAGAATGATTTGAAGTCCAAAGCAGCTGACAAGAAATTGCCGAAGCATGTTAGGGAGATGCAAGAGGCACTGGCTCGTAGAAAAGAGGCAGAAGAAAGAAAGAAAAGAGAAGAGGAAGAGAAGCAAAGGAAAGAAGAAGAGGAGCGAAGAAGGCTAGAGGAACTTGAGAGACAGGCAGAAGAGGCTAAACGTAGAAAGAAGGAAAAAGAAAAGGAAAAACTCCTGAAAAAGAAGCAAGAAGGTAAATTGTTAACTGGTAAGCAGAAAGAAGAAGCCCGACGTTTGGAGGCAATGAGGAGGCAGATTCTCAATAGCACAGGGGGTGTGACTCTTCCTGCTGGGGACATTGGTCCACCAACCAAAAAACCTATTTATCAGACAAAGAAGGGGAAAGCAACCAATCGAAATCAGAATGGTGCTGCTGCTGTCAAGACAGAAGAAAGTGTTGAAGCAAAGGAAACTACCACTGATTTGGGTTCAGAGGAATCAAAAAAGGTTGAAGAAGTGGAGTTGATGCAACCGAAGGACAAAGTCGAAGTTCCTGAAGCTGTTGAAGAGGATGAAGTTGAAGATGATGATGATGAATGGGACGCAAAAAGCTGGGATGATGTCAATCTGAATGGTAAGGGTGCATTTGCTGATGAAGAAGTTGACTCAGAGCCTGAACAGATTGTCAAAAAGGAGATTAAAAATGCTGTAGCTGCTAAAAATACTGGTGCGATTTGCATTTTACTGATATTTTTTTTCTGACAGGATTATGCTTGAAATTTGTGTTAACTGTTGAAAACAACAAGGTTATCCATCTGGGGCCCTATGCCCTAAAGAGGCAAAGGGCTAAAAATCTAATTGCTTCTTGCTTTGTCCTGACTAGCATAAGAAATATATGAACTTGCTTTTGTGGTAGAATTAGAATTAATATCTCAGAAGTAGAAACTGATGCAACTTTGGAATATTTTTAGGGCAAGAGCTTAGTTTGGGATTTTTTTTTCTGCTGGCAAGTGTTCAAACTTCTTGCCATATTAATAATGTAGCCTAATGATATCATTTGCTGCAATGAACTTGTAAATTATTTTGTGGTGCTACTGATTGCAACAATTGGTATCAACGATTGGTATCAAACATGGAACTCTGACAGCATGATGCATTTTTCCTGCTCTAAATATACCAATAATCTGTAGTTCTATTTTCTTCCTTTGCATATGTTTTTGTCCTTCATTGATTGTAAACCTGCAAGTATTAGGTCTCCCTGTAGCTTATGGGTTTGACCAATGGCCCAATGGTGTTTGATTGACCTACCCCCTCGCCTAGTGGGATAAGGCACGGTGTTTGACATATACTTCTGTTTACCTTGTAAAACTTAATCTTTTAATTGTTAGCTACTTTTATGCTCATTTGAATTTTGTTTCTTTGCTATTCCTCCTACATAGCAGGTGCTGCAAATAAAACTCTTTCAAAGCCTGTGGTTGAAGAAATTGAAGATAGGAGACAAGCCAAAGTTGTGGTTGAGGACAAAAAGAAAAACCACGATTCACAACAGTCTGCCGTGCCTCCTAAGCCGAGTGATGGGAACCTCCGTTCCCCAATTTGCTGCATCATGGGTCATGTGGATACTGGCAAAACGAAGCTTCTGGATTGTATTCGAGGTACCAATGTTCAAGAAGGTGAGGCTGGCGGTATCACCCAACAGATTGGCGCAACATACTTTCCTGCTGAGAACATACGGGAAAGAACTAAGGAACTGAAAGCTGATGCAACACTGAATGTTCCTGGTCTACTGGTTATTGATACCCCAGGCCATGAATCGTTCAATAACTTAAGGTCTCGGGGTTCAGGTCTATGTGACATTGCAATTTTGGTTGTTGACATTATGCATGGCTTAGAGCCACAAACTATAGAATCACTCAATCTATTAAAAATGAGGAACACAGAATTCATTATTGCATTGAATAAGGTGAGTATTCCACTTTTATGAGGTACTGCTTCCTATATATGTTCTTTACAGGTTGCTCAAATATGTCGCACTTTTCTTTCAACATGGCAGGTTGACAGGCTTTATGGCTGGAAAATATGTCGCAATTCTCCAATTCGTAAAGCAATGTTGCAGCAGACTAAGGATGTTCAGAATGAGTTTAATATGAGGGTCACTCAGGTAGTAAAAATGCTTCTTTTTTATTTTAAGTTGGGGCAGATTGTTTTTGTTGATGTTTGCCATGGTAATTTTTCTTGTTTCACTTCTAGATTGTCACTCAGTTCAAGGAACAGGGGCTAAATACTGAATTGTATTACAAAAACAAAGAAATGGGAGAAACATTCAGCATTGTACCTACAAGTGCACTAAGGTAACTGTGTAGCCATAATACTCTCTCACCCCCCCCTCCTCTATGTGAAACACATTTTTTGGGTTGGTAATTGACACAATAGCTGGTTTTGGAGCCCATTATCTGTTGGGTCTTTCCAATTCTTTATGTGGTTAAAGTGGCCATGAAATCATGGTATTCTTGGACATAATTAATGTATCGTTTGTCATTTAGAACCACAAAAATGGGTGAGTCATGCTTTTGTAACCTATTCGCTGTTCTTATTCCTCAATCCACTTAGGATTTGTTTGGTTTACCATGAGGGGAGGGGCTAATTAACTTTATATGTTCTTGTAGGCCCACTAACAATGATAGGTTTATTAGTTATTTACGGTAGAAGTAGCAGAATGGGACAAGTGGAAAAGAGGGAGGGACGATTCTAGAATCACAGGAGAGGGATAATTATAAGAGGAGAGGTGTAACCGAAAGGCATGAAAGGAACTAGGAAGTGGTTATTGGGGATTAGATTGAGCAAATAAAGTTTGTGTGCTCTTGTTCAGGGGTGCTCTTATTTTTGTAGTTTCATTTCTCTTTTCAATCCTGTAAGTGTCTCAGTTCCATTTATTTCCGTGATCCCTTTATTTTCTGGTTTATCAGAATACAGAAGTGATTCTCTGGTTATCAATCACTATTTGGTTCCTATCAGTTACATAAATTTTATGTAAGGATATTTTCATTGATCAATTTAAATTTGTATAAACCTGTCTTCTTTCCCCTTCAAATCCCCCAAAACCGGAGAGCCAAAATGGAGTCAAGAGGGATTTTATCCCCCTCCCCTCCATTTTACCTCAACCAAACACCATGTTAATGTTCCAAATGGGGTAATGCTTTTATCCCTGCATCCACAACTCAAACCTGTGACCTTTTAGTCAAATCAAAACAATTCCAACAGCATTTGCATCGAGGCAATAACATATGTAATCTTTAGTAGTAGTGCTGATATTAGGATGTTGAATTGTATTTACTTTTGTAACTTTAAATAGTATCAATGACAATATAGGCAATGACTTGCAATATTGTCTCCATTTTTGAGGTGTTTGCACTTTACATGTATTTTGTTGGTTAGAGACAAGTTTCTACTTTTTGTGCTTCTCCTTTAGTATTCACCATCATTAGGAGGAGGTGTCTTTGAGAGTTTCAAACATTCCAGTGTGTTTCAGAACATCTCAACCTTTTTTTTATCTTCCAAAACTGTATCCAACCTGTTTGAGCTCTACCTGCAATCATCCAAAATATGGTGATTTGGTAGGAGCAGAGGGTGAAATCCAAAATATTTGTTTACGGGCAAAAACCGTTTTTACATTTATAGCCATATAATCTGGTTTAACACTTTGTCGGTGTTTTTGTACTAATGTTTTAGTTTTTGATATTTCAGTGGTGAAGGAATCCCAGATATGTTATTATTATTGGTTCAGTGGACCCAAAAGACCATGATTGAGAAACTTACATACAGTGAGGAAGTGCAGGTTAGCCATATTTTCATTTCACATAATATTGAAGTGGTTGAATGTTTAAATGCTTTCTTCTCGTTTAACAATAGAGACATAATTGTTATATTTGATTGTGGCTACCAGTGTACGGTTTTGGAAGTCAAGGTTATTGAAGGCCATGGAACTACTATTGATGTTGTTTTAGTTAATGGTGTTCTTCATGAAGGAGATCAAATAGTTGTATCTGGAATGCAGGCAAGCATCTAAGATTCTAACTATATCTATTAATATTTGCTTCCTGCTTGTGACTAATGAAGTTTATAATATAGGGTCCAATTGTTACCACAATTCGAGCTTTATTGACACCTCATCCAATGAAGGAACTTCGTGTTAAGGTACTGCATTTGATTATTTTATTTTATTTTATTTTACTATCACATTTGTTGCTTGATAGGAAAATTATAACTTTGATCCATAACTATCTAGTGTGCATGTGGATTAAGACTCTTTTGGCCTTGGTTAATATTATTTTTATTGGTTTGGGACTAAAGTATGGTTTGGGTAAGAAAAAGGCATGTAGACATTTGAGTGGGTGTGAATGATAAGTGTTGGAAGCTTAGGAAATAATTATGAGATTCTTAACATTATGCTAAACATGAGGGGATGGTAAACACCCTCTTTGTCAAAGGGGTCTTCGACAAAGGAGTTGCATTCTATTATTTAGTACGTCTTCCAGCTAAGTAATGGTTGCTACTTTCAGGGATCATATATCCATCACAAAGAAATCAAAGCTGCGATGGGTATCAAGATCACTGCCCAGGTACTTAGTGATATTGATCTGACTTCTTTTATGCCAGTTTATATCCAATTATGTTTTTCTTCAATTTTATGTATATTATTATATATGTATAGGGAATCAGAGATTTTATAAGATTTCCTTTTATATTTCAGGGACTTGAACATGCTATTGCTGGTGCTAGTTTATATGTGGTGAAGCCTGATGATGATTTGGAACATATTAAAAAATCGGCCTTGGAAGATGTTGAGTCAGTTTTGAGCAGGATTGACAGGAGTGGTGAGGGTGTTTGTGTCCAGGCATCTACCCTTGGCTCATTGGAAGCATTACTGGAGTTTTTGAAAACTCCAGCAGTGAATATTCCTGTTAGTGCTATAAATATAGGTCCTGTACATAAGAAGGATGTGATGAAGGCCAGTGTAATGCTTGAAAAGAAACGAGAGTATTCTACTATATTGGCATTTGATGTCAAAGTCACCCCTGAAGCTAGGGAACTTGCAGAAGAATTGGGTGTGAAAATTTTCATTGCCGATATCATTTATCATCTATTTGATCAGTTTAAGGCTTACATGGACAACATTAAGGAGGAGAAAAAGAAAGAAGCTGCTGATGAGGCAGTCTTCCCATGCGTTCTGAAAATCTTACCAAACTGTGTCTTCAACAAGAAGGATCCAATTGTTTTGGGAGTTGATATCCTTGAAGGCATTCTAAAGGTACCATTTTTAACTCAGATGATATTTTGTGATGAATGGCAGTTTTTAATGCATAACACTTGTATTGCTGGTTGCATTTTGCATGTGCCCATCCGAAAAGTTGGTGTGTAATAATTAATATGTAGTATTTAAGTTGGTGGAAGATTTTCCACTATTAGAATTGTATTTTGTTTGCTATGGTGCATTCAAGAGACTGGTGGAGTTGAATAAACTGACATAAAACTAAATGTGGAACTGGAATCTTGTGCTTGACCCTCAATGTATGCTACGTGTGTTGTCATCCAATTCTTCTATATTTTCAAATTAAAAAATGGTTGAGAGCTTTATTTTATTTTATTTTTGGCTGTGTATGCTACTGTACTATATTCTATCCAGTAACCACCTTTTAATTTTATCAAAATTTTGGCTGTTTTCTTGTTTATCAGACTGGTCTTGAAGTCAATTTCTGGGTTATGGTGTTAATGAGGGTCATGATATGTGTGATGTGCATAAAATTTGTTTGGTTTTTTTAAATTTGCATCTAATGTTGTCTACTTGACAGATTGGAACTCCAATTTGTATTCCTTCCCAAGAGTTCATTGATATCGGTCGCATTGCCTCCATTGAGAATAACCATAAACCGGTTGATTATGCGAAGAAAGGGCAAAAAGTGGCCATTAAGGTATGTGCTTGAATTAAAGTTAGATTTTACATAATAAACGTCTCTGAACTCACAATGTTATCCCCAATAAAATGAATTTGATTGAGATATGGATTAAAAATGACATTTATACCTATATGATTGTGCGAAACAATGAAAAGGAAATAAAGATTACTAACGTCTGTTCATAAGTTATTTGTAGCAGTAGTTTTATTAAAAGCTAACCTTTTTACACAGATAGAAAAGTGATGATCCATTTTCACTGATTTACATGTGGTTGATCTTTAAATTTAGTTATTGAGAAGGAGGATAAATAAAAATGTATAGAGGTGAATAAGATAGTCTTCTCTGTTCAACTTGGTTTGCAGATTGTTGGCAGCAATTCTGAGGAACAGCAGAAAATGTTTGGGAGGCATTTTGAGATTGATGATGAACTTGTTAGCCATATTTCACGGAGATCTATTGATATTCTCAAAACTAATTATCGGGTAAGTCATTAATAATAATAAATAAATGTATAAGTAAAACAATGTGTATGTAACTATTTATGCATTTTGTTGGACTATCCCTTAAAAGTTGCACTATTGAACTATTGATATAGGATGAACTTTCAATGGACGAATGGAAGCTGGTGGTGAAATTGAAGACTCTTTTCAAGATACAATGAGACTTGATCTGTGTGGGCACTTGTTATGAAATGTTTGGTGTAATGCCCAACTTGGAAGGATTTATGCAAGGATGTGGTTCAGTTCACCTTGTAGACCAAAGATTCGACGCAATGATACAGCAGATAGAAAGCGTTTAATATTGGCAGAGTGACTTTGTACAAGAAACTCCCATGCACTTGCGGCTGGGAACCTCTGGCCAAAAAGGTTAACTGTCAAGGACAAAAATGTCCAAATTTTGTGATTTACTATACAAATCTGTGGTATACATGGAAGCGAATAAGAGTTTAAGTTGCAATTGTTTGCTGAGGGAAAACATTCACGGGAGTATTTATCTTGTGACAAACAAAATTGCTCACTTACGGTTTCCGTATTGTGTACAAATTTTTTCCATTTTTTGCCGTGGCATGGTATTTAATCGCGAGTTATGCATCTTTTGATGATCCCTGCCGAGCATTTTGGTTGTGGAAACAGCATGAACATGTATACTTGTTTGGATATGTATGTGTATTCAAATATTTCAGCAAATTTTCCACTTGGATATTCACAACACTCGGGCTTTGTAGTGCTGTAAGAGCTCTGGACCTTTCCTTATCACAAAGGTAGGGTGCCTTCTAAATTCGAATGATGATATTTCTATCCTGATAAGGTTAGATCAACTTTAAATAAAATAATTTAGGGAAATTGGTAAACTTTGGCTTTTCACTGTATACATTGTTGAATATGCAGAGGCATAAATAAAAAAGGGTTTTATTTAAAGGTGTCTTAATGAAACTTGTTAAAGAATAAAAAAGGGAAGGTTTATATTGAAAACAACAAATTTTATATTTTCAAAGAGTAGAAAGCCCAACTTTACTTGAATATTTCTAATTTTTGGGAAATTTCCTGTTTATAGAAGAAGCTAGATTACAGTCATCGAGAAGTGTTCATAACTCACCAACTAATAACCTTTGGGATTTTATCTCGTCAAAATAAGAATTTTGTTAATTTAGGTATAAACCGTGGGAAATTTAGAAAATAACAGAGATGAAATGTCTTGTACTTAGAGTGGAGTAGTCTAGGTTAGCAGTTCGTTTACAAAATATTGTTAGTTTGTTCTTGGTTAAAATTTTCAGATGTTTTTAGTAGGGATGGCAAAATGGGTTAGGCCCATTGGATTGGTCAGTTTAGCCTGTCATTTTTTGTAGAACAATGTACCATACACCCCCCACCTTTACCTCTCACCCCCAATTCTTTGTGAAATGTCCTAATTGCCCTTTTTACCAATTATAAACTATCTCAAAAAAATTACCAATCACTTTTTCACCCCCTTCATTCGAAACTTTCATCAGTACTCTGATACATTCAAATATTTCAAAGGTTCGAAACTCAGAAACAACAACATTCGAAGATTTCATTCATCTAGAACCCATAAAAGTAAATATCTTTGAAACTTATCAGATTTCTCGAAACTTTGTAAACTTTCGAAGTAGTATTTTTCAAATTTTAAACCTTCGAAAATTTGGCATTCATCCAAACTTTCGAAGGTTTGGTGAAGTTATGAGATTTTCCAGATTTTAAACCTCGAAAGTTTGGTATTCATCCAAACTTTCGAAACTTCGAAACTTTGGTATTCATCCAAATTTTCGAAGGTTTGGTGCAGTTATGAGTTTTTCCAGATTTTAAACTTCTAAAGTTTGGCATTCATCCAAACTTTCGAAACCTCGAAACTTTGGCATTCATCCAAACTTTAGAAGGTTTGTCGAAGTTCTGAGATTTTCCAAATTTTAAACCTCGAAAGTTTGGTATTCATCCAAACTTTCGAAACTTCGAAACGGTATTCATCCAAACTTTTGAAGGTTTGGTGCAGGTCTGAGTTTTTTTTTCCAGATTTTTAACTTCGAAAGTTTGGTATTCATCCAAACTTTCGAAGGTTTTGGAAGTTTTACATGAGTGAAAGTTTCGAAATTGACTCTTGAAAATTTCAAACCATTCGGAAATTTTATTTTATTTTTCATTTTTTTCTTCAATTATTGATATATTGATATAACAATTATATTAACTATATTTTGCAGTGCCTAGAACTAGATGTGCGTTTGGGCAAATTATTCGCACTATTGCCAGAGGTGTTATTGTTAAGACAAACTCTCAAATTTAATGTTTTGATGAAAACAAACAAAGGTTAATTAAAGATTGTTTAATTATGATTCTAGATGTATTGTTAATTTAACCTGTGCTTTTGAGTGTTTTAAATCATAGACAGGTTTCAAAAGAATCAAAGAAAACAGCATCAGAAGAACATTCTTCACATTCTGGAAAACGGAGAATGTTCGCCAGACTGTGACAGCATAAAGACCCAACTTTCTCCATCACTTAATTAAAGTTGTTGGCTCTGGAAGTTACATGGATATGATCACTACATGGCAGAGAACACATAGGATCAATTCAGATCAAGAGAACTTTCGAATTGAGAAAGATAAAGACTCTCAAAGATGCCTGTCCAGACTGTTCTGGAAACAATAGGTATCAGACTCCAGAAGATACCTCATGAAGTAAATTACCAGAAGATACATTCTGGAAATTACCAGAGGATACATTATGGAATCTAACAGAGGATACCTAAAGAACAAACGTCCAGAACGAACATCAATCTCCAGGCAGTTCTAGAAGCTTTAATACAAGCTCCTAACATCAAGCTATTCGTGATTGATCTCAATCTGTTTTTATTGATCCAAAGCTTCAGATCAAGATAGCAATATTGCCACTTATCAGAAGCTTCAGAAGATCATTAACAACTCAATAAAGATTGATCCAAAACACTACAGCTCAAGACTGATCAGGAAAATAAAAGGATTATTTTTAATTAGAAATAAAGCCACTGGACCAGTCTGACACAACACCTTTACAACGGCTATATTGGCCTTTATTCAATGCTTTCAAGCCTATAAAAGGAAGGCCACAGCTCAAGGAAAAATCAGAAGTTCAAGTGCTAACACAGCTATCACAATCATTCACATTCATACTTGAAGTTCTGAAAATCACTTACAGAATCAGTTTTTAGTTAAATTGCTTTACTCTGACATATATTCTGATTTATCTGTAAAGAATCGAATCTCAAACAAGAGTTGAAAATTCACAGATTCTAAACAAAATCAATCTCATCATCATTGTAAACTCAAACTATAAGAGTAAAAAATAGTTTGGGTAGATTGTAAGAAATCCTATCAAGATTGATAGGTGATTTGGTTAAACTTTTTCTGGGTAGGAATTAGTTTAAGTTCTGAAAACAAAAGATCAAGGTTGATCTAGACTAGGTGCTGTAAAACCAAGAAGGTTCTTGTTTTAAACACTTAGTGGAAAATCTCACTTCGTGAGGACTGGACGTAGCCCAAGTTTGGGTGAACCAGGATATATCTGCGTGTGGTATTTCTTATCCCTTATCTCTTTATTCAGTTTAATCGTGTTGCAAAGATTGAAATACAAAACTGTTTTTCTGTTTTAAACACTAATCTGAACGTTCTCCGTTTTCTATTCAAACCAAGAACGTTCACCATTTTTCTGCTTCCTTAACCAAGAACTTTCTTGTGTTTAAAACTGAAGTTTTTCTGGAAATTTTAAAAAGGGAGATTTACAATTCAAACCCCCTTCCTTGGAAATCAATTTTGCTACTTCAATTGGCATCAGAGCAAGGTCTCTAGAAAGAACACCTAACTAGTGTTTGAGAAAAAGATCCAGAAAATGTCTAAAGCAAAATACATTGTTGAGGGAGGATCCTCTAACAGACCACCATTTTTTGATGGTACTAATTATTATTTTTGGAAAAACAAAATGCAATTGTTTCTTAAATCACAGGACACAGGCATGTGGAACATCATAGTAAATGGAAATCATATTCCAAGGATGAACCAAGAAGATCCAGCTTCAACAGAAAAGAAAGAAGCAGACTGGACTTCTGATGATAAAGCTAAGGTACTTCTAAACTCCAAAGCTCATTTATTCTTATCGTGTGCTTTGAGCAGGGAAGAAAGTGAAACAGTAGACGAATGTGCAACTGCCAAAGAAGTATGGGACACATTACAAACTCACCATGAAGGCATGAGCCATGTCAAAGAAACAAGGATTGACATTGGTATAAGAAAATTCGAATTATTCGAAATGCAAGAAGGAGAAACCATTGATGAGATGTACGCAAGATTCACAACAATAGTGAATGAAATGCGTTCTCTTGGCAAAGCCTATTCAATACAAGACAGGGTAAGAAAAATCATGAGATGTCTTCCAGTTGTATGGAGACCAATGGTAACAGCTATAAGCCAAGCCAAGAATCTTGAAACACTTCCCCTGGAAGAATTGATAGGAACTTTAAGAGCACATGAAATACTGCTACAAGAAGATAAACCTATCAAGAAAGGAAAAGCAGTAGCTCTAAAAGCATCTCAAGAAAGCATCATTCTACAAACTGATGAAGAACCAGAAGAAACTGGACAAGAAGATGCTGATGAAGAAATTGCTCTTCTCACCAGAAAAATACAAAGAATGATGAGAAGAAGAGACCAAATCAAAAAGGGATTTCCCAATAAAAATCTCAAAACGGAAGTTGATAAGAGCCAGATTACATGCTTTGGTTGCAATAAACTTGGACATTACAAATCTGAATGTCCATTGAATAAGAATAAACCAAAGCGATTTCCTTTCAAAAAGAAATCAATGCTGGCTACATGGGATGACTCTGAAGAATCAGAAGAAGAAGAAGAAGAAGCCAACATATGCTTGATGGCAGACACAGAAGAAAATGAGGTAATAGATTTTGAACCCTGTTCTCTGTGTGAATTAATGGGAAAAGAATTTGAGAACTTGCTAAATGATTCGAACACTCTTATACAAAAATGAAGTTCTTTAAAAGAACAAGTTTTTAAAGAAAAAGAAGAGAAAGAAAAGGCTCAGGCCATGATTGATATTCTTAAGAATACCATTCAAGAACTGAGGGAATCAAAACAGCAAGATTGTGAAATTCAGAAAGGTCAAGAACGTTCTACTGCTAAAACGGAGAACGTTAATCTTAAATCTGAAAATGAAATCTTAAAAACTGATTTGCTTAATTTTATAAAAGCTACTGAAACTTTTCAGAAGATCATGGGATCGCAAATAGGAATATTTGATAAGGCTGATCTTGGTTTTGATCAAACTCAAAAAACCAAAATGTACGAAAACTTTTTTATTCCGGAAAGCAAGATCGAAAAATGCAAAACAAAATGTTCATACTGTAAAAAATTTGGACATTTGGAATTTGCGTGCTATTTCAAAAAACGGGATGAAAAGATTAAGAGCAGAAAGATGTTTGAGAAGAAAAAGCCAATTTTGAAAAAACCAGAACGTTCTCCAGCTTATTCTCAA
This sequence comes from Cicer cuneatum, assembly GCA_037974295.1. Taxonomy (NCBI): domain Eukaryota; kingdom Viridiplantae; phylum Streptophyta; class Magnoliopsida; order Fabales; family Fabaceae; genus Cicer; species Cicer cuneatum. The sequence continues at coordinate 6,537,445 of JBBPBO010000001.1, read as the reverse complement.
AACGGAGAAAGTTCAAAAAGAAAAACTGAACATTCTCCAGAAAGTTTGAAAAAGGGAGAACGATCCAGAATCTTTACACAATCAAGATTCAAACCTTCGAAAACTCAGATTTCAAACACAACACCAAGACCAACTGTTAAATGTTCCTATTGTCTCAAATTTGGTCATCATGAATCAGCATGCTATTTCAAAAGAAAATCCAATCCTGAAACTAACTCTCAAGGACCCAAAAAAGAGTGGGTACCTAAAGTTAATATAACATCTTATGCAGAATGGATTTCAACTTGTCAAGAAAAAGCCATGGTTCTTGGACAGTGGCTGTTCAAGACATATGACAGGAGATAAAAGCTCCTTCATGTCATTTGAAAAGAAAGAAGGAGGTTCGGTAACCTTTGGTAACAACAACCAAGCTCAAATCAAAGGTAAAGGAACCATTGGTAAGAAAAACTCAGCTCAAATTTCTGATGTTCAATATGTAGAAGGTCTGAAACATAATCTCTTAAGCATAAGTCAACTATGTGACAATGGCTTTGAGGTTATTTTTAAACCAAACTTCTGTGAAGTTAAAAACAAAAATGGCGAACTCATTTTTTCAGGTATAAGAAAGAAAAATCTTTATGTTTTATACCTTGAAGAATTACCTGATGAATCCTGCTTCATGTCCATAAACAAAGATAAATGGATTTGGCACAAGAGGACAAGACACATCAGTATGAAAACTATTTCAAAGATTTCAAAACTAGAACTTGTTAGAGGATTGCCAAAAATCAATTTTGATAAAGATAAAATATGTGAAGCTTGTGCTAAAGGAAAACAAGTTAAAAGTAGCTTTCGTCCAAAAGATTTTATTTCCTCAAATAGAGTCCTTGAGCTGCTTCACATAGATCTTTTTGGTCCTATTAAAACAACAAGTGTAGGTGGAATGAGATATGGTTTTGTTATTGTTGATGATTATTCTCGATATACATGGGTCTTATTTTTAAAACAAAAAGATGATGCATTTGATGCTTTCAAAAACTTTTGTAAGAAGGTTCAAAATGAAAATGATTCCAGCATCATTTCTGTAAGAAGTGATCATGGAGGAGAATTTATAAACGCTTCTTTTAAAGCATTTTTTGATGAACTTGGCATTTCCCACAATCTGTCATGTGCTAGAACTCCTCAACAAAATGGGATTGTTGAACGCAAAAATAGAACGTTGCAGGAAATGGCAAGAACAATGTTGGAAGAATCAAATGTTGAAAAATATTTTTGGGCTGAAGCCATAAACACTTCATGCTACATCTTAAACCGTGTAACAATAAGAAAAATCATCAACAAAACACCATATGAAATCTGGAAAAATAGAAAAGCCAAACATTTCATATTTTCACATCTTTGGGTGTTATTGTTACATTTTGAACAATAAAGAAAACCTTGGAAAGTTTGATGCTAAATCAGACAAAGCCATATTTTTGGGATACTCAACTGAATCTAAAGGATTTTGTGTGTTTAATCTCAAAACAAAGGTTGTTGAAATTAGTATACATGTATTATTTGATGAATTTGATGATCTGGAAATGAGCAAGAAAGATGATGAAGAAGAACATTCTGGACAACAGCAGCTGAATGTTCTCCAGGAAAACCAGACTGATAAACAGTCTCCACTTCATTCTCTTCCAAAAAGCTGGAAAACAATAAGTGATCATCCTCAGGATCAAATTATTGGGGATACAGCTGATAGAATTCGAACCAGAATGTCTTTCAAAGAGGATGACAACAACAACATGGCAATGATCTCCCAACTCGAACCCAAGTCAATCAAAGAAGCCATTGTTGATCAATCTTAGATTAATGCAATGAAAGAAGAACTTCATCAGTTTGAAAAGAATGAAGTCTGGAATCTTGTCCCAGATCCTCAGAACTAGACCATCATAGGAACAAGATGGGTGTTCAGAAACAAACTGGATGAAGAAGGTAAGGTCATTCGTAACAAAGCCACACTGGTTGCTCAAGGTTATAATCAACAAGAAGGTATTGATTATGATGAAACTTTCGCACCAGTTGCAAGGTTAGAGGCTATACTAATTCTTCTTGCATATGCATCTCATAAACTCATAAAACTTTTTCAAATGGATGTTAAAAGTGCTTTTTTAAATGGTTTTTTAAATGAGCAAGTTTATGTTCGACAACCCCCTGGCTTTGAAAATCAATCAAAACCAGACCATGTTTATAAACTTACCAAAGCTCTGTATGGTCTGAAACAAGCACCAAGAGCTTGGTATGAGAGATTAAGCTCTTTTCTAATCAAAAATGGATTTTCCAGAGGAAACATTGACACTACACTCTTTAAGAAAAATGATAAAAATGATTTACTCATTGTTCAAGTGTGTGTTGATGATATAATCTTTGGATCAACCAATGAAAAAATGTGTGCTGCCTTTTCAAATCTTATGCGAAGTGAATTTGAAATGAGCATGATGGGAGAGTTGAGATACTTTCTTGGTTTACAAATCAAGCAGCATGATGATGGCATTTTTATTTCTCAAGAAAAATATACAAAAGATCTTTTAACGAAATACAAAATGAATGAAGCCAAAATCATGACTACTCCCATGCATCCATCTTCTTCATTGGACAAAGATGAAAATGGAAAATCTGTTTCTGAAAAAGAATACAGAGGAATTATTGGTTCTTTGTTATATCTAACTGCAAGTAGACCTGATATCGTATTTGCATTAGGATTTTGTGCTAGATTTCAATCTGCACCCAAAGAATTTCATTTAACTGCTGTAAAAAGAATTTTTAGATATCTTGTTGGTACTACTGATCTTGGCCTTTGGTATAGAAAAGGTTCACATTTTGATCTTGTAGCTTACAGCGACGCTGATTATGCTGGGGACAAAACTGAAAGAAAGAGCACAAGTGGCTAATGCCAGTTCCTGGGAGAAGCCTTAATCAGCTGGTCATGCAGGAAACAAAACACGATTGCACTGTCAACAACTGAAGCTGAATACGTATCAGCTGCAAATTGTTGCTCCCAAGTAATTTGGATAAAGAATCAACTTGAAGACTTCTCTGTAAGTTATTCTAATGTCCCAATTTACTGTGATAATACAAGTGCTATTAATCTGTCTAAAAATCCAATTCAGCATTCTAGATCTAAGCATATTGAAATTAAGCATCATTTCATTAGAGATCATGTTAGCAAGAAAAACATTGAATTAATCTTTGTTGATACCCAAAATCAGCTTGCTGATGTATTTACAAAGCCTCTTGCTGAGGATAGTTTTAATTCAATTAAGGAAAGGCTGAAAATCATGAGAAATCCAGAGAAATCTCATTAAAACTGCTTGTGCAGAAAACGGGGAACGTTTATCAATCTCCGTTTTTCAGTCAACTTTCTCCGTTTTTAAATCAACTTTCTCCTCTGCGTATCTCTTTCTCTCTGCGGATGAGAAAAAAGGGAGTTTTGGCATTTAATGCTCTTGTCCCCTGCCTCCAAAAATGCCCTGACACCCTTTCAAGAAGAGGCGTTACATCTTTTCAAAACCTCATTCCCTAGGTTTCACTCATCATTATCTTTTCTCTCTAAAAAGGCAAATTCTGTCTTTACAATTTCTCACAAACCCTTCAGAAACCTTCCTTTCGTCTTCCTCAAAATCTTTCTGCATTTCTTCCTTAAAAAAAACTTTCTGCCTTTCTAAAAACTCAAATGGCCAGAACTAAATCCAGTGGTCGTAAAAATACACGTACTAAATCACCATCACCACCACCTTCTTCTCCATTTCGCTATCGTTCACCTTCACCACCACCTAGACCCTCTCCTATCAAAATGCCATTTTCTTCCTCATAATCCTCATCCTCGTCTTCACGGGAATCAAGCCCTATCCCACTTCCCATTAAACCACTCGCAACAATTTTTCCCCCTTCTCACCCTAAATTTGTGCCCAACACCGCTCAAGTTCCTCCTCACTTGAGAAACACCACTAACCCCCCAAAACGAAGGTCCATGCGAATCCTATCTGGAATAGGGACTTCGAACCCTAAAAAAACTGATGCTTCTGTGTTTATCATTTCCGACTCTGATGAGGAAGAAATGAATGCCCCCCTTCCAGTGTTCCAGCAACCTCTCAACAACAACCATTCCAAACACAGCAGCAAACTCATGAACCCTCATCTCAACCCCCCTCTAAAACCCTAAAGAAAAAATCTGCTGTAACCATCTCTCAATACCTAGCTAGGAAGAATTTGAAGATTTTCCAGCGAAGTAAAACTAGGGCACCAAAACAGCTCAACAAGAAGCCCTCTCCTTCTACCCTCCTTACCACTCCGTCTGCCCCTCCAAATGTTCCTTCTGAAACCCCCATTATTCCTTCTGCCCCTCTACTAAACGTCCTGCCCCCTACTAAACGTCCTGTCCCCTACTAAACGTTCTGCCCCCCCAACATTCCTTCTGCCCCCCACACTACTCCTTCTGCTCCCCAACATTCTCGCTCTGACTCCTCCAAAAACATCCCTCTGATTCCCCTCTCTGCCAATAAAATTTTCAAAGAGAAATGGGCTAATCGTCCTATTGGAGTGGGACGGATTGTCATGTTAGATAATCTGGATGTTGATGGAAATGCCATAAAACATCACACTGATGTTTTAGGCTGGACTTCCTTCTTGCAGACTTCAGAATGCTACTACCCAGAGGTCATCAGGGCATTCTACTGCCAGGCCAAGACTTTTTCTGATAAATCCCTCATCATCTCCAAAGTTAAGGGGATTGAAATTATTCTCACCCCAGACACTCTGGCCACAATTCTGAATCTTCCCACTGAAGGGCCTGCCATTTTTGGAGAAAAATGGTATAATGCCTTAAACCTGAACAAAACAGAGGTACTCTCTGATCTGTTTCAAGAAGGGTCTACACGACAACTCTCCACCTTCCTCAAACCACTTCCCAAAATGTTCAACAACATCAGTCATCACACCATACTTCCCCACTGTGGAAGTCATGAGTATGTGTCTGATAATGATGCTCTTGTAATCTACCACCTTCTCAACTGCAAGAGTCTGAACCTGCCTCATCTCATCATTCATCATATGATTGCAGCGGCCAACAAAGACTACAGGAAGAATACTGTCCCATATGGGATGATTTTGACCAAGATATTCAGGCATTTTCAAATTCCTCTCAGTAATGAGAAAAGCTTGATCAAAATCTCAAAGTTTTCTTCCAAAAACATCTCTCATATGAAGAAAGCTTCCTCTGAGGCAAGTGATCCTCCTCCTTCCTTTCCACCCTCACTAAAAAGGAAACGTTCATCAAGGAGAACAACTGCTGAACCTGCTACCATCCCAGCCTCACCACAACCTGCACCAGACCTTCCTGAAGCAGTAGAAACTGCTCCAGAACGTTCTACTGAAAACAGAGAAAGTTCCCCAACCATTCCTCAGACTTTCTCCGTTTTTCCTCAAACCTTCTCCGTATCCTCCACAGACCTTCTCCACCATATTCATACACCCATTGATGACATGTGCACCCTACTACCACATCAACATACTTCCTCCATGTCACCACTATTCCTTTCCTCCCAAAAAACAAATCCTTCACTCCTTGGGGTAAGTCAATTTTTGACTTTCTTTGATACACCTGGGCCCTCAATCAATCAATCCTCGTCTTCTGCTTCCATTCCTTCAACTTTCACTCACCCTGCTTCTGCAATGCCTCCACCTCCTCCTCCATCTAAGGAACCAACCAACTCTGAGATCATGGCTGCCCTTCAGACAATCATGGCACGCCAAGCTCACCAGGATTTTGAGTCCACACTTCTGCGAACATGGATGACAGAACAATTAGCTCCAAAACTTGGACTTGTTCCGCCTCCTATTCATCCTTCTCCATCTCCTCAGCCAGTTGTTGATCCTGCAAAAGCTTCTTCTTCAGAAGGATCTTCACCTTCATTGGCTACTTAGGATCTTTTTCTCCTACCTTTTTGCTGTGACAAAGGGGGAGAATTAATTAGGAGATTTTAGATTTAGTTTTAGTCCTTAATTAGATAGAAGTCCTTTTGTTTTTGGTACTTCTGTATATTTTCTGACTTAATCTCTCTTTGTAATTGTCTTTGATTTCTAATGAAAAGTCTTTATGAATCCATTTGCTGAAATGATTTATCTTTTGAAATTGCATGATTTATCTTCTGTTAAATTTAAATCACTGTACAAATTGAGGGGGAGCTTTCAAGCTCTTTCAAAATTAGAATCAAAATTAAAATCTAAATTAACATGTTTGTCATCATCAAAAAGGGGGAGATTGTTAAGACAAACTCTCAAATTTAATGTTTTGATGAAAACAAACAAAGGTTAATTAAAGATTGTTTAATTATGATTCTAAATGTATTATTAATTTAACCTGTGCTTTTGAGTGTTTTAAATCATAGACAGGTTTCAAAAGAATCAAAGAAAACAGCATCAGAAGAACATTCTGGAAAAAGGAGAATGTTCGCCAGACTGTGACAACATAAAGACCCAACTTTCTCCATCACTTAATTAAAGTTGTTGGCTCTGGAAGTTACATGGATATGATCATTACATGGCAGAGAACACATAAGATCAATTCAGATCAAGAGAACTTTCGAATTGAGAAAGATAAAGACTCTCAAAGATGCCTGTCCAGACTATTCTGGAAACAATAGGTATCAGACTCCAGAAGATACCTCATGAAGTAAATTACCAAAAGATACATTCTGGAAATTACCAGAGGATACATTATGGAATCTAACAGAGGATACCTAAAGAACACGTCCAGAACGAACATCAATCTCCAGGCAGTTCTAGAAGCTTTAATACAAGCTCCTTACATCAAGCTATTCGTGATTGATCTCAATCTGTTTTTATTGATCCAAAGCTTCAGATCAAGACAACAATATTGCCACTTATCAGAAGCTTCAGAAGATCATTAACAACTCAAGAAAGATTGATCCAAAACACGACAGCTCAAGATTGATCAGGAAAATAAAAGGATTATTTTTAATTAGAAATAAAGCCACTGGACCAGTCTGACACAACACCTTTACAACGGTTATATTGGCCTTTATTCAATGCTTTCAAGCCTATAAAAGGAAGGCCACAGCTCAAGGAAAAATCAGAAGTTCAAGTGCTAACACAGCTATCACAATCATTCACATTCATACTTGAAGTTCTGAAAATCACTTACAGAATCAGTTTTTAGTTAAATTGCTTTACTCTGATATATATTCTGATTTATCTGTAAAGAATCGAATCTCAAACAAGAGTTGAGAATTCACAGATTCTAAACAAAATCAATATCATCATCATTGTAAACTCAAACTATAAGAGTAAAAAATAGTTTGGGTAGATTGTAAGAAATCCTATCAAGATTGATAGATGATTTGGTTAAACTTTTTCTGGGTAGGAATTAGTTTAAGTTCTGAAAACAAAAGATCAAGGTTGATCTAGACTAGGTGCTGTAAAACCAAGAAGGTTCTTGTTTTAAACACTTAGTGGAAAATCTCACTTCGTGAGGACTGGACGTAGCCCAAGTTTGGGTGAACCAGGATATATCTGCGTGTGGTATTTCTTATCCCTTATCTCTTTATTCTGTTTAATCGTGTTTCAAAGATTGAAATACAAAACTGTTTTTCTGTTTTAAACACTAATCTGAATGTTCTCCGTTTTCTATTCAAACCAAGAACGTTCACCATTTTTCTGCTTCCTTAACCAAAAACTTTCTTGTGTTTAAACTGAAGTTTTTCTGGAAATTTTAAAAAGGGAGATTTACAATTCAAATCCCCCTTCCTTGTAAATCAATTTTGCTACTTCAGTTATGAGAGGTGATGGCGGCGACAAAGCGGATAAAATTCCGCCTACAACATCACACAGACGACGGAATGAAGCCAACCGCCGTAGACGCGAGGATGTTCAGCAGGATGTCCCTGAGCCTGATGATGTTCAGGAAGATGAGCCTGCACAGATAGAGTATGAGCCTGCACAGATGGACTTAGACTGAGCTGAACATGAGGTTGGTGATGATGAGGCTGATCAGAATATGGAAGAGCAGGATCAGCAGTCCGGATTCCCTGTAGGACCACTGGTGACATCTGTGCTGACACAGTATGAACACCACGTGGCTCGTAAGATATGAGAAGTAGAGGTAAATTTTAATTAATTAATTTTTTAACTAAGTATAATTATTTTTTATACTCGGTACATTATTTCATTAATTAAAAATAAATATTTATTGATATGTTCTTTATTTAATTACTTATAGGATCGTGGCTCGTTAAAGGTGATTACTCATAGTTTGAAGCTGAAAAGGTTTGCAGAAGTTCCTGTACCAAAAGCTGTACAACATTAGATTTGAGAATCTGGACTGTTACATTTGTCTTCCGCTTACTTGACTATGCTGATGCTGGTCTGATATCTGCCTTTGTGGAAAAGTGGCATAAAGAGATCAGCTCGTTTCATTTGCCATTTGGAGAGATGATCATCACGTTAGACGACGTCACCACTCTCCTTCACATCAAACCACACGGTAATTTTTTTGATGCACCAGGGAGCGACTTGAGGGGAAGATGCTGCTGAGGTTAACTACCACAAATGTACACAGTATAGGTTGCAGTAGTTGCGTGAGTTATATCAGCGTTTAATTCAAACTAACATGTATGAGTGTGCTGCTAGAACATATCTACTGCATTTAGTTGGTAGCACCATTTTTGCCGACAAACACACACTCGTGTGGAAACAAAATATGTTAGTTTGTTTGCTGATTTAGATTGTTGTCGGGATTATGCATGGGGTGCCGCTGCACTGGTTGTGTTATATGACAACCTGGGAGTTGGAGCCGTTCATCACACTAGACAGCTGGGGGGTTACATGACCCTATTACAGGTATTCGAATTTATTTATTTATATTAAGTTTATTTATTTATTTATTTAGTTGTGTTATTTATTTATTTATTTAATTATTTAACTGTGTTATTTATTTATTTAATTATTTAGTTGTGTTATTTATTTATTTATTAATCTGTCTTTTATTAGTTGGTGCAATGCTGGATTTACGAGCACTTTCCTATGATCTGTAAGCGGGGTGATGGTGGAACGGTTCCTACACATCTTCCAAGAGCATGTAGGTGCACTGCAAAACACGCAGTTGAAGGTGGACTGATGACATACTGGCGGAGACTTGATTCTATGTTGCTCGAGGATATATTGTTTACACTATACGATGATGATCGAGCTAATCATCCCTTTGTATCATCTTCGATGTTCTCTGGATACCTTAGATGGGGAGGAGTTTCAGTTCCATATATGTCAGAGCGATGTCTTCGACAATTTCGTCGTATTCAGTGCATTCCGCGTGATTTTCCTCGGGTGCCAAAGAGTATAGATTGGGAGTGGCAGAATAATGTTAGATCATATATAGCTACATTCCGGAGTCTATCTCCTCTGGCGACGTTTCATAGAGAAGTCACTGCAGACTACTTTGCATGGTACGTAAATATTTCACATCCTCTGATCCTCCCTCCACCTACTGATGCTCCATCTTCCAGTACACCTATTGCTGCTTCACCTTCCAAGTCACCTACTGCTGCACATGATCCCCATATTCCATCATCTTCTGCACATGCTGGTCCATCATTAGAACAAGACCATATAGCATCTGAGCTTATACGTAGGGGATTACAAACTATAACGCCGTTTGGTGAAGTTCATGACATATTCACTGAGTTAAGCAGACTGTTCCTAGGAGACGATTAGTGATTGTGTGTTGTGATTAAGTTCTATAAATATATTTTGTATTATGAATGCTTTATATAATGAATTTCTATTTTAATATTAATATCTATTTTTTTTATATCTATTTCGTATAAGTAAATGATTAAAGTTCAACTTGTTACCATAAATGATTAAGTTGTATAAATATATATTTTTTATATCAATTTCCTCCAATTCTTGCTCAATGCTTAATTTTCTCCAAAAAAATATGAAAGCTATCTAAGGGTATAACATTATCAGACATCTGCAATTTTGCCAACTCACAAGCACATGGTAATCCATAAGTTGTTCTGATTGAGCAACCACATTTTGTTTTGTCAGTACCTACAATCTTCACCCTCTTAAATTGTTTGTCAATCATTTCAAAACATTTCCTTGATACACAATGATGTAATCTCTGATAGAATGGTGAATTATACCCATGCTCCACATCGAGAATAGATTTATGAAAAGTTGATTTGAGGCTACACAATTGGTTCTTCAACATCATATTCACAGCATCCCAACTTTTACACAAGTCTCCCATACTAGTCTGCAACATGTTTTTCAATCTCCAATGAGCAGACTTAGCTTTACAAATAAATTAAATAACATAAATTAAAACAAATCACATAAATTACTAAATCATTTTTCTAAAACAATACAAATCATTACTTAATACATGTTGGTCGTTGTGTTCCGTAAATGCATCACTCTGTTCGTCCAAGCCATGACAAGTCTTTCTTTGTAAGGTGTCAACCATGAATCTTTAACATAATCAACAAAAAAAAATAATATCGGCACACACTAGCTCAAAGTGTTGCAAGTGATGATCATACTCCTCCACACTAGCCGAAAATACAATTTTTTTTCCATAAATCCATTACTTCATCTTGTTTATCTTTACTCACATATTGTTTGCATCTTGCCCCAACATTTTTTTCAATATGAAAACGACACAACAAATGAATTGAAGTAGGAAATACAACACTAATAACATTCATCATGGCAAGATCTCTATCCGTCACAATAACTTTAGAAATTAAATTTTTCAGATACGAACAATTGTGTTACCTTTTCAAATGCTCAGATGAAGTTATCTTGTCGCTCTTATTCCAAATAGGCAAATGCAACCGAAAATGTCAAACCAGTAGATGTTACATCGACAACTTCAAGCAATGGTAACCGATATCTATTTGTTTTGTATGTGCTATCACATATCAAAACAAAATGAAAAGTGTTCAACAACTTTATACAATCAGGATGCGTCCAAAATATGTCTCTTAGGACATCTTAATTATCCCGTCTTCTTGTCCAGTGCACATAATTTTCATTTTGTATTAACTTCAACAGACGTTGCACTTTTGTGTACGAACCTCTCAAAGATGATCGATAAGTACTCATTGCTTTATATATTTGAGTGGAAATTGTGACAATGTCTTTATTTTTCTCTTTCAAAGCATTCAAAATGAACCTTGGTGCAAGCTTATACTTTGTCATGTCATTGACAAATTTTTTCTCCTTTTCATTTAGACGCCCCAAATATGAATGGTCATATAAAGTATTGGCTAAATCGTGATTGTGTGTTCCACAACGAACATTAATTTTCCATCATTCTTTCAAACTCGATCGTATACATCTGAGTTTAAACAGACAATTTTCCTTGTGAGAACAAGTTACTGTTGATTTTGATTTTGATTTTGATTTTGATTTATATCTTCCGCCTTTTTTGCATCCCAAAATTAATTTGTCTTTTCTGTCTCTCTTTCCCGTTGCTTTATCTGATCGAATGGTAACAATTAAAATTCCATTTTGCATTCCAATTTTTTTTGCCCATTCAAATACAACTTCTCGAGAGGGAAATATCTACAACATATATTTCAAATAAAACATCAATACATGTTAATACATTAAAACTAAAACTTCTAAAATTAATTATCGGTAAAATTATCTGATCAATGATAAATTTATCTGTAGAATCTATAGTCGTCGTTGTAGCAGGAACCTTAAATCTACTCATGCCTGATTCCAAAAAGTTTACTCTATTTAATTAATAATAATAATATAATTATTTTTCAATATTGCCTTCGAAACTTTCAACTTGAAATGAAACTTTCAAAAAGTTTCGAACCTTTCAGCTTCGAATGAAACTTCCAAAGTTGCTCGAAACTTTCAGGTTCATACGAAACTTCCGAAGTTGTTCGAAACTTTCTGGTTCATACGAAACTTCTGAAGTTGTTCGAAACTTTTAGGTTCATACGAAACTTCCGAAAATGTTTGAAACTTTTAATTATATGTCTTTCGAAACTTTCAACAATTTCGAAAGTGTTGATGAATTCTGGAAGGTTTCACCTTCAAAACTTTCGAAAGTTTACAAAAACTTAACTTCGAATATTTGAAATATTCGAAATTTATTTAAATTACCTACTTATTTTATTTTGAAGATTTGAATGTTCCGAATTGTGGGGTGAATTATGAAAGTTTTGAATGGAAGAGATTAAAAAGTGAATATTAATTTTTTTGAGATGAATTTATAATTAGTAAAAAGGGCAATTAAGATATTTTACAAAGAATGGGGGTGAGAGGTTAAGGTGGAGGGGGGTGCATGATACATTTCTCTTTTTTGTAGATTAAGTTGATATTTTCAATCCGCCTCTTTTAGTTGGAGGTCCCACCTAACCAATAAAAAAATGGGGCGGAGTGGGTTGGTTTGTCTTAGATAACAATTAATTACCCCTTGACAAAATATTATAGGACACATGTTTTAGCCTCATGTTTTTAATAGTTTGTGAATTGGTGAACACATTTACTTTTTATTTTAGCTTTTTTTGTTGGCGTATTCTATATTTTTGGATGATGAATCTTGAATGTTTCATTGATAATTTATATATTTTTGTTGGAATAGCTGGTTTTATATTTTATTTTCTTAGAATGGACTTTAATTTTTTTTAATACATTTTTATATATTTTTTGTGAATATATTAATTAATAAATTTATTTTAAAAATGTATTCCCTAATTTCTAGTGCATTTTTTTTGACAAAAGTGCATATATTTACTTTTTTTTAGGAAGCATATATTGATTTTAGGTTAAGTTAATAATTTGATATTCTATCTTTCTTTTAAAAAACTTGTCTGGCAACTAGGGATTAAAAATACATTAGTTGTTAAATATATAATATTGTTGATTAATTATGAGAATTAAGAAAATTGACTGTAATATTAAATTTAAAATAGTTAGTATTATACTTTCAAGTTTATCCTTCACGGTATTTATTGTTTACATATTGGTTATAAAGTACAACCTAAAATAATTAGAGATATTTTAAGTAAAAAACAAATTTAATCAAATTAAAAATGCAAAGATGTGTGATAAAGGAGAAAGAAATTTCTGCTACATTTAGGAACAAAAATAGTATTAAAAAATATACATTTTTAATAAAGAAGAATACTTGTACTTAAATCTTTTAAAAAATTCAATAATTTAAATATAAAACAATTTATATAAACAATCTTCTTTAGTAATGGCTTATTTAGAGTGTGAATGTTTATATATTGTTTTTGAAAACTCCTAATAATATTTTGGATTTAATATAATTTTAATGTTTGTGAAATTTTCAAAATTGGATATTAATCTCTACAAAAATATCCATTTTTAGTCTATTAAAAATATAATATTTGGCATTTTAATATCTCTCACAAGTGATTAAAAATATATTTACCTCTAATTTTGATTACTATTTGTAGTACAACATTGTTCTCAGTTAACTAATAGATATTACATCTACTACAAAGAGGAAAATCTCGTTAAATAAATCGCATAAATTAAAAATATTGTTAGTAGTATTAAATTTACTAATAATTGTTTTTAAATTTTTCTTAAGATGAGAGAAATAATTTATTTCGGTCAGTGATGTATTAAACTTTTAAAAAATTATTTATGCATCATAACATTTATTATTAGTTAGATAAAAATATAATATAATTAAGATTGTTTTAGTAAAATAATAAATACGTAGTTGAACAAGTACACATCAAAAAACGATCTTTAGAGACATATATGTAGGGAAGTTTTTTGTTTTGGGTAAATTAAGGAGACATAATTGTGAAGATCAATCTTTCAAACTAACTATAATAAACATAAGAGGTTGACCTATCTCAATATATAATTTCCATATACATTAGTCTGAGATCAAATTCCTAATCAAATGATTAAGAAACTCAAGTATCTATCTATTTCTCTTATATCATGTTGGTAGAAACTTTTTGCCATATTATATATCCATGCACAAACTTTTGGCCATATTAGATATCCATGCACAAACTTTTCAATGAAAAACTTGAGATTCATCATACATAAAAAAAGACCGTTACATGTATATATATAAAAAGTTTTGACAGCCTCATTACCCTTTATGCTTATTGCTTATTGCTTATACAAATACAACTTTCATCTATAACTGACCTCATTTCTTCAAAAAACATTAAAAATAATGAGGAGGATTAAGATAATTAAAACACATAAAGTAGTACATATATATACTTAATTAACATGATAAATATATAATCAATAAACTAAAGCCCACTTGACCCAATCAACTTAGTTAGCCCAAAAGTTATAGCCATAGCAAACCAACCTCCAAACAAGACCCTCAAACAAGACTTCAAAATTGGAGCCTTACCCAACACTGCCCCCAACAAACCAAACACCACCAAAGCAGAAGTCACAGCTCCTAAAACTACTCCTACTCTTACCTTATACCCTTTTATAAAAGATGCTGCAAGAAGTGGCACCATTGCACCTATTGAAAATGCTAAAGCTGAAGCTGCAGCAGCTTGTAAAGGGTTTGGTAAACTCTCTTTTTCTTCTTCTTCATTATTATTAATATTGTTACCCCTTTCATTGTCTCTTTTTAATTGAGCTACTTCAATGTCAAGTTGTGAATAAACAGAGACAAATTCACCTATTGCCATGCTACAAGCACCAGCTACAAGACCAGCAAAACCTGACAAGATCATGGCTTTTATGTCTTGTTTTACAGCTCCTACACCCATCATTAGTGATGCTGTTGAAACTAAACCATCATTGGCTCCTAAAACAGCGGCTCGTAGCCATTGAGATCGTTTCGAGTAATCAAAATCGTTGCTTTCGATCTCTAGTGTTGCATGTTGTTCATGGTTATTATTGTTTGGATGGACAAATTTTGTTTGGTTGATTGATGAATTATTGTTGGATTCCATGAAAATAAAAGTTAAGATACTTGAGATTTTTCAAAACAAAAAAAGTTAAGTTATTTGAGGAAAAGATTGTAATTAGAAGAAGATGGAATTATGAGAGTGTGGAGGACACACTCCTATGAATGAGGGTATTTATGGATGAAATTATAAGTGTATTATGTGTGGATAGAAAATGGTGGGACATGCCCACTAATCAAAAGACAAATTCTATGTTCACCAAATTCATACGGAAATACTATGTGTATATGTTTTAATAAAGTAATTTAACTTTGCTCCCATTTATTAAAGAGATCTTGAAAAGTGGGGAATGATTGAGGTTCTGTGTGTGCTCCAATGGTGACATCATAAGTGGATAAATATTATGGTCAAATAATAATGTTACTTCCATTTTGTGTATAAAATATGGTTTAAATTGGTCGCACACGACAAGACGAGTTAGTTTAATGATAAAAGTTTAACATTATAATTTAATAGATAAAGTTTAAATTTATTTGAGAATAATTATAAAATGGTTGTGAATACTATTTTAATTTTAATTACTTATAATATTTACTCGGGTAACATTTTAAAAAAAATAAAATAAAAAATGTTCTAAATTAATATGCAATCAATTAATATGGACTACGATCCACTTCAACTAATGTATGATGCATTTGTTGAGAACTATTAAATTTAGAGAGATAAATTTTTTCTCTCTTAATCTAATGGTCATCACATGTGCAACACTATGTACGTTTTTATAAATTTGTGTGCTTAGACTAATAATTTTCAAAAGAATTAGCACCGATGGACACAATGAATTATGAGTAGGAGAAAATTTGATTATGTGGCAGATGTTACGGTTGACCATTTTATAGATGGTGATGCTTAAAAGTTACTAACGATAATCTACAACACTTCTCAAATGTATATAAGTTAACAATTCTTTGAATCTTTATAATTGAAATAATGACTCGATCGATATCAGTTTTGTAACAATAATAGAAAACAAATGTGTGTCCCTTGAAATATAATTTGTCAAACCAATATCAATTAAGTCAATGTCTCAATTGTAAAGACTAGATGAGTTATTAACTTTCTAGAAATTTCGTCCATTTTTATTAGAGTTTCGAATAATTTTTAAACATTGATTCCCAATAAACCATCTATTAAAGTGCTGACGGTAGAATTTGCCTACATTATACACTAATCCCCCCATATCTTTTGTTGAAACTTGGGGTTTTCAAAGTCGGATAAAACTTAGGTATATTATTTGTGTGCTGTTTTTATTGTTCTCAAACCATTTAAAATTAAAATTTAACTTCAAATTTTAGATTTCATGTCATGTAATTGGTAAACAATACGAACAACACATAAGTTTGTCGTTGGAAATTAATTTGGTAATGAAATACTCCCTTATGTCTTTTTTAGAGAAAGTTGAGTCAATTGAGTAACTAACAAACAAAAGAAGACAAAGCAGATATACTTTTGGAGTTTTGCATGGAGTGATGAGAGGGGAGTCATGTTTATGAAAATTTGAACAAGCCACGATATAGTAAACAAGACTAATCAAGTGGCAGAAATTAAAATATTGTTCATGGAAATGTAAAATCCACTGCTTTTGTTCACCAAAAGAAGAGCATCTTCTTTTACAAAGTTCCTATTGAATCAAAGAAGCAATAAAACTAATGATAAGGAGAGAGACAGAAAATAAAGTTTATTTTTTTTGACTCAATCGAAAATAAAGTTAAAGTAGTGAAAGTGGGTATGAATAATGAAAACCATGATATATGATAATCTGTTATATATATCTATAATGAAGCTAGCGATCAAAATGGGATGTACGTACGCTTCAAAGAAGTTACATGCGAATTCGAATAAAAAGATGGTAAATCTAAATCATATTATTATTATTATTATTATTATTATTATTATTATTATTATTATTATTATTATTATTATTATTATTATTTGAACTGCAAATATTAGTATTATATTGAGTGAAGATGGAACTCCAAATACATCTAAATGCATAAGGCTAGGGTACTTTTTATTTTATTTAAATTAAATGAGTTAGTATATGTTTTATATTTAGCTTCAAATACTATATATTTAGCTATCTTAAAAAATGCGGAAGTTATTTTGTTATTTTCTACCGTAAAAATGTTTATTGTTAGATGAAAAATAATAACTAAAAGTAAAAAGTTATATGTAATACTATTTAATTGATTTGATTTTTTTCGACCCACTATATGATTAGTTTTTCTATCTTCAAATTTTAACCTTAGTGATTTATTCGTGAAAAGTCTATCGTACCATATAACTAAATGAAAATTATTATTATTTAAAAAAAATATCATTTAACAAAAATAATTTTCATGAGAAGTTATTCCTAACAACTTCTCATTGAAAATATTTTTTTTGGATTATTCTCAAATTTTGATTTTTTTAAAAGTTACAACAAATAAATGAAAACTTTTTAAAATGATATTTTTTAAAATGTGATTTTTTTTTTTTAAAAAAGCTAGTACAAGTTGACCTTTAATTATACACTTAATCAATAAATTACAATAATTTTTCTTATATAAAATATAAATTAAAACAACAACAATAATTAAAAATAATTATTGTTATTTAGGAAAGTTTAGTTCAATGATATTTTAGGGAGTCATTCAATTTATATATCCATAATTGACAATGTACTACTCCATCCAGAATAAAATATAAATAAAAATAGTAATTAAAAAGTTGATGTATCTAATCTTAAAATTAAATTTTACTATTGACAAAGTTTTCTCTATAATAAATTGAACGTATAGATATTTCTAAAATGTCATTTGTATATCATATATATGTATTCAACTTTTTACTTTTCTAATAAATTAGTGGTAGTACTAATATAGTGTATGTTTGAAATAAATAATAAATGTAACTAATAAATCGTAAAACAACCTATATTTAGGAACAATTTTCTTCTTTCTGAAAAAGGGTTAAAATTATAATTAAGGATAGAGAATAGCTGTTAACTTTATTCCCAAGTTTAATTATCATAACTGCTTATCAAATGAAAACTTGAGAAGTAGAAGTAAATGTAGATTGAAAAAAGTAAAGAATTTAAGAAGAATGGATTGCTGAAGAGGAAAACACTAATATAGGAATGAAAAGAAAGCGTAGGGAATTGGATAGAACATAACATAATTGAAGTAATGGAACAGAGTGTACATCGCATGTACAAAGACCACCTTTGTGCATTATTAATATCTCTTTGTTCCAATCAGAGACATAAATGGAAGTCTTCATTGTTTTGCTCTCCAATAACTTACTTGCATTATTTATTTGGGTCACCACAACTCTTTGTCTCATTAAAGCTCAATATATATTATATACTAAAAAGTAAGTCACGAATAAAAAGTCGTTTTACTTGAATAGTGACATCCATTATTAATTGGCGTGGTTTAGTTGAATTCATAATGTCAAATAGAGATGCAAAATAATAGAGCAAAGATTGATAGTTTTTTTACTACAACTAAATTAAGCAGCTTTATTATTATCAAATTCATAATATGTATCATAACCTTATCGCAATTTTGGTGAATAGTATGTAATAATTTATATTATAAATTGTAAGTTGTCAAGTGCCAATTAGATGTTTTGTCTGAGTTCGAACTTGATATCTCACAGTTGTACGAGGTTATAGTGATATTTATCATTTAAATTAATAATTTAATGAGTTTTTAATAAATTTGATTTTTTATTAAATATTTTTTACGATATAACGTAAAAAATTAGTATAGTGCTTGTAAACTATGAAATGATGTTCTTTCTTATGAAAGGATGTTTTTTAAAATACAAAAGTGGACAAATACCTTTTTGATTCATAAAAATAGTCGTTAGTTTAGTCGTTTAAAAATTAAATATATTAAAACATTTTAATTTGTAAATGTACTGCAAGCTTTTATATTATAGAGTTATTAATATAAGAAGATAAAAAATTCCTACAATTTCAAATTTTCTCGGAAGACAATAAAATAATATATATACATATATATATATATATATATATATATATATATATATATATATATATTTATACAAAAAAATTTATTAATTCTTAAAAAATACATAAATATGATGATCAAATAAACTCAAAACATATAAAAGTTTCTACAAATTACATCTACGAGTTTCATATTCTGAAAAATGTTCAATGATTTTTTCATTGTCAACACTATCAAATATGTCACTACACACATATATATATATATATATATATAGATATATTTAACAAATAAGTCATTCAACCAATCATCCTTAATAAGATTGTACATTCAATTTTTCACAAAATTCATAATACAAATACATCTTTCAATAGTTCGAATTGCCACGAACAACATTAAAACTAACTTTAGAAAAAAATATATCATTAATACACAATATACTTTTTAAAACTAGAAGATTTTATGAGATTTAATAAAAATAATATATTATTAAACTGATATTTCATTTTCTTGCGTAGACAAGAGCTCCCATTAAATCTTATAGTAGATCTGTCCATGATGGCTTTCCTTTTTGTTCATTTCTAAATATGGTTTTTTGTTGCGCTCTACTGCCAAACAAAAAAAAAATGTAATGCGACACAATATGTCAAATGCTACACTGGTGGAAAAATTGAATTCAACAATAGCCTTTTACGTCGGAGAATATAAGATCCTATGTTAAAAACTCTGCGTTTTTTTTGAAGAAATCAAATACTATTAATCACTTTTCACATTCGTTAAACTGGGATCCGATGTAAAACTTTGATTTTAGTTTAAATTACTATTAATCACTTTTCACATCGGTGCATTGAGTTACTCGATGGTAAAAAAAATTTCACATCAGTGTATTACTTAATCAATGGGAAAATTACATTTAAAAAATAAAATCTTAAACAGAAACATTACTCCATTTTTTGCATTCTTGCACTCTAAATCCTAAATCTTAAAATACGTTCATTGCGTTTCTCTAAGACTATCAATTTTGTTGTCGTTTTTTACTATCATCATCTCTCCATTATATTTCTCCACGACTATTTGTTATCGTCGTTGTTATGCACTTAAATGTAACGTGACACAATTCTCTCTGTTCGGAATAAAATATAAATAAAAATAATTTTTAAAACTAATGTATTTGGCCAATATTTTAGTGAATACTTCGGAGAAATAAAAAGAGACTAATAGTAACTCTCTTGTTAGTGGAGATACTAGTAATCAAAAATAAAATTGGAATATAATTTCTCTCATAGAAATGAGGAAAAGGGAATAACAGCAGAAGGATGAGTTTTGACTTGGGAAAGACGAGGAGAAGCAATGATGAAAGAGAATGAGACTAGAAAGAGAAAGAGGGTATGAGCCATTGCAATGTAATTGAGGTGAGGAAAATCATATGCAAGAGTATAATAATGGAAGAAGAAGAGGGGGAGAAATATGAAGTGGTAGAGTAGTTGGCTTTCGTGATTGATATGGTTCAATTTTTGGATTTGAAATAAAAAAACTCATAAACTTGAATAGGTTTGAAAAACCTTAAATAGTTTCAATTTAGGATTTTTTTTATATTTTATTTTTACATCATAAATTTTTTGAATCACAAATCTATGTGAACTTGCCACAATAACATCAAAACAGTCATGTAGTCGTTTTTTAATGAATTTGGAGAAAAAAACTAATAAAAAAGAAGAAGTAATGATACATATATTATATGACTTAAAAATACCAATATTGTGTCTTTAATTTATAAGTCAATTGACAAATGTCGATATTATTAAATTAGACATTTTGTATTAGGTTCTAACTTGAGACGTTATAATTGTATAAATTAATTATGATGTTTATCATCTTTTATAAGACAAAAAATAGAAGACCAATATTATAAAAAAAAAAAAAAAGCTTAATATAATTAAATATCTTAAAGCTTTGTAGATTGTACTTTGTCTAAAAATTGATTACACATTTTTTATGATATATAAGGTAAAGTTTTACTAGCCTTATCTTTAAGCTGATTTGATGTCAGAAAGAGATTTTGTAATGAGAAAGCGATTAACGGGGAAAAAAATTAAAAGATGCGATCTTATAAATTAAAAATTTATTTTCTAAAAAAGATAAGGACTACCGAGTCCTTAAATCTATACTTTTTTATTTATTTATAAAGAAAATAAAAAAAAAGTCACACACAATTGTGTGATTTCAAATTCAAATTTAATACGTAATAATATAATAATATTCGATTAAATTAGACCTTACAAACACTTATTAATTTTGACAACATTTTATTAATTTTGACCACATCATTGTTGTTTGTTTGTTCAAAGGCATTACCATGGTCAATAATGCAACCGTAATTGTCGAACTCTTTCAAAAGGATCAAAAGTTAGATAAGAAAAGCTCAAAATGTAAAAAGATAAAGAGTGTGATGGTGAAAGATGAATCTTTCTAACTTTTTATTTGTTTTGTAAACGTCGGTGGTACACTTGATATATTAAAATATTTTCACTTGTGCTTGGATTAACGTTTAATTTATTGATATATTTTGTTTTTTGTTTTTAACATAATTGATACGTAATTGGTTAAAAGTGAACCGAAAGTTTTATGTATTTTTTCTCCTTTTACATTACTGTGTGCCCTCCCTTTTTGTTTAAGGGCACTTCTATGGTGTATAGTTAAATTTAAATGTTTTGGTGAAGTTAATTGTTTTAACCAATTTCAAGTGTGGCATGCCATGTAACACTTATACTGATCAAATTTTGTAGTTATTATATATCAGTTTTACTTTAAAATTTATTTATTTTTAAAATTATATCATTTTTCATATATTATTATTTTTCTACTGATTTATTGAATGTTTTTAAAAAACTTATTCTTAAATCCCAAAAATACCAACCATAGGATTCGAAATCATAATATTACAATTATGTATCATATTTTAAGCATGAAGCTGATGTGATTCTTATGAAAACTTTGAACAAATCTAATATATGTTACATTAGTTTAGTTTTTTTTAAGGCTAGTATATATATATATATATATAAATTAAATATGCTTTTAGTATCTATAAATATATCATGTTTTTATTTTAGGCATTCTAAATTTTTACTTCAAACAATGGTCCTACAAATATTTTCCGTCGATAATTTTGACCCCCGTTTTTAAAACAATTTGTTTGTATTGTCTAAATTTTTAAATGACTTTTTTTCTTGCATGTTTAGAACATTACAGGAATCTCTTCGACACAAATATAAATTATTTTAACAAATGATTTATTAAATATAAATTTTTTAAGTTTTTAGTGTTTAAAAATTCATATTTCGTTGAAAATTCTAAAAATTTATAAGGAGAGTTTCTATAATGTTCTATATATTTATGGGAAAAAAACCATCTAAAAATTTGATTAATACACATGAGTTGACTTAAAACTAGGAATCAAAATTGTTGATAGAAAACATTTGATAAATTATTGTTTGATGAAAAATTTTAGAGGACTTAAAAACGAAATATAGTATATTTATAAGGATTAAAAACATATTTAAGGTCATATATATATATATATATATATATATATATATATATATATATATATATATAATTTTCTATATATATTAAAATTATATAATTTAAACATTTATTTATTGGGGGAAACTAGACTACATCACTAGTTTTTATGAAAAAGTATTTTAGGAACATGCAATTTAAGTTGTATTTAACAATTTTGTAGTTATAAATTAATTTGGTAACATATTCCTTTTAAAAAAGTAGTGGGTATATTCTAGCAAATGTTTGGGGAGTTGCTAACTTACATCCATTTGTTTTTACACCGAATTATTAAAATTATAATTTTAGAGTTATAGTTTATTTAATTAGGGTTAGATTGAAGCATTTGATTATTAAAATTAGAATTTCTAAATCATGTTTGGTTTAAATAGTTAAGATTGAACAATTAGATCACCGAAATATAAATTTTAATTCATAGCCATTGTAATTAGTGAAGATTGAAATGTCGAATTATCAAAATTAAATTTAATATTACTTAAAAATTCTAATTATAATTCCGATGATTTGACGGTTCAATCTTTAGAATTTATAATGACTATAACTTTGAAATTTAAATTTTGACGATTCAATTGTTCAATCTTAAATAAATAGATCAATTATGACTTAAAAATTATATTTTTGATGATTAGACACTTCAATCTTAATTAATTATAATGAATCACTTATAAATTTAAATTTTGACAATCAAATGATTGAATCTTAACTTAATAGACTAACTATAACTTAAAGAGTTCTATTATCAGTTATCTAACATATCAATCTTAACAAATTTGACAAATTATATTTTTGATAATCCAACGACTAAAACTTAATCAATTAGAAAAACTATAACTTTGAAATTATTAATTTGATAATTTAACTGCTCAATCTTAACTAATTTAATAAATTATTACTTTAAAATTTTAACTTTGAT
>JBBPBO010000001.1:6449128-6513812 GCA_037974295.1 Cicer cuneatum | reverse complement strand
ATGAATAAATATTTAAAAGTATATATATATATATAGATATGTATATTATTATTATTATTAACTAAAAATAAAAATAAAGGGAAATGAGAGGGTGCTTCCTTTAACAAGAAAATAAATGAATAGAAAAACAAAAAGTTGAAGAGTAGTAAGAAGACTAGAAGTATAAAACCATTTTTTTTATATTTTTTTATATTGTGTTTTTATTTTATTTTATTTTTGGTGTATAATGTAATGGGGAACTCTAGTGATAGATATGTATTTAAAATTGGAACAAATTTAAAAAATGATGATTTTTTTAAGATTTAATAATAATTGTAAAAATATTTATTAAACATATTATTAGTGAGATATTACTGATGATTATTATTATTTTGAAATTATTTTTAGTCTAATAAAATTGGTTACGACAGGTGTCCCTATTTAATTATATTTTACTAGAAAATATGAATATTATCGTTGTGAAACATAATTAAATATAAGAATTCAAATTTTTTCCGTCAAATTTTAAATGTGAAAGATGTAAAATAAAAAAAAAACAAATCCTATAAACATAACAAGTAATTTAAGCTGAGGTAGAAAAAATTGAATAGTAGAATAAAATAAAGGTGAGTATAATGTTAAGATGCGTGTATATCGACAAAAATGGATAATGATAATTGTATTCAGATTGGTTGCATAGAAAAAATATGGAAAATAATTATCGTAGATAAAAAATGATCGGATTGGTTACGCATGCGACATGAATAAAATAATAATCGTCTTCGGTTGGTTACCAAGTGTAAATCAACAAAAATAAAAAAAATATAAATGTTGGTTAGCGATGCATGGATCGATTGACAATGATGAACAAATGATCCTCTTCGGATTAGCTACGAAGTGTAGATCAATAAAAATTCGGATTAGCTACGAAGTGTAGATCAATAAAAATGAAAAGAAAAAAAAATGTGAGTGTAATTATTAGACCATACGCAACAAGTATGGTCTAGTTTAGAAGGTAAATAAAGAAGGAGAATATGTATATGATACTTGCAACGCAAAAGTTACAAAAGATATAATGAGCAATGTACCACAAGCGTTGTTGAGTATAAATGAAATATACAAATGACTCAGTGCATATCATGCATTATGCAAAGTTGTTGAGTATAGGTAAAGTATGAATAAAGATCCATGATTCATGTGAATATAAGTAAATTAGTTATTATGAAGATAAGATGCATGATTTGTGAATTATGCATTATAGATAAATTCTTGTTAATTTCTTTAATTCTCCGATCCTTATAATCTTCTATGTCTCATGATTCAATGGATGAATAAAGACAACTAACAATTATTGTTTTCGCATGCATGATGACTCTTCGTGCATCTCGTGTGACCCCTTTTCGAGGCGAAACAAAGTACCTTCTTTAAAATGATTACCCTCCTTTTTATACACCCATATACCTTGATAATCTATCAAGTTCCCGTGTATATATTTTTTCAAGCGTCAAAATACTTACAATATTTTTTATATTTTCACATATTTCAAATTCCAACGCTTATCATAAAACAACATTTTAAGATGATAGAACAATCAACCATGAAACTGAATTAGTTTAGAAAGAGTGTAACACACAATATTGAATGATAACATTGAAAAATGTACATTCAAAACAATTGAGGTAAGGGGTTACAATGTAGGGATGAGTATGTTTAGCTTTTAGTTGGAGGGATAACGAACACTAATTATTCTTGTAATTTAGGACTCTTGTTAGTCAGCTTCCAAGAATAATAATTGCCCCAATTTGAACTGCTTGATCTTTTCTTTTTTTATCCCTTACTTTTGCATGGATTGCTATTCTAAGTTTTCAATATATTGGGATGCTCTAATTTTTGACCAAGTCGCCTTTTCAGGGTTTCAAACTAGCGAATCCATATTATTATTATTATTATTATTATTGTTATTTTGAAATTATTTTCAATTGATCGGACCAAATTGAGGCAATACAGATATTAACTAATTAATCTAAATATTATATAAAATTTGTAATTTAAATTATGTAGCAATTTAATCTAACTTAGTTAGACTAATTATGACTGAGATAATCTAATATTGACGATCCAAAATTTCAATCTAAACAAATTAGACTGAATATGACATGAAAATTATAATTTTGATAATTTAACTAATCAGTTTTTACTAATTAAACAAATTATAATTTTGTAGTTATAAATTTGACAATCTAACACTCAAACTTGATCAATTAAACAAACTATGACTTTAAAATTATTATTATGATAATTTAACAAACCAATCTTAACTAATTTAAATTATAATAATCCAACGGTTCCATTTTGTACTTCAACTAATAATTACTATATAATATATAAATGAATAAATATTTAAATTATATATTATTATTATTATTATTCAGTTATCATGGTACCGATATTTCTCTTATGGTTTTTTTATTTCTACTTCACGGTTGTAAGTGGAATAGTTACAAATTTTTTGATTATATATCAATTTATCAGACAAAATTATGTGTCAACAAACTTATTAACAAAGTAAAATAAAATACACTAAAAATATGTTTATATAGATGAGTTAAAATACACTAAATGCTTCAATTGAATTATTTTATTTTATTTGGTGGGATATTTTTATTTTTTTTAAAGTTTTGATGTAAAACTAAATATAAAATTAAAGGGATTACTACTAAAGTGTGAGGGACTAGTCACTACTAGAAAAACAAGATTTAGCGTCGGCTTTTGGTCTAGGCTAATTTAACGGATTTTCAGCGTCGGAGTCGGGCCTAGGCTAAAACGGTCGAAGCTATTGCATAGCATCAGCCATGTAGCGTCGGATGGTATATTCGCGTCGGCTTAGCCGACGCTAAACCGACGCTAGCAAAATTAAAAACACATCCGACGCTAAAAAAGTCTTTTGTCTTTTTTAAAAAATAGTTACCGTCGGATGGCCGACGCTAATGTCAACAAAAGAAAAAGTCAATAAACTGTTCGCGTCGGTCAGGCGGACGCTAAAATCAACTTTTTTGTTTGGTAGCGTCGTTGTGACCGACGCTAAAGTCAAACTTGAATAGTCAAACACCAATTGTACTATCACGCCACCGAGTTGCTGTGTAGAAAAACGGAGATCAGGTCAGTAATTGAAAAATGAGAAAATAAGTATATCTTCAAGCAACCGAAGCATCAAATCTTTAAGGGAAACATGACATTTTTACCTAATCCAAGATCAACCAGAAACAGCTTTTTCTCATCAGGAGTTCCCAGGGGTCCAAGCAAAAAGTTTTCAGGTTTTACATCACCATGCACATATCTGCAACAATGACAGCTTGATGACGAAGTGATCTTTACAATAGATCTGATTCATATATACTATTTTAACTCACATTGGTATGGCCTCATAAAGCAATAATTGCAATCTAAGTATTTACTAATTGATCATTGTGGGCAGGGGAAGATTAAAAAATAAAATTTGAGGGTGCAGATCGTACATGACATAACATAGTTTTTCCTTTCTTTTGACTGGCGCATAATATACCAACAGTTATCTGACAATATCCAAGCACTATGGGAACCAATTACTCCACTGAACATTTCATACTACTCAATGAGACTTAGGAACCTCGTAATACCCAAGTCCCTATCACAATCACAAAATGATATCATAGTTTACTAGAGATATATTAATGGATCAATTTCAAAAAGAAGTGTGTGCACACATTTGCGTAAGCATGTCACAGATGGACAAACATGTTCACCCCATAGGCCATATCCAATCTGTAAGTAAAGCAAACCCAGGTATAAATGATAAACATAATCAGGAAAATGAGCCTCACCCTCTAGAATGCATCTTCTCTAATATGGAGATAGCCTCTATTGCAATACATGCCACCATTTCTGTAGACATCCTAGATCCAAAAACGAGCTAAAGGTTAGAAATGTTATATTGACCAAAACATTAACAAAATATTATTAAATTACATTTCAATTAAAATTTTAGAGATACTTACGTGTGTGAGTTGTTATTCCAAACATCCCATAGACTAGGGCCAAGCATATCCATGACCTGTGTGTAACATTATGTTACAAAAACTTTCAGACACCACCACAACCCCATATTCCTCTATTAAAAAACTTACAAGCACATACCATAATGTAGTAGTCACCTTGCCGTCCCTTGTAATGCACTCGTGGAACACCATGACTTCCACCTAAGGCACTATACAAAGTAAATCGTGGCAAAGTTAGCATTTAATATTCATGGATAAGATCTCAACAAAGCAGCTCCACTCTATTGAAAGAATAGAGTAAACTCACTTGTAAACCTGCCACTCATATGGAGGTCCATAATTACATCCTTTGCTGCTTCTATGCTCGAATTTTAGCGCTACCTGCAGATATTGGAGCAATATTAATAATTATTTATAAAAGTTGTAGATTCCTTTGGTGTACACATATTTTATCCACAATGTTGTTGCTTAGCAAACCATTTATTCCTGTGGCTTCAGCACAAAATAATGGCATTAACCGCCCTTACATTTTATAAAGGTTTTTCAAACTAAAAAGACAGCCAAACAGCAGTCTTTCCACTAGCTAGTGTGGATAATAACGACGCCAAGATGTGTCAATAATGGGGCAACACAATGAAGACAATCATATTGTACCTCAACAGCCCCGGAACCAGCTCCTTGGCGTCGACCAACGTAGACTTGTCCAAATCCTCCCTTCCCAAGCTTCCTATCAAGTCTGTATAATGGGGAACCACCCACTTGAACCTGATATCAAGAAAGCACAAAATAGATTAACAACCTAACACCTGACACAACTTATTTTCCAGCAGAAAACTCAGAAAAAATATCCTCATACAACCTCAATCCTTTCACAACATTCACCTGCTAATTGCAATAACCCCCATCAATGAACAATATTCAGTTGCTTCTTATTACAAAAATTATTGATATTGACTCTATGAATCCTAGCTTCTTTAATAAAAACGATGCATTTGAGAAAGAAAAGTAACAGATATATCAGACAGTCTAAAGAAAAGTAGCATAGCATAGGCTGCACAAAAAGGAAAGCCTATATTTGCCTTACATATTATAGGCCTCACAGTTCATCTCTGATTCATATTATAGGCCTTCCAGCAAACATCCTGGAATTTTCCTGACCAATAAACAAAAGAAACAAACGCAAAAGAGTCACAGATTGTTAGGTAGTAGCTAAGTATCAAAGCCAAGCTATGTTAATAAAAGTTTCAGGCTGAAATCTTCACTGAATTACAATTACAGCTTGCAAATGTTTATCATATGTTGCTAATTCACACAATTCAAATCATAAAATTCAACAATAACCCCAGTCCACAAGATAGTTGTGTATATAGCAAACACAGACAATGCATAAATCAACACCAACCTCCGCTGACAATTTTGCCTCTAACCGCAAATCAGGCATGGATGTATCAACCTTATTGAAATCAGCCAAAACATTCCGTGAAGTTGACGCCGTAATTCCATTAGCAGATGCATTTTTCTTTGGAGTGGCACTCTATACACGCAGATAAAAACTAGATTCAAATGAAATACTGTATGAATTTAATGTCATAACTCCTAGCTGGCATAACGCTATGATAGAATTAAAAATTGAAATGAGAAATACAAAAAGAAAGAAAAAAACGAATATAGAAGATGGCGAACCTTGGAACCTTTTACTACGGGAGTTACTTTTGCTTTGGATTTTCACTTCCTGCGATTCTTCGTGTCGCAGTAATCCTTGTCTTGTTCGTCACCACTGTCGGTGTTTTCCTCCGGTTTGTTGCGGGGTTCTGGTGGCTTGTGCGGGAAGAGCGTCGATTGGACCAATCTCCGGCGGACACTACGGCGTTCTGGCGGTGTGGCGGCATTGCCGGAGGGACTGAGCTCCGTGACGGGACCGGTCATTACGTAGAAGTGAAATTGTTGAATTGATGGATTAGGGTTTTGGAAATTGTGGGTAATGGCGGAGGGAGAAAATAGTAGAGTGATTATGGGTTGAAGTTGGCGTGAGAAATTTGGAGGGGATTTAGAAAATTTAATTTTAAAAAATTTAATTTTAAAAAATTTAATTTTAAAAAATTTATAACTTAGCGTCGGCCCATCCGACGCTAACAATAAAAATTAAATTATAAAATAAAGTAGCGTCTATATTATTTTATTTAGCTTCGGCCTAGCCAACGCTACTAATTAAAAAAATAAAAAAATAATTTTAGTGCACTAGCATCGGCCTTGCCGACGCTAGTTAGCGTCGGAGTCGTGGCGGACGCTAAATATGACAGCTAAAATGAGTTTTTCTAGTAGTGAGTTGGTAAAATCTGAAACAATATAGGAACCAAATTATATAATTTATAAATTTATAGGGATCGATCTATAAGTCTATAGGAACTAATGTATATTTGTATATATTTTTTCAGGCAAAAGACTTGTAAACGCCAAGAGATGAAAAACATTCCTCGATGTCTAACTACCGACACAAGGATAATAGAGCAACATCACTACAAATTGTTTAGATGTTTTTATGAATTTCTTAGTTAGATATAGTTGTTTTGTATGTTCAGCCACTTCATTAATATTTTGATTTTTGAATGTTTAAACTACTTTAGTTATTGTTTTAAATAAATTCGATGTATGAATGTTGTTGCTTTTGAATACATTATATAATCAGATTTGATCATTTATAATTAAATGTTTGTGTAATTTAATTATATCAATGATATATATAAGTATTTTTTATTTTAATTTTGTAGTTATTTAATAAACAATCAAAATACAATTAATGAAAGAAAAAAAAAACACAAGTTTGCGACCCTTTAAACTATTACAAAAAGTACATAGAGATAGTCACCAGCCGTTGCAAAGTCCTTAGAAACAAACAAAAAGAGATGCATTTAACAACGGTTAAAACTGAAGCAAAAAATGCTTAGAGGTGGTTGGAATGACCATTTTTTATTGAGTATATAGTTTCTAAATAAATCACGATAACTTATGGATAGAACAAGCACAATTTGTAGAACCAACGTGGTTTGCAATGCATAGAGGTTGAAAGTGTTCATCTTTGTACCAAATGGATCGTTTTTGAATAAACTCACGAACAAATGTGTCCAACATTTCCCTAGTAACGTGCATCAACACTACCACATGTGCAATATTTCCATTGCTTGCCAAATTCCACCTACGAGTAAAGATATCATCTAAGGGTTTTTCAAAGACAACTATGTTGCTAAATTCATTTAACATTGCACCAATTCCAGCATCACGTAGTTGATCCAATAAATAACGTGCATTAATTATGCATTTATGCACTTCGTTCTTAAGCCCTATTAAACCTTTTTTTTTAGAGCATACCAAAGCAATATTGGAGCATGCCCACAACGGCTACCAGTGATTGTGGTATCTCTTGAAGCAATTATTTCAACATCTCTAGATAATGCATTAATGTATTTCAAATGAGTTATCACAACACCACAAGGAGATGGGCATCCCAAAAACTTATGACCTAAAATGGTTACACTATCGATTGGTTTCTTGAAGCTAATCCTTTGAGTCTGTCCAATCACCAATACAATAAGTTAGATCAAATCATGATAATTAAGTCATTTTTTTCCAGTAGTAAAACAACTTGCACAAAACTGTGATGTCTTGAATTCGAACAAGAGACGTCGTATTCAATCTAACAATATCAACATTTGCTATTTGAGTTAACCATTAAGGATTGATAATTAATTAAGTTATTCTAATCCTTAAATTAAACAATATAAAATCAAATTCAAATTCTAAGATACTATTAAAGCATACTCAATGTGAATGATTTATCAAACTCCACTATGGTTAAGGTTCACCTAGAATAATGTCAGAGGTTTGTGAATGATCTATTTTTTTTTTAATCCTAGCAAATATTTTAGATACACAATTTAACAAATATCCTATAGAATTGAATGGTTTCACTAACATATAAAAGTATTAACTGTTTTTATTGAATACTTTTATAGATGGTAATTCACTTACTTCAATAGCAGTTACTCTTAATCTTATTTTGTTTGATATAATTTTAACTCACTTGTTTGATAAAAGGAAACATGATTCCAAATAGAGCTCCATCGCAGTGAATGTAGAATCGATCACGAGTAAAACCACATTTTTTCAATGTTTGTATTACATTATCGAGATCATCAATACCTCCTTTCATAGTTGTCCCTACAACAAAAGTAACCCTTTAAGTTTAATTATGTACAAATGTGCATATGCTAGATTATGTTAATATACTCGGTATGTCCCAAATATAAGTAAAAATATGTAAAAGAAATTGATATAATAATTAGTCAAAAATTTGAATCAAATTATCAATTTTCTTTAACATATTTTTACTTATATTTTGATGTAGATGGCGTATATAGTTTTGAAAGACAACTTAATTAAAGAAGATCCAAGAGGAGACCTATGTTTAGATTGATGATGGCTGGTTTGTCCTTGTGAGCAAGTAGAGAAGCCTCTAATTCAACACAATCAATTTCACCGGAGAATAAAGAGCCAACCTTCACACACTTCATTCTATACATTCTTGCTATTTTGAATATTGAATAATGTGACTCTTGTGAGGTATATAGAATTCCATCTGGAAATTGTTCTCTCCTGTATATATTAATTAATTAATAATTTTCCAAATATATATTTATATTAATATATAATATTAAATGTACTTCTCATAAAAACTGACCCTACTAAAATTCCATGAAGATTGCCTTCAGTTCCACCAGTTGTGACATATCCCCAATAGTCATTCTTCTCTATCTCCCATAGTTCAGCAAACCAATCAAGAACGCCAACTTCAAATTTTGTTGAATTTAAAGAGAAACTGCTTCCAACAAATGGATCACCAGCATTGTTCAAGTGAAAATGATACAACGATGCTAATGCGTCATAGTTGAAGTCTTGATTTGTGGGGTACCCTTCAATATAATAGCAACATCAAATTTAATTATTTATTTAATTAACTAATTATTAATTAGTAACTATACAATTATAGATAGATACATAGGAGCAGCGTGATCACTACAAATTCACATTATCTAGATATAATTTCAACATCATAAAAATTACATTATTTAAAAATATATTTCAAAAAATGACTTATATAAAGAGTTTATTAAAATAGGTTCTTATTTTAATCTATTTTTTAAATTTTATTATATTAAATTTGTATCAAAAATATGAAATACTTAAAATAATATTTTATGATAAACTATTTAAATAAACTTTTTAATTTTAAAAAAAATAAAAAATAAAAAGCTTAAAAATGATTGCAAAATTAAAGGCAACCTAAGTTACGCAAGCTGCAGTTGTTCAGAGTGTCCGCATAGTGAGTAATTATTGCCTTCAAATTAGCATCTGTTTCATCAATGCATTGGTTGATAGCAAGGTTTGTGTTTTTAATATTAATATTAATATTAATATTAATGTTCTCTTCATCAATGTTTTCTTGTCTCTCTTCTTCCTTTTCGAGCTTGGCATTGCTAACAACCATCGAAAGCATGTTGTTTCCTTCTAGTCTCCCCATTATTAGAAAACACAATTCAAAGCAAGATTTAAAGGTTATTTCCTTAAACGTTTCTTTCTCTCTAGGTGGTCCTTGAGAGAAGAAGGAAGATGATGATAAGTGGGCGTGTAGAATGGGGCGAATATGGGTGATTTTATAGAGTGTTGTGTGGTGGGTGATGCAGCCCACCCAACGTTGTGAATCAAAATAATTGAATTCACATTTAAATTGAAAGGTGATGTGAGATGTCTGATGATGTTACATAATATCCTATTAGGCTTTTGACGATTATAACATAAAAGCGGTGAAAAATCTATGTCTATAATTTTAGTTGGCTCATAGCTATAAAGTTAGTCGATAGTTAACGACTTATAACTGAATAATAAAAAATATGATATAAAAGTATATAATTATTTCATTTATTTTTTTGTTATATATTTTTTTACTACAGTACAAACATAAATTTGAAGAGTTTTTTAAAAATTTAGTAAGTTTTATATGTATAGATAGTAATTGTAACAACAATACAATTTATTTACTATTTACAATTTGACATAAAAAATGAATTTAATTTTATATACAGTTTATCAAGAAGAAGATATACGTTGAACTAGTGGGTGAAAAAGTGGTGAGTGAGTGAGGTAATTATTTTGTGTTACATAAAGATAAAAAATAATAAAAATAAAATTATAAAATTATAAATAGAAGAAAATATAAAAAGTTATAAATTATAAACTCAAACGCTACTTGAAATAACGTCTCAGAATAAACTATAAGCTATAATATGATATCTAGAACTTAATTTGATGTTTCTTGAACTACAGCACAACTATTTTGCTGTTGACCGTACCCCAAGAATATGGAAATGTGTTAGTTTTTTTATTTTTATGATTGCTTCTTTTATATATATATATATATATATATATATATAATATGATATAATTACTATTTAAAACTTACACACAATTGTTAAATTATGTGTTATAACTCACAGTATGATGATCAATATAACGATATGACATCTTGTTAGTTGAACTGGGACTAAAGAAATTATGGTTGGTTTTATTGATAGGTTATTTTGGTTGATTATTTGGTATTAAAAAAATATTCATACGTTGCTACTTTCTTCGTTGCAAATCAAATAAGGAGGAAGTCTTATTTGGTGACAACCATTTGAGTATATACGTACATACATATTCTTAAAAGAAGATAGAAATAAAAAATAATTAATATTTTTAAAATAATTAAATTATATATATTCATTACAAACCTAATAAGCTTGAAAAAGATGGATTATTTTGTGAAAGAATTTTTGGGTCTATCAAAAGTAGGATTTGTGTTTGTGGAAATTATCGAGTAATCAGAGATAAAAAAGACCAACTAAAATTTTGTGAACAATGCGGAGTAAAATTTGTTGATTCTCGAATAAGTAGATATCAAATGGGGTATATCAAACTAGCATGTCTAGTTTATTTTTTTATTCAATCATTGCATTGATGAAAAAAAAGTCATGTTTAAGTAAAATTAATTACTTTGACTTACCGTTTTTACGTAAATTATAAGTAAAAAGGCAGTAGAAACTAGAATGAAGAGTGCCGTTACGCGTTAGTTTTCTATTGAAGTCTATCTTGTAGAAATACTCAAATTGGATCAATGATCGATTTGTATCTAAATTTGTTTTGCTACTACTCTAAATTTTAGGTGGGGATTCAAAAAACAAAGCTCTTCCATTCATCTCTTGTAATTGTAAATTGAACGTGGAATGACAAAAAAGAAAAAAGAACGAAGAATTAAAAGATTTCAACCATATATAATACCATGGTTCATGATATTATGGATAGATCAGAGAGAATTCTTCGGAAAAAGTTGTGTCCCGCTATCCGCCGCTTATATATTATGTATTTTATAGTACTATTATATATTAAGTAGTAATAGTATATTAATTTTAATTTTATAAAACATAAAATCGTGAATTCCAGTTTTTAGGAAAAACATATATATTGTCTATCGTTCAAACGATCGTTACCGGCCAAATATTTTTCGTCAAATAAAAGGGATTATTATTATTATTATTATTATTATTATTATTATTATTATTATTATTATTATTATTATTATTATTATTATTATTATTGTTGTTGCTGCTGCTCTTTCTTTGGTTTGGTTGATCATCTTTATGTTAGTTCCTCTCTGTTGCTCCTCTCTTGGTTGATTATGATATTAGTTATTTTGGTTTAATCTTTTAGGTTTTGATTTTATATTATTGAGTACGTTTTTGTTTTTTAATTGATAAACTTTTGATGTTTTATGCATTGTGAGTTTGCATAAAGATGTTAAATAATATATTATTAAATTTTTATATTTATAAGTACAGTCGTCAATTAAACTTCAAAGTCTAAAGCACTCTTAAAAACCATCTACTAAGTCAAATAATATTAAATCTTCTATTGAGATAATTTTTTAAGATCTCGACCTATTATTTCATTATTTTGTGTGAATCTAATTGAGGACTACTTAGTTTAATGTTTTGTCAATTGAAATTATTTTTTTTTTAAATTAAAATTTAATTTTTTCAAAAAAATATCAAAAAATCAAAAAAGAATTCTTGAAATTTTTTCACAATTCTTTCTAAAAAAAAGTTAAATTATTTTTATCGTAAAATATATTTCTCTGAAAAAATAAAAATAAAAGTTTTTTAAAAAATAAAAAGATAAATTTAAAAAAACCTAAAAAATTTCTGGATTGAAAAATGCTGTAGTAAATTTGTTCTCAAGCTCTCTGATATAAAAATAAATAAAGTATGTTTAAATAATTTTTTGTCATTTGTCTTTTAATTAATATTTGTTTTGTTTTTTTTTTTATATTTTTTTCATGAATTTTTGTCTTTTATCTTTTATAAGTGATAGGTTTAGGCTTGAGAAAAATTCTATTTGAAATTAATATATATAAATTCCTTAAAATAAAAGACATTTATAGAATTATTTGTATATTCATCTCCTCTTTCTTAAAATTGCACATCTACACAATAAATAAACAAACGTCTCACACCAATTAAAGAAGTACACATGTCAAGTTTATTTGCAATGGATCGTTAATTACAATTATCATGAATTGATTTCAGCAAAAAAATATTGGAGCATTTGTATCGCAAGTAATTCTCATAGGAGCATATATTCATGTGTAGCCGTTAGCTAATTGATGTCACTTTTGCCAATATCTCTCCATTATATGTGCGTTCCTTCTAGGTTAGCTGAATGTAAGATCATAAGATGCTAGAAGCTTGAATTTTGCGCCTACTTTCTTTATTTCTCTTTTTATTAATATCTTAAGACAATTTTTATGGTGCTTTTAAAAAAAAGAATGTATTGAAACATGTTAATTCTTTAACCAATAATTGTGTTTATTTTATCCACATCACATCCATATATTATATATTAAGTTGACCAAATTAATTATACTCATACATTCATCTTTACAATTTAATCTCTTAAATTTACTAAATTATTTTCTTAAATTATTTATTTTAATTAATTTTTATTTTATTTTATTTTTTGCTCCAAGGCAAAAGTATCAATTCTCTTATTCCAAGCTTTAGGAGTCTGCTTCAATCCATACGAACACCTTGTCTTTTTGCCCTTTTAGTTCAAACCCAAGTGGCTGAGACATATAAACTCCCTCCTCTAATGGACCATTGAGAAACGCAGATTTTACATCAAGCTGATATAATGACCAACCTCTTTTGCTTGCCAATGCTACTACAAGCCTTATAGTTTCAAAGCTTTTGCAAAAAACCAATTGCAACTAATCTTGCCATGTACTTTACAATCTCTCTATTAAGCTTCATTTTAATCTTGTAGACCCATTTTACACCTATGGCTCTTTTATGTTTTGGCAACTTCTCTATTGATTTCAACTCTTCCATCATAGCTTCTTTCCATTGCACATGATTCAAGCTTGTTCTAAACTAACAAGTTTTGCCTATACAAGTAATGCAAAATGAATTAAGTCACCTTCTACAGTAATTGTTGAATCTGGAAGTAACTCATAGCCATCAAGCCTGACTGATTAATGTCTTTCTCTTTGTGATCTTCTTATTGGTTCTATTTCTGCAAGTGCTTCAACCTGTTCTTCATTACCTTGATTGTTTTCAAGCACCACAAATACATTTTTTTATCATCATTGCACTCAAAATTTGAGTCTTAGTCCCATCCTTTTAATTCATCTACAACAACGTCTCTGCTTATGAAAAATTTTCTTTGCCTTGGATCAAACATTTTGTATGCTCCTAATGAATGATAACTGTAAGATCCTTAATTTTAAATATTAATTTTGGAATTATTGTCAAGGGCATTTTGGGAATTTTTGTAAATATTTAATATATGTATGATTGAAGTGAATATATATATATATAAATATTTATTTGGAAGATGAATTAAAATTATTGGGTGAAGAATTAAATTAATTTAATTTCAAGTAATTAAATTAATCAAACCATTAAGTAAGGATTAGTGGCTAATTGCAAGATAATTAAAAAGTTGGAAAATCAGACAAGTGGCAAGTGAGGTGGCACCATGAGAGTTTATAAATAGGAATGAGAAGGATGGTGAAATCAAAACACCATTCCTTCCTCCATACTGCCCATATTGCATGTACCAACTTCATCTCCTCTCCCATTTCTGTCTGTTTCTGCCATTCCCGAACTAAAATTTGAAGAGAGGGAAATTCCTTCAAACACCATTAACTGAGAATCCAAGCCTCAAACCTGAAAACCCCCAGTAGTAAAGTTAATCTCCACCTCAATACGAAGAGAAAGAACCCAGTTTTGCAGCAGCAAACTCAGGGAACAGCTTCACCGTTTCTGGACGCAGAAAAGGGAACGCAGCAGGAACAAGAGAAATAGCAGAGCACGCTACAAGGGTAAGGGCACCTTCCATTTTTAGCTGCATTAGGGCCATGAATGAGTGTTATTTCAGTTTTGTTTTTAAATGAAAAGCTGTTTTCGAAAATGACATTTTGAAGAGAAAATGCATTTTTTGATAAGTGATTATTTTGTTGAGTTGTTGTTGGTTGTTTTACTGGTAAAATATGTTGTTTTACATTATGTGTGAATGCTGAAAAACGTTTGCATGCCATTTTAGTTATGATTAAAATGCATGTCTTAAAACTGTTATGAAAATGGCATTAAAATGCAAAATGCATCTTGTTGGTGCTTAGTGTTCTGTGATGTTTGCTTGTCATTCTGTGGTGTTTTGAGAAAACTGAATGCATGCATGTTTGCTCTGATGTTTTGTGAACATTGAAATGTTGCATGTTTGTTCTGATGAGTGTGAACACTGAAATGTTGCATGTTTGTTCTGATGAGTGAGAACACTGAAATGTTGAATGGTGTCCTGATGATTGATCATCTGTCTCTGTTTTGGATAAACTGGTTCTGATTCTGTTTTATGTTGTGGGATTATGGTGATGAAAATGATTCTGAATCTGGTCTTTTTTGTGATGATTCTGGTTGTTCTAAGTGATCTTTATGATATTGATGATTTTGATTCTGGTTGTTTTGTGTGATTCTGGTGGTGTTGATGGTTTTTAAAGAAAAAGGGATTTTAAGTGAGGGAATGTTTTTCTTGAAAAAGTGCAGAATCTGTTTGATATTGGCTGTTTGTTTTAAAATAATCAATTTTGAAAAGGGTTGAATTTTCACTAGTTTTCGAAGGTGTATTTGACTACAGCATGTGTGTATTCGAATACAACCTTCCAGGTTTCTGTTTTATTTTAAAGTTATCAAACCTGTATTCGAATACGAGCCTCTGTATTCGACTACAGAGGAAAGATTTTTGCTTCTGTATTCGCAACTATATTCGACTACGACCATGTCGTATTTGAATACAGTAGTGAAATTTTTATCATTGTATTCGCATCTGTAGTCGACTACAGGCATGCTGTATTCGACTACAGATTCGAGTTTTTCCAAAAACTCAGTTTTTAGCTTCTGTATTCGAATACAAGGAAGCTGTATTCGAATACAGATTCGTGTTTTCCAGAAAAACAAGTTTTAATCACTGTCATGTGAGTTTTGAAGTGTTGAGAAACTCTGAGAAGGTTTTAATGATTTGAAAAGAAGTATGTGAAATTGTTTTAAAGAGGATAGAAAGATGTTTGAAAACCTTTAAGTGACATGGGAGAAAAGGCTGCATTTTCCAAAGGTTGAACTCCTGTATTCAACTACAGTCAAGCTGTATTCGAATACAGAATGTTAAGTTGCAGTTTCCTGCTTCTGTATTCGAATACATATTCGAATTTTCAGAAAATTTCAAGTTTTAAGAGTGTTTTGAAAACCCTGAGTGTCTGGGGAATACTGGGGATGTTGTGGTGAGTTAAAGTGGAACTTTTGATGAGATTTTGAAGTGGTGGTGATAAAGTTTTAAAAACTTTACTGATGTAATGAAAGAGGTTGTTTTATGCACTGAAATCTGCCTTTGTATTCGAATACCAGAGGGCTGTATTCGAATACAGAGAGTGATTCTATACTGTTTTTGACTTCTGTATTCGAATACAGAAGAGCTGTATTCGAATACAGATTCGTAAATCCCAGAAAAATCTCAGTTTTAAACACTGTATCTGAATTTTGAGGGGTTGGGAAAACATTTCAAAGTGTGAATGATTAATGGATTGTTTAATTCTTGATTGTGATGATGTTAATTCTGACTGTGCTGTTATATTTTAAACATGATGGAAAGCATGAATTTCTAAGTTGCATTCTGTTTCTAGAGAAGTGAAACACTGCATATTCATGCATTGCATAGTCAAGTGGTACCCGCGATGGGCCACGGAGTAATGCGCAACCACGTGCTGATCTGTGAGTGATTGCACTAGGTGCTGATCTGTGAGCGATTGCACGAGTGCTGGTCTGTGAGCGACTGCACTAGGTACTGATCGGTGAGCGATTGTACCTTGGTTTATGCCAAACGTGTTGGTCTGTGAGCGACTGCATGATGTGCTGGACTGTGAGCGTCTACACAGGTGCTGATCTGTGAGCGATTGCACCCTGGTCATGAGGGCCGTTAATTTGTGCTGGTCTGTGAGCGACTGCACCTTGGTGATTCCAAGAAAATTATGCATGAGCATATATGCATTACATTGAGGGATTTGACCGTTGTGTCACGATTGTTTATATGATGAATGTTGGAAATTAATGTGTGTGAGTGCTGTCCAGAATCTGAAATTCTAAATTAAAGATTGTGTTTTGTTGATGTGTGTTTGTACTTACCGCATACTTCATAATCATTAACTGCTGTTTTGAAAAGGCATGAAAGTCATAAATTTTCAAATGAGCATGATTATTTCCTCATCATCATATGTTATACCATGTTTATACATGTTGTTGTGCAATATATGCTATGTGAATATCTGTTATTTTCGGTCGGTGACCCCTTGCTTTATATTGTGGACTTTGGGCTTTGCCCTCAGATGCCTCCCAAACCCACGCCGCCCGTGGGTACCCGAACGACGGAAACGTCGTTGAATTTCCTTGACCGCTACTCGCGCACTGCTTGGGCTTTTGACCCCCTCTCAAGCAGAGCAACTTATACGGGGTGGCTGGAGCGGACAAGTAGGACGGATGGTGTGGAAGACTTCGTAGAGCGCACTCACACGAGCATAGATTTTCCCGTGCCTTCTCGCCTGGTGTTAGAGGCGCACGGAGTTTTTGACGACGCTGAGGAGTCGGATGAAAGGGTTGAGACGGAGGCCACTGTAGGAGTGGTGACTCTCAATCCTGTGATTGGAAGAGAGATACATGAGTCTGATGCGGTAGAGAAGCGTGATGAGTTGAGACCAGTAGCGACTGAGATTCCGGGTCCATCTAGGATTTCCGATGACTGCTGCGAGATTCCGGCACCGCCAAAGCGGCCACGAGTGTGTATTGACTTGACTTCATAGGAGACCGATCCCTCTATGTACGAGGAGGAGTAGGTTACGTCAAAGCGAGCTGTGGAGTCAGAAGAGACTTGTGTGGGATGCGGAGGGAATCCGTGCTACTGCAGCTTCAGCGCATGATCAGTAGACTTAATGTATTAGGTTTTGGGTTGAAATTGTAATTTGTCTTATTTTGGAAATATTGTACTATTTTCCGCTGAATCATGTACTCTGATAATTATTGTTGATGTATTATGACAATGATATTTTGGGATGTATTAATGTTTAAAAAAACTAATTTCCAAGATAAGTACTTAGTGATAATCCGGATGAAGTATTTGGTTTACGTTCATCGATTAATCTATAACGTACTATTTTACAAAGAACTTTATGTTAATCCTTTTGAAATAAATTTGGGAAAACTTATTTTAATTATTAATTTTTAAAAAAAAAATGCACCTACGCTGTGTTTTAAACTCGGAGTGTTACAATAACCAAATAGCACCATTGGTTGAGCCCTATCATCCAGCTTCTTTCTCAATTGCTCAGGAACATGTCTAAAGCATAAAGAACCAATAATTTTGAGGTGTTTCACATTTGGCTTCCTTCCTATCCATGCCTCTTCAGGTGTGACACCATCCAATTTATTGGTTAAACATTTATTCAAAATGTAAACAGCAGTTGCTACTACCTCTCCCCATAGATAATAATGTATTCCCTTCTCATTTATCACGTTTCTCACCATATTTAGGATAGTCCTATTTCTTTTCTCAGCAATACCATTATGTTGAGGTGTACATGGTGATGTTACTTCATGCACAATTCCCTCATTTTTACAGAATTTTGCAAATTCCAATGAGTTGTACTTTCCACCTCCATCAGTCATAAGAGTCTTAATCACACATTCACCTTGTTTTTCAACCATTACTTTAAACTTTTTGAAAACATCAAATACTTCGCTATTTTTCTTAATTATATACACCTACATCATTCTAGTATATTCATCAATAAAAGAAACAAATTAATCGTTACCTCTAAGTGACTTGACCTCCAATGGACCACACGCATCAAAAAATACAACTTCAAGCTTTTTCTTTGATTTGCTTGTTGTTTCTACTTTGAAAGAATTTATGGACTGTTTTGACTCACAACATCTTTCACACACTTGAGTTGGCACCTTTATGATAGGAAGACTATATATCATCCTTTTCTCTTCTAATGAATTTAAGCTTTTGAAATTCAAATGACCAAACCTCTTATGTTGTCTCCGATTTTCATCTTCTACTATGGTTGACAAACATCTATGCTCCATCACTTACAATCTGATCTTAAAAGTCTTATTTCTTGACAAATGAGCTTTTAAGATTAGTCTACCATTTGCATCATACAACTTTAGTTGACTATTCTCCATCCTCATAGAAAAAAACCCTTTTGCAGCAATTGTCCATGATTGAGTTAGTTACTCTTCATGCTTGGAGCATAAAGCACATCATTTATGTAGGAACTTTCTCCAGCTTTGTTCCACTTCTGGTTTGGTGACTGCCATAAACAATACACCTTCTGAATTTGAATCTTCATCATTGACATATTGCACCTCATAATCTTTCCTTTGAGGATTCTTGTCATTTTTGCATTCATTTGCAAAATAACCATATTTTTTACAATTAAAGCACTGAATTCCTTTCTTGTCAAATCTTTTCTTGCATTTTGTATTTCCTCCTTTCTTGTTTCCTTCTTGAAAACCTTGTTCACTAGTGCCCTCACTTGATCATTTTCATTTGTGATTCTTCCATTTCCCCTTCTTGAACTTTCTTCCATCACTAAAATTCTTCTTTGATTTCTGAGCTTGTAAATCCTGCTCTGTCACTTTCTCTATGCTTCTCTGCTTGATCCTCAATTCGTGAGCCTCCATGGAACCCTCAAGTTCTTCTAGCTTCATTTCTAAGAGATTCTTCGACTCCTCTATAGCCACCACAATGTGATCAAAATTAGGAATTAAAGTTCTCAGTATTATCTCTACCTTCATCAACTCAGTTATCGCTTTCCACGTGACTTCATCTGATTTTTTAATGCGAGTAGCCTTGTAAGGAACTCTGCATATTATTTCTTGCTCAGTCATCTGCAATAACTCATATTACCTTCAAAGACTTTGGAATTTTACTTTCTTCAACTTATCAGCACCTTCATATGCACTCTTGAGGATGTCCCATGCTCCTTTTGCAGTTTCAACATTTATGATCTTCTCAATAATGTTGGAGTTGACACATTGATGGATAATGAACAAGCCCTTTCCATCATTCTTTTTCTGTTCTTTATTCAAAATCCTATGCGCATCAGTGGCATTTGCTGCCAATTCACGAACACCATCATTAACAACTTCATGCGCATCTTGAAACCGGAAAATCACCTTCATTTCAGCACACCAACGCTCATGTTTTTTCCATTGAAAATAGGAAGATTTGCTGGAAAATGACTATTCTTTTCCATCTTCTTTTGGCCAAGAATCGAACCTTGCTTTACTATACCAATTTGTTGGAACAAATTACAAAGGAAATTGAAAAATAAATTCACATTGTAACAATGCAATACAAGAATGATGAGAATAAAAAATTTATTAATTTCGCTTACTCAACTTGCTTACATATACATTGCCTTTTATATTTTTTAACAAACTAAAATTTGTTCTAACTAACTGTTCAGTTAGCTCTAACTAACTAATTTAAATTTCATCATATTTCTCAACAAATTATAATTAGTTAGTTGTTCTACAATAGTTAATTGACTATATAAGTTTATATAATCGTAAAATTTTCTCAATTATTAATATCATTCAATTTTCTTTTATCCATTTATCTCATAAATATTTTAAATCAAGAATCGTAATATTGACATTTTCAATTATTTCTTATCTTCTACGTCCACACAACTATTCCACATTCAATGACAACAAATGCGGCTGATCACAAAAGTCGACTCACCTCCAACATCCTGCGTTGTGTGCGTGTTTTAAGTTTTAACACCTCTTTGCATTTTCGAATCACTCAAGACTTCAAAATGTTGCGAGCACCAAATCTTAACTAGATATATGTAACATTATCTTTCCGTTAAAAGAAAAAATATAGTATCAGATATAATTTTAGTCACACTAGTTAGCTGTATTAATCAATTGTAAATTAAACTAATTAGTATATTATAACTAACAAGAAATCATTTGTATGTTCAAGAACAACTCGAAATATATGTATGTTCTAAAATATATAAGTATGTTTTTAGAACTCATCTCTCACTAAAAAAAAATGTCATTTGCTCTTTATTCTTGATTCTTGATGTATTTTCTCTTTGAGTGCAAGTAATGCAGCATTACAAATGAAAACCATGTGAAGTGAAAGGGATCGAGGAATATTCCACCAGTGAGAGGGAGCCTCCTAAACCAACTACAAGCACTTCGTTCATGTGATGTAAAAAAGGCCAAGGCCAAAATTCAAGTTTAAACAAAAAACGTGTTCTAGAACAAGTTTTTTATGAATGGAAAAACTAAAAGACAAAATAAAAGAAGGAGCCAGTGTCCTCAAAGCATGTAACGCACCTAGTATCTCTGGTTGGATGATAGAAAAATGCAATCTCACCGCAACACTCTTCTTGGATGATAGAAATTTTACACGGAAAGAAAAAGAAAAAAAGTAACTTGAAAAGTAAAATACACAATTTCTAATGTAATTTTAATATTTTATTTTTATATTTGAATCATTAATAAGTATTCTTGAGATTTTTATATTTTATTAGCATTTGTCAAAAAAATTTATTACATCCAATCAAGATTGGCTTGACATATTCTTCCGCTTAAAGCAAAGATTAAAATGTAATGTAACCTATGTAAGAAAAGTAATAAAAAAAATTATACTAGTATTTTCCAAAAATAAAGTAAAAATGTCTTTTTAGTGGGAAAATAAAAATGAATTTTCATATTCATTGTATTAGCATAAATTAAAATTTTAACTTATTTATTATTATTTAAAAATTTAAAATACAATAACTGAAAAATACTACTATAATAT
Organism: Cicer cuneatum; assembly: GCA_037974295.1. NCBI lineage: Eukaryota > Viridiplantae > Streptophyta > Magnoliopsida > Fabales > Fabaceae > Cicer > Cicer cuneatum. The sequence goes on along the minus strand of JBBPBO010000001.1, from coordinate 6,492,279 downwards.
GAATTAACGAAAAGACATACATGATTGTGTTTTGTTTTATTTTTTATAATAATTAAATGAATAATGTTTGTTTTAATTTTATTTATTTATTTCCAGTCAAAGAAAATTTTAATTTATTTATTTCAGTTTCATAATATATATATATATATATATATATATATATATATATATATATATTATATAAATTTATCAAACTTTCAGGTTTAATATTTTATGTTGTATGTTTTTATAACGAACTGTGCTATATATATTACAAAGGAAATCGTGAGTCGATGGCAAAAATTAATATTTTTATTAATGGAGTTAGATTTAGTAGATGGAGTCGGACTTTTATAATGTGCTGAATGCAAATTTGAATCTTTATTAAAAAAAATATTTATATTTAATGTTCATCACGCGTCTTCTCTAATAGTGGGGAAAAAACTCATATTTTTGCTGTTATTTTTCGTAGATCTTTGGCATAATTCCTTGTATATTTAACTTAGATTTACAAAATAATTGTATTTTTAAGAGCAAAAAATAAATAAAAATTACCAATTTGTTTATTTATAGAATTTAATTTATATGTATTGAGACAATGTAAAGATATTTTACGTCGTCAATTAATCATAACCGTTAGATGATTAAACTGTTTGACTTTTCTTATAATTACTTTTAATGTCACACATATAAATAATTGTGACATACTGACAATATAATTTTTACATTCATAGTGCATAACAATTAAACTCTTATTTACATTATCAAATAAATATTAATTATTTTTCATTAATATAAATTTATTTATTGTATCTCAACTCAATTAAGTACTCCACTAACTATTCGTTTCATCTATAATAATTGATTCATTTGTAAAAAAATTGTCCTAAAATAAATGACTTTTTTTTTCAACCGTACGATTTAATTAAGAGTTATACTAAAAAGTACTTTAATTTAGTTAAGGATAAAAAAAGGAAATAAAAAATAAACTTTGAGTGAAAATGATTACTTTTTACAATTTCAAAGTTTGAACTATACAAGTTCCAAGAATTTGTTTCTACACTTAGATTCTTAACTAGTACCATTGGAATACTTGTCAGCATTTTCTTTTAATTAATACTCTTTATATCATTTCCAATATAATTTCTTTCATTGTGCATTTGTGAAATTAACTATGTCTCAATAGCTAACAAGGAAAATTTGGTAAAAAATAGTATTATCTCTTTCATTTACATATTTTTTCTAATATGTGTGAAATGATCAAATAGCTCAATCATTAGGCATGTTTCTTTTAGATTTTTAAAAAGTAATTTTGACTTCATATTTATAAAAATGATTTTTATGAAAACTTTCTTAAAAATAATATAAGTTATTTCATATTTATTTTTTATTGATTAAAAATAATAATTTTGACATTCAATAACTTAGATATTCTTTATTAGAAATTCTTATGTGATAAAATTATATATTTAAAATATATATATAGAAAATAATTTTTATGAAGAACATCTAAAAATAACTATTCATTTTAATTATTTTTTAAAATTTAATTATTTAAAAAATTGCAATAAATAAATGAAATAGTAAAAATTATGTATTAAGATAATCTATTTAAATCAATTTTTCATTTTGAAACTTTATTTTGAAAAAAAATTATAACAAAAAGAAATAATAATATAAAAAAGAGAATGTTAAATAGCGGGTTTGGAGTATTGGATAAGCAAGCAAAAGAGGTAAAGTTGTATTGAAAAATATTGTATTTATTATTTTGATAAGTGTTTAATTTTGAAGACAAAGTTTATTTTTAAAGGTTAAATACAAATTTTAGAAACGAATAGTTACGAAATTGATTTAATCACTGAAATCAATGCAATAAAAAACAGAATTTGATGGAGGAATAGAGGGAAAAAGTTAACGCCTATGTATGATATTTTCCATGTTTCCCTCTTTAAAGTCTGAAAATATTGATAAACAAAAGCGTTTTTCATCCTGAAATTAATGAAAGATAAAAACAAAATTTAGTAGTATTAATTTGTCCCAACGTCTATTTTCCATTTTCATTCATCACTCTCCAACTTCAGTTCTTATATATAACCACTCAACTCAACCAAAATCACATCTTATAAATAAATAAATAAAATAAATAATTTACAAATTGAAATGGATCAGAACTTCATCATCGGAGCTCCGGCGCCTGAGACGGCAGAGAACCACCATACCTCAGAGCTACTGTCCGATAACAATAACACCTTCGATTTGGATGAATCCTTGCAAAACTTGCTTCACCTAGAGCCAAGTGATTTCGATTTCGACATTTTTGACTCGACGTTGCCTCTTCCGTCACCGCCACCGGCCACCCATGAGATACCAGTCAATCCGATTATGGCGCCGTCGCAGCCACACATCCCCCCGAGCTTGTCTGCTGAATCCGATTCCGGCGGATCCTCAACGGCATTGCCTCTTAAGACGAAGAAGAAGAAGAATTTCTCTCCTGACCACCTCGAAGAGCTTGCTAGAAATGATCCAAAGAAGTTAAAGAGGTTTACAATTTTTTTTTTAAATACATTTTTTAACAAAATTTTAAGCCAAAGGTTAGATCTAGCTAATTTTACTATTAAATACATTTTTTAATATTATACAAATTATTATTTATTATTAAGAATCCACCTTTAGATAATTTTTGTAGAGGTGTATATTATACAATGTTGTTCATTTTAATTTTATCAATTCGACTTTAAAATATAGCTTGTAATATAATTAATAGAATGGAATTATATATCTTTATCAACGGCCGAGATCCATGAATCAAAACATTAACTTTTCCGATTAATTTGCAATTTAAAAGAAAATAGATGGTTGACACTAATATTAATATATAATATGGTTGAGTATATATTATAGGATTCTTGATAATAGGAAAGCGGCTGCAAGATCGAAGGAGAGGAGAAAACGTTATGAAGATGAGTTAGAAAAGAATGTGAAGGCACTTCAGATTCACGATGATAATGTTACTGCCGAGTTTTTAAAGGAAAAGGTATTATTAATATGCATGTGTTTTATCTTAGACATTTTCTATGGAGATTACATTAGTATATGATGGTGTTGATGTTTTGCTACACCTTTCGTATATGGTTGCACCAGTTTTTATCAAGTTACTCACCTACAAAATAGCAATGCCTTATTTCTTTTTTTAAAAAAAGTAATCAAATTTAGTTATAAATAAATTTGATTGTACTTTGTTATAGTTTTTTTTTTCTTAAGTACTTACGTTAGAATATCTCTTATATTCTCCTTAATTTATTTTTGATCATATAAAAAAGATGTTCGATCATTACATGAAATGAGACGAAGTTTAAACAAAAATTTAATTTTTATATATTGTTACGTAAAGTATTTTTATCAATCAATCACAATTGTTAGATAATTCAAAATATTTTACTTTTATTATAAAATTTTTTTACACCCACACTACATCTAAATTAAACTATTTAAACAAAGGTCTATGGTAAGAATTAGATATATATACTCGGCGATCCCTTATATATTTCACAAAATTAAAAGTTTGTCCACGTGAAAAATGATGCTAACTTCGGTTGTTAATTTCTTCTTGAAATGTATAACTGTTCATAAATATTACTCCTTTCATTTCTTTTTAATTATCACATTTTTGGGGGAAAATCATAATTATTTATATGTTACTTTAAAATTTAGCTTTAATTGCATTTTTTATTTCTCTATTTTCACCAATTCATTGGAATCGACCCTATAGTTTAAAAGTCACGGTTTTAATTATTCTTTCATATTTTTTAACTAAAAAAAATAAAAACTTGACATATTTTAGATGATGTAGCATACCAGTTCTTAATATAAAATCATCTAGATCCATTAATTATTCATATGTTATTAATTAAATTACAAAAATAAAAAATTTCTAAAGTAGAAAGTTAAGTTTTGAAATAGTTTTATTGTGATTTTCTTAGTGTTAATCATTCAACGTATTATATGCCACGATATTTAAAACATGTCTCATCGTCATTTTTTAGTTAAAAAATTAAAATAAAATACCAAAGTTGTCAGATTTTAAAATAAGGGAATCAATTTCATAAATTAATAAAAATAGGATACTAAAACTGTAATTAACCCTAAAATTTAAATGTTATATTAATCACTTTTTAGTTAACTATGTTATTGTCTTAAGAAGAAAAAAGAACAAAAGAACTATATTTAAATTAGTTTTGACCAATTTATGTATAAACCTATATATTTACAAACTTATTAAAAATAGTATACATTAATATGTCATTTGATGCAGGATAACGTTTTGAATTTGGCAGCTGAAAATCGAGATATCAAAGACCGCATACAGATTGAAATACAGAAACGAGAAATGATAAAAGGTATGCTGTCCCTCATTATTTGACATTAATAAATTAAATTTAATAAATGAGTATAGTAGCAAAGAACAAAATCTATACAACATGGTGGGTTATGGTAAGTACACATACAATCACGAATGTTGCATATATATACCAAACATCTTTTTAAAATAATATGAAGAAGATCACTCACCTTGTTCAAGCACATATGTCATTAATAAAAATTGAAATCCCGATATATGAAGAAAGATCTGAAATAGAAGTTCCATTCATTACACTAATATTGTTTAGAGATAGTACGTAGTATCATTAATTTGCATGTGTATGATCACGTATACTTTCCAAAATCATGCACCAAAAAGCTATGAAATGTTAATTAAATTGTTTGAAGTTAACTACCCTTTCATCCTGGGTAACATCTAAAACCCCACAAGTTTTTTTTATTTATTTCAATATACTTTTAATTTATAGAGAGAAAAAAAAAAGTATTATTGGTCTCGAAATATATGTCACTTAATCACATCTCACAAATTAAAAAATGAGTTTTTTTTATATATATAAATAAATGTAGTTAATTTTTGTATATAATAAAAAGAAATTAAGAATTATTACTTCGTTAATATTAATATCGTAATAAATAATAAGAGGTATAACATAAGTAAAAAAAAATTAATACTTGATTGATATTATAAAATGAAGTATAAAATGAGATACTTTTGTTTTTGTTAGAGTAAAACTTTTTTTCTTTGTTACAATTCATTACTAGTATTTAGCAACTAGGTACTAAATTTGAGGCATTAATATGAGATAGGTATCTTTTTATTGTGTGATCATGCATGGATATATACATCTTGTGCTTGCAGCTCAAATTGAATTGTTAACGGAAGAACTTCGTATAGTTAAGATACAGATGGAGCAACTTGAAGCTGATTCCATTGATTCTTCATTTGATGGAATGCTCTCTCAGTCAGAGTTTCAAGCTCCTTACGAACCGGAGCTGCTCTATGCGCCACCATCTCCTCTTTCTCTTCCTCTTCTTCCTCCGCCTTCTCCTACCTTAGGTCAGCCTTTCGAAGATCAATTTTTCAGCTACCCTTTTGACGATCAATTTTTCGACACCACCGACTTTTTTTACTACAATCCGTTGAATTAGACGTTTCGTGATGAATAATATCATGAAGCTAGTTTGTGAAGGGCACATCATTGTGCAATTCATTTCTTTTGTCATTGTTTACCTAGAACTATATGTAGCCTATTTCTTATACAATTCATGCATTTTTTTTTTTTTTGAGTTGTCATGCATAGGTTTAAATTGTTAATTATGGAGTCTATGTGTTCTAGATTATCAAATTAAAATGTGAGTACTTGCTGGTGGTGAATGAAAGTATTTATCCAATTAATAGCAACTTTTGGAATTAAGTGATTAATTTTAAATCAATCATGTGTAAAAGTTTGTGCCGTAAAATTTAAGAAGTAGAGTGGATTTTTTTTTTACAATCAAAAGTTACTTCAAGTTGTGACATTAATAATACTCTTTTTTGTCAAAAATCTCACATTGGAAAGGAACAATTTGAGAAAGTATTAATAAATAAATCAATCGATTTTATAAAAATAAATTATATTTAACTTAAAATTTAAAATTAATATTGAATCACCTTCTAAATGTCTAATTTTAAACGTAATAAAGTGTGTTAAGTTTATTTTCAATGTTTGGTAGGTTTTTGTCGTGGGTTTTCCCATGCATATCTTGTATAAAAAATTAAAAAATTGGAGCCACGGTTATAATGGAAGTGTAATTGAGAACATGGGTACTATTTAATTTTTTTTTTCTTCTTTTTTTTTATTAGTAAAATTTTATTAATAGGATTGAGTCTAATATTAATTATTAACATATTTTTATTATACTTAAATATAGAAGGTACAAGACACAAATGTTGAGTCCAAAAGAAAAAGTTTTTAAATTTTTTGGTTTATAAATTTTAGAACTCAATAAAACTGGCATGAAATTTTGATATACAACCAAAAATATGTATTTAAAATCCATAGATTCTAGTAGGATTTTTTTAATTAACTTTCCAATTACTACATGTGTCACTTGAAGAATTAATGCAATATCTTTTATGCTAACAAATATACCTGAAACAAGACATTCTAATTTAATTATATATATATATATATATATATATATATATCATTAGGTGTATAAACTTAGCAAAGAGTCTATAAGGATGCACGAACATCCGCCCTTGAATTCAAGTGGTAGAAACTTCCAACTCACCATTTCACATTTCACATGTCTTTTCACAATTTAATTTTCTTTTTTGCAACAGTTAATATTATTAATTAATATTTTTATTATTGTTAAAATTTTATTAAGAGTATAAATCAAATTAGCGTTTTCTTATCATTCTATTCCTTAATTACTTTACGTCAACCACAAAATAAACTTTACGTTTCTTCAAAACCCAATTCTATTATTAAACAATTTTTCAAACTAATCATGAGTAACTTATTTTATAGTTAATTAATTTTTAAATAGTTTAAATTTTGAGTTAATTTTACTTTAGAATATTGATACCCCACCAAATTTATGGGTAATTTTACTTTCGAATTCGGAACTTTAAACTAAGTATAGTGGAATTTATCATCTCTTCTAAGATAAAAAAAATAGTCACATAATCATTTTCTAACAAAAAACATCTAAAACACTAAATTAATGGCTCATTTTTACGAATTATAAAAAAAAAGTAATTTGACGTTAAATAATTTATAGATTATTTATTACATATTTTTTTAAAACAACATAAATTGTTTTTTATTTGCCTGTTACAATGAAAATTAATTTTTATACAAAAAACCAGTTATAATAAATAATTTTTATGAGAAGATACTCTAACAGTTTTTATTTGAAGCAATTATTATATTATTTTCAAATTCTGATTTTGTTCAAAAGTCGTAAAAAAAAATAGATAAAAACTCTTAAAAGTTATTTTTTTTTATAAAAAAAAACTATATATAACAAAAGAATTCTAAAATATGTTTTGAAATTGTAATGTTAAACTGAAAGAATCTTTTTTTACAAATATTGAAATCAAATTGACTCCTATTTACATTATTCTTTTGCATATTTTAACCACAATGTTATGTTTTAAAGTGTCTAAACAAAAAGAAAAATAAGAGTAAAAGAACATTTTGGTCATCACATAAATAAGCAGGACAAATTAGTGTGTGACAAAAAAAAAAATCATTTTTTGTCTTTGACAAAAATAAACTTGGATAACTTAGTACCTGAACCGCATTCTCTCATTGAACCATATGAAAACATATGACATATGTGTTAAATTATTTACGACATTAGAGAACTTTCTACGTGACACTTAACAAAATTAAAAAAGATAAAAAGGAAACGATACATACATAAAAGTTGAAATACAAAATACCCTCTAAAGAGAGAAAAATGAAATTTGAAATTTTTAGTAGTTATATTTCAATATTGAAAAAATGAAATTTCTGATTGAAAATAACTCCCATAAATTTTATTTTTGAAATTTTTTGTATTTAAATATAACTACCAAAAATTTCAAAACATTATTTTTTTCAAAAATGAAATTTCCAATTAGAGAAGTTCTAGAAAAAAAATTACTTTTTTAAAAATTTAGAAATGTAAAGATATATTCAAAATATTTAAATTTATTTTAATTTTTACTATTTACTTAAGAATGTTTTAGTAAATTAAAGATTAAAAATTATAAACGAAAGTACAAATTTAATTGAAGATACAAAATTCAATTTTCCAAATATTAATACATGAAGACCCAATTGTTACTATAAGAAAAGAAGGCCCAAATGTTTTCAACAAAACAAAGGCTCAACATTAACATTGTAAAAAGAGGCCCGGGAAGAAGTCGGGGTGAGAAAAATAAACTTAAAGTAAGCTAATTAAAGGGCATTTGTCTTAAAGGTATCTTAAGTTCGTTAACAAAATTACTGAAAAGAAAAAGAAAATTAATAGGATTGACTATTTGAAAATTGGGATTATTAAATTCATATTTTTGTTACTTCACGTGTTATGATTTACATCTGACTTTAGGAAGAAAAAAAATTACATGTAACTTCTTTTATCTTAAAAAGTTTTTAATTTGATCGAAATTTTGTTGTGTTTTATATCTTATATTTTTGCTAATTACTTTCTAAGTAAAATGTGTAACCTATGATGAATAGGTACGGGTAGAAGATATAATACTTTTAGAAAAATAAAGATACCAATATGTTGATAAAAAATGTGATATTGTTTATATAATTTAACTTAAGAGATTAAAATTGTTCAATTTATAAAACAAAATCACAGTAAAAGTTTAAAAAATTATAAATTGAGTTGATTACACTAACAAATAAACTCAAATACACGAATATTATTATATAAATATACAAGAAAATCATTAATATCATTTGCAATAAAATAATAAGATAAAACAAATTACTCAATAGTAAAGTATGAAGTACCTGATACTTTACCATTTTAGAAGTACTTATATTTTATAGGGTGTAATATTGTGAGCCCATTAAATAAATGTTAGTTATTTTAAGAGATTAGTCTTCATAATCATATAAATAAATATTTTACTTTTAAAAACACACACAAAACTACTGAATACAGTAGATTATTAAGTCAAAAAATAAACAATAGATTAAAGAATATCATTAGGATACTTATTTTGAGAGTTGGAGGGCGTTCAAATATAAATCAATTTCAACAAAAATCTCAAATTGATAAAAAATAAAATAAAAAATTACACAAAACCAAATATTATTGAATATTTTTGAATTTTCTTCTGTAAAATTTACTTACATCAAAGTTCAGATTCATTTTTCAAAACTGAAATAAAGCAAATACATAAATTTCAATACATATTTTTTTAATAGTACAAGGTATTGTATTATTTATTATTAATTTTTTAATAATACTTATTGATTTAATTTAATATATATGTATTTTTTTTATTATTTCATACTTTTAAACATACTCAAACATTATTATTTATTAGTTTTATTTTTTTAGTATATTATATATTATATTCTACATCAAATTTATGAATTTAACGTGACTTTCTATGCTAGTATTATTAAAAAAAATTATAATTTAAATCAATAAAAAAATCGATCAATTTTAATTGCATCTAATAAAACATAATCATGTTTTTTAAAAGGAATCTTTCAATTTGAATTAAACTACGATGATTTTAATTTTTTAAATTAGAAAATTATTTGTTTCAAAACCAATTAAAACTATATTGCAAAACACTCTTATTGACAGAGATGAAACCTTTTAAATAAATATTTCCTAATACAAGACTTTTAATTAGGACAGTTTGGAAAAAAAAATATATATTTAGAAAAAGATATGCAAATCAAATACAGCTATAAAATAATCAATAATTTGATACAATAACATAATTACCTCCAATTAAGGCGGAAATGTTTACCCTCAGAATAACATGACAACCTTCTTTCTCTCTTAATCCTTAAAAATATAAAAATTTTGTCATTTTAATAATTGATTCAAGAAAAATCTTAATTATGAATTGATTAAGCAAAATAGTCGTTAAAATATATTATTATAAAATATCTAAAAAATATAATTTAATAATGAAATAATTCATATACGTTGTAATGTCAAAAACTAAACTAACTTATATTTTAATACGATAATTAATTTGAATTAATAATTAAAATAGGCTAAATAGCACGTGTGGTTTCTTAACTTAATTTCTTTAGTCACTTATCTTTTTTTCCCAGTTTTTGGTCATTTATTTTAATTTTAAGTGACAATTTGATCTTTTATGTTTTAAAATGTACACAATATTATCATTTTTTTACAAAAATTTATCAAAATTTTCAATCAAAATCCATAAAATTAATTATATTCTTTCATATAATACAAATTTTATTAGATTCGTAACTCAAATCTTCAAGTAAACTGATATTTTTATTCTTTATTTCACTTAAAATTAAAATAAATGATTATGGAATTAAGTTAAATTGACAAAGGTGTTATTTAGCCATTAAAATAATAGTATTCTATACTAATTAAGTTGACGAAATTACCCTTTCTTCTTTTCCACTCCCAAACTCTAGCCGCACCAAACCAGAGTCAAAGATCCTCTTTCTCTTTCTCAGAACACGCGAAAAATTTATCGGCAATTCAACCCGCTTTCTCTTACTTCTCCATCATGCAATCCTAAACATAAAACACAAAGCATTAATTAATGGATTTAGTTGAAGGCGTTGGAGAGAGTTCATCGCCTCGGCGTTCATTCGGCGGTTATACTAACTACGATGTCAGGACCGACGTTTACAACCGCTTGGTGGAAACCGGCAACGACCAAGCCGTATCCAATCCGGAGTTTCGTGAACAGTTAGAAGCTCACTTTAATCGTTTGCCTCCAAGGTTCATTATCAATTCGACTGCTATTGATATCTGTTATCAATTTCTTTTTCTCACAGTTTTTTTTTTTTTTTGAATTTGACATATTAATGGATTGTTAATATTTGAATGCATTCGTAATCGTATGTGTCGAATTTTTTAGCTAAGATTTGAGTTGGTAGCAGATTTGGTCAGTATTAAGAGGAGTAAGCAAATGAAGTGATGGATATACGGCTATGTGGTGTGTGCAGTTGTTAAGCAATGTATTGGTGTTGTTTCAGTTATGGACTTGATGTTAATGTTGATAGAGCTGAAGATGTTTTATTGCATCAGAGACTTCTTGATTTGGCAAGAGACCCGGATAAGCGTCCTGTTTACCATATACGCTTCTTGGAGGTATTATTCTTGAATCTTGATTCATTTGGTTCCAAATTTTGAATTATTCTAGAAACTTCCTTTTTAAGCCCTGCATGTTTAGTAGTGCCATAATGATTATTGATACTAGTAAATGATAATTTTCTTTTTGATTTTTGTGCTAAGATTTGTGTTCATAGCAGAATTGGTTCCAAATGTTTGAATGAGTTCTAGAAACTTCCTTTTAAAGTGCAACATGTTTAGAAAAGCATCGTGATAATGTTCTTTCAATTTTTTAGCTAAGATTTGAATTTGTTATGGAATTGGTTACAAATGTTTGAATGAGTTCTAGAATATTCCCTTTTAAGTGCAACATGTTTAGTAGCGCATCATGATGATTTTCTTTCATTTCTCATATTAATGTCTGTACTGAATTTTCTCCTCCTCTTCCAATTTGCTGGGCAGAATATTTCTACTAGGACAGATGGTGAAGATCAACAACTTGCAAGTACCCATGCTAGTCCTGGGTCATCTACTCATGCAACAAATGGGGGAGTCATGGCATCTCATAAGAGGTATGCAGTGAAATGTGAAGTATACTGTATATATACATAGACACATTCACAGGAAGCTTTCCTGTAACAGTTGATGAAAACATCAATTTTATCTTTTCATAATCAATAGTTATGTCATTCCTATCTGTAGGACTAGGGATCTGGCAACTGAGTTTGAGCCTTGCTCGAAGCTTGAGGACCTAAATTTGGATGTTATGAAGAACTCCAAGGAGACACAGGAAAATTTTCTTATGGACAGCTTTTCCCAGAGGTACCATCTGAATAAAATTATGACGCTGATTCTTAATTTATCTTTCAATTTTTGAAATACCTATAACTATATTGTTACATTCATCAGAACTGGATATGGCTACAACTGTTATTAATTTTATTGTTGTTGTTGTTTTGGTCTTCGGAGAGTAGGAATTTAGCTCTATACCTGTTGCTTGATGTATGTATGCCAAACATTTCTGTTTACTGACCAAGATAAAATCTATTAGAATTAAAATTGACAAGTGGGATAAGAAAGTCCAAATTCATTAAGAGTTCGTGCTAGGTGAAAAAAGGAGAGAAAGGTATTCTAAGAATATTATAACTTTTTTGAAAATTTTATTTCTTAAAGCTTGAAACAGAACTGCAACTGTCAGTTAGTTACTACTTACTAGACACAGAAGCTATGACAACTAATAGTAGAAGCACCTAGCTATGTGCTATGTGACTGCAATAGGAGCAACCATACAACTGAATAATATGCACCCTAACACTCCGTCATTCCCCTGTAATTCAAGGTGCATGTGCCAATTCAAAGTAATCATACACTAGACTCTCTCTGAGAATGATGAATCACTTAGTGGATAGAGGTTTGGTTTGCATGTGAACCTGTTGCTGGAATGCGATAGACCACATGACTTTTTTAGAACTTCGTCTCTAAAATAAAATATATCTAGCTCCATGTATTTAGTTCTAGAATGTATAATAGGGTTGCGAGTTAGAGCAAAAGTGTTGATATTATCACATAAAAATATCGGCACATGCATCACATTTAGTAGTGACTGAATCCAGAAAATTTTGTTGCCTCCAAACTTCTGTATTCAGCCTCAGCATTAGACCTTGCTACTGATGCTTTTTAAACCAACAAGAAATCAATTTACGGCCTAAAAGTACTCAAGAACCTGAGGTTGATCTTCTATCATCTGGGTTAGCGGCCCAGTTTGCATCCCAAATTCACAATAGGCTTTTAGAGGAAGTGGCTGTCTTGGCAAAGCTATCTTGAGCAGAATACTATGAAGTATTACTCTCGAGATATCTGAGCATTATTTAAACTATTTACTTGCGTTTCTTCAAGAGTGAGAGAATTGACGCACTTTTTTTTACTGAATAGGAAATTTCTGACCTGGTAAGTATGGAAATGCCTTTTGCTTAAGGCATGTCAGCTCTAGCCAATATATCCTGAATGTACTTACACTTAGCTTTAAAAAGGAGTGAAGAGCCATCCTTTAAACGTTTCACACTTTCACTTCAATGCCAAGAAAATAGTCTGAAGCACCTAATGCTCGAGAGCAAAATAGAGTTAACTATGGAATAAGTTTGTTTAAACCCATGAAGAGTGAATTAAGATGAACTGCATTTACTGGACTTGAAACCAAGGTTGAGTAAGGCAGCCCCAATCTCTCAATGCATGCTCAGGGTCTGTTTAAGATCATATAAATCCTTGATTAGTTTGAACACTAGAGACTTGGCAATTGACTCAAACGCTGGGTGGTTGTTGTACTTGTACATACACTTCCTCATCTAACATACCACAAAGTAAGCATTGTTAATGTTCAGTTGATGGATGTGCCAATCATAGCTTAGAGCTAAAGTAAGAACAATCCCAATGGCAACATTTCTAATGACCAAAGAAAATGCTCTTTATAATAGAAGCCAAGCTGATGAAAACCATTGACAACAAGTTTGGCTTTATACTTATTACTTCTACCATCAGGATTCTTCTCTTTTATACACAACAAAACACATTTGCATCCAATAGCTTTCCTTTGAGGAGGAAGAGGAACTAGTGCCTATGTATTGTTTTCACGAAAGCCTCCTAAGAATCAAACCTCATAACTGCCGAATGTTGGGGATGAGCCATGGCTTGCGAGGCTAATGTAGTTTCTAAGTGAGTGTGAATAAGTGTGGCTTATAGCCTAGGTTTGTGTGTAACTAACAGATGCATTGATGTTTATTGCAGTTACATAAAGAACATACTTTCTAAATTTTGTGGCTAGGAAAACTTCTCTTATTTCCATGTATGTGTAACTTTTAAAAGAAGTAACTAATTTTATTTTGGGGGGAGAGAGGGGACAAATGAGAGAAGGAGGCTGTTTTTGTATCAACCCATTTAAACATTCATATGAAGCAGACAAGAGGCCCCAACAGAAACATCATGTGCATGATCATGTATCCCTGTGTTTGTGTTATTTTTATGTAACTTACAAGTTTCATGGATTTATTTATTAGGACTGATAGATTTAACCTTCTTCCACAGTGATAGAAAAATTGGACCTTTTGACCTTGAGTCTAACTCTATTAATACATGATCTCACTATGCTATTAATTAACATATTACTTGTGTGCCAAATGTTACCTGCTCGATTCAATATCTTTGCTTGTGAAAAATAAGTTAAACATAAAATGCAGGCATGAACATTCAAGTGTCCCAGTTCATGAAATAATATTTTCCACTATTGACAAACCAAAGCTTTTAAGCCAGGTATGTTTGAAAAGTTTATGTTTTTTATAATAATTAAAATTTGTATATTTTGTAAATTAATTTAAACACCAAATGTAAATGAGCTAGATTTTTCAGTCTACTATGCATAACATATGTGAGTTTATTTTCCACTATTTTATTGATTTAACATGTATGCGGAATTTGTGGAGTGAAATGGAAACTTTCCTCAAAATTGAAGGTATTCTCTATCTAGAGATTGAGTGAGAAGTTTTGGAGTATGTTGTCTTATAAAGCAAGATAAAGTGGAGCTAATAGACACTTTTTGAAAGCTTACAAAGATTTAATACATAGACTTTCTGCATCATTGTTGCATATTCCTGTTAATTTAAAACATATTATTATTCTTAAATAATCCATAAACATTGGATAGAAAAGATCTTGGGGGTGGAAGTTGGGGCTTTCCTTTGAGCAAATGTAGCTTCATTCTGTTACTATAATCATGTATGAGGTTCTAGTTTTCTAATGCCTTAAAATATAATTGATCGATAGCATGATTTCTTTTGATGAATAGCATGATTTGTTTGATGAAATATTATTTCCTATTTCCTTTAGCTGTCCGCTTTGCTGTCTGATATTGGGCTTAACATCCGTGAAGCACATGTATTTTCCACCACTGATGGCTACTCCCTCGATGTTTTTGTGGTGGATGGATGGCCACTAGAGGTATGTTGCTACTAGCGATGAACTTGATGCTATTTGTTTCACCTTGAAGACCTCTGCAAAGTTGTATCTTTGAAACTAACCTATACTTGTTCATTAATTTAAATTTTACATTGGAATTTGTGTTGTTGCATGCATATGATAACTCTTCAAGTCATTATACAATTTTGTACTTGGTGGTTCAAGTGTTCAACTCTGTTACTGACACCTAAGCCTTCAAGATGGATTATGTGTGAACACCAGCATCTATTCTCCACAAATGTTCATCTGGATCATAATTATTTAAAAATAATATTTTTTTTCAGACTTTTTAATTTGGATACAAAAATGAATTGGTCAAAACCTGGGCATGAGCTTGTAGGCTATCAAGGAGCATTGTTATTATATTTCTCTTATGTCAGGGATCTATGCTGGGTCCCAATGTTGCTAACTTTTCAATTTTGTGCTCAGGAAACAGATGGTTTGTATGATGCTATGGTAAAAGCTGTAGCTAGAAGTGAGGTGCATTGTGTTTCCTTGATTTTGTATCTACGAATTCATATGTCTGTTTTTGTTTGAGATGTTGATTTATATCTCCATCAAGAATGAATGATTCTTGATGTTGATTGGTTTGTATTGCCTTTAATAAACTTATAAAAAGTACCAACTCTACAATTTCCTTGGACATGGCTCTTGAGTATATTCCTAGTGGAGTAAAGTATTTGGAACTTCAAAACTGGATATGGAGAAATAGACCCCTTATCACTAGTGTTGTTAAATAGAGGCTCTATAGCGTAGCAGAATCTTAACAAATCGCCGATGGTCCACGATACACTATTTAGTACAAAATATTGTCAAATAACGGCGCAATTTTCCGGCAATCCGCGATTGACAACACTGCTTATAACAAACTTAACAAATCCTGTAAAGCAGTTAAGTTATAACTTGCTTTTGGAAAATTTTATCCGGAGATATCACTGCCATTGTTGGATCAAACGATTAATTGGCAGATGTTTGGACAGTCTTTGAGGGGTCCTTGTATAAACTTTATATGTAACAAGCTTGGTGCATATGATTTATATGCTCCGTCTTGAGGGGCAGTGTTAGATATCATCTAAACAAGTAGTCATATAAATATAGTAAATAGGGTAACATTAATATTTGTATTTATTTTATGTCATGGATTTTCTCATTTGCTTTATCATTCTCTCTTTCTCAACACTGGAAAATCACACTGTAAACTACTCTATTGAAAAATTAGGAAAGTCACACATTAACCTATATTTAAAGTAATCATTTGGATTTTATCCAAATATTTGGGATTCAGTAATATTCCTGAGTTGGTAACTGTTATTGCTAAGCATGTTAACAACAAAGTCTGTAATATTGTAATCAATTTTCTTTCTTTCTCTAGGGGTCATGGTCTCATTCTTCAAATTCTCATTCAGCTGTGGAGAAAGCCTTAGCGTCAGAAGGAAAATCTGGAGACTGGGAAATAGACAGGAGGTCGTTAAAGATAGGAGAAAAAATAGCATCTGGATCCTGTGGAGATTTGTAAGTTGGGTTGTTTTGCCATTTTTTACGTTGCTTCACTTTTTCTTTCTATTCTGCTCTCTGTCATAATATTTATATTTTTGAGCCTCTAATTTGCTCAATGATTCGGACAGGTATCATGGAGTTTATCTTGGTGAAGATGTTGCTGTTAAGGTTCTGAGATCTGAGCAACTAAATGATGCCTTAGAGGATGAGTTTACTCAAGAAGTAGCAATTTTGAGGTCAGTATTTTTATGCTCTAGGTTTAAGATCATACTGCATAATTTAATTTTCTTATTGATATTTCTCATAAATTCTTTTTCTGAAAAATTATTAAATATTTGTTGTTTATTGTACATTATAATTTTTATAAACTCTTATTCTTATGTATGCTCTCTTTATCTTCAGGAATACTCTTATATTCTAAATAGTTTAGCATAACATCAAGATGTTTTCTTATATTCTAACAAATTCATATTTAAATCACTAAAGAAAGAATTGAAATATCAACTTATGTACCAATTCCCAAGAAGTGGTTTGGCATGCTACAAAACGGAGTCTTAATTTTTTCAAGAAAAGAAAATTCTTAGTTTCCCATTGATGTTTTCTGTGCTGGGATTCCTTTATCTGCTACGTAGTCTTATCTTGTCAATGTTTTTGTTTACGTTATTTATAGTCTTGCAAGGATTTTATTACACATTTTAAGATACAAGCTTAAAGATTTCTCACTTTCTCATTAAACCTTTGCCCATCTACCTTTCTCTAACTTGAAAATCTTTTGACAATTTGACTTTTGTATTTCTGAATGCAGACAGGTGCATCATAAAAATGTTGTTCATTTCATTGGTGCATGCACAAAGTGTCCACATTTGTGCATAGTAACAGGTATTAGGTCTATCATTTGGTTATGTAGATATATAGTTGTACAATATCCAATTTACATAACTAAACAATATTATGACCCCCTCATAGAGGTTTTCAAGTTTAAAGCTGAACCCCCTTACACACGATACAAAAAATACTTATGCCCATACCCTTCTTAGCCCTTTTCATTAAAAAAATACACTTTTTGGAAGGACTCTCTAGTTGAAAACCAGAAAAGTAATGGTATGGGAGACAATAAATTGATGTGACTGAGGCAGAATTTTTTAAATTAAAATAATCAAGGTGTTAATTGAGAGGGAAAATTGAAAAATGAATTTCATATTCTTGAGTCTTTTTTATACAACCGAATCTCAATGAATAGAGAGATTTTATATAGAGCATATCCTACACCCAAGTTGATTAACCTATACCCTAACCGACAAACTTGCAGAGCAAGCTAGTGGCAGTTAAAACTGCCACTGCTGATGTGGCAGTCTCTAACTAACTGAGCGAGGTTCTAACACCTCTGATACAAGCTGCTGTTTAATGACAGCAGGAAACCAATGAGAAACTAGCTCATATACATGTTTACTCTCACAAGGAATCACCATGGGAGAAGTTCTATGAAACTTATTTGAATTTGATCAACAATGTCAAAAGTGGATGAAATAGCGTATAAGATGAATAGTGTATCTACTTCTCATTTTATTCACACAAATGAGAAACCCTTGATTAATTGAAATATGAAATAAAAATGAAAGCATAAAGCTGTTATTTGTATGCAAACTATATTTAAAAATTCTGTTCCTTCTTGCAGAGTATATGACTGGGGGAAGTCTGTATGATTACTTGCACAAAAATCATAATGTCTTGGAGCTGTCTCAACTACTCAAGTTTGCAATTGATGTCTGCAAGGGAATGGAGTATTTGCATGGAAACAACATAATTCACAGGGATCTGAAGACAGCCAATTTGCTGATGGATACGAAGAATGTAAGAATTCAGTAAAAGTTGGAACTATCTATTTTCTACACTATAGTATACCACATCATCCTTACTAAAATGTGTGTTATCTTGTAATCAACCAATATTAGCAAACCAAACCAACACAGTTATCTTTGGGTGTGTGTATTTGTAACCCAATAAATTAATATCATTTATTATTTTTGTTGTTGTAATTGTGATAAATTCTGCACAGGCTTGTCTGAATAATTTATTGATGAATTTTATAAATAGCACTCGTGGTCCCTTAACGTTTTAGTCTTTTATCTTTTTATTTTCTTTATGATTTGGTCATTTATTTTAATTTTAAGTGACAATTTGATCTTTTATGTTTTAAAATGTCAACAATGTTACCATTTTTTTTACAAAAAATCCATCAAAAATTTCAACCAAAACCCATAAAATTAATTATATTATTCAATATAATACAAATTTTATCAAATTCGAAACTCAAATCTTCAAATAAACTCATATTTTCATCTCTAACAGCATCAAATAAAAGAATGAAAATATGAGTTTATTTGAAGATTTGTGTTACGAATTTAATGAAATTTGTATTATATTAAAGAATATAATTAATTTTATGGGTTTTGATTGAAAATTTTGATGAATTTTTTGAATTTTTGTAAAAAAAAGAATAATATTGTTGACATTTTAAAATATAAAAGATCAAATTGTCACTTAAAATTAAAATAAATGACCAAATCGGAAAAAAAAAGATAAAGGATTAAAACGTTAACTGAAATTAAATTAAGGGACCACGAGTACTATTTAACCAATTTTATAATAAAACTGCATATAATATAGTACTGAGAGTTTAATTGTCATTGTTGGAGATCCACATTGATTAGTGATATGGTCGAGATAGTTGTTATAAGCGAGGAACAACCTCAACCCTTAAGCTAGCTTATGGATTTAGTTAGGCCTAAAGTCCATATTCTAAGTTTAGATCTCCTGTGGGATGTTATCTGATCACCCACAAATGCCCAATTTTTGGCATGAGGGGGTTTGTTGGAGTTCCCGTATTGACTAGTGATATGGCCGGGATGGTGGTTACATGTGGGTATCAATCCTCACACCATGAGCTAGCATTTCAGGGCGAGTTAGGCCTAACGTTCCAATTCTCTGAGACATCATAATTCACTCAAAGCACATGAGAAATAGTATTTGCTGAAAATGGAATATAAAATTTGAGGCAAAAAATTTCAGAGACTATGTATCTTTTTCATATGATAATACATTTATGGCTGATTGGTATGAACTACTGCTGCTGATTTTTATTTTTTTATTTTATTATCATGATTAACAATGTTTATTTTGTTTTCAAGGAAATATTGATGGTGTGTTTGTTATTTTATGAAATTCTATATCTTCTAAGTTATTTTTTCATTTTCGATTAGGTTGTTAAAGTGGCAGATTTTGGAGTTGCCCGGTTCCTAAATCAGGGGGGAGTGATGACTGCAGAAACTGGAACGTATAGATGGATGGCACCAGAGGTTCGCTATTTGAAAATAAAAACTGTTATGCTTTTTCATGTTTTAATATCATGTTGAAGTAATGGGTAATGCTACTAATGTAGAGCCAAGGGTTGTGGTCCATTAGCAATAACAACTAAATGTTTCTTCTGATGACACTTGGGCTTGGCATCTAGGATTTTAATTTGCATTTTGTTGTTTAAAACATCAACATAAACCATTAGAATATATGAAATATCCCAAAACTATTTCTGAAGCTAATCAGGTGTTGTTCAAAACTCTTCCACCCTGGATTCGTTGATAAATTTCCAGAGAGAGAGAGAGAAAAAAGATAGGAACTGAGAAAAATGAGAGTGAATACTCCTTCTGAAGTGTTGAATCCTTTTATGTATACACGGGTATTTATACCTTGGTGCAAGCTTGCTTCACAAGTCTTATAACAGAATGATAGAGTAAGTCTAACTAGCTTACGGTTACTAACTGTAGAAATGTATACACGTTTAACTAACTATAGTTACTTCTAGAAGATTCAGCTTAATACCTGATACTCTATCATCCTTCTTCCCCAAAAAGACTCGAGGTGATTGGGACAAACTTAGGAGCTTCAGCATAGTACATGATACTCTAGACACAAAATCATATTCCTAATAGAAGTGTCAGCCGGGTTGATTTCTTACTGAGTCCAATTGAATTGGGGAGAATATGATGTTTTATTTGTCATATTTTATAATTTAAGCCTTTAATTATAATGGACTCAAAAATAACTCATTTCTCTTCATTTCCTTTTCTGCCTAAACTTATGCTAGAATGCAAGAAAATAATATCTTTTCTATGCTCTATGTTCTCATTATTACAAGACATGTTTTTCATGTGATATATTCATTTTGTTGTGGTTGTATATTGGGTATCTGATTGTTATTGGATTTTCTCTCAAGGTCATAAACCACCAGCCTTATGATCAGAAGGCAGATGTATTCAGTTTTTCCATAGTACTATGGGAACTAGTAACAGCAAAGGTATAGTCGAAATTGGAATCATAGTATTATATTCTCTTATTTATCTTCCTTTCCACTTCCTTGAACTTAATGACATTTTTTTCCTTCTGGTACTTCAGGTACCGTATGATACCATGACTCCACTACAAGCTGCTTTAGGTGTGAGACAGGTTTGTTCTTTATTTATCAGTGAGATTTACCTTTGATGCATAAAATTGAAATCTCAAAAAATTGTTGCCGTAAAGCTGAATGACAACACCGTATCAAATTCTATGCATGCCTTCTTTACAAACACCATGACAAACCTGTATGAGTTGCAGTGTTCAACCAGTAGTTTGCACGTTTGTGTCTGATCCGGATGTGATTTTGTTCATTTTTTCAGGGACTGCGACCAGAACTTCCAAAGCATGGGCATCCTAAGCTATTAGATTTGATGCAAAAATGTTGGGAAGCAATTCCAAGCAGTCGTCCATCCTTCAATGAGATAAGAACTGAACTTGAAAATCTTTTGCTAGAAGTGAAGGTAAATCCTAGTAACTGTTATTTTTTTTAAAAAGAAATGGTTCCATCTTTTGTTGTTTCATATAACACCTAACTTCCATCATTTTTTTTACTTAAAAAAAAACTTCTCTGGTTTCTGTCAAAAAATAATTTCGCTGAGCTGATTGTAGTTTTTAACGTGAAAATTGCAGAATAATTCAGAAGCTAATGGTGCTTGACATTTCAAGCTCAAACTATTATACACTTATTTTCAGGTGGTTAATGAGGTCTTTCGCTATTCAAATAGTTGTAGAGTTTTTCACGCTCCCTTATGCACAGAGGGAAAAAGGACTTCACATAAGCTGACCAATAGAGTGAGAAAATGTAAAGAGGCATACTAATTTTATAGTTGAAATAACTTAAATATATATATCCCAGGGAAAATCACGTCCAACTTAACTGTGTAAAGATGTTTTGAAAATAGGAATGCGTTCCACGTTATTGATGTGTTTTTTCAATAGAGGTAAAGTCAATGAAATTGTATTCTAAGGGTAATTATTCTGTGTAGCAATTGATGTTTCATATTGTATAATATTAACGACAGACGTGAGGCGATGAGCCCAGCTATCCAAGCTAGCTTAGTGCAAAGTGTTACGTTTGTCACGAGACATAACTCTGCATCCAACAGACCTTGATTCATCAATCTGGAACTAGGATCTTTATATTTCAAACCCTTAATCCAACGGACTTGATGTCTATTCTAATTTTTTGGCTGAATAAATTATGCCACATTGTGTACCAAATTTACAGGTATCACTCGATAAAAATTCAAAGCTACAAACTTTGAGAAGAAAGTTTATACATAACAAGATACCTACTATAAATACCATTAAATGTAATTTAGAAAAATGTATTTTATTTTTAGTGTTAAATAAGTTTTTATTTCCTATAAAATTTTACTATTTTGTTTTTAGTCTTGATAAAAAATATTGTCAACATCCTTTAAAATTTTGTTTCTATTTTTGGTGTTTGATTTCTATTGTGTGTTTTTTTAATTTTTAAATTTTTTTTAAGTAATATTTTAAGACATGTTTAACAATTGCCTTTCAAAAATTTAGAATTTTTTAACAAATGATTAATTAAATATAAATTTTTTAAATATTTTTAAAATTTCTATTTAATTTATTCTTTGTTAAAAATTATAATTTTTTGTAGGAAAATTTCTTATAATGTTATAAACATTAGAGTAAAAAATCATTCAAAAATTTAAAGAATAGATAATAATTTGCTTAAAATCAGATAATAATTTGATTAAAACGAAAAATTAAGGGACTAAAAGTTGACGAAATTTTTTATTATAATTAAAAATAAAATTATGAAATTTTATAAGGACTAAAAATTTTAATTAATCTTTATTTTTATGCTAATTCAAGATAATTAAATGAAATCCACTATTATCTTTATATGTGTGTTGCTATTTTATGCACAAGCGATGGGGGTATTAGGGGCTCTAGTTGGTGCCCTATATTTAGACAATTTCTTTTGTCACCTCTAAATCTTTTTAAAAGCTTTTAAACTTTATTTGGATTGATTAATTTTAAAGTGTATTTTACACATTTGAATTAATTAATTTAAACATATATTTTTGTATATTTTAGAACATTGGAGGGTAGATCCCCGTTTATCAACTATTCAAATGGATTGGAAGGTGAAAGTTTTTCACGCATTTGTTGAAGCAAATATTTGTGCAGATTCTTTATCTAAATTTGGATGTTATCACGATTAAATTCATGAGGCAGAGGTGATTTACTACGAGTAAATTCGTGTTTTAGATGTTTTTGTTGGGTTTTGGACATTTTATTTCCCAAAAATAAATATTGTTTTGCTTATAATTTAGTCCACTGAGTATAGACCAATAATGTTAATATAGAATGAACTCAACTTTACCCACTTCCTGTTTTTTTTTACAGGTCACACTTCATGTTTTAAAAAAATCACATTTGAGCACAAAATTATATTTCTAGATAAAAAAAAAAGATAATATTTTTGTATATAAATATATTTTCAAACAATATAAAAAATTGTATTTATGGTTGTTGTACTTCTAATGTGATTTTGGAAGTGAAAATTTGAGACCATATAGAATAGATACCAAATAAACGCCCAAATTCATTTTGACTTGCTTATTTTCATCAGATGAATACTGGCTTGCATCCTGTCCAGATACATATTGTCCAGTTTCATTTCAGTCATTTGATTTTTTTTTTTAAATAAATTTAATCGTTTGAATTATGTTTTTTTGTCACATGCAAGTTCATTCAAACGCGTGACATCTTTTATTTTTAAAAATATTGTTGATTCCGTAGCAAAATTATTGTGCTTAAAGACCAATATAGTTCAAGTAAAATTTAGTTTTTTTTTTTTGAGGAAAGTAAAATTTGGTTTTGTCAACAACAAAAAATTGGTTAACGTTTGATTGCTATTGAAATCATATACCACCATCGTGATTCAATATAGTAGTATTTAATTGAGTAAATGTATTTATACTTCAAACAAAAATTAAATTATAATTTACATATAATGTTACTATAAGAATTTTTTACCATCTAAATCGCATAGATAATTGTGATACGTTGATAACACAGACAAGAAATAAACTAAAAAAGCTACCTACCAATATTAACTCATTTGATTCAAGTGCAGCAACACATTTCTTTATGCAATTTGCAAGTTTGAAATTTACTAGATAAAATTTAAAACATTCTATTAGTAGTATATGCGAAAGCGAAATTGCAAATCTAAAGTGTCTCGTATAGCACATGGATTCGAGCCGGAGCACATGGTTTAAGAGGAAGACTCACAATTAACGAATCATAAATATCAAATTAAATCATCTTTAGTTGTTGTAAATTACTTTTATTCCTTTTGGCGGCATCGATCAATCGTTTTTGCACCATACAAAATTAAAAAAAACAATTACAACACGTTTTTTTTTTTTTTAACATGCATGTTGTTAGTCTTTACAATCATTTTTATCAACAAATATAGGACTCTCTTAAAATATAGTACAATTTTTTTTTTATAATTAGCAATAAATTAGTACGACGATATAAAACTAAATTAATTTTCTCTCCTAGTTGATAATTTAAAAAAAAAAACAATATAAAGGTTTTATAAATTTAAAAATAACTTTAATTTTTTTTATTTAGTGGATATAATTATGTGTTTAGGGGACATAGTATGTATTATATTATTTACATTAGCAAAAGATGTAATATTATCTTAATCGCATGGGTGAAAGAGTTAAAAGAAATACTAATTACTAATATTAACTTTTTAAAAACTCACTTGTCGAATATCCATGCTCCATTATTTCTTTACGGTAGATTATATATAGAACACTTTTGTTATAAAGATCATTCTGATTGAAAAGTCAATTCAAATCTTTTCATAATCTATTAAAATAATGGAAACAGTAAGAAAAGTTGTCCAATGAATTAATCACTAAAATGTTAAAATGACGACGAATTAAATCAATAAAAAAAATAATTGAAAAAAATAATAATAATAATTTTATTAAATTATTTTTATAAATTATTGATATATTCTTCTTATAACAAATATAAAGTAAATAATAATAACTTTATATTATGTACATAATATTACCTAAAGGATAAAATTAAAAAACAAGTTTGAACATATATTTTAAATTAATAGTGACAATATTTTTGACACATAGTAATGTTATTTTTATAATATAATAATAGTCATTATATTTAATATTTAAATTTAAATTTAATTGTTAAATTTCAATATTATTAACTTAAATACTATATTTTGAATTCTAATTTAAAAATTCACAATTACATGTATAAATTTTTTGTAGTATTTATTAACTATTCTACAGAGAAAAAAGTAATCATTATATTTATAAAGGAAGGGAGTATTGATCATGCATGGCTGCTGGACATGGAAGATCGAAGCAAGTAATGGAAGGATCGAGCACACGATAAAATAAATAATTTCAAAAGGGGTCCCATATATCAGATCCTGTCTTGCTTCCCTTTCCGATTCAGTCTTATTCATTGTTTAATTTATCCAAACAATAATGCCACTACAAAGTAAAAGTTGAACTAAATTGAAACTTAACAAATTCTCGGATTTTAACTTTGTACTTAGATATTAAAAAAAAGTATTTGGAACAAGAGACCTAATTAATTATTTTTATTTACCAAAGGCATCATGAATGTAGACAAATATATGAGTTGCCAAGTCATTCGGCAATGTTTTAATATGAATTATGGTTTACTGTAGATTTTTTTTAGAAAATGTTTAAAATTTTAATTATCACATTACCATCTCTTAGATGTAGACGTTAATAGTCATTTTTATTTTTAAGACTAAAATAGTGATTTAAATAATATTAATTCGATACAAATACGAAAAATTATGTATATCGTATTTAATTGATACTCATCGAGTCATCGTCTATTCATAAAAATGAGATGTATCTAAAACTATTATTTTTAAAGAGTATTGTATACCATCGCTAGGACTTTCGATCATTTTTAAGTATTTAATATACTATGAACCACTCAGAATGATCTTCCAACTCACTCTATAACATATTTCCTCTAGTTTTGAATATAAGATAATTTATGTCAACAAAAATTGATGTATTTAATTTAAAATTTAAATTAAATACATCAATTTTTGTTAACTCGTTTTTTTTAAACTAAATACATTAATTTTTGTTGATTCACTTTCTTTTATAATCTTACAAAAATAATCATTTACGACATCAATTTTAATCTTTATTTTAATATTTCAACATTTAAAAGATCAGGTGATTTTTAATAAAATGGAGCTAGTCTTCTTCCATAAAAAATATATATTAATTAACCCTATCCAATTTTTTTTTTGTGATAAAAATATTACATTTCTCAAACTTTTGTCTCTCTCTAGAGTTCAACTATTATGCAATGGTAGTGTTAAACATTAGTGTGAGATCAAACTGTCACTTTAATTAATATATTTATATTTAAAATGCCTCTACAAATTTATACATTATAATAATAATAATAATAATAATAATATTTAATGATAATATTATTTAATTTTCTATTTCAATGATAATATTATTTAAGTGGAATTTTAAAAATGACTACATCAAATATGATAATTTAGTTGTGATTTTCTTTTCTTTTAGATCCTTAAATATGTATTGAGTTTGAATAAATAGAAATATAACCTTTGATGTGCTTATAAAAAAACAAAATATAATATGTTAATTAATCCCATTAAATTATCTGAGCTTGTTTCTTTTTAGTTTTTTTTTTGTTAATTGTTATTTTGTTAGGGTTGAACATAAAAATCATGTTATTCTTATCAATTCAATCACTATATTTCTCCCACAGATTATCAAATTTGCCCGTTAAAAATGATTTTGGTATTCGGGTAGAAAATGACAAACTCACATTAAAAGTGAACCTTATTAAAAGTGAACCTTTGACATATCGGATATAGCTTTGAAGTTCAATCGTATCGGAACACGAGAAAACACTAACATGCACAATACATTTTACTTACTTGGTTTTTATCAAAAACATAAAAATTAATTTAAAATATGTTAAATTTATTACACATACCTAGAGAATCAAACACATAAATCCCGCATCGACAACAAATCAAATATCTTATTTTGATGTATGTGAAGTTGTTTTAATATTCAAGACAGAGATTCGCTAAACAACTTTAATTAAAAAAAGTAAGTTGGCATCCAAATTGAAGAACATGACAAATGCCATAATTAAGGAATGTAAAACATATTAACAGAGAGAGACATTCTAGTGCTATGGTATATACGTACTTAGCCATTTTATCTAACTGTTATACTGTGAGGTCAATGGTCAATTAGCCATTTTAAAAATTAATTTTTTTTTAAATAAAAAAATTAATAGCTACAAATCTGGTTGAATTTAGTGGAAAGAGTTATACTCTTAAAATCTTGAAATGTAGTAAATATGAATTCGAATACCACTTATAAGGAACTTATGAAAAATAAAAATAAATTAATAGATAATTATTCGGTAAAACACTAATAAGTTGGTAGCTCCTTACACATCAATATACATAAGTCAAGATTCCAATATACTATTCTCTACTTCTTTACATTTAACATGGATGAGTTTAACTTCAACAAAAATTAAATAAATTAATAGCTAAATTAATCAAACTCTAATTATGATATATTACTCTTACAATTCCCGTTGCTCTATTTTTATTTTATTTTTTCAATACTGGTTGCTCTCTCTTTCAAGCGGGAGAAAAAATTATCCCGTGATTTCCTCCATTAATTCAGGTTGATTTGAGCATAAAAAAGTGAAAATAAACTTTTTTTTTTTTATTAAACCTAATATTTAAGTAGTTACACTTGAGGACAACATCTGTCGGCTTGAGTTCAATTTGATTTTTGTGTAGAATCGACAAAATCACTTAAATTATTGTGATTTTGCAAAAATTGTACAATGTAGTTTTGTTAAATTACAGAAATTTATTATAATTTTGTCAATATGACGGCAAAATAAAAATGCATATAAACAAAAAAAAATATCTAAATTTAAATATTATACATTTGACTTTTGTTATTTAAAACTCTCTCTATATATATATATATATATATGAGCTAGTGATACCAAAGGCAAAGGAATCAAATATGACATGCTACTATTTCAGTTTCTTAATATTTATTTATTCCAAATTATTTATCTACCAGTGAAATATGAATTACACTATTTTCGTTAATATACTTTTATGTGTTGTACACGATCCATCTAATTGTTTCACCAAATTACTATTTATAAAAATATTTCAGTAAATAAAATTCGCTTTGTCAATAAAATCAAGATAACTATTAATTATAGATTTTATTTTAATTTTTGTAACTCTTTTGGTTTCAAGAAATAAGTTGCTATAACTTGGTATTTAACTCTTAATAATTTGATAATTTCACATAAATCTTAATTACTCCATCTGTTTGGAAATAATTATCATTTATGGTGTGAGTTGGTTTTTAGAGGGAAAGATTTTTGAGAGTTAAGTTTATATTATATACCTAATTACCATTTTGTTCTTTCATATTTAAATTAAAATATATACCAAATTTTCTAAAAAAAATTCAAAATTCAAAATTCAACTCACAAACAACCTCTTAAGATTTTTTTTACATAGATTAAATGAATAAATAAATTAAATGAATGAATAAGTTTAACAATCTTACAAAATTGTCATAATTAAATACAAGCTATCAACAATTATTCCCACCTCCAACCGGTACAAAATACTAGAGTTGTCAAAATAGACTGTCCAATCCATTTAAGATCGACTATAATGTGTTGTGGATTTTTTTGGAACGAAATAAAAAAATTTGTTTTAATATGGAGTGATAAAATACTACTCGGGCCCGACCCTAGACGGGTTGCAGACTGAGCGGATAATCTGTACATTTTTTATAATATTTTTTTACTCATTATATTTTTAATTTCTTTGCGTCTCTTTTAATTTAAAAATTTTCTTTGATGTCCATTTAAAAAAATTATGATATACTACTTATATATTAAGTATGAATTAATTTGAATGATCATTATTTTTTTATTATGTTTTACTCTTTAGACAAAAACTAAGTTGCATATTTCAATTAACACAAACTCAACTCAATTTTTTCAAAAGACACATTATCCAAACAACACACAAATTAAAATAAGTTCAAATTGTCCAAAACAACTTAGAGATATTATTTAGCATAACACAAACGAATTTAGATTTGTTTAACAGAACTCAAACTCAAATCGAATTCAAATAGAGTTCTAAATAGTTCTAATGTCACTCTTAAATAAGTTTTTTTAGATTTTTTGTGCAATGTTTACATTTTCCAAAGTGTTGGATGATTGTCCACTTATATAATTTTGATTTGTATCATTGTCATTGTCGTATTTTGTAAAATAAAAAAACTGATTGTTAAAAAGCCTTGAAAAATTTTGAACTATAATTATTAAGCTCAAAACCTGTATCTTAGCGGGTTAGGCGGGCTAATCCATTTTAACAGCTATATAAAATACCATAATGAAATTTAATGACTTTAAAGTGATGCACAACGTAAAATTAAAAAAAAATAATAATGTAATGTAACATTGAAATAACTACATGGTGACACTTAACTTTGAAACAAAATTTATTTTCAAAAATGACAAATATTTTAGTACCGATGGATTACTTTACTAAATTTAAGTAAATTTTAATTAAATAAAAAAATATTACTAATACCTCTCTAACACACATTTCTCAATATGGTTCTTTCTATTTGTTGAATTTTATATGAGACCCATTAAATTAATATGAGACCCATTAAAAGTGTGTGTCAGAGAATATGTTATTAATACTTTTAATTAAATAACACTAATCAGAGTTAAATCTAATGAAAAAAAATATTTTTATAATATGACTTAATTACAATTCAAATTATGGTTCAAAGAGTTTACATTTAGTTATCGAAAATATATTAAACAAGATTACCAATTAGCGTGAAAGCATATACTGGAAGATGTAAATTCCTTGATATTTGGCATTCTTGTCTTCCAAATTTCTTTTTATTGAGTAAAACAAAAAAAAAAAATGTGTTTTATGAATATTATTTAGGTTTGTTTTTTCTTTTGTTCTCATTTATTTTTCTTAAAAAAAAAATAAATATCAATATTATTATATGTTCGATGAACTTGAAACATGATGTTAAACATAACAATATCGACATTTGTCAGTTGAGTTATAATTTATATACATTTTTCCTTTTATTAGTGGGGGCACAAACAATTTGCACAGTAATAAGCCGTAAACAAATTTGATCATTTTAAATATTATTTAAAATTTAATTTATATATATTATTAATTTAAAGAATTTTTACATTATCAACCAAATACAACTGTTAGATAATTAATAATATTTAATTTTTGTCATAACTACATATAAATCACTTACACAATTAATCATAATTTATTAACTTTATAAAATTATTTAAATCAATAATGCATCAAAGTTAAACTCTTTTATCTATATATGTTTCATTTTTGGAAAGAAAAATATTAATTTTTTTAAAGGGAAAATGAGAACAAAAGACAAACCTAAATCTCGCCATCCCAAAGTCACCAACCCTTATGGGTCAAGTGGCATATTAAAAAAGGATACGCTGGGTAGTAGGCCCTTTGCTATGTTTCAATAATGTTTGTGATAAGATGTGTCCGTAGGTGTTAGGAAAATTAGAGCAAAAGACAAATCAAGGAGACCACGAGTTTTCAAATTGAACAATGATTTGTGAATATTTAATTTTAGATATTACAAATGCAATGCACTATAATTATTTTATAATTATTAAAAATATTAGCTTTATGATCAAATTTTTATCTTCTTAATTATCCATTAGTAATTTATGTGAGAATTGAGAAATGATTTACACGTATAGGAGGATATAAGTCATACCCAGTAATAGATATCTAAAGTCAGATTTTTTTTAAACAAACAAGACGTACAAAAATATTTTAGAATTCTATTTAATTACAAATTACTTGTATAAGAAAAATAAAATTTTCTGCATAGATCTAGGGTGGAACATAGACCTAACTCATCTCTCTCTTGAATATTAATTATTTATATATAATATATTTCATTTTATTTTAATAAAAGCTGTAACATGATTTTTGCAATAATATAATATTTACAATTATTTTTAAAGAAAAAAATATCTGTTTATCAAGAGTGACATATTTTAAAAAAATATATATATCTCAAACCAATGGTAGATTATGCCAACCTATTCAAGTCAATTAGGCCAACTTATTTAAGTGAATTATTAAATGGACCCAAAAATTGTCTTGGTTAACTTTATAAAGATTTAGGGTGTATTTAATTCAGTTGAAGAGATTGAGAAAGAGGAGAGGAGAGATTTTAATGGAAGTGAAGAGAAGAGAATGGAGATGTGTTTGGTTCAAAAGAATAGAGAGGAAAGAAAGAGAGCAGTTTTAATATTTTTGTATTTAGTTCATATAAAAAGATTAAATGTTAGATATTTTTTTAGTTATATTGAGTCTCTCTTTTCTTAATCCCTCAACATGGAGGAAGAGCAAACACATAGAGGAATTTTAATTTCATCTCTTCTTTTTCTCTTAAAAATTAAACCAAATACATTTTATTTAAATAATCTGTACGTTACAAATGGATACTTGAATCTATTACGATAAATAGTGGTACTTAAATCTATCTATTAAGATAGAGATAGTTACTCGATGAATAAACAAGACAAAGGATTATTAAAGCAACTTGAAAAGCCTAATCCAAATTGCTTACTTTCAAAACCAACAACCCAAGACGAAGACATTATGTTGATAATGTGAATAATTTTGGTAATGCAACCCACCTCCCAACAACAAATCATTAACACTGTACGATTAAAATCGTCGGAAAAACAAGTGTCAAGCTCAAACACGTTTTGTAAGCGCTTTTTGTAGAAAGTAAAAAATAAAACAAAATAAAAATCCTCCAGCCAGCTAAAAATCAATTGGAGATCACCTTAATTATAATAAATTATGAATGGCCTGCAGATAATGATCCTTTAGAGTAGATATATTATGATATATTCTATTGTAGTAATGTAGTATCATCAATCAAATCTTATCATGGGGTAGTTTATAGCGTAGATAGAGATGAAGACATTTTGAATACACTTTGTCAAGAAGTTTTAATTGATCACAAGGAAGATAAATTGCATGCTGTAACATATTGGATCTCTGGGACTTTGTCAAGAAGTTTTAATCAACCCAATTTAATAACTTAATATAAATATATATTTGTTGTATTCAGAAATTGAGTTGTTATTTTAAAATAAAATATATTTTTAGAATAATTTAGGCAAATTTTATTTATAGGTTCGAAAAAACCAATGAGTTAAAAAGCTCATTTAAGTTTATTAACTAAATTTTCTCATATTTTATTATAGAAAAAATACTAGTTATCTTGTTAGAAAAAAATCTAACTCATAATTTCCTTTTTTAAACAACTCATAGTCATCTTATCACCCTTATCACTCTCCAAGCCAACTACTCTATTAAAAAAAATTATTTACTAATTAAAATGCTTATGAGCCTAAATACGTATCAAAATAATTGTTTAATTTAATAATTTACTTAACAAACGGCAAAATTAACATTTTATTTTATAATAATATATATATGATTTGTCTTACAAATCCTGCAAAAGGAGCAGGCCGAAGACTGCCATCATGAGCAGCATTTGCATGTACTATTCATTAACAGCAGAGCATAGCAATGCTGCTTTACAACTGTCAAAATAAATAAAAGCGAAAATTCATAAAAACTTAAACAAATTAAAGCACATAAAAAAACACAATAACAATCCTATCATTGAAAATAGAAAAATAAATTAACACTTTTTTCCTGAAGACAAAACGCGGAAACTTTGCTTCCCTTTTCTTCTCTTTCGTTGTATCTTCTTTCCATCGCTTTCTTTATTTTTAAATATTCTACATTAACATTTCCTACAATAAATAAATATACATACATTCTATTATTATCAATCAATCAATGTCATTAATTATATGGTCCCTCTACTAAATCTAAACTAGAAAAAATAAATATCATTTCACATAAAAAACTTGATGTAGACTAGTCAATTTTGGAAAACATGTACACTACTAAATTTACATAAATTACAAAAGAAAATGAAAATTTAGATAAACAAAAAACATGAAATCCATAATTAATTCCCTCGTTATATTTTAGATTTGGATTTCACGCGTGACACATTTATTAATCTTGAGCGTTTGATCAAGAATCAAATAGGACGAAATATTTAATGGCTAAGCCGATCAATCTCTATCAAATCAATGGTCAAATTTAATTCTGAGAGTAAATGTCAGGACTTTTAAATTAAAGGAATCTTGGTCCCTAAATTTTATAGTGAATAAAATAGAGATATATTAAAAAATAACTAATGTCCATTGTTAATTTATTTTATCTATAAAATAAAATAAAAATTGATATTAAAATGTAATGTAGAGGAGAAGCTTACATAGAGAGCCATGGTAATAAACAACTATTATAGTTGTTATCTAATAGTGGTAAGGAGGAGGAGGTGATGAATAGAGGTAAGGCTTCTTGGTTGGAGGTGGTGGAGGTGAGTGATAAACTGGGTGTGGAATGTAAGGAGGTGAAGTATAAACTGGTGGAGGTGGTGGTGAAGGGTACTTGTATGGTGGTGGTGGTGAGTGGTAGACTGGGTGAGGAATGTATGGTGGGTGAACTGGTGGTGGTGGAGATGAGTATTTGTATGGCTTCTTGTATGGTGGTGGTGAGTGGTAGACTGGGTGTGGGTGGTAGGTTGGTGGTGGTGGTGATGGATATTTGTATGGCTTCTTATGTGGTGGTGGTGGTGGTGGGGGTGAATGGTAAACTGGGTGGGGGTGTGGATAAGGATGTGGGTGAGGATGAGGGTGAGATGGAGGTGGAGGAGATGAGTACTTGTATGGCTTTTTATGGGGTGGGGGAGATGAGTGGTATGGGGTGGGATGGGGATGGGGATGTGGATGTGGGTAAGAGTGTGTTGGAGGTGGTGGGGAAGGATATTTGTATGGCTTTCTGTGAGGAGGTGGTGGTGGAGAGTGATAGTGAGGTTTAGGGTAGACATGCACTGGTGGTGGTGGTGAGGAATATTTGTAATGTTTCTTCGGTGGTGGTGGTGAGTGGTAATAGGGTTTAGGGTGAACATGATGAACTGGTGGTGGTGGTGAAGGATACTTGTAAGGTTTCTTTGGTGGTGGTGGAGAATGATAATGGTAAGGGTGTTTTGGAGGTGAGTAAACTGGTGGTGGTGGAGAGTGATAGTAGTATGGTTTCTTTGTTGTTGGTGGTGGTGGTGAGGAGTAGTGGTAAGGTGGTGAAACTGGAGGGTACACCTTAGGAGGTGGTGAAACTGGAGGGTACACCTTAGGAGGTGGTGAGACTGGGGGGTACACCTTAGGAGGTGGTGAAACTGGAGGGTATACCTTAGGTGGTGGTGAGACTGGGGGGTATACCTTGGGTGGTGGGGGTGATGAGTACAAGTAATTGTTAGCTGAAATTTGTGATGGGATAGTTGTGAGAGATAGAATGGCTAATAGAAGAGTCAAAGTGGAAGAGGCCATTAGAGACCCCATTTTTTAATGGTTAATCACAACCTCACTAAGGGTAGTGGGTTTTTGTTATGCTCTAAACTATGGAAGTGATACCCTTTATATAGATGTTTTATTTACCTCATCCATCACCTACTAATCATCTTGGTGAGTTTATTTTCAACTTGGTTGCCAGTAAGGTGCTGCCGATTCTTGTCCTCTTTTTGTCACTTCAAAATTAAAGTATTTTATAGTAAAAAAAAAAAATACTTGTGATTATTAAATTTATAAAAATGGTCTAAAAGTAATTAAATCAGTTTTTTATAGTGATACATTGGCAATTTCAAATTATGCCTTTAAAATGGTTTTTTTTTTTTTCCTATCATTTTTCCCAAGTGGGGTTTGGAGCGCGGAATTGAATTTGATGAAGGTTGCAAAATTTAGCAAGAAATAAAATAGCTTGAAATGTGTAGAGAAAAAGTATAAAAAAAAATTAAAAAAAAAAGATATCGTTATTATGATAATGATATCGGGGTTTTAATTGTGAATTAATTAACTGTGTTAAACGATCAAATTTGAACACAAAGTCGTCATTATTTATCATTGGTATGTCTAATTCCCCATTCATCGTCTTCACATATCTAACACATCTTTGAAAAATGCATGTATATGGCCTAACTTTGTGTTATATTCGTTTGTCATTTGAAGACTTTTAAAAAAGACTCGTACAGCTGGGTCCATAGCAGCCTCAATTATATTTTAGGACGACAAGAGTGAGTTTTTCTGGGTAAATTTTTTAATGTTTTTCAATTATATCTTGCAATTAATTAACAATAAATTTTTCCCTACGAATTTTCAAAGATAAAAAAAATTAAATATTTGAATATATTAATTTTAAAGTAAAATATTTTGAAAAGAAGATGTAATTGAAAAAACATCCTAAAATTACTAAAATATAAAAAAATGTAAAAAGTGGTGTCACTTCAAAAGATTAATAATCGGAAGTTATATGGAATTAAACTCTACTGTAATTTCACTTTTTTTTACAAATTTATTTTAAAATAGAATTTAATTTATATGTACAATTAGTATAAACATTGTCAACTAACTAACTATAACCATCTAATTATTGGGATGTTTAAATATAACTATTTGAATTAAATATATTTTTAGTCTTATAAAATTTTAAGTTTTCAATTTTAGTTCATAGAAATTAAAAAAAATATTTAATCTACACAAAATTATCATGTTGTTTTAGTTATGATGTTAAGTGAATAAAAATATTTGAATGAATTTTTTTAGTATATTTATAATAATATAAAAAATTTCTCTAAATTTATATTTTAGTTATTCTTATATTTAAAAAAATTATATTTAATTTATTTCAAATTGAAATAATTCTAAATTTTTGTGGAATAATTTTTTATAATATTTCAAACATGTTTATAAAAAATTATACAAAAATTTTGAAGTTAAAGAACAACTAAATATATTTCATATCAACAGAGATTAAAATTGTTTGTTTTATACGGACTAAAAATTATATTTTTATTTTATATAGACTAATATTGAAATTTTATAAATATTAAAAATTATTTTATTCTAATTATTTTTATAATCATTCATATAAAATGATTTGTTGACTGTGGAATATTTTTCCAAACAAACGGTGTATTAAAATTACTCTCTTTAACCTATTTACTTATGGACATTTTTATACAGTATTTACTTATATACATTTATTTTAATAAAGTTCACCTATTTAACTTTTATAAAGTGTAGGCAAAATTTTCACTAACTAAAAAAGGCATAATTTTTCACACGAACAAGTCACACAAAGAATTATATATTCTCTAATCAATTTATCATTGTTGGGAGGGTGAGACAATATTCTTCTATATGCAGCTAGCTCCCCATACAAGTTTTGCATGCAATTTATCAAGGCGTCGATTCAGGCTTGGTCCTTTTCAGATAAAGACAACAATTATGTCTCCTTTTACTTTTTCAGCTTTTAAATTATCTTTTCTATTTTGTAAAGTAAAGTGTATAACTTTAATATAGAAGTAAAAAGTGAATTTTAATTTGAGTATCTTTTTAAGTGGTTGAGTATTGACTGTTGATTGATTTTTAAAAATTATAAGAAATTTTTATAATAAAAGTAAAAAAATTGAATTTTAATGTGAATATGTCTTTTTAAATGGTCAATTATTGATAGATCTTTAAAAATTACAAGAAGTTTTATTGACAATCTATAATACCCTTTAAATATAATATTTTATAATTTATTTTTATTTTTATAGATAATATGATAATTTAATTAATATCAATTTCGTATGAGATATATATTTATTTATTAATTTCAAATAATTTTAATTATTATTTCAATAATAAAAATAAATTTAATTATTATTTCAATAATAAAAATAAATTTAATTATTGACGTTTATTTTTAACAAACAATCTATAGTAGTTTTAAATATTTTTTAAAATCGTATTGTATTTTTTTTTTTTTATAAGCAAAATTGTATTACATGATTATAATGGATTCTCAAAACCTGTTACAAACGACAATGGTAAGACAATTTGAATACAAGCACCTGGGTTATTACACCAATTCAAGAAAACAACAAAAGCGTTTAATGTGATTAACAATCTCTGAAGAATTATTCATTATCCCGTTAAAAGGTATCATTTCTCTCTAACTAGATATACCAAGTCGTTGTCAACCACACTAGCTATATGAGATTGTTTTTTTAAAGTTTGCAAGTTAGAATTTGCCAAAAATAGTATTGTAGGTCAAATATTTCATACTCGTCTTAGACTAAAATTTGCTTCTTACGGTAACTCTTTTTAAATTGTAAAAGAGGAGAATTATAATTGTATTTAAAAATTAATATTTAAATACCAATATAGTTTTTAATATATATATATATATATAATTTTTTATTGAATTAAATTTTTTTCATTATTTTTCTAATATTATTTTTTTTAGTTTGTACTTTTTCGTTTGTAACGCTTTAGTGCATTCATTCTTCTTTGCATATATTGTTCCAATGATTTTTTTTTATAGATCAATGGTGATTTTGAGTTTGGCACTTGGTGCATTTCTTACTTTTTTTTTACAGTTGCCCTGATTTTGTATCAAATTTTTAATAAGCCATGTTTGTATTAATTTTATTGCAAAATCAGTTCATTCATTGCAAAATCAGTTTTGAACATTTATTCATTGCAAAATCATCATCATTTTCATTTATCGTTAAACATTTTTTATTGAAAAAGTTGTAAATATCTCTAGATGGCTATATAATTAATCATATAACGGTGTACATTGACATTTTAATGTAATATTCATATTTGTGTTATTCCTATAAAGTATCTATTTTACGTGTTATTCCTATAGAGTATCATTTAATTGGTCCATCTAACGTGTTGAAGAGATGGCAATGCAGGTAGGGTGACACAGCCACAATGTGTTAGTTTATACAATGTAACAAAATGATTAAATAAAAGGACCAAATTGATAAACATGTTACAATTTTATGGACATTTTTGTCTATTCAAGTTTGTCTTATAAGCCAAATTAATGATTTACTCGATAAACAATATCCCTGTACATCGCACAAGTTGATCATATTTCACAACGATTCATATATATATATATATATATCATTTGACTATTTGATATATCTATTTAGCGTTTATTTAGTTTAACAGTGATTAAAATTAATTTTGTAAAAATGATTTAAATTAAAAGTAAAACTAATATAAAATGATTTATATATTTGAATATTTTTATACAAACATTAGTTGAATAATAAAATTTTAATGTAAAAATTATGTTTTAACTCAGAAATTACAAATTTTAACTTCAAATTAAAATAAATTATGGAGGCATAGTCAATTTTGCTCAATAGAATCTAAATAAGTCAGAATCAATTATATTTGTCCAAAATTGTTTTGACTCTTTCCAAAGTGCAACTAAATCAATTAAAATATGTTAGAGGAGAGGGTAGGTGGTGTTGGAGGAGTCATTTATTTCAATGGGGGGAAGAGTTATTCTAAGAGTGTGTGTCTTTTATGGGTAATGTTTCTTTCATGAAAACTTGGTGGATATATGACAATAGAAAAATGATTCAAATGAAGATTATATAGTCAAAGGCGCATACAATATACTCATGGCAAATCAGAACAATCATTTGATGTTTTTGGTGCGTTCGTGTGACATAATGATAGGTTGTCCATAAAGTCTAATTTTTGTTTGGCGCCGTGTGTTGTCTATAGAAGTTGAGATGTGCGTCAATGGGCGTGGTGTTGTGGAATCGTGTGGACAATGGTTTTGAATTGATTTGCCATTTATGTAGTGTTCTCTCAGCAAATTACCTCTCATGCTCATTTTATTTTTGACTTATTCAATAGGGTTAAAAGACTTTGACATTGTCTGATTTTGGTGTGGTTAGCTGATGTTTGGAGTACCTGGCGCGCCAGAAACCTTAGTGTATCTAAGCAACAAGAGAGTGTTTTGATCATCCTTGTAAATCGTGTCAAATTGTTGTTTTGGTTGTAACTCCAATACAATGTCAAAGGTTTTCAAGTGAATTTGCACTTATGGTCAATCAATTCTCTTATTTGTTTACGGGTTATCACTTATGAGTAGGGCGTAACATAATATAAGGCTAATTGGACAATTTTAATATATTTGATTGCACTGTCTTTAAGTTTTAGGTTCGAACACGGAACCTCACAGTTGTGAGTTAATTATAGTTGAATTTACCATCTCTTATAAGATAAAAAAATAAATTTGATTGCACTGCAACAACAAAATTAAATCAATTAAATGGTTTATGAATTGACCATATTTTAAAACAAATTAGTTAACCAAATTTAATTTAAAAGCCAGTTTAATCATTTTAAAACTTTTTTTTAACCTCAATTGAGATTTTTTTCTTAAAAATTTTTTGAAATTTATTTTTCTCAAAAAAATCAAAATAAAAATTAAATAATTTTTTTCACATAATGTTTTGGAGAAAACAATCGAATTTTTTTTTAAAAAAAAATTCAAAATTATTTTTCAAAGAATAATCAAAACTTTTAAAAAATATTTATCAAAATTTTTTTTACAACTATTAATCTCCAAAAAAAAATCAAAAATTTTTTGTTAAAAGAATTTTAATATTCTTTTTTAAATTTCTTTTCTTTTTTTCGAAAAACTCCTAAAAAATTAGTTCAAAACCGATTTTAATTAAA
This sequence comes from Cicer cuneatum, assembly GCA_037974295.1. NCBI lineage: Eukaryota > Viridiplantae > Streptophyta > Magnoliopsida > Fabales > Fabaceae > Cicer > Cicer cuneatum. The sequence continues at coordinate 6,452,376 of JBBPBO010000001.1, read as the reverse complement.
AATTTATTCAAAATATTAAACTAGTTTATATTTATAAAACAGTTTGAAACCGATTCAAAACTGAACTGAAACTAGTTCGAAAATTAACCAACTATTATGAAAGTAGTTTTTAAGAATTGAATCAAACCATTAATTTAATCTTATTTAATTTAATTTTTGGATCATGGACATTTCTAATTATGAGTAGTTTTGTTTGTATTTGATTGACGTCTAAGAGGGTGATAATCTAAACCCATTTTTGGGTGGTAGGATTTTACTTAGATCTTAACTCTTTGATAATTGATATTTGTACGTAATTTTCTTATTTAGAAAACATTTGTGGTTGAATAATTATCTTTAATATATTTTGTCTTATTAAAAAAATCAAAATTTGTTGGATAATATATTTAATTCACCGTTAAAACGAAATAGACTTATACATCTTTAAAATATCATTGACTCTTATTTTTTAATACCATTAAAGTATTTATGATACTCTTGTCATTAGATCTTAACTCAACTGATAAAATGATGATATTGTTATGTTATATATTATATCTCGAGTTCGAACCTGAAACCTTACAATTATGTATAAATTTATAGTAGTAATGTAAAAAAAATATTTCATATACTCTTTAAGTGAATAGGGAGAACTAAAATAGTTAGGTGACATCAATGTATATGTATCTATAGGCAGGAGTATGTGATAGTTAGTTCTTAGTTTGAGTTGTGTCAAGGGAATATTCTCACAGCAAAAGATATGGGGTTGCAGGGTTGATATACAGGGGTTGATAAATATGAGAGAATAAACTTCTCTGATCCTTTTATTAAAGAGTTATTAATTAAAGTTTCATAAAAAGTGCAGAGAATGGGAATCATACATCACTCGTTTAATTATGAAGCATGGGACAAGAATTAGTGGAGATAGCAACTTATTTCATGCTATTATATCAGTAATATTAGGTCAGAGTTATTATTCTTCCATAGATTAGTATACATCTTACTTTTGTTTCAATGTATCCCAAACTAGTGAAAGTGTGTAAAATTGAAATATTAGCCAAATAACTACACATCATTGTTAGTTAAATTATATTTTTTACCTCTTAAATTATTTTTATATTTTACTTTGTTTTCTTAATTATTTTTCATTCTAACTTTTTTTCATAAATTACAAATTCTTTTTTTTTTCTATTTTAATCTATTAAATTATAAATATTAAACACTTAAATGATTTTTTTTATTGGTTTCTTCCATAAAAAATAATCATATTTAAGACGTATCAAACATTAAATATTAATATCTCTTTAAGCGAATATTCAAACACAAGCTTGTTACTTGATAAAAGTTTTTTCTTTTTCTGCTAGACTCAATTTCATGGTAATACTTAAATGATTTTTATTATTAAATATTAAACACTTTGGTTATTTCGATTAAATATTAAAAATATATCGTTTGTAATTTAAAGAATAAAAGTGCATGATATTTTTAACTTAAACGACTACAAGAGAATACAAAATTAATTTATTGGTTAGAATAAAAAAATTATAGTGATTAAAAGATTCTGAATTTGATCTCTACGAAACTAAAATAAAATAACAAGAACTCTTTTTGAAGTAATCGATGTTTATTATTTATAAACTAAAAGATTAAAATGAAAAGAAAAAAAAAACTAAAAATATTAAAATAAAATATATAAAAAAAAAAGACTTTTAGCCGAATTAATATAAATTATCCTTGAACAATATTGTTACTAGATCAGACATGCACCGATCCTGCCTGGCATACAAATTAAGCAGTAATTGTTTCCTTCATCAAATACTAATGACATATGGTAAATGTAAATTTTTGTTGATGATGATTAATAAAACAATTTAGTAAAAAACTCAAGTCTCACACTTTAAATTTAGACATAATTCTAAAAGAATGAATCTAAGACACATATATCAGCACTTTTGTCAACATGATTATTTGCAATTTATAATACGTTTTTTAAGTTATTTTTAAAAATTATGGATAAGATATTCAACATCTCATAAAAATATGACATGTAACTAAATTTATAAATCAAATAATAATATCACTTATGTATTTATTTATGAAATAATAAATAAATTATTCATAATTTTTCAAAAAAATCTAAATTTCACCTTTAAAATATACATTAAAAAACACACTATGTTATATAACTTAATGTGTTTTTATTTTTTGTTTTAAATAATTATAATAGTTCACCGTCGCAATGTATAAAAGCATGCAATGATTCAAATACATTTTTTGATAAATGGTGCAATTATGGACCGAACAAGAAATAATAAATGCATATATGTATTTTATAGAAGAAAGGGAAGGCAACAACCAAGGCAATGATATTCAGTGATCATGACTGGAAATTTAAAATTTTCAGATTAAAAATAAATGTTGAACTTTCAGATCCAACTCTGCATCTGATTGACCTTGTTATTGACCCTTGATGATCGAACAGAGGACACATTTCATTGACCGTAGGTTCTTTTAATTATATAGAGGACAGAGACATAACACCCTGCAATCACATGTAGATGCCATGTGTTTTGATTGAAGTTGGTACATCACTTACCATTACTTTATTTTATTATAATCATTTTTTATATAAAATTCATTGAAGTTAAATCTGAGTTATATATAAATCAAATTATATTTATATATATTATATAGTTTAAAATATAATTTTAATTTTTTATTTTAATTTTTTTAATTAATTTTGATCATTTATATTTTTTTAATAATTTATTTATTATTTAATAATTATTTTATTCACTTATCTTTTGTAAAATTATACAACTTTGTTTTTTTATTAAAGATTAAAACGAATATTATATAAATTATAATTAACTAAAATGAATGAATTAAAGATTAAAAAAATAAAAAATAGTAAAAAAAACCAAATAAATATTAAGTAAAAAATGAATAATCAAATTATTTTTTAACATATTATATATCAATAATACACCATTGAATAAAATTTTATTCAATACATATTTTAAATTTACTCTTAGATTCAAATATTATATAAATTATCTATATAATTTTTTTCATAAATTTAAAATAATTTAATATATTATTGAAGTGTATCAAAATTTACATAGCACAATAAAATTATTTAAAAAATTAATTATTTTCTTCTTTTTTTTCTTTTATTTATGTTTATTCTTCCATTTTAAAACATAGAAACAAAATAAACAAAAGAAGAAGAAAAAAGACAATTTTGAAGGAAAAAATATGTACCTATA
>JBBPBO010000001.1:6421837-6448804 GCA_037974295.1 Cicer cuneatum | reverse complement strand
ATTTTTTCTTAGTCATTCATCTATTTTAAAAACAGATAAAAAAATTTGAATTTAAAAACAAATCTGAATCTATGTTTACTTTTCTTTCTTTTATTCCATTTTTTCAGTTTATTATTAATTTTTTAAAAATAGAAAAAGGAATAAATGTAAAAAATTTGAAATTACAAAATATTATCATCTTTTTACAAAGTTGAGTTATTTACAAACAGAAAAATAAATAAATATAAAAATTTTGTTCCCTTGACAAAGTTAATGTCAAGTTAAATGATTGATGAAAAAATAAATTAATAAAAAAATAATAGGGGAAGAGTAATAGAGAATGAGACAAAGAAGAGTAGAAAAAAACTTATAAAAATATAATTTTATGTCAAATCATAATAAATAATAATGTAAAAGACATTCATATTTTTACAATTAATAAAAATGAGTTAAGGACAAATTATACATTTTTTAAAGTATGAGATGAATTTTTACTTTTTTTTTTTTTATCGTTTTAGAGTTATTTACATAGAAAATGATCTCTCAATTATTTTTTTCTTATTTTTCTTAAATTTCAAATCTCAATCCTTAATAAACTTTTCTCCATTATTCATACTTAAAAATCATTTGCTCTTTATATTTTAAAAATCAATATCTTTCACAACATTATTATTATTATTATTATTATTATTATTATTATTATTATTATTATTATTATTATTTCATATGAAAGATCCTTGGAAGTAAGGTACACACAGTTTTCTAGGAACTGGAGTCCGTGCTGTGTTTTTCTGAAAAAATGTTTTTTGTTGTATAGAAATTGAACCATTAATCATATAATGTTCTATGTTCAATCAATTGAAGATTACTATTATTAATTTATTACACGTTATGGTACAAGAACTTGGTTTAATGAGAGAATGCCGCATTACAATTTACATTGTTATACGATAATAAATAAAAAATATAAAATGTAGTAATAAAAATAATAGTACATTTAATCAAAAAATTATGATACATACTGTATAAATTTTTCTTCTACTTATTTTTCTAAAATATATATGGTAATCGATTTCGTTAAACCTTACAATATATGAAAATCTATATATAAAAAAATATTAATAAGAGTGAGGTAATATTTTAAAAGATTAAATTGATAATTTATTTTAATTTATGTCAATATATTTTATCAATTTATTTTATTTTTTAAATAATAAATATATTTATTTATATAAAGATTACCTTAAAATTCAGCCCTTGCTACGCCTCTAATCCTTATCCTAATTATTTATTACCACATTCTACTATTTTTTTCTTTGTAATAAATAATTAAATATAATTGACAGATTAAAAGTTATATTAAATTACTTTTAAAATAATAACTAAACAAAAAATTATACAAAGGTGACAAGTAAAAAGAAAAAAGGGAGTACCATTTTCTATATATATATATAATATTTATTTTTTGACACAAATTTTTTACACCGACATAATAGTTTACGATGCTTATGGTACACTTTTCGATATTTTATTTTTACTTTCTCTTTTCTGAAAGGCAAAACACACAACTCGACCATGCATATGAAAGTGGTTGAGATACACGTGTCCATATAACATGACTAAAATAAATAAATTTGAGCATAGAGGAAATAAGTAATTGCTGAATCAAATTATTAAAATTAAGCCGAATTATATAGAATAATTTAAAAATAAAAAATATATAGAAAAATTTAAATTTAAATTTGAACTAAAATAATTGTTAATCAAATTTTATATATTTATCTTGGATTCTAAATTACTAAAATACTATTTTCTGATAACTGAAAAGTTAAAAAAATGACTAATTAGTGAGCTGAAGGGCTTATCCATAATTAAGTGTTGTGATTGGTTTCTTGGGAAAGATTTTTCTAAATATTTTTTCAATAATTGTCCAATAAATAATAATAACAATATACTTTTTAATATATTTTTTTTAATGTTATACTTTTTATTTTATAAAATTCACATGAATTTTACTAAATTTATGTGAATTTTAATCAATTAAAATAATATTCTATAAAATTTATGTTAGATAATGAATTGTTAGGACTCTTTTTGTCCAATATGTTCTAATGTTCTATCGGGCATACTTGCACACAAAAAAAATTATAAAAGTGTTTTAGTTTAATTTTTATAAAGAGTAATTTTTTCAGAATGAAATATAAATAAAAATGATAGTTAAAAAGTTAATGTATTTAGATTAAATTTTTAAGCTGATATACCAATTTTCAGCTAACATTTTTATTTATATTCAATTTTATAGCAGTATTTTTTTATTGGATAAAGAAAAATGATTATTAATAATGTTGAAATTAATAACTATTTGCAATTATCTTATATAAATTTAAACTATATCTTTTAAGTTACCAGCTCTTAACATTTAACTAAACTAACACCTCAAAGGTTTATAAAATCCTCCCTGCAATCTCGAATATAAAATAAATATAAATCAACAAAAATTGTTATATTTAATTTAAAATTTGAACTAAATATAAATAATTAATTAAATAATATTTAAATTGAGGTCATTGAAAAAAGAAAAACTAACATAAAATATTTGTGGGGTAGTTTAGCACGTGAATTTGGACAATCATCGATCAAGATGTCTGCAAGATGGGTGTACATTCCTCCCCATCTTAAAACTTCAATTGGCTTTTACAGCTAAATTAAAATGTTCTTTTTTTTTACTAAAGCTAAACTAAAATGTTAGACACCATGTAGGCCAAATTCTGAGATGTTCGAACAAAGTGGCCTAAGAATCACGTTTAAACTATATATCATATGGTCACTTGAGTTTTTCTTTTTTCTCCTTCCGAATTAAAATTCAGGACATAATATATTCAACATTTGCGATTTATCCTTTAGTTAAGTCTACAAACTGACCACTTGACTTAATTAGATAAGCGCTTACATATGCAACATAACAAACCATTTAAGGGGATTAATTAATTTCCTTTCCATATTTCAATATTAGTGACAACTTGCAATCAAGATTACAATCCGCATGAAAAGTTATATAACTCTCTTCACCATATTTATTCTAACCAAAGGTATTATTATATGTGTGCGGCATGTGGGTTCTTAGAAACATCCAACATTGTTGGACTAGTGTATGTCGGCTCCTAAATTAAGAGAAATAACGTGGTTCTGTATGTTTTCTTTAATGAATTTTTTTCTACTTAAATGTTAGTGGTTAGATGGTTAATAAATAATAATTTATAAGCTAACAACATGGATGAAAATCTAAACCTTCTTTTCAATACTGCCTTAGTCTCAATTCATACCACCCTTGAAAAATTTAAATAGAATAATATTAAAAATACTTTCTTTAATACAATTAGATAAAATTAATACATGTCTCACTAATTTTTTCCGGGATTTATATAATTTGACGAGATTTATATAAATTTTAATTAATTAAAGAGAATATATTAGAAATTATGTATTAGAGAATTTATTGCTAACGCTCTTCAATTAATTCAAAAAGATAAAATACCATTTAATTACACCGTTTAATCTTTCGTGAATAAAGGTTGAAATTTTTTGTACCTTTATATTTTGTTAGCTTCTAAGAGGATTGTTTTAATTACCCATATATTTCGTCAAATTATTAACAATTTTTGCACACATCGCACATTCTATTTACTACTAATTAAATGATAAAATTAACACATTTTGAGAGTATATATATATAGAACTGTTTATTTATTTTATTTATTCAAGATATACTTGTTTTGGTCTGCGGTTTAAACCATCAAATTGTTCTTTATTGTCTTCTAATAATTTAGCTGGATACCGGCCATGAAATTCATGCCACGTACCTTTATTTTCATAGAATGCTAGAACTATAAACCAGCCATAATGACGAACGAATTATTTATTAAGCATAAAATTACTCAATTTATTGGGTCTTTTTTAATATATGAAATAATATTAAGACGGTTAGAGCTTTTCTTCCAATGGATTGAGATACCTGTTCTATTCCTTATTAATATATCTTATTTATATAAAAAAGAAGAAATAATAGGTCATAGCATAATATTACTTATTTAGTAGGTTTTGTTTTTATATATGGAATAGTAAGTCTTCTTTTTTTAATTATATATGATATACTCACGTTTTTCTTAATAAATGAAAGTAGTAGGTCATTTTATTTAATATTTATGCAATCAATCATGATATTTAAAAATATTCACATAAATATGTCCCAAAAATGTTCACATATATTGATATAAGTTAAACAGTGTAAAGTAAGAGATTTGGAGTTCAGATGCTACGAGGAAAAAACAAAGGAAGAAAAGAAGACAATATGATTCTGATAGTTGTACAAGCCTCAAAAGAATAATATAGTAATCATAAAAATAAAATAGTACAAAGCATAAATTGAGTATGCATTATTACCATTACATTCAACGCATAATTTCGTATGCATTATTAACATAATTGATGTGGACTAGAAGATAACCTTTTTTATTATATTATTATCATTTATTATTATAAGTAACCATCCTCTTTTCCACTCTTATTAAAAAAAAGTTATTATAATAGTTAATATTTTATTTATGTATTAGTATTTTTAAAATAAAATTTATATATAAATACATTAAATTTGATTTTTTATATTTTTAAATAAATTAATAATATTAATAAAATATATTTAAAAAATAATAAATAGAATTAGTAAATTGAAAGAGACTATAATAAGATAAGAAAAATATTATTAAATGTAATAAAAAAAAGTTACCGACAGAGAAAGGATAACATGCAACCGAGTGCACAGTTTTGGCGCATACAACTATATCATGATTCCCATGATGGATCAAGCGGCCAGGATTTATTCAGACGATACTATCAATAATTGTAAATGAGTCACTACGTGCATCGTCCACGTCACAAATCGTAACCAGAACCTAAAGTCAAAGTAGCTTTACATCAATATCTCAATGCACGTCTTTAGTGTTTGGTCGCTTGTGAAGGTTCCTGAGTTGAATAGTCGCCAAAAAAGTCCTAAAATATTGACAGAAAAAAAAAACCATCCCATGAGTTTATTCAAATATGCGCTATGATCTTGTTACAATCTGTAATACCCCCATTAAAAAAATATATATTTTGTAACAATTAAATGTACCATATCGAATTAAGTAGCCCAAATAACAAATCAAACCCTTTTTTAATCTTCATATCATCCAAATACTTTGGAATACGTTAGGGTTATCAACGGACAAAAGTGGAGAGTACTAGCTCTATTGCTACCCATCTCAAAACATATTTTTTTCCTTATCCCTGTCTCCACTTATTCCCACGAATCATTGTGAGGACTCCAAAGTTCATAAATAATATCCAATAACCAACTAAAATTCAATAAATTTAAAATTATATATATAGCGTATGTATTCATCTCTATCTCCATAGTGCATTTGGAAGATATCCTTGACTTGAGAGTCTCAAATGGGGTTGTCTCCGCATTAAATTCCAAAGTACGAGTGCTAATTAACATTCATGTTGTTTGGTCATGCGTTGGACCACTTCAGTGTACCATTGTCTTTTGGTAAGGTCTATTTACCTCTCTCCTATTTACCTCTTTGCAAAGAATCCGATGATTTTCTTGAAAGAATCCACAATATGCTTTATTGGAATCAAAACTTGAATTTAAATCCTCTCAATTTAAATAATTGTCAATCATTTTTAGTTCTTTTATTTTTATTTATTTATTTTAATTTTTTTGTTGAATCAAAAATTTATATTGTATTTAACAATATATTTTACATAAATTTAAAATTATTTGATATATTATTGAAATTCATGAAAATTAATAGTATTTAATAAATGTGCATAAGACGTTAATTTTGATATATATCAATAATATATTAAACAATTTTAGATTTATGCAAAACTTTACATGTATAATCTATATAACATAAATTTTCAATTAAACCAAATTTTTTTTTAAAAAAATAGAGATTATTAACAAAGTTGAAGATGTTTAAATTAAGAGAATTCAAATTCATAGACATCTTTCAATTCATACTATTTCTAAGTAACTTCGCTAGAGTAACAACTCAATTTTTCAATTTTATAAATAGACACCCATGTTATTTAATAGTAATGTCTAATTTTGAAATTAATATAAAAAAAGTGCCAAATAACTAATAAGTGCCGGTAGCTTGTACATGTGCATTTTTCAATAAAGCCATGGATATGGCATTAAAAACTACGACATCATCCTAGTCACAATATAAATATATTCGATCATCCTTGTAATGTAAAGTCTTAAATCATATTTATGATAGAGAGTAGAAATAGCAAAGATATGACCACACAATATTATGTGAATTTGATTTTAACCAATGCATGCACGCAGCACTCGATTATTAGCATTAATAAGGCAAGGCAATCATATTTGGTATGCCTTTGAAGCTGCAATGCATTGCATATGAAGGAAAAGAAACGAGTTTTTGAGGTAATGCTTTTACACATGGGGACAAGTGGGGAATTCATCTAGATGTGGCCTTTTTCCTTTTTCTTCTTCATGCATGACCCGTAAGCTATGAGTGCAATCATGTGCATGTCATGTACCAACAAAATTCCAAATCCCCAAAATAGTGTAAATACTTGCAATATACTTCGTCTCATCTACACCGTTAAATTGGCTGCTCAATTCTTACAATGTCCTAGAGTACTCTTATTATCATGGACAAAGATTGGAAGGATTGCAATTTAGACATCAATGATCCTTTGATTTTGATTGGACAATCCACAATAATGCAAATTTTAATTTTTATTAAATAATTTAAAATATTATATCTAAATTTGGGTCATTCAATCTTAAATGAACATTATTGATAGTTTAACATGTTTGGAAACATACTAACGGGAATTAACGACTATTAGTTTTAGTTTGTGACTTTTATAGACTTACAAATTACAAAATGCTTAAATAATTGAAAAATAGAAGAAAAGTCAGCTACCAACTGCACAAATAACGCCAAAGGGTGACAAAGATTACAAGTTGAGTAAATTTTGAAATTGAAACTTCAGCTTTTCAATTTTTGTCTTTTAATACCATTTTGGGTAGTATTATTATCTTCTCTAATAGCCATCATCACATTGGTGAATATTTATTTTTTATAGACAATATTATTGATGCGAGCTAGTTGTACTTCTCAAAGGGTAACCACAAGAATATTTGATATATATGTTAGGATGCGACTATTTGATATATATATATATATATATATATATATATATATATATATATATATATATATATATATATATATATATATATATATATATATATATATATATATATATATATATATATATATATATATATATATATATGTGTGTGTGTGTGTGTGTGTGTGTGTGTGTGTGTGTTGGGATGTGAGTTTGCATTTAAGATATTTTTCTTCTAAATAATATTTGGTGGGGATGTGAATTTTGTCATTAATCTCTTTAAAGCATAAAAGAAATTATGGATGCGAATTATGCTTTAGTTTTGCTAATAATTTACTCTCCTAACCACAATTTTCTTTTCATAATGTTGGAACTCAAACTTGACTTTATTTAAAGGATACAAATCTTGTTCTACTTATGTGGCACTCGTTAGCTTGATTCAATAAATTTAGTGTGCACTATTCTTTTTTAATTAGGATGAATATTGTCTTCAAAACAAAAAACAAAAACTCTATTAACAAGTATTCCAAGATACTTGTTAAGAAATCACAAAATTAAATAAAAATGAGTTTTAAATAAAAAATATTAATTTTTAAAATTCTTAAATGTTGAATGCACTTCTAAAATTATATTTTGATTTTAGTTTCTTTAAACAATAAGGAGAACATTAACCAATGTTCTTGGATTATTGGTTAAACATCCAAAAATTGTAAATTTTTATATATAGGAAAATACTGTATTTGTTATGTTAACGAGTATTTGACTTTTAATTTCGAAGATAAAATTTTCAACGTGAAAAAAATAAAATAAAAACTCTTTTATAGATTATCTAATATATAATTTTATAGTATAATTGGTAAAAAGCTGTGAATTTTTCGTTCTACCATTTTTAATAAGTAGTTATCACTCATTAATATTTCAAAATCATCAAAAAGATTTAATAATAATTGATAATATTCTTTAAAAATAGTAACTCGTAATTATTTTTATGCATAAAATTATTATTTAATTTATGTGGATTCAATATATAATACATATATTTTTTTGTTTTAATCAAATTAATATCATTTTAGTTACTATTTCAATTATAAAAATAAAAATAATCATTAATATTTACTTTTCAACAATACCTATAATCATTAAAATTTTAAATATTTTAAAATTAGTACACGCCGAACCATAGTCTATATTGAAATTTACTTTTATATAATTAAATAACTTTTAAATAAAAAATACTAAAGTAATTTTTACAAAATAAAGTAATTTTGTCGGTGTTTCTATGAAATCATACGTACACCGCAAAAATAATCACAGTACAACAACGTCAGAACTGTGTTTATTTCTGATACAAATAATAACTGCATTAATATTTATGATACCCCTCGTCCAAAAAAAAAAAAGAAATTGCTACGCATTTATTTCCTTTGATTACTCTTGCACGTCAAAGAAGCAGAATGGACCCCTGCCTGACCTGACCTTAAGCTGTTTAAAAGAATCAAAATATTAATATCACTTAACTTAAATCTTCTCTGTCAACATATTTGCTCGATCTATATTCATTTTTATCTCTATCTCTTAATTTTTCTATCTCTCAGTGTTATCTTTTAACTTTTTGATCATCTTTGCTCTTTTCTTACATATATTTTCTAATGAAGAGATCATTCATGTTAAAAATATATTGTACTATTGTTCATACTAAATGTTCGTGGTCGTCATGTCAGAATCATAAAGTGCATGTACATGATATTAAATCTTCGTGATTTTAGACAATTTCTCATCAAGAATGCCAACTAGCCCAAAAGTTGAAAACTTACAAAACACGTAAATTAGAGGATGACTTCTTTTCCCGTTCTCAAATTTTTTCAAAATACACTGAATTAGTCAATTCAAAAGCTATTGATGGATTTTTTAGAATATTGAGGTGTGAAAAAAAGCCATCAAATTAGAGATCCCGATTGAAAAAAGAATTAAAAAAATATGAAAAATATTATTTTAATATTCATCCACCCAATATACACTTTAAAATAAAAATTATATAAATAAAATGATGCTATTTGTGCGATATATCGATAATGATGAATTTTATTTTGAAAGAATATAAAATACTGAATGAGGATTAAAAAATTAAAGGTATCCAAATATAAGAGTTCAAAAAATATATATAGTGCAATATGTCTAACCTGCGCAAGTATTTCAATGTATATAAATTGTGGGTTAAATGTATTTTTTGGTTTCTATAAATTTTATTTTTTATAAATTTATTTCTTCCTTTTCATCTACAATTTTAGTCTATATATAAAATTAAAATAAATTAAAACTTTTTCATATAACTCCAAAATTTAAATATATACATAAAAATTGTGTTATAATATAAGTCTATAAATTAGACGAACTTTGAAAATGTTATTGGAAGAGAGAATTTGGAAGGACTTTCAAAGATTTAGATAAATTCTTTAAATTATTTTTACATGTTATAACAATCACAATATAAAAATATATATTTATCACATCCCTTTCATCATTTACTTAAATACTCAATTACGGTTAAATATTTCTCTTTCTTTCCAACTCCTCTCTTCCCAAAGCCCTATGAAATCTGGTACAGAACCTCCCGCAATATCTCCTCATATGAAATCAGATTGCTCTATGTACTGTAGAAACTAATTAAATTTTATTTCTCTTTATTAGAATAAATCATATTTGTGGAGCAATCCTTCCTACATAATGGTATCAACTTTACCCCGCTTGTTTCTAAAATACCACACATGACACATTCAAACAGATAAATCGTATTTTTCTTCTAAAGTACACATTTGAATGACACAAGATTGTGTTTTTAAAGATGAGTACTTCCAAAGTGTTTTTGGGGTGAAAAAAGTTCCTCCCTTATTTATTATCTATCTTACAGCAGAAAATAGCTTAGGGCTGTGGAAATGAAACACATCCTCTGTTTCCCAAGTTCATTATCAGTAAGTCATCATAATATGAGCAGCAATAACTCCAATTTGAATAATGGCATCATGTAATAGTTGTCCCTTCAGACAGAGGCAAAACTCCAATTTGAAATCTTACCATATTATTGAAAACTATAAAACAAAATCAATACAATGATACCATTATTTAACCAACAAAAGGCAAAAACTAGCATCGATTTATACTATAAATATTTATACAACAGGGTAATTGGCTATGACCATTCCATAAAAGACTATGTTTGTTTTGCTCAAATGCAATTGTAGTTTGATCTCAACCTGCCTAGGCTATGTGTGCATACAAACTAAAAGCCCTAAGTGAGCCAGCTCACCTCTTGCTGCGAGGTCCAAGTCCACTTCTAGGGCCAGGAGACCGAGAAAACTGAAGCCGCAAGTGAGTGGACTCAGGACTGAGTTCATCAACTTTATAACCTGTGTAATCCAACCACTTATTAGTTCAAATCCTAACATAGTTTGTTGGTGACTAAGATAGACAGGATCCATAATTAGCTTGCAAACCTTTCAGTAATTGTATGAATTTAGATAAGCAAATCATAATTATGCTGTCTTTACTTGTTTATCAACATTCAAAATTCACTTCAACTTAATAACCACATCTTGATTCACCACCAAAAACCTAAGGACAGTCTACACAACTTTCACATGCTCCATCAAGTTAACTTATGACTTGCACAGAAAGAAAATGAAATCAATTTCCTTTTATATATAAGCAGGTCAACAGAAGTAATACCTTGCAAGGCACTCAAAGCAGTTGCTGCACAAGCTGGATTTGCAAAATCTACAAAACATAGGATTAAAGGATCTCCACCTCGCTGCAATAAACAAGCATTTCAGCATAAAAAGCACAATGAAACTTTCAACCAATCAATTAAGCAAGCCAAGAGGACAAGCAGACAACTGCTACAAACAGTACATGCACTTACATGTTTGGATTCTTTGGTCACAAGTCTCACTTCTCTATATCCGACAAAAGGGCGAAAAATATCTAAATATGACATTAAGGAACTTGAATAATTGAATTAAAATGAATGAAACCGAGGACACACTGATGAAAGCATAATAATACAAATCCTAAAAACTATCAAAGTAAAAAAGGATACGAGCCACTTCCCTTCTTGTGCAGTCAGATGGGAGCCCTTCAACATATAAAGTACTTGAAGCATCTGGGGGTAGTGGTATTGTCTCAGGTCCGGGCCTGGAAATTGCATTTATAGGTAACTGACCACCAAAATTGGCATTACGCCCATTTCGTGCAAGATCAGGGCCACCACCAGGATGCTGCAAGACAGTAGGATCACCTAGAGAATGGCCTGGCATTCCACCAACACCCCTTGCCAATCCAACGCCACCAATTACACTAGCTTCCCCAGAATTAAATGAAGTAAGCTGCTTCACAATCAAAGAGGATGATAGTTGTAAGCAAACAACCAGTGATAGCATGCATGTGTGCGCACATTAGATGTAAAATAAAAACGGGTTAAGATGTTACCCCCACACTCTGAAGGTAGCGGTCATAAGCAGACCCTATTGTTTTAGTGTCCTTTACCATTTGGTGACCATCGCCTCGAGCAATAAAATTATGCACCTCATTACCTGAGGTTAGACCAGAAGGTGACATATCTGCAACATTACAGAATCTAGTCTCAGAGGAAAGAGTATAAAAGAAAAGCATCTTATAATATCAAGATATTATCTCATAGGATTAGTTTCTTATATTAGAGTTTCTCATAAGATTAGTTTCTATATTAGTTATTATCATGATTTGTTTGCCTAAGCAGCTAATATTTGGAATCTTGTATCCCTATAAATAGCGGTTAGTGGTTTAATCATGATCTTATTTTAACCTTTATTCTTTCTCTCTATCTCTTTATCTAAAACTCCATAACTTAAACATGGTATCAAAGCATGACCGTCCTCCGTGACCTCTCCAACAATAAAGTTGCCAAGTTCCCAAGGAGGCGTTTGTTTCCCAGACTAAAATATTCCAGAGAATAACTTACCTGGAAATATAAGAATGGATATTGGATTCCTGGGTATTGTAAAAAAAAAAGTGTTTGGCACACAATTAACATTCCTAGAAAAATTGGCAGTTCTAAGATTTTTAAAAAAAATATTATATAAAATTGCATGGGAATGTAGATTCCCACCTTCTCCCTTGGGAATAAATCCATGGGTACATTCCCACTTTCTCACTTGAGAATAAATCCATGGAAATTATGGAAGTTACGAGAATTTATCTCTATCCTAGGAACCTTTATCCCTTGGAATAATTTTTTCTCAACCTTATAACAATTCATGTATTCATGGAAATGTGATTTTTAGACTTGAAACAAACACCCCCAATAGTTCGCGGATGTTTCTGACATTTTCCAACAAATTCAGTCTCGGATGCAGCGAAGTCCGCTGATCTGCTACAGCCCAAAATTTTGAGCCGATATGGTCACTAACGACTATTTCTCTGGGTAGTATGGGACTAAACCCGTCCCCTCAACCCAACACACTTAAGGGTTGTATTGTTCCAAATCCAATAAAGGAAGATGAAGTGGCCCAATAACAGACTGAGGGTTATCGAGCCTTATAAGCATCGCAAAGGTCATATGAATATACCAGTGCGATGTGGGACTGAACCCACCCTCTCAACCAAGCACATTAAAGGTGCTGTATAACAAGCAATGAAGACAGACAAAGTGGTCAATTACATAAAGCAGAGGTGGTTGCAATTAAGGCTGAATGTCCAACAAAAAAATGTAAATAACTAAATATTTTCTCTCAAAACAAAACAACAAACATAAAGCAAAATTAATTCGGAAGTAATAAAAAAGTTGCTTAACTTTGAAAAACATAAAAATTGAAATATTAAAAGAATAAATTATCACAATTTTCTTTGAAAAAGAAAGGGACCTTGGATCATACAATCAAAGAAGAAAGTTTCTATTTAAATTTAAAAAATTTGAATCACTTAAAGAGTAAAATAAATAACCAAAAATCAAAAGACTGCCAGATAGAACAAAAGCAACTTATGACTCAAAAAAGCCTAAAGGGGTTAACAGTAAAAATATTTATAAGCCAAAAAATGGAGGTATAGTCTTGCCATTTTACTGTGTTTAAGATTGTATCAATTTTATTAAAAAAGAAAGGTGATACACATATTTCACTTTTTATGCCAGTAGCAATACCATACCACGCACCATTATAGCAAGCTGTGTGTCATAGTAATGCTTCTTAAATGATATGATCTATTCTCAATTTATAAGGATGACAAGGAAATAGTAACCAATCCTGATTCCTTAAGCAAATGGAAGAGAGTGGTTTAAGCAGCTTTCTTAGTAGAGAGGAAGGAGAGCAAAATAAAATGAAGATAGGTCTAACAATCTTAATTCAACTCTAAAAATATGACGACGACGACGACAACAAAAGGCTTTCCTTACTAGGTAAGATGGGCTATGTGGATCAAATTATGGCGTAAATCTCAGCATGGACCATGTCTATACTACTTAAGCTAAAAAAACAAGGAAACTATTCCAGACTGAAAGTAACACTTAGGGTTTGCAGTTTGTTTAACCGATACTTATAGCTGTAAGGAATCTGAGTTTGATTCCTAACCAGTGTCCTTAAAACTAGACCGATACTTATAGCTGTAAGGAATCTGAGTTTGATTCCTAACCAGTGTCCTTAAAACTAGACCTAACACCAATCATTGAACAAGTGCAAACACTACTTCATAATTTATTGGTTTGAGTGAGGTCAAACCAAAAGAAATCAAATATATATTTATTGAAAGTCATATATATTTAAGACCGGTTCCACTGAGTGAGGTCATATATATTTACGACTGGTCAGGGTAGCCCAATTATGGCTGGTTCCACTGATTCATGACCGGTTCAGAAGTCTAACATTAGATTTCTTGATTACTACTTCCTAGTCTGACACCCTTGACTAGATGAGCCGCGATCTGGTTGATGGTTGAACCATTCAAACCAGCAAATCTAGTCCAAGTTTCTAAACCATGTTCCTAACTATTTATACAACAAAACCTGTAAAAGCTCAGTCAGTTGTACTGTTAACAATTTCTCAGAAACATGAAGCTGCTCTAATCCTGTCTCTCTGTTATTTCATTTTTTCCTGTTTTCATCACTTCCTCGCTCATTTTTGGTTGCTAAGACCAAGACATATAGACCTGCAACTGATATTCTAGAGTTGTTTAGAAAATATAAATCATTCATGTTCTCATTTGTTAGTCTCCTCACCAACTAGTTTATCTTATAGCATCAAACTCCACATAATCATTTGCATTATTTATAACATCAAAAACTAAAGTAATAAACTTTTATGTCCACTGTCGTTTATACAAAGACCTAACACGCCAAGCTCCAAACCCTAAGTTTGAATGGTGAAAAGTGCACCGAAAACGTCAAAGATTGAAATTTTCGGAAAAATAAAAATGCAGCAAAAAGGGAGAAGGGATAACCATATTCAGCACGAGGTCTTTTGAGCATGCCGGGAGAAGGGATAAACGACTGCTGTCGATTCCAGAAGCCGTCCGTCATGGCGAGAGATCAATAGAGTGAGCAGAAGAAGAAGTCGATGATGATAAGGTTGATGGATCTGGTGGTGAATGGTTATGGTGATTACAATTACAAATTCAAAAACCCTAATTCTCAAAATAACAAAACCCTAATTCTTCCTCGTATTCGCACGATGAACACAACCGATCCCTTTTTGTTTGCGTTTCCTTAAAACCAAAAGTCAGCTGTAACGTTTTTTTTCGTCCATAAATAAAATGATACCGAAAATCCCATGTGAGATTAAGGTTTCAAACGAGACTTATTATTATTATTATTATTACACTAAAAATTCAATTTATTCTGTGACAATTTCAATGCAACTTAATTTAATCTTTAATAATATTTAAATTAGTCTTTAATAATTTAATATAAAAGATAAATTAGTATTTATGTTCCTTGATACATCTTTTAAGTTTTTTTTCTTCTTGAATAACGCTATGAAATTTATCCACCACAAACGTACTATATAACTCAAAGTCCACATCACGTAAATGACACTCTTGTACTCACTTAATAATAATTAGTAATCCACTTGATTCGCCTTCGTCAACCGACATAATTATCATTGACCGTTTTGTTTTAGTTAAGACAAAATTACCACCATCGTCACAAATACAAATACCAATTCCCATCCATTTGCGTGATAAAGAGAACGATGCATCGACATTACACTTAAAACGCCCTATAGTTGGCCTTTGCCACTGGAGATCGTGTTCTTGCATGTTGAATTCTTAATTGCCAAATTCCACTCCTCTAGATATTTAGTATCCATCCACACAAATTGCACAACACCTTCCTTTTTATTATTCCAAATAGCATTATTTATTTGTTGCCAAATACTCTATAAAATCATAGTTGTGCGGCTTTGCTACCAACAATTAACACCATTTTTTACACTTGAAAAAGAGGTGTAAGCTACTCTCATCTCCGTCGTCACACAATTGGCACTGAGTAGGACATGTTACGCCACACATCGGTCTCGTGTTGGAATGCAGTTTCGACAGATATGCCACACAAGATTTTGGACCTTTTGAGAGATTTTTAATTTCCAAGTCAGCTTCCAATCAACTATTAACCTGAAATTGGAATTGTCAATTAGGTCAGTCATATACGATTTATAATGCAGTTCTAACTGAGTAGGCACCACTACTTTCCCCTTTCCAAATTCTCGCATCCTCTAAAATAGATGTATACAGCGGAGTGGGTATAATTTTTTAAGCATAGGGTGTGCTGAATATGTTATTTATTAGTGATTCATTCCAAACTTTTAAGTCTCGTATTATTAAGTCATTCACACTTAAATTAAATCATTAAGATAGGTTGACATCCCTAAAAGTTTGGATAGGATCGTGCCATCACTTAGCCATTTTTCCTTCCATACTTGAATTCTAAAGCTTTCTCCTATGCACCAACGAAAACCAATTAACAATAAAGGTTTTGAACTCCAAACGCTCGCCACATGTAGCTCGGGTTGTGGCCAAGCTTGAAAGATAGAAAATCAATTCGCTGACAGTGTCTAACTTTGAAGAGGCGAGTGATCAAAATGTCTGCATTGGACAGAAGACGCCAACCTTTCTTACCAAGCATAGCCATGTTGAAAGCTTTTAGTTGTTTAAAACCCATTCCTCCTTCATTTTTAGGCATAGAGAGTTTGTTCCATGCTAACCAAATGATACTTTAGTGTGCGTTCTTTTTCTACCCCGCCAGAAGGAACTCATCATTCTTTCTATCTATCCTGCTAGGGAGGAAGGTAGGAGGAAAATACTCATGATATAAACTAAAATATACTACAACACAAACTTAATTAGAATTTCCTTACATGCTCTTGGGAGATTTTTGCTACTCCAATTGTTCATTTTTCTCCATACTCTATCTCCATACTCTATCTTTGATAAAAGGAAAAGTATATTGTTTTACTTCTTCCATTCATAGATGAGAGTCCTAGATACTTCCTTGTTCCTAACACAAATTGCACACCCAACATCTCAATAATTTGAGTTTTTATCTCCACTCAGACGTTCTTGTTACAAAACACCTTCGACTTCTGCAAATTTATGGTTTGTTTAGAAGTTGTTTTATATATGCCAATAATTTCTTGCATAACCCTTGCTTCGCTAGTAATTGCTCTGAAAAACATAAAGCAATCATGTCTAAATGACAGAAAATAGGGGCATTTTGACAAATCTTAGCACTATGTCAGTCTTCTTTGTCCTCGTCTTTCTTTATTAATGTTGACCAACACACATAATGAACTAATAAGGCGACAATGGGTCACCTTGTCGGAGTCCCCTCCCTAGAATTATAGGCCATGTTTGGGTATCGTTGACAATAACTGATTATTCCAGACAATACAATGATAAGTCTTACTTATATCCAGGTTCAAAGCAATCTCTCATTTCCTTCCACGAGGTTTTTATTTCATGTAGTAAACAATTTCTATACATGCTATTGCATTATCTCTCGATTTGGAACAAAAGTTGACTGGTTGATGGAGATGAATTTATGTAGTACCTTCTTCAACCTATTCCCTAATACTTTTGCTAGAATTTTATACAAAACATCACATAAGGCAATCGGTCTGCAATCCATCATGGATTTTTGTTCCTCGCCTCTGAGGATCGGAGCAATATTAGTATGATTCATGGTAGATGGAAACAGCCTCATGGATAGCCAACTACAACATGCTTCAAAACCTTCAATCCCACATAAATTCCAAAAGTGTTGATAGAAACCAAGAATTAGGCCATCATGTCCCAAACATTTATCAGCTTCTCTTTCTAAGGCTTTGCGACAATTTGTGATCTCGGTTCGAAGCTTTTGACAATTTATCTTGCCCCAATTAGCCATATCAACAACACACTTCTCAAGAGTTGAAATGATGTTTGTTTGATGATGTTGGCGCCATCGATTTCTAACAAACATATCGAACTCAGGTTTCACCAGTCATGCATTTTCGAATCTAAAATGTTGTTGGCATGTTTGATGTAAGTCATGTTGGTATCTATTCAACATGATGGAATAGTGGTCTGATGTCGGTGCAACTAAATTTTTCACCCATGCTTAAGGGAGAATTTGGTACCGCTCTTGTGTAGCCATGGTTTGGTCTAGTTTCTCTTCTACTGCTCTGTTGATGCCTATACTCTTAAATTAATAACTGCATGCAGGTTACCTAATCCTTGACAGTTCCAACTAATCAAACTCATTTATGATGGCAGGCCTGCTTAGCATTGTCCGCCAATAATACATTTTCATTGTACAAAGGATTAGAAAGAAAAAAAAAGAAACATTATCAACCACGATTGCACTCCCATTTTTAGCTTCTTTACGTAAGTGACTAAGTTGTCCACCTCCGTTGCCTTGCTAAATGATTTGGTTCCACTTGCCCCTTGCGTTATAAGCTAATGGATCTACGTTAAAAGCTAACAGATTGACCAATACCAAATAGACAATAAATTCATTATGATTATAGAAAGAAATAAAAGTCTAATCGTCAAAATAAAGGAGATATAATAGGATAATCTATCCCACCATGTATTAAATCATCTTTGGATAAACTAATAAAATATGATAAGTTAATCGTGAATTATATTCTATCATACTTTATTATATGTGAGTCGAGTTAAAAATCAACAAAATATCATAAGAAAATAATTTACTTATTTACCCTTACAAAATAGAATTTAATATACAACAAAATATAAATTTAAAAATAGAATTTTGATTTTAAATTTTTAAAGGTAAAAAAAAAATAATTTTTAAAAAATATGCAAGATTTTATCACATTGGCAATTATGTCATTTTATATAAAATCTAAATAATTGAAAAATTTTGAAATTACAATATCGATAAAAGTTAAACATAATTTTATTATAAAAATATGAATACGACTTAATTTTTTATAAACTAATTTAATTTTCGCAAATGGTAGTTTAGTCATTTACATTTACATATAATATATATCATATCTTTATTTAACTTATTTAATATATATTATTTAGCTACTCACATTATTGTTGGAAAAAATTGAAGTTGTTTATGTAGTAGTGTGAATATATTTTTATGATTATATAATATTATTTTACTATTTATTAAAGTTTTTTTGTTAATTTATAGTTACACAATATTGCAAGTTAATATAAAAAAAGATATGTAATTATTTTATAAGGGTTAATTAATTTGTCAAATACATGATGTGATGAAATATTATTTTATTTGTTATCATATTTGCATCAAACACATGATAAGATAAATATTTATTATTGTTAAATTATAGTTCAACTGATAAACACCATATTGTTAGGTTTAAATTCATGTATAAAGACCTTATGATTGTGTGAATTAATTATAGTAGTATTTACATTCTCTTCTAAAAAAAATATTTACCATTTTTCTATTTTATGCATTATTATCCAATTTTATATTTTAACTTGTCTATTTCATATCATAACCACCAAGCGGCCGTGTTAAGTATTTGGAATAGAGTATTTAGGGACAAAAGTGGTATAAAAAAAAGTGAGGTGTACAACTAAAATAGAAAGTGCAAATAGTAAATATCTAATTTTATTGACACAATCTCATCGGGTATGATAGAAAAAAATAAATAAATAAATTGGTGTTGGGCGGCTATAAAATAAATATATCATTTTGATTTGTAAAATTTAATTCAATATTGTATTTTAATTTTAAACTAAAGACTATAAATTTCAGATGATATTATTACTCAGTCTATCCAAAAAAAAAAACAAGAGAATCTCTTCTTCCCCTATAACTTTTTTTTTTTTGTCAATTAAGGCCCGGACGGAATTTATTAAAATTGACCACGAAATTAGAAACCTCCAGATCTTCAAAATCCATCTTTAATATTTGTCTTTCCACCAATTTCACCTAAAAAACATATCATTTTTCAAATTTTGTACTTGTAATCAATATGTAAGCTCCTATTTCTATTGGTTTTCATTTTTGCATTGCGTTATATAACATCAATTTTTTGAATATGTGGTACAGGATAAAATAGACCGGAATAAAATGATTTACATAAATTTTACCGAAGTGTTTCATTTTTGCATTGCGTTATATAACATCAATTTTTTGGTAAGTTTTCCGTAGTGTTAAATGTACTGTATCTTTACCGAAAATTTCTTTTCAAGTTTTCTGGTAGTGTTAAATGTTTACGTCGTTTACGAAAAACTTTTTCCAAATTTTCGTAAAAAAATAAAATTTAATTTGATAGAATAGTAAAAAAAATGAAGGGTAATTTTGACATTTTTAAAAGTTTGTAAAGGTATAGGTATAATTGTAGGGGTATGGGATAAAATATTCCTTAACTTTTGTTTCTGAATTAGAACATAATTTTTTAATCCGATCTGTAAAAATCTGAACTAGCTTGATTGGGATTTGGGTGGTTCGTATAACCCGCATTAATAAAATATTTATTTAAATTTAAATATGTTATTAATTATGGAGTTCAAAAATAGTTAATAAAAATATAATTTTGTAATTAGAAATTAAATATTAATAAATAATATTAACACAAAAATTAAAGTAAACATTATATATATTTACATGTTAATTTCATTTGTTGAGGATTATTTTGCTGCTAACAATTAAATATTTATGAAGTTTTATTTTTTATTTCACTATATATATGTGCACGTATTAAATATTTTTTGAAATATAATTAAAAATCTTTGATATTAACAATTGAATAATAATTTTTTATTATTTATTGAGTCTTATTTTTATTTCCACTTCTACATATTAACTTTATATTATTCGTATCACAAAAAACTTAATTTTATGAATTAAAACACAGATTCAATATAGTGTTGTTTTGATATAAATTTAGTCGATTGATAGTTAAAACATAAAAAATTATCTAATTAAATTTTATTTTCTTCTAATTAAATTTTTTTACAGAAATAATTTAATATTAAATAAAATACATGGGCCGGTCTGAAAGCCTTTGACCTGTACTGTATAGGACCGGCCTTAGACACTAATTTTATAGCTTATATTTAATCTGGATTTTTAGCTCGATCTAAAAACCACTATCTGGATGGGCTAGTCCGATGCAGATCAGATAGCCCAATTTGACACCTCTAAAAAAATATCTATAGGTTTTTAAAGAGAATTGGATATCATACCCCCCCAATTAACCTTATACCCTCCAATTAAAATTTTTGAGTGTGAATTGACTGTATTGTCCTCAATTATTCAGTAAAAACAAAGTTACTGCCCTACATACTTCACAAATAGACAAATCCGAAAAAGTAAGAAATTTTCCAAATTTTTTTTTCTCGGAAATTTCAAATTCATTGAAATTTCCCGGTAGTTAAAAATGTGTACCGGAAATTTCAAGATTTGAAATTTCCGGGAGTGCCAACTGAAAATTTAAAATTTCCGGTATTGAAAATGAACTACCGGAAATTTCAAAATGAACTAATGAAAATTTCAAATTTCCAGAAATTATAACTACTGGAAATTTGAAATTTCCGGTAGTTATAATTTCATACCAGATTTTTCGGAAAAAAAATTAACCTACCAGAAATTTGGCTGAGGGGGTAGATTTTAGAGTAAATTTTTTTAACCGTGGTTGAAAATAAAAACCAATGGACATTTATGGGTTTTCATTATTTTGGGGGGTATAGGTCTAAATGGGTATGATATCCAATTCTGGTTTTTAAAAAGTGGAGAAGCTCTTGTGAGAAAATAAAAGTGGGTATCGATTTCACATGCAGTGTCTCGTTTCGTTGTAGTTTGGCCCATATTGACTTTTCACATAAAAGCCCAATAATTTTCTGTATAGAAGTACAACGAATGATAAATTTAAAGGAGATGTATTATTTTAATTTTACAATGATATAAATAAAATATTAGATAAATACATTCAATATAAAAATCGTTTAATATAATACGAAGCAGTTAGAATTGAACAATAATATAAAATTGTACTATACTGTAGTACATGGGAAAGAAATATATCTAGTAGCTTTCTCTTTCGTTTACTTCTTTTGGAAGGAATATATTCTCCATTATTATTTTCATTGTTGCTACAGATCTTCCATGTCGATTCAAAGTACTGCAAGCTCATTCTCACTGCACATGAGGTGATTAGTAGTATATACTATTATTTATTCATTTCAATATAACAGTATATAGTTCCATTTTGTACATAAAAATCATGTCCACTATAGTTCCAAAATTTTGTTCTTTTCTTTATTTCAGTAGTGTTCTGTTTGGGTTTGGAAATGATTCAAATATTGCTTGCCTTTTGGAAAACAGTGTGAGGAAAAAAAACAACAAACTAAACCAAAACAAGTAAAGAAAAAGAAGTTTATGAGAATGACAGTCTTATATATGAAAAATATTTTGTACTTTATCTTTTATAATTGCGAAAAATAATTAAATTGTATATGCGAAAATTAAGGATGAGATCTGTAAGGGAAAGACCAGGCCAATATGTGTACTTTGTGTCTTACTCGAATATGTAAGCAACACAATCTATTTAGCGATAGCACCAAGGCTTTTAATTAAAGATGTATTTTTGTGTGTGGTATTAACATATTGATTTATTTTTTAAATTATTATTAATATCCACGTGTCAATCGCAACAACGTAATAAAATTAAAAATAAAATTTAAAGATATATGTAGTGTTTCATAAATCTATAAATCTATCCCTCTAAATTAAGCTTATATATAATTACTAAATGTTGCGTTGCAATCCTTTATTTTTGTGCAATTTTTTTGTATTATTGGAATGTAGAAAAAGTGGATCATACAAGGGGAGTTTTATTTATTTTGTCAAATAAAAAAAATGGGAAGAAGTTAGATAATTCAGCAAGGTAATGTTTTTTTTTGCCTTGATAAAACTAATAATATTGGATTTCAAATATATATTTAAATTGATCAATTTAAATATATATTTTATAAAATAGAGACTAATTCAATAAATTAATAAAAATAAAAAATTAAAATTGTAATTAAACCTTAAAAAAAAATTAAATCAGCTGACATCGAAGGATTTTTAGAACTTAGAAGAGATGAAGTTCTTCTTTTTTTTTTTCTGTTTATCTTAAGCAGTCTTGAGTGGACACGCTATCATTGTCTAGTCTTTAAGCCCAACTTCAATTTGTTTCCTTTTGCTGAAAACTTGAATAGCACTGATTACAACACAATAAACCCTACAATAAATTTGTCTCTGTTTCAACACAGCACGTGGGTCCAATTTTATGTCCCTCTCCCTATTTTGATACATTAATTTGTGGGGACCTTAGTTACACTGTCCAATTTATTATGCCAAGAAAACCCAATTCTCAATTTAGTCACCCTTACACATGTAGTAGTAATGCTACAAAATATAATTCCCTCTTTTATGCCATTGGACCAACAGAGTTTGAACTTTTCCATTTTAAATAATACAAGTAACCTTGACTATATAAAATAAATTTAAAGAAAAATACAAAATTATACTACTTTGATTTCATAAATAAATAAATGAACTATACTACTGGTTAATAATCACATTTTTAGACATGATTATTTTATTTTGGTCAATCAATATAATAATTATCTAAATCTGTATATACGTAATTTTCTCATAATTTGATAATTGAGATAGCTATGACATCACCTTTTGATCATTGAATGCCCTATAGATAGAGAGTCTAGTCCCCAAGTCATTGATTACACGTTGTATGAGACTTAGTACAACAGTTTCAGACTTTCAGTTTCTTAGTCGGCCATTAATTTCCATGGAGGCCCACACATTCACCTAACTAACAAAACTCACCATAATTAATTAATTTGCCCCCAATCCTTATTCAATATATTTTTGGGTCTAGCTAACGTGTGTTAAGCAAATAGGAGATATAATGTCAAAGTTTATAATGTCATTGTTGTTTGGAGATGTAGTGTTAAATTATCTGATAATTTTAAAATATTTAATTTTTTATTGCTTTCATACACAAGCTCTTTAAGAAGTTATGTCAAAGCTCTAGTTCGGTTTGGAGAGATGGGAGTGGATTATGATATATTGAATTCTTATATCGAAAGTCTTTTTGATAATGTACTTATGAGGTGTGTTATGTTGGTTATAGTGGCAGTGCAGGTATATGATGTGATAGACTCACACTTGAGATGAAGATTGTTGAATTCAAGTATGAGTAGTTAATCTTATATTGAATGTGAATGACATAAATGTTGAATATATAAAAGATGATATTTATATACCAAATGTCTAAAGATTTTGAATGAAAATGTGGTATCAAAATCTATTGTGATCTAGAGCTTTTGAAACATTGTTGCATTCGTACTCTCATACTCCCTATGGATGTATTATGAAAAACCTCAGTTCCACACCATTAAGAGGTATAGTTTTGTAATGGTTTATAAAGAGTGACACTTACCACCTTATCGATTAGTTTTGTAGGATGATTTGAGTGTAAGGGAATGTATTGGCAATATTTGAAAAATTCAAGTTTCCCTTGAGTTATTCATATTGCTCATATTATAGATCAAATATAACACGTAATATCTAATTTTGTGGGTCAAACTCACACCCACATTAAAAAAATTATTATTTAAAAAGAGTTTATATCTCAAATTTCATGTAAAATAATTTTAAAAAATATCATTTACTTTATAAGTTGATTTTATAAGAATGAACTAAATAAACTGATAATATTTTATAATCTTTTTGATCTTAAATACAAAATAAAATTAAATATATAAAAGTTGATATATTTATTTTTATTCACTTATTTTATCTAATATTTGAAATCCTCCATAATATATATAAACATAAAAAATATGTTATATAACCTCTATCTCTCTCCTTTCATTTACTAATTCATTTGGCTATACTCTTTTTGGCATGTTAATTTCTACTGTCCACAACTTGTGGCAAGGACTAATCAGAACACCCACCCTAAGGACCCGTTCAAATGCCTCTTAAAGTGTTTCCTAGTCACTTTTTAATTGGACAAAAGTACTATTGCTTCATGTTGTCTCATTTATTGCTACAAGCTACCAAAAGCATAACACAAATATCACTCCCCAACAGCCAAATCTTATAGCACATGATCCAGCATTTACTCTCCTCCCCCATTTTTCCGCACACACTACACTAACCTTTGTTCTTTCATTAAATGTTACATTACTTGGTAGCATTTAATTTCCATTTTTTTCATTCATATATACTTCAAATACAAGCCACCCTTTGCACTACATAATTAAATTCCCTTCTTCATTTATTAAGTATCTTCTAGCTTGCACAATATTCATTATCCTCTCTTATTTTTTCCTATTTAATTTTCTCCCCTCTTTAACAAACCTTTTTCTCACCCTTCTTTTGAATTTTTATTGTCTTGTTATTTAGGAAACTATACCCTTGTTGGAAAAAATGAATAGGAAACATCTCAATGTGTTGTTAGTGATGCTACTTTTGGTGATATATTTTGTTGACCATGGTTATGGCTCTAGACACACTCAAATTTTCAAAGTGCATCCAAAAATTCAAGCTTTGCCTTCAAAATTCTTTGGTTTATTGCCAAAAGCAATAATTCCACCATCAGGACCTTCTAGGAAGCACAATGACATTGGATTACGAAGCTCAATGGGAAAACCATAGAGGGGTATATATAGTACTATTGTCTTATAGAAAAATTATGGGTAATGTATATGCATGGTGTCTTTAATTAACTCTTTAATTGTATTTTGTCTTTACCTTAATTATTTGTTTTTAAATTTTTCATTTCCCTTCTTTGTGATTACTTTTAAGATCATTTTCAAGGGACAGAACAATTTTATAGTGTGTGCCTTTAAAGAGTATATGTAGATTATCTTCTCTTCACATATAGCTCGTGAAGGATATATCATACATCTGGATATATGCTTTAACTTCATATATAGTTGTAATCTTTAAGTTTGAACCATTGTGGGTTTCAAACCAAAGAAGTGTTTGGTGGCTTAGTTTGATTAATCACATATAAAAAGCTTTGTTCTTGAAAGCAAAGAGAAATATGGTAACAAATTCTTCTACCTTGCAAAGTTGATCTATATCTTAGAAGTAACCCTTTTGTTTCTGAAAGTTTTAAATTATGATTGAGATTATGTTAGCAAATTTTTATATTACTAAAAAATGCACTTGATATAATTTAAATTACAACTTTGATGTTGTTTTTGTAATATTGTGACTCTAATTATATACCGCAATTTAAAATTACTTGAATCTCTTATTCTGCGAATTCTGTTGGCATACTAGTATATGTTATATTATTATTATTATTATTATTATTATTATTATTATTATTATGAGTAATAAAAGAAATTGCATTGTCTTTTTTTCTTTTTTAAGGAAAAAAGAAGTTGCATCGTTGATGACTTGATTCTAAACTGAGGTTGTAATTAATTTCTGAGAAATCTGTAGTTTGTACTTATAATAACTGTTGGTTAGAGTGAACATACATACATTCTAATAAAATTTGGGGAAGTGACGTGGGAATCGTCCATTAATGTTGCATATTTTAATTTGATTTTAGTAATTAAATGCCAAATAAATGTTCGTACGAGGAGCCGTGTTTTCCTACACCCCCTATAATTGCCTAGTTAACTTGTGTTGTGTCTTTTGCTCAACCAATGCCTACTTAGCTGCAATTGAAGTACTCTACTTCCTCCGCCAAATATTAACTTCTTCTCTAAATCTAAAATTTCTTTCATCGATCTATAAGAATTAAAAATATATATATTTAATTAAATGTGTCAATAACATATATATCTATATATATATATTTTAAATTATTCCTCAATTAAGAGAGAGCATTCAATGATATTTTAATCTTTTCATTTAATTAAATATATATATTTTTTAAAATAATTAATGTATTTTGTAATTTGAAAAAAGTTTATAAAGGAGACAAGAAAATTTTGATTTGGCTTTTTTAATCCAAATTTGCCTCAATTCTCTCGTTTTTTTTTTAATTTTATATTTTTTTTTGTTTGAATTAAAAGTTTATATGAACTAGATCATTCATATAAAATTTTAAATAAATCTAAAATTATTTTATATGTTATTGAGATGTATTAAAATTATTATTTTATTTATTTTTATTAAATACCATTAATCTTCTTTGAATTTCAGTTATATATTAAATAATTTTAAATTTTTATAAAATTTTATATATATATATATTATAAACTTTCACTCAAACAAAA